>OX336389.2:1218810149-1220010149 GCA_946902985.2 Meconema thalassinum | reverse complement strand
ACCGTACAACAAATAATACAATTATAGTTATCGTCGATCATAAACAGTCATATGCAACTCGCCTATACTGGTAATTAAGACACTCGTATGGAAATTATAAAACTCGCTTCGCTCGTTTTACAAACATACTCGTGTAAAATTATTGCCATTATAGGCTCGTTGCATAATGTACGATTATCAAATTTTAAATACAGTTGAATTTGCATTATATGTAACTCAGTTCTGGATGCTAGCCACTACGCAACGAGGTGGACTATAGATGTATAATGAAATGTATGAGAACAGGAAAAGCAATACTGTACGCAATTTCCACAACACATCATATAGACATAAACTGTTTCTATTAAGCGAGCAGGTCTGCAGAAGGTTGACTCCAGTTGGTCGACTTGCCCACCCAGATTCTAAAACTTAATAATTACAGCTTATCTGTATATAATACATTTATACATGAAGTATAACTGGGTTGTAAGTAATCCAGCAATAGTTTTGATAACATTCAGTAAATATGCATTTTCTGTAAATAACAAATCAAAAATCGATTTGGAAACAGAACAGGACATCAAGAGATGGTGGCTGGGCTCAGGTGTGATTGGCTGCATGATATCAAGAGCTGCAATCTGAACTGCAGGTACAAAATAAGCAATGGCCATATGTGCTATCCAGTGGCGGCTCCAGGCCAGTACAGAGGGCAGTGCCAAGAAAAAAAAATCTGAAACATATGTATAAATTCACATAGGTAAAATTTAAAAATCCATCCAACATTGGGAATGGGTAGTATTTGGTATAATAAACCTTGTGCTGTTGACTGCTATAGGAACGGAAATGAACTCGTTCTCTATCGCGAGTTACAGTAACTCCGGTGCAAGAAACAGTACCTCATAATGACCAATAGATGTCATTGCACTCCACTTCCTACACTTCTTGGGCCACAGTGTCTCAGGCACAGGTGCTGGCTTATTTCCGCATTGCCGGTGACGGACGAGGTTGTGAAAAAGATAGTAATTTGGACTCTGCGTACGCGTCAACCATGTCGGATAGACACAGGCACAATATATCTAAGTAGGGAAGATGAAATCAACGAGTATACTCTATGGACATAATGTTTAAACTAGTTAGCAATTTTAGATTAATTAGACATTAAACTGTAGGCGTTCGGCAATTATTCATTCAGGTTTATGAATAATAACCTTTTCTCTTCGAGGGCAGTGCCGTGGCACGGTGGCATTACCCTTAGAACCGCCTCTGGAGTTACCAGGGAAAATCACTATTTTGGATAGATTTATAAATTTGGTATACATTCGTTGAACTACAACTGCCAACATAAAGGAGGCTACACATACAAGGCATTTCAACCAAAACATGCTGCAGCTCTACCAATCAGTGAGGTCATGCTGAAAGCAAAGGAGATAGATTTATCTGAGATCATGAACATCACAGAAATGATCACTTCCTAAGGACAGCAACAAGGATTAAAAATTGTCCTAGAATCACAGGAAGAACAGATTGTGGCAAGTCCAAAATGGAATGAAATCATGGTATGGAAAGAGAGGTTCAACCAGAGATAGCAATTTTCGAAGGCGTTTCCGGGGTTGCCTTCATAATTTAATAAAAATAATTGGTTTTCAGTCAGTCAGCACATTAATGTGCCCAATTAAATTGGTTTGGGAATAAAATGTATCCCTAAGTCTTATTGAAACGCCACTTTCATTTCGATAATATATGATTTTCATACCTTGTTTCATCTTCTGGGAGACATTACCGATGAAAATTACTAACCCTGACCATTACTGCACTGGGTATATGTGCTAAATTACGTTAATATGTGTTTTTATTTATCTATTGCTCATTTAACAACGGCAGCCTTGTTAGACAGCGCATGAGGTCTCTTCAACTGTTACCAAGACGCACACACCGAAGCACACACATTGTTGCCAACATGTGGGATACAAAATACACCATACTAATTAAAGATTATTGATGCGTGATTACCCCATTGTTTGTGCCAAAAACCAGGGGTGTATATATGGTTAACGGTATCTAAGAATCATTGCTCTAGACAAAAGCCACTGGTCTCTTACATACACAGTAGTACCATAAGTGGGGTAGCCAATACTGTATTTGATGATAATTTATGCGCATAATGGCGGGCACAGCTGGAATTTTACTATATAAGTCGTGATCTAAATAAGAGATAGTGGGTGGGTTATGGACAGCGGAGGAGCAAACATCTATTAGTACACCATTTCCCGATATATTATTCATCATTACAAAAGGTATTTTGGCCAACTTCAGTACGTTAGAGAATTTTATCGTACGAGTGACATTTCATTCAGCTTTACTAATTTATCTACTCACACCTGCCAACCAGAAATAAAAGATACATTTTTGAAACGGGGTCTTCTGTTATCAAGCATGGGGAATACCAGCCTAAAAAACTTATACACTATGATCAGATCAGTTTATTCTACAATATACTTCCAAGTAAAAATTAGAAGGTTGACTAACACAATGGAGGGAAGAAATATGAGATCCTCGTAATTGTTCTTCGCCTAAATGACGAACTTCCTGGAAGTTTCAGAACTCAGGTATTTAGGAAAGTGAAAACTAAATTTACAAATCTTGAATTCAACAGAAATTCTTGGATGATCATGGATATTGAGGGACAATAACACAGAAAGCATGGACATTAGAAGGATGATGATGATGATAATTGTTGTTTTAAGGGGCCTAACATCTAGGTTATCAGCCCCTAGACATTAGAAGGAAAGAGACAGAAGATCCATTAGCTCACCAGATGGCCTTGGAAATATTTGTGTAGCATTTCCCTCCTAACTGCCATAGTGTTCTATACAGCAGCGGCTTGGATTGGATCTCATTACTAAATTGAGGGTGCAGTACAAAAAAATTGGTGGTCCCGGTACAGTGTTCAGAAACTGAAAATGTATCCAGTAACATACCCCAGACTGGAGTTTGTTTCAGGTGCCTCCTTGCAGGGGTCACCCTTCTCAATCAAGAACCGTTTCCTTAATGCTGGTGTATTATAGGAAGAGGTCACATCTGTCTGACAGCAATCAGCTAGATCAACAAGAGGGTATTCATTATTTTTAGCCTACTTTTGAATTTTGCAAACAATGAAAAGTAGACTTATGGTATCTATACAGGCAAAATGTCTCCTTATCAATTCCAAAAAAACAGGAACCTAACTGAATAATGATGATAATTGTTGTTTTAAGGAGCCTAACATCTAGGTTATCGGCCCAAAACTGAATAAAATTGTGTACAGAGGTAGCAATAGAAGAGGGTCCCTACCTCAATCCTCACTCTTTAACGAATATGGAGACATGGATGCGCACTGTCCATACATGGTGTAAATAGCTGGCCACCCTAACGCTATAACCGTTCATATACAGGGTGTATCTTAATTATACCGACAAAAAATTCAGGGACGCTCTGCATGTTTTGTAAAAGACGATGCCGCAATCGGATTGGCGAATAAAATGTTTCCCTTCGAGAAAATGAGGTTACTTTGTTACTTCCGGGCGCGCGATTCAAATCGACGAACTCTCCGTATTTGCTGTTTCAGAGTGCAAGCCACTGGCCACTGCCGTGCCTCAGGCAAGGGAAGGAGACAGTGATATGCTGGCGAGAAGGCGCAAGTTTCCTCGTTCGCCTCGCGTAGAATTGTCCTTGCCCCTTTCAGGCAATATCCACATTTCTTTACTAAGCAGCCGTAATCGCACACACAGTACAAGGACACACAGTATTAAAGACACACTTGTAAGTCATGAAATGTACCTGATAGTTTCTCTTCTCGCCTGTTCGTCTCAATGACTTTCTTTATCACTTGGCATGCACAAAGATGCCATTGTACGATTGTGCATTAATTTACTCACAACATTGAAAATGGAATGAAATACTGAACGAAGGGAACAATACACCCAATGGATGATTACAGCAAACGTTCCTTATGCCCCCCTCCAACTTCGATGCACAGTTCGCAGCAGTGTATTAGTGACATTTGGACTCAGTTCAGGATGTGTGGTGTGTTACGAATGACCTGGAAAGCTGCCTGGATTCTTGTCATAAGTTCATCTTGTCTTTCTACGGGGTTCGCATACACTAAAGTATTCACGTAACCCCACAAGAAAAAGTCCATGGGAGTAAAATCAGCCGAGCGCGGAGGCCATTTAACTGGACCATCACGGCCTACCCATCTTCCTGGATAATGAGCATTTAAGTGACGTGTGACACGGTGAGCAAAATGCGGTGGAGCACCATCATGAAACAGCCACATTCGCTGCCGAATACCCAGGGGAACATCTTCCAATAAATCAGGCAGTGATTCTGCCAAGAAACGGTAGTATTCCTCACCATTCAGACGAGGAGGAAGGACATACGGCCCAATTAAATAGTTACCAACAATGCTGGCCCAAATATTAACACTAACCCTATTCTGGAATGAGCGAAACACTGTCCCATGAGGGTTTTCATACGCCCAAAAATGACGATTTCTGGAGTTTGCCACGCATTCTCTCGTAAAAGTTGCTTCATCCGTGAAAAGGAGCGATGCCAAGAAGTGTGGAATATTTCCATAGCTCTTTAAGACCAACCTTGCAAATGTTAGGCGTTGTGGGTAATCCAGAGGTGTTAGTTCTTGCACCGATTGATAGCGATAAGGATACAATTGCAGGTCCTTCCAAACCCTCCACACCGTCATATGAGAAGCGCCAACATTCCTCGCGACAGACCTCATACTGGTTGAGGATTATTATTTATTTCTTCTAATGCAGCCTCTTCAGGCACAAAAATCCCTCCTTCATGCAGTCGCCTGTCAATTGACATGAAGGTTGAATGATGAGGTTGGCGGCTATTAGGGTGCCGGACGCTATAAATCCGTGCGGCTTCTCTCCCGTTGCCATTTGCTGCGCCATAAGCTAGGTGCATATCAACCATTTCTTCGTTAGTGTACCGAAACGGAGCTATTCTCACCAATTTATGCTGCAAAAGTAGTAGCCAAAGTGTGTAGAACAAACTGTACACTGCCCACTGGGGCCGAGTAGCGAGTGCGTCAGTCGCACGAGCATATCTCTGTCTCCGTCTATCATCCCTTCCCTTGCCTGAAGCACAGCAGTGGCCAGCGGCTTGCACTCTGACTCAGCAAATACGGCGAGCTCGTCAATTTGAATCGCGCGCCCGGAAGTAAAAAAGTAACCTCATTTTCTCGAAGGGAAAAATTTTCTCCGCCAATCAGATTGCGGCATCGTCTTTTCTATAACACGCAGAGCGTCCCAGATTTTTTTGTCGGTATAATTAAGATACACCCTGTATATATGGATAGATTTTGTCTGCCCTATGTTATAGTGGTATGGCGGTGTGTGTGAAAAATTGTATGGTTCATGGTGTAGTCGTGTCCTAGTTCGTAAACCATGAGCAAGGCTGAGAGGCCTAGGAAGTGGCCCTGACTGTCGGGATAACAGTTACTATGGAATAGGAGTGGGCATCTTGGACATATTCTGAGTCGTTGCCCTCCCTGCGCTCAGGCGGCTTCGACCACCCACCTCACTTGTTTGTTCCCTGAGGTGAGACTCATTGGGTCCTGTGTAAGTAAGGCTAGAACCTGCTTCATGTGTACTTTCTAAACCTTTTAAAAATGTCATTAGCAAGCCTCGGACCTATGGGAGTGATGGAGACCCCTTGGAAACGAACAGGCAATCAAACTGGTATTCGATGGGGGGTGCTATTAATATCGAGAGTGGCTATGGAAGGAATAAAGTAGAGCTAGCTGAGTCAGCAAGTAGGATGAGATTGGATATTCTAGGAATTAGTGAAGTTCAGATAAAGGGAAATAGAGAGGAGGAAGTAGGATATCACAAGGTATACCTGTGATGTGTAAAACAAGGCAGGGCAAAGTGGGGAGTAGAGCTGTAGGCCTACCGGTATGTCAAGAAAACCTCAGAGCGTAACATAGTTTCTATGAGGTCTGTAAATGAACGGTTAATGTGGATAGATTTGGAAATATCACGAAATCAGGTCAGTATTGTTTCAGCGTAGGCTACGCTCCATTTGAAGGGGCGGATTAGGACGACGTAGCCAGGTTTTATGAGTTACTGAGTGATATGGTAGTGCGAGTTAACAATAAGGATAGTGTAGTACTGATGGGGGATTTAAATGCCAGGATAGGAAATAGAACTCACAAGGAGATATCTCCATGTGGTTTACTAGAAAAGTGTTCAAATTTGGTGGGTTTGCTCTTCATAAAAAATATTTTACCCCTGTTTGAGCGTTTTTGCCAATGGGCCATAGTGTGTTCAAAAACAATCCTCAAACTTTTGTAGTCTTATTCCCACGCACGTTCTCGGTTCGTCTCCGTGGCGTAATAGCTAGCGTGTTGGCGTTGGAAATGGAAGTTAACGTGATTGGATCCTACCTTGATCTTTTTTAAATTATTTTATTTGTCTTTCTTTGACTTTTTTATTTTATTTTATGCTTGTGGTACAATATTTACATCAAGTACTTTATTATTTGTTGTTGCTTTTTCTATTCACAATATGAATAAATTAACATTAAGTTATTGTTTACATACCGAAAGTTTAGTGCGCTTCTGCATTAGGCTCAAACGAATGAAGGCAGCGACGCCAGCCACGCTGCATTTAAATTCTAACGAATAAAACTTACAACATGTTCAAGCGTCACGGACGAATAATGATGTTATAACCGGGTGAGTTAGCCGTGGTCGTTACGGCATGACTGCTGGCAGTCGCTCACATCCGGGAGGCGAGGAGGTTCGAATCCCTCCGCCGGCAACCTTGAAGATGGTCTTCTGTGGTTTCCCATCTTCCTTCCAGGCAAATGCCGGGGTTGGTCCCTAACTATAGGCCACAGCCGCTACCTTCCAACTCCTCGTCCTTCCATTCCCACTTTCCTCCCCAACGGTACTTGTAGCTCACCCATTGGGTGTCCGTCTCAAAGCAGCTACAAAAACTGGCGAGCCGAACATGTCCTCGGACACTCCCAGCACTAAAACCCATACGCTAAAAAAAAAATGATGTTATAATATTGTACATAGCCCAAAACCGAAGAGAGCACAGCAAATGCATTATAGAAAACACAAAAGACAATAACGGATGTATCAGTAAAAGAAAAAAGTGGTGACCAAGGTCTGACTCGAACTCGATACCTTCAATTCCCCACGCTAACGCGCTAGCGACTACGACATGGAGACGAGCGGGGAACGTGTGCGGGAATAGGACTACAAAAGTTTGAGGATTGATTTTAAACGTTCAATTTTGAACACACCTAGGCCCATTGGCAAAAACGCTCGAACAGGGGGAAAATATTTTTTTATGAGGAGCAAATCCTCCAAAGTTTAACGCTTATCAAGTAAACCACATGGTGACCTCTCCTTGTCAGGGGAATGAGAAGGTAATGGGTAAGTGGGGTGAGGATAGGGAAGCGAACACCAATGGGAAATGTTTACTGGACTTCTGTGCTAGTATGGGGCTATCTGTTGCAAACACATTCTCGAAGCGTATGGTGATTCACAGATACACATGAGTGGGTCGAGGAACCAGATCAATTATAGACTGAATCATTACTGACTTTGAATTTTGAAGTGATAGAAGTAATTTTTCAGAGTTGCCTAGCTCTATTAAAGAAAGCTTTCCAGCCGGACATCACAAATTGTCCCCAATTACATCAGGCGCGAAAACAAATATTTATATACACTAAGATGAAGGAAATATTACATAAGATATTTATCACAAAATAACCCGCTTTTATATAAAAAATGGGGGAGGGGGTGGGGGATAGAGGGGGGAAGGGGTAGAAATATAGAATATCTTTGATAGCCTTGAAGTGTTTAATATAATATAGACACTTCAGGGTGAATAGAATCTAAGGCACTGGGAAAATTAGAGACCACAGCAGTAGGGGGGTAGTGGCGCTTCTGCTTCACTTGACGCCGCTGTGCCCAATAAACAAACGTGGCCGCCGCGCAAAGTTGAACATTTAAATAGATTTTCTCGCGAACCCATGATCGGAGATTCACGAATGAGGTGTCGTAGGACTTGAGGTGACGCCCCCTTTGCTATGGACCACTAGTTATATATATTTTTTAAAATTTGAAATTTTTTGTTTTCGAAAGTAGGCGATAGTTTGAAAACCAAACATGATAGAATGTTGTGCAATGGCTTAAACGAACGGTCTCTATGATCTTTATTTTTATAATGAAACTTTTTTTAACAGTCCAATTTTGATATTCCTATACTTCGGAAACTAGGAATTCTACAAAAATATTTGACATAAATGAATGGCCCTGACACCTTCTACCGCCAAAATACATTTCAAGTCTCTAGGACAAAAACTGTGCAGTAGGGGGCAAGGGGGGTTTAAACCAGTGACACGAGCCGCTCGGCTACGCTGAACTTTCATGTATATTTCGCGAAACCATGGGCATGCGACATGTCGTTGGACTCGGGCTGACGTGCTCTATACAATGGACCACTCGTTATATTTTTTAAACATGTTGGAAACTGGATTTTTGGGTAAAACATGTTTATTTGTGATTTTTGCCGATATCTCGGGAACCAATAAGGCTAGAGACTTGTACAAGGTGTCATTTTTTCGTTGTTTTGTCCTCTTGACGAGGATGCTTGTTTTGAGTAAATGTAAAAATGGATTTTGGGATAAAAATTGGATTTTAGACATTTGTTATATCTCGCGAACCAATGCTGCTAGGGACTTGTATGAGGACTCGTAGGACTTCGGGTGACGTTGTCTTTGAAATGTGATCGTTACTGCTTGAAAAAAATATATTACAAAGGGCCTAACGCTATACATATTGAAAAATATTTTGTTTTTACTTGTTTTTAAATGGTGGTAAGACAGAGAGACGATACCGCTGGACATGTGCGTTAGAACAAGGCTATCACCGGCCACGGTGGTGGTATTCCAATAGAGCAATCGGCTATTTCGGCGGGACAGTCTACGACAGAGCGAGGGGTCACTCTTCCGATATTTCCTATGACATATTGACAGAGGCCAATATTTTCAAATCCCTCAAAGGAGATCTTTAAACATGTTAGTAAACGCTAATGAGTAACACGACAAATAATAATACTAATAACAACAACAATAATAATAATAATAATAATAATAATGGTATGAGGTGAATGAAAGCGGGAAACGTTTAATAGTTGTCATTAAGAACTTAAAGAACTTGCTATGTATATTTGACTGGTAGCCGAGAAACAAAAATCTGCTTAGGGCCTGCTTGGAGCCTGGCTGGCTGGGTGACAGAATGTGATATGTTATCGCGATTCAGGAATGTGAGCGAGAGCTGACAACAGGCCAATGTAAAATAACAGTCACATAGAGGTCACTTTAAGGTCGAACAATCTGACAACTACGTCAGAGAGATAACAAAGTAAGCGACGACAACTCCACCCCCTACCATTCCCTCAGCCAATTGCCGGGCAAGAGCGGTAAGGGGGCGGGAAGAGGTGAGGTAAGACAGTATTGAGATTGTCATTACTCATTGCGTGTCATTCCTGTTTTTAACATTACTGTGTTAACATAGGCTGCGTATTATCCGTGTTAGACTGTGTAAAAGGTGGACAGATTCGTGTGCACAACACCCAATTAGTGACCCTATTGGGTACCTTATATACACACATCAAAAAAAGTTTTGCATCACCTCGGTTCCAAGAGTTCCGGAACCGTTAAATACAAAGGGAATAGAGATCAACACAAACAACATTTCAGCTCGTTTTATTGCTCATGAGACCCACACATTGCATGTTGTACCATCATACAGCTAGACTTTCAGCATTTGTGGTCCAGATTGCAGTACACACCACTACCTCTAATACCCAGTAGCACGTCCTCTTGCATTGATGCATGCCTGTATTCGCCGTGGCATACTATCCACAAGTTCATCAAGACACTGTTGGTCCAAATTGTCCCACTCCTCAACGACAATTCGGCGTAAATCTCTCAGAGTGGTTGGTGGGTCAAGACGTCCATAAACAGCCCTTTTCAACATATCCCAGGCATGTTCGATAGGGTTCATGTCTGGCGAACATGCTGGCCACTGTAGTCGAGCGATGTCGTTATCTTGAAGGAACGCATTCACAAGATGTGCACGATGAGGTCGAGAATTGTCGTCCATGAAGACAAATGCCTCTCCAATATTCTGCCGATATGGTTGCACTATGGGTCGGAGGATGTCATTCAGGTATCGTAAAGCCGTTTCGGAGCCTTCCATGACCACCAGTGGCGTACGTCGGCCCCACATAATGCCACCCCAAAACATCAGGGAACCACCACCTTGCTGCACTCGCTGGACAGTGTGTCTAAGACGTTCAGCCTGACCAGGGTGCCTCCAAACACGTCTCCGACGATTGTCTGGTTGAAGGCATATGCGACACTCATCGGTGAAGAGAACGTGATGCCAATTCCGTGGGGTCCATTCAGCATGTTGTTGGGCCCATCTGTACCGCGCTGCATGGTGTCGGGGTTGCAAAGCTGGACCTCGCCATGGACGTCGGGAGTGAAGTTGCGCATCATGCAGCCTATTGCGCACAGTTTGAGTTGAAACACGACGTCCTGTGGCTGAACGAAACGCATTATTCAACATGGTGGCATTGCTGTCAGGGTTCCTCCGAGCGGCAATCCGTAAGTAGCGGTCATCCACTACAGTAGTAGCCCTTGGGCGGCCTGAGCGAGGCCTGTCATCGACAGTTCCTGTATCTCTGTACCTCCTCCATGTCCGAACAACATCGCTTTGGTTCACTCTGAGACGCCTGGAAACTTCCCTTGTTGAGAGCCCTTCTTGACACAAAGTAACAATGCGGACGCGATCGAACTGCGGTATTGACCTTCTAGGCATGGTAGAACTACAGACAACATGAGCAGCGTACCTTCGTCCTGGTGGAATGACTGGAACTGATCGGCTGTCGTACCCCCTCCGTCTAATAGGCCCTGCTCATGCATGGTTGTTTACAACTTTGAGCAGTTTTAGTGACATCTATGAACAGTCAAAGGGACTGTATCTTGGATACAATATACACAGTCAACGTCTATATGCCGGAGATCTGGGAACCGAGGTGATGCAAAACTTTTTTTGATGTGTGTATGTAAGGTAAGTGTGGGACTAACACTGTTTAGTTGATTTTAGTGCTAATTAATGTTAAAATTATTATTGGTTTGAAATTTTATTGATGGATTGTTATTTTGGTTTTAGATAATCTGCATACCTGTTGGGGTAAAAGAGGACAAGACGGACAGTCAGACAGAGAGGGTGAGAGAGAGAAACCAATTTATTCGAGTCTACAACAAGGGAAAAGCAGAGCTTTTTACAAAACCCAGGTAAGAATTGTTGAAAATTATATATAAAAAAACTGTTTTATTTTTACTTTATTTATTTTTGTTTATGAAAGATGCTATTTGGAATGGATATACTCATGGTGGTTTATTTTATTTCTTTTTAGAGTGTTGGGAAAAATCTTGACCGCTACAACCGCTGTTGAAAAACCGAGAACGTGTGTGTTTGGGACCATTGTTTACCGAGCAGTCTACGGCTGATAAACTCTGGTGAGATTGTTTTTTAAAATAAAATCATGTATTTTGCCACTGCAGATAGCTTAACTTGGGAGCCCCTTGAGTCCTGTTTTAAGAAACGTGTCTGTTCTGGCCGCGTGGTGAATGTTAGGGAGAGTTTAATCCCAAAAGACTTTATTGAATCATGTTTTGAAATATTTAAAGAAAAAAATTGTACAGCGCAACGGTTGCATATGGCTTTAAAGGCCAATTCAGAACTCTTGTGCGATTTCATATATAAAAACAAGGACGGTGAGCATAAAAAACATTTTAAATTGCCAGTAAAATGCGAGAGTTCTTGATAGCCGATAATCTGAAAGAGTGGTATCAAAGCCATGTGGTGAATGCCTTGCTATCAAAATTTGATAAACTGCAACAAGGACCCAGTGTCTTAGCATTAGACAAAATCTATTACCTACAAGTCAACATTTGTCATTTAAACCCGTTGAATTCTGGGTCTAGCTATATTAAAACACCACCAGCAATAACTTCAAAAAAGGCAGTGGTGAATATAAAAAAAACATGACAATGATTGCTTTCTGTGGGCTGTGGCCGCGTATTTGCAGCCAGCACAAGACCGTAGTGGTTCTCGAGCAGAAAAGTACAGGGCCAAGTTTGATGAATTGAAACAAACATTAAATTTCACTCGTGTGTCGTTCCCTATGGACTTAACGGAAATCCATAGGTTTGAACAAGATGACCATGACTTTTCGTTTATGGTGTATGGCCTTGATGGTGATGAGATTATGGGTCCTCTTTATGCCACAAAAGAACCGAAACGACACCACATTCATCTTTTATATCTGTCTGAGGGAGAGGTGAATCACTATTGCCTCATAAAAAGCTTGAGTAGAGTGGTAAGCAGACAAATGTCAGAGCACACTGATGTAAAACATATTTGTGACCGTTGATTGCAATATTTTAAAACTCCTACGCTTTCAGAATGTCATAGGGTAGATTGTGTTCCTCAGGAAGCGGTGAGATTGATATTGCCACAAGGGGACCAGGCTGTGTTGAGATTCAACAACATTCACAAGCGTGACACTGTTCCCTATGTGGTGTATGCAGATTTCGAAGCCCTCACCACACCCATGGCGGGATGTGAACCAGATCCCACCATCAGCTCAACCACACCCATTCAAAAACATGAGCCCTTTGCCATAGGATTTAATGTGGTGTGTGCCTATGGCCCCACGCAATCCTTTTACAAATCCCGTGAGGGGCCAGATTGTGCCAGATGGTTTTTGGATGAACTTGTTAATTTGGCCGACAATGTACAGGGATTGCTGGACCACCCAGTACCATGAGCCTATCTCCAGACCAGCAGCAGCAGTATGAGCATGCCACGAGATGCCATATTTGTGAAAAGCCACTGATCAGTGCTGAAGACACCGTTCGTGATCACTCGCACTTTACGGGAGAGTTTCGTGGAACTACGCACAGTAAATGCTATTTAAACTTTCCAGCTCCTCGTTTTATCAATGTCTTTTTCCACAATCTGACGAATTATGACATTCAGTTTTTGATTCGCGAATTGGATAATGTCAACAAGGACTCATTTTCCATTATCCCCCAAAACCATGAGAGTTTTACAGCCTTGACATGGCGGTTGAGCGACTTTAGCATTCGATTTTTGGATTCCTTTAAGTTTATGGCATCCTCGCTAGATAGTCTTGTGAATGGCTTGGATGAGAAGGAATTAAAAAACACCAGAAAGCATTTTGAGAATCCTGAGCAATTTCAATTGTGCATTCGGAAAGGGCCCTACGATTTCTGTAACAACTGGGACTTGTTAAAGCAAAAACAAAACTCCCACCACAAGACAAATTTTACTCGAAACTAACACGCAGTACCGTTTCCGATGAAGACTATGCACATGCATGTCAAGTTTGGCGAGTGTTTGGCATTAAGACGCTAAGTGAATATGCTATGCATTACCTAAAACTGGATGTATTGCTGCTTACTGATGTGTTTCAAAAATTTCGTGAGTTGTGTCAGCACATTTATGGTCTTGACCCGGCTCACTATTATACGAGTCCTGGGCTCTCGTTCGATGCCGCTTTGAAATACACTCAAGTGGAATTGGATTTACTCACTGATGTAGACATGGTTCCATTTTTTGAAAAGGGCATTCGCGGTGGCTTTGTGTCGCTTAACCAGCGCCATGCTGAAGCGAACAATGTCTACATGTCTGATTATTCACCAGACAAACCAGAATCGTACTTAATGTACTATGACGGGAATAATTTGTATGGCTACGCCATGAGTCAGCCTTTGCCCTATGAGGAGTTTGCTTGGCTGACTGAGAAACAAGTGTCAGAATTTGATGTGAACATGGCTAGCCAAGAAACATGCCGTGGATATGTCTTAGAACTGGATATTGAATATCCCTCATCCTTGTATGATGAACATGTCGATTTTCCATTCTGCCTAGAGCAAATGGTCCCCCCTGACAGTAAAGTGAAAATTGAAAAACTCATGGGCACACTTTACAACAAAAATCGGTATGTGCTGCATATCCAAATGTTGGTGCAATGCCTAGTGTTGAAGAAAATCCACATGGGTATTTCATTTGCTCAAAAAAATGGCTCAAGCCATACATGCAACTCAACACAGAGCACCGACAAATGGCAACACAGCAGTTTGAAATTATAATTTTTAAATTAATGAACAACTGCATCTGTGACAAGCCCATGGAAAATGTCCGCAAATACCGTGACATTAAATTGGTGAATGTCTGGGACGGGCGGTGGGGTGCCCGGCGGTACATTGCCAAGCGAAATTTTAAATCGATCAACATTATCGATGAGGATCTGGCTACTATTGAATTGAGTAAGACCAGCGTGACCATGGATAAGCCCATTTACTTGGGCCAAGTCATTTTAGACTTCCAAATCGGTCATGTATAGATTCCACTATGAGTTTACCAAACGCCATTTTGAGGACGTCTCCCTCTTGTATATGGATACAGACTCATTCATTTACCACATTCAACACTGCAACCCCTATGACATCATGAGGCAGCATAGTCACTGGTTCGACACCTCTTCCTATAGCGCTGACAACGTGTTTCAGCTGCACATAAAAAAACAAGAAGGAAATGGGTGTTTTAAAAGATGAAAAAGTGATTCCGTCATGACGGAATTCATAGGTTTGGCCTCGAAAATGTATGCTTATCGCACACTAGACTGTAAGGAAGCCAAAAGAGCATATGGTGTAGGTAGGGCAGTGGTAAAATCGCTACGTGTAGATGACTACCTGGTGGTTTTACGCACTGGCAAATCTATGTCCCATACACAGTACAGGATACAATCCAGCATCCATCATTTGTATCTTGTGGAAGAGAGAAAACGCACCCTCGCCTCCATGGATAACAAACGTGTGTGGGCTGATGACCTGCTCACCAGCCTGCCCTGGGATTATGATCGCAAGGAGGAGGAGGTGTGATTTTTCTGTTTGTTCGTTTAGGGACATGGCTTTTTGTAACTCGTAGATTTAGTATTTTGTAAATATTGGTTTTTGTCATTGTAAATAGTAGATTTTCTAAATAGTGGCTATTCACTTGGACCTTTTGCTCTTTAAAAAAGTTCTGTGCAACCTTATTTTTTGAAATTATTGATTGGGTTAGGAATTTGAAAATCCCTCATGGTAAATAGTTTGAATTTTTAAAGCTGCACAAAAGTGTTATGTGTTTTTTTTGGTGTAAATATTCAATGAGAAATAGTATTTTTAGTAAATTTAATGACTAGTATTTGTTTGTAATGTAAATCGGAAACTAAATTTCTTTTGGGATAAGTGTGCATGTCGAGAATGTGCTTTTGGGAATAAATAAAGTGGTTGTGTTTGTTCCCAAAGAGAGGTGTGAATGTATCAGTAGAGAGAAAGCTGGTGTGTATGTATGAACAGAGCAAACACGGTGAGGTAGAGTGGGGTAGAGTTTTATTTTTGTCTTTGAAATGTAGCGGTCAATAGACATTAATTTTGTAAAAACAGTCTTACCTGCAGTAATCGTAGACCTAGACGTTTCCGCAAACTCATAAAACACACCGCATCATCATCATGGTCAAGCACGCGCATCAACATCATTGACAAAAGTGAACTTTCGTCATTCCCCAAATGGAAAAATTGTGAAAACAACAAAATGGAAAATCCATGTTTCGATATCAACAAAATTCAAAAACGTGAAACTGTCATTTAAAAAACTGGAAATGGCCATGTGTGAAATATAAAAATTCAAAAACTTCCAACGGACATTTTTAAAAAGTGTAATCAACAAAATGGAAAATCCATATCATCAGAAATGCAAAATTTGAACAGACATTTTTAAAACTGTAAATTGCAAATGGCAATTTGTGAAAATGTGAAAATGAAAAATCAGTCCATCAACATCATGATTTTTAAAAATTAAAGAAAAGACATCGTGCTCTGGTAAACCTTTGTTTTTATTTCATAACCATGGGGATGGACAAAAGAAAATAGAATACAAACAAATCCTAATTCCTCAATGTTTATGTTCATGCATTATTAACTTTCCTTTCATAGCACTCATCACAATCACGGCTGCCATCCTCTCTCCCACTGAGGCATCCCAGGATGTGAAACGTTGTTTAGCTTTTTCAATAACAATTTATCTGCCACATGTCTTAAACCAGGATGACTATGACGATAAGAAAGATCATGTTCTTTACTTGCATGATCCAAAAGATTAATGGGTACATCACCACGCTGCAAACGTTTTTCAAGATGAGTTCCAGGGCCACAAAAACGATAACCTGGAAGATGGATTTCGAAAGGTAAGTATTGAAATCACTTTGTCAATGACACCATTGCCAGTATAGGTCTGGCATAACCTTTTCCATGGATGGTGAAAAGGTTTGGTCTTCCTCTGTGGACGATGTTTGTGTTTGTTGTTGTTGCTTTTTCTCGCCATGACACCCGTGGAATGTATCAACAAAAACATTACACAGACTTTTATGACCGTGATACAGTTCAACTAGCTGACAAGTCGCATACTGACGCATATAGGGTATTTTTTGCCAATGGCCACTTGCTTATGGTGATCGTAATCCGTTCAGGGTTGCAATTCACTCAACACAGGGTCTTGAGTCCATGATTTTGATACATGTTGCCAGATTTCTTTCACCCCTTTGGCGGTTGCATAATAAATGAACGACTTGGTGAGCGCCAATAGTTCCACTTTGGTAAAACTGTCTAGTTTCTTTTTGCACACAAAGAACTTGCCGATGGCTTTGTCCGTAGCATTGCCTTTCTCCATGGTATTATGTGCTTTAGAAGTTTACACGTCGCTTGTAGAAATCTCACTGACGTCATTCACAGGTAAATCTTGAGTTTTAATTTTGTTTAACAACTCCCAGCAGGCATGGGTGGTTAACCAATGAAAGAGATGCCAGGCATGCGCTAGGGCTGTATGGGTAATGTTGCCACAGGGAGAAGTATTGAGCCCGCTGAGCTTAGGCTCATGTGATATTTTTCATTGCAATGCAATTTTGATGCATCATCGTAGAACGCACCCACCGACCAGCAGCATGGCTGTATGCTGTCATACTTTGGAATTATTAATGGTCGCACTTTTGACTTTGGAATAATCCATTATATTTTTATCTGAGTCCTTATTAACATGTCTCAGATTTCTACAAGGCTCAGCTCTTCACATTTCGTCATTCTGTATCATCGAAACATTCTGGAGAATGTTACTTATTTTTTCGGTAAGGTATTATCATCGCAGACACGCGAACCGGAACCAATCAGTCGCTACACGACTGGACGATTTGCTAGATCCAGCGACGAAGGACAGAGCTCCTTACACTCGAGTATGGTTATCCATCCTAATAGGATGTGTTATTAAGTCCGTCTTGAAAGACAATGGAAACAGTCCGCCTGTAGGCGAAGGAAGTTATCAATTTGCATCGTGCATTAATTAGCACCAAACAGTGAAGTTATCGAGTGGAAATTAAAGCCAGTGAAGGCTTGTGCTACAATTATTTTGAAATTATCAAGAAGTGAGAATATTTTCATAACGTGGAACACAACATTCTTAGCCACGTGCTTGTGTAAAATCAATGTCTTCGTGTGAAGCGAAATATATCAGTAATAGTGATCTGATGTTTATTGCAGTGCATTAAGTTATTTCAACACTAATAATCATAAATGTTACTATGATCGCAAGAGCGAGTGAATTTTTCTGTGGATCACTTCGATGCCACGAGATCCAATAAGCATAGAATCTGTGAAGTGAAAGCAGATAAGTGCATGGCCAATTTTTACTATCATCTGCACCGTGTAACTTCAGTGAGCTTGTTACCATAATTAGAACTAGCTTTAGTGAAAGCAGTGCTACAAATTTCAACATTTTAGAGTGGTTATTTTTCTACAAAAATGCTTTACATTAATGACTACGTGTTCGACGCATTTCACCGCATATCATCCATGGGCATGATGAGATAAACCCCATGATGTGAAGGAGCGTTCTTAAGAACTACAGCTTGACAGAAGATCCAGGAATATAGCACGAGAGTAGAAGATGAACGTGCCAAACCGAGGAATATGACAACTACTATGATGGGAAGGAGTCAGATGACAGCACGACGTCAACGTCGAGGACGAGTTAAGGCCATGGTAATGGATAGAGCCTATGATTGAGGCCCAGTTTGGACAACCCTTGTCCGGAGACCAGCGGCCCATTTGTATCTCTCAATTATTCGTTGGAATAAGCGAGATTTAGACGTTCTAATCTTGTGAGTTTGTTCATTTCTTTCCATGTAAGGTTCTTTTGTGGTATAGTTTAGATTAGAGTAGATTGTAGAATCAACCGAACTACTTGACGAGCCAATAGGTAGGGTTTGTAATGTTAGAACTAATTTTGTCATTCACTTTCAGTGATGGTTAGTCACCCTGTTCAATCATGGTGGATTCTGGTGGACATCGCACAGATGTCAATTCTATCTCTACTAAACGTGACTGTAGTCTTTGATACTACTTTGTTCAACACTTATGCGGGTGATTTTGTGTACAGTTTATTTTGACATGGCAAATGGACGTCATGGTCAGTGTTATTTTATAACACCCCTTTTACTTAAATGTTTGTCACGCCACTGATTTCGTTAGAAATGTTCGTATCGCTTGATAGTTGACAGAAACTATCAGTTATGTAAATGTAATATTATCTTTCATTAAGATGAGCTATGAAGCCATCCTGTTCAAGTGTAGAACACAGTCTGGGCAGTAGTATTTGAATACAGTTTAGCATCGAACCCTTTACTCATCGTATCGTTAGCAAACTCAGCGAATGTGAGATTTTGCGCCTTTCATTATGTTTAGTTGTGTCAGGTGTTTCGACACATATTTGTTTGGTTATTAAATACAGAGCAGTTATGAAGTGACATATCTGCAGATTGCAAAGACTTTCAGAATAAGTGTTAACACTATCTTTTACTTTTCTTTGATTTGAAAGACATGCTACGTCTTTGTGTATAGTTTTATGGCATGCTTTTAAGCTTAACGTTTGTTATATTTGAATGTTATTCTGGGATTAAATAACAAGGCCAGTTTTCTAATGGACTTTCTTTGGAGAGAACTGCCTACATTCAGTCTATTGTGTTACAACCGTCCGTGAGTTAACTGTAAGTTAAGAGTCTAGCTCAAGTCACGGACAGGTGATACTAGTTCCCAGCATACAACGAGAGCACACTCATAATGTGAGACAGATTAACCAGACTATTGACAAATGCTTGATGCATTATTTACGGTTAGATTGTGTATGTCATTAGTAGGTCCAAGGTCTAGGCAGCCATTTTGTGACAATCACATGTTTTCTGTTATGATGAATTGATTGGCAAACGCCATACGCTTGTATCGCTACTACAGCGAATACCTTTTCAACTCTGTTTGAGAGTGTAATTACATTTTATGTCGAGGTTTATTTGTTGTATTAGAGGCTAGTGATAGGCGCCTGAGTTAGAGGCTATTCATGTATTTCGTGCGTGTATTGCACTGTGTCCAGAATTCTTTCTGTAGACTTGGTATTTATGGGAGGCGACTGAAGTGTTTGCCAGGCTTACCCGAGGTAATTTAAGTGAGCTGCGAGCCACTAATAACTTGTGTTATTGTTTACCCGAGCGTGGAGAGTTCGATGAAGGTGTTTTATAGCAGATATTAGATCTCGCACGAGACGCTACTGCTGAGCCCAAGGTATTTAGGAATGTCAGCACTACTCGCCATAAACCAACGATAAATTAAACCGACAAATTAATAATCAAGCGCATAATTATTATAAACAAATAATAACTAATTATTTATTGCTTCTAAACTTGATCCATTTGCATTTTGGACCTGCTGACCGACGCCTTGCTGTTGTTTACATTTCCTGATGGAAATAATCTAGGACAGATGACACTATTTTTGATCGACGGAGTGTTTGCTTAACCTATAGTACGTAGCTGGTGGAGCTTGCACCTCATGCGACATAAGTCGTGGTTTTCACTACGCAATCGCCAACATAAAGGACACACACTCAGATGACACTGGTTTACAAAGAGTAATGCAAGGTGTAGGCAGGAATATAACGGTTTATGGTCTTGTTGTTTTATTCATTATTGTACTGTATAAATTCCAATGTTTACCCAGCTGTGCTGATGAGCACTTAGTTCATAAGAATGTATTTAATGTTTTTTATGGCTTGTCATGTAGCTTTTGTTGTAATTGTTTTGTGTTACGGACGTCATCGCCGTAAATTTTGTATTAAACGTCAGGAATTAGCTAAATTGTTTAACACTAAATGTAAATAAGGAAATTGTATCATCCTAACTTAGAATGGTTCTTGCTACCATGTTAAATGTAAATTCCGTTATTAGCTTGATCTTTGTAACTTGACTTAGGGTTTATTGCCGTACCATTTTCCTAGCGTTGCTGTTGTTGCTTAACTTTGTGAATTAGATCTTTCGCGAGGGTTTACCGTAGTTTACAGGTAGGGCCCTGTTCTTTATTTTTATTTATTTATTAGTTTGCGGATTAGCCGATAAAATTCCTCCGAACTAGGATAGATGCCTGAATATTTTAAATAAATATTTTTCCAAGTTTTACATAAGCCTGGATGTTTCTTTTTTCAGTCTAGCTTTTTAAGGTGTACTTTCTTAGGCCGTCGATGACCTTAGCTACCATGTTACCACGGATCCCTTGGATCATGGATTCTCGTGCCGCATTGGCCTATAAGAAATTCACCTGATCCTCTAGGCACATGAGTCCGGCAGGTGAGGTGTTTAGGATGTCATTTCGGTTGTTGGCAACCCTGACAGCTCCTCTGACGGGCACAGTATCCATGAGCGTTTGCAATGAGGGGCAGCCCAATTCCATGAGGTCGATACATTGACAGTATGACGCCAAAAATGGTTGCAACCATTCACGTTTTACATTACCTTCCACACAAATACCACATTGGCCGAGGACAAGTGTGCTTTCATGACCACATCCAAATATTTATAGGAAATGGTTCCTTGATTCCACTCAAGTTGTCTATGATTTTCAATCCACTCGGTTTGTTTACGGTCTTTTTCACACAACAAATCAAATGCATGGGGCGGTTTAAATACCAAATGCGTAGCTTGCGATATCCAAAACGTGGTACAATCAATCATGGCCACTTGTTTAAATATAAATTTGTTGCCATCAATTTTAAACCCTTGGCAATCCACAATGAGTGTGCGCAACATGTCGCCGCTTGTCTGGACCAAGTTCAACTGACGACTGACTGACGATCGACCACTAAAGTGTGACCATGACATGGACTTACCTGCCATGCTAGTTTGAAAAAAAAATGAGGTTTGGGTAGGACATGAAAAATAAGAATAACAATAACAAGAACCAGATTTTTTTAAATTACATCATTTTATTGTCATAACACGTCTTACAGGCTTTAGTCATTTTGGAATAGGGACGATACCAACTCATACAACAATACAGTCTTTTGTGTTTGTAACGTCCATAACACCGATGATGTCCCAATGTCTCTAAACTAGGCGTTTTTGACGGTGAGCTCCTCACCGAAGCACCGTTGACACCATACAGTCCACACGTATCATAACTTTTTTTCATCACTCAGAGGCACGAGTGAGGGGTAGCTTGAATGACAGGGTATATTTCCCACCTCCATTCTGCACAGGTAAGGGCAGGTGGGTGACCAGGCCTGTATGGGTTCATCGCTCCCTTGCCATTGGTCAATGGTAATGGCACAAAAGGCACATTTCACTTCATCTCTTGTTTTTAAATAATAGAAGCCAGCGGGTTTATGAAAGGCACCGGCCATGTCGCAAAGGTCATGAAACGTTGTTCCTCAGAGTTTAAATTCATGGGTGTGACGTCTCTTGATGCTCTAAAGTAAAGACATGACTGAGCGGCTTGACCTGTTATTTATACACTTGTCACTTGGTTGAACAGTGGATACTAGTTGACTTGTTTGTGATGAATAATCAAACAGTCTGTCTGTTAGGTAGTCAGCCCGAAGGCTGGTTGGATCCTCAAAAAGCACCGCCGTTACGTTATGTGAGTAGATACCCACAAAACCCAAGGCAGCGCTATATTGAGGCGTTCTAGGCAAGAAGAGAAGTGAGGTAGTTTGCCATTGCTTTCCTCACTGAGTCAGAACAGTAGTCCTAACCCTATGAGTAGAACCTTTCACAACATCCACAGGCACTGACTGTGCCCCGAATGTCATTACAGCAGGCCGTGGTAATTAGCTGGTACATTATCATGCGTTTCAAAATCTAGTCGAATGTCAATATTGGATGGCTTGGCAAACACTTCCAGGTAAGAACAGTCAAAGACAATCAGTGGTGCCCTTGCCTTAAACGCTTGGGGTAGCAGCATAGGGCTGTTGTCTTTTTGATAATACGACCATCTAAATTTAGAAAACAAGTCGTACAGGGGACCAAACTTATTTTTTGAAAATTCCAAATTCAGTCCTTCATAGGGAAAGACAGCACCGTTGAGGAAAAGACTAGCATTTCTCAATTGAAGGTGATCAAATTGCGTGGCATCTTTGGTTTGTTGATACTTGCGTTTCGTTTGAAAACCCACAATCATGTAGAAAGGTCTCTCTTTATAGCGAGCTGTTTTTAAGACCAACTGTGTGTGTTGGTGGTGGGCAATAGCGGGTACTCATGGAGTGCCCAGCTTCTAAATTCCATGGGTAGAGGCATATCTCTCTTTACCATCTTGAGTATGTCCAGTTTTCTGCTATCGTCGAGGATCACATGGGGCACTGCGTTGTATTTGAATTTTTGAATCTATGGGGGCATTGTCGGCTCCCTTGAGTGCATTATTATCACTCCTGTCTCTCACCATATAAAGCACTTGCCTTGCTTTGACCACAATGCGCTGGTGATCTTCGGCAAAGCCTAAAATCAGTTTAAGAGGTAAATATCCAGTAAAGGTACCATCAGTGTGTACCATCCAGTCATTGGTCGAGTCAGGGCACCAACCCGCCATGCAAAGTGTTTTACCTTCTTCCTCACTATAAGAGGGGTATAGTTTCATGACACTGGAAATACCCACATTTCGAGTGCTATCCACCACGATATCGTTAATGACATACCGCACCTCAGAAAACAAAAAGGCAAAAACTTGGATGTGGAGGGTGTAGAGCCATCGGCTTTGGTGGGTCGACCTTCAATCTGGATGACACTTTCATGCGGTAGGGTGTAAATATCTTGGTTATTGATAACAAATTGAATTTCATCATTGTCCAGGTGTTTGAGCTTGATAGGAATGGAGATCAATTCTTACCACCCCTGGTTGCTCCTCGAAGTGGTTCGCCACCTCTAGGATAGAATTCATCATGGGGGATGACGTGGTAACCCAAATGCTGTAAAATCTGCTTGTCCTTGGATGTTAACGTGTATTCACATGGCAAACAACTAACACCATTCCTAGACGGTGTTGTTGCTTTACACACAAACTTCATAGTGGCTTTAGCACCAACTTGTAAGTCACTGGTGTGGTAGAATCTAGTTGAATGAGTTGTTGATCTCAATTGATCAGTCTTAATGTTATATTACTAATACCATCGACAGTCACAGAATAAAAAAGCACCACTGGAGGGTTTTCACGAATAATATAAACATTGAGCGATGTCACAATAAAGTCATAAAGCGAATGCGATGGTTCGTGATTGGTATACACTTGACTAATAATATTACACGTCACCGACACATGATGGTCCTCAATGAATTTCACTTCATGGTCTGATTTGTGTTTTTGTTGGGCTCTAACACGCGTGGTTTAAATCCTAGTAATGGACCAATGGAATCGGGGCGTGTTTTAAAGTCAATTTTGAATGTAGAGAAAATCCTGCAGCGATGAGTGTTGGTATTTCCTACAAGTTCAAACTTGCACGTTCCATCGAGAAATGACTTTAAACCATAGTCATTGATCAACACCACATAAATGTGTTCATAAATGTCATGTATCGTTTATCCACCAGAGTTCAGAGTGAGCACAGAATCATCATAGTAAAACTTGTGGTTCACATTTTCACGTATTGTGTATATTCTATTGTACGTTTCAAGAGAAACAAGTCCCTAACCATAAGGTCTTTCACTTAATTCGATAGGTGGGTAAAAGTCTAGGCTGACTTCGGGTCCACGTGGGTAGATTATTAGCTTGGGAATAACCTAACTCCCAAGGGAAGATGATAAAGAAAAGGAAGTGGGTTTCGGACTGGAGAAAAAGGATGGAGAAATAGGACGAGAGTCCTACAGAAGTTATAAGTTTAACTTTAAATATACTCAAAGGCAGCTGCCACTGCAAATCCGCTCTCCGATACCTAAAGTGGGTAGGAACCTGGGCAAAGCTAACGGGAAACGCTGCTGGAACTTGGGTTGTTTGTAAGAAAGTTACTTTAGCGTATTCCCTCTCAAGCATACATATGCCTACTATGGGGAAGGGTGATGATCTGGCAAGACAAAGAGTAACGGATTTATTGTGTATCTGTTCAAAGGAGTTTGTTTATAAACAGGTAATTTGAAGAATGCCAATAATTTGAATCAGCTTTGATATTTTAGTTTTTGAAATTGTAGAATTTCTAAAGAGCGACCAAATGCTTCCAAGAAGGATAGGGATAAAGCAATTATACCTTTGGGAATAATTTTGGTAAGTGCACCAATAGTTGCATTTAGAAATGGCTAAGCTTTTACCCAGCAAGGCGCCGACTAAAAGTTTAGACAATGAGAAACACTTATATTTTGAAAAACCAACCATAAGTGTTAGAGAGAATCTCCACAAGCAGGAAGCTGGCGTAGCGAGCTATGCTTGCCTTACTGGCCAGTTAGAATTAGCTATTAAAGCTATGAGAGACTTTACTAAGTTACCAACTAAGAGTTCTTGCTCAAATGCAACAAGTGGTGAAAACCCTATCAATAGATTTATTCTTATTGAATAGGAAGAGTAAAGGAAGACAGGATCTTGCCTAACCGTTATATTAGAGAAATGATAAAGCCAAAAAGAAATCTTTAATTTATTTAACAATGTAAAAGGAAGTAGTTTTGTAACAAATATATAATTTTGATTTCTATAAACAATTGGGGTCGCAGACCTCCGAAAACATCTAAAGTTTGCGCCAGGCAATTGACAATTCTTTTGGTTTCAAACCTTTATATGCTTTAAAATCATCGTAAGATTTTGAAATGACGAAGATAAATAAATGAAAAATTTAAAGATAACTGACGTAATTAAAGTTTAACAATAAGTCAAGTACAAGGTGTGTACTTTAAGGATTTCTAGGTAAGTATCTTAGAAAGAATAACAACTTCGAAAGTAACAACAACAAAAAGCAGGAAGAAAAAAATTGAAGTTTCTATAACTTCTTGTATTGATACAGAAATACTTGGTTGGATTATACCAATAGGGCAGGTCACTTATTGTGAAACCTGAAGAGAAAAATCGAAAGGAAGTATCTAGAACTCCTATGTTTAAGTAGGGATCACGAGAAAAATGGGGCAAGTTTCCCTTTCGTGAAACCTAGAGATAACTCACTTATGAGTTGAAAGAATTGTATTCCCTCATTAAAAAGGGAGAAACAATATAATTCAAGGCGTGTACTAGACACGAAGTTTTACAGACATTAATTCGTTATAGGTGGAACAAGTAAGGGAGGGCACTTATTGAGAGTGACACCTCATTGAAAAAAGACCTAAAGTAACAATTTTATTATTTTGGTTTGTTAGTAAAGGGTTTGGGAAGGATCAAATGGGATTGTGGAAAAGTGTTCATGGCCGTATTTATTGTACACGGACGAGCGCGACGCGGATGAAAGGTTGAACAAGCACTGTTTTCACTATAGTCTGTTGATATAGTTGAAAAAGTTCACTGTAGTAGCACAAAAAGTTGATGGCAAAGAAAGTTATTGCAATGGTGGAAAATAACTAGTTACACTATATTTGCGAGAATCAATTGCTTGAGAAACTTGTATGTTATAGTTGAATGCACCAGAAAAATCCCAACGGAGGAAGAAAAATTAGATATTGATTAGCAGTTCATAAGGAAGATTCCTTAGTTTGAAAAAGTATTCCCATATGTGAGTGGAAAATACATGACAGTATAACTGATAGACAGAGTGCAGGTTCTGGAAGGTTCCAGAGCAATGATGACTTGTTTAAATTAGGTAGAGAATCCCTCGGCGGAAAACTAGATTATATAGACAGTGGGTATTTTGGAAATATCCCTCGATGTGAGATAGCATCTCAGAAAATCTTTCATATTGAAAGTTAGACTTGATAGTTTAAGTTTGATCAAGAAGATCTCTAAAAAACAGTTATTTTCACATAGCAACTTTCACTGTCTATAAAATCGAAATAAAGCATTGAGCCTTTAAAAAGCGATGAGAATGAGGTTAAAACATGAAGTCGGTACTTATCATTGCTTCATGACGAAGGCGATGTTCCTGTTGACGGTTGATACAAAAATTTTAACATGGCGTAGAATTTTAAAAGTTTGCCTCTAGAGTTGAGGAGGCGAGCTTTAGTTAAGCTCTAACTGACTGGGTCGACTTCCAACGTACAAGTGAGACACGCTCAACGGAGCTCGGAGGGACCAGGGAAGGGAAAAGAGTGGGGGTAGGAGACAAAAGGAATACATATAAGAATCGCCAACATTGAAATATTAATTTCTCTTGATGAAATGATCTTCAAAGAGTTGATAGTAGGAGTCACTAGCGCAGCCTGGAGGGTGAAAAAGTAGACGAAGTTCTCTTGATCACGGAGATGATAGCTGACGATGGCGACGAGATCTGGTGGCTAGATTGATAAGGAAGTCCTCTTGTACAGGGAAGAATTGAGGAACTTCAGAGATTCGCTGCTAGATGACGCTAGGTGGGTCATGGAAGATATATATTTAGAACAGACTTACAGGTAATATGAGAGACATAACCAACAAGGAGAAATCAGAAGATCGCTGTTGGTGTTTGAGAAAAAAGGAAGGGATGAACTAAAGCAAAGAGAAACAAAAGCTTACTCTATCTTACCGTGTATTCCAAAGAATACACCACCACGTCCATGCAGTGTAAACGTCTTACTTTCCGCCGACATACTGTTGACGTTTTTGATTATGCTGTGTCGTATATAAAAAATTAAACACATACGTCCTCACTGTTGGCTGTTAAACGTTTGCTCACGTTTCACATTATAATATATCTTGATCCTGTTTCCAAAATAGGTCACTAGCTCCATGGGCGGGGCAAATTCCCAAACTGTCAAAGTACCATACAGTGGATGGCTCTTTGACATAAGTTTCAGAATGCGTTCCTGGTCCTCGGTGATCATCCAAATTGACAACAGCACATTCCAGATTCCAGGGTCGTGGGGGTAATTGGTTTCGCATAAACACACCTCGAAAATGAGAAAGCTTTAGTTGTTTAGCATAGCTTTCCACTTGGTCATGCGTCAGGGCATGTCTTGCTATGGCTGAGGTTATTTTTTTTGAATATTTCGAAATCGTGAAATCCCAAATCCTTGTTGATAAAAGGATGGCTTTAAATTGGCATTTCTAGCCCCCATAGCAATCGCTTCCATGGTTTCATTGTGTCGCTGACTTTCTTTTAGTTGTTGCTTGCCCTGCTGCGTGGCTTTAATGGTTTTCGCCACCGCACTGGCACCGCCCAAAAGTGAACCCAGAGCAGCGACACCGGCAAATAAAGCAGGTAAAAATCGTGCTCGTTTGGGGACGGGAATCACTCGTCCTTGTTTTGAACCCTGTCGCCGACGTTTTGGAATAACATGTCTCTGTGCTGCTCGAAGGGCTTTTCTTATGGTCAACACATTATTTCTTATTTTTTTCTTTCGCAAGGGCTTGCCCACGAATGCCTTAAGCCCATGTTTTGTCAAGGACAGAGTCTTATTTTTAGTCTTTTTAGTCTTTCTCACCACTTGTCTTTGCTTCACGCACCAACAACCTTTCACAAGAAAGTTTAAGTCACAACTAACGTCAGGTTGTTATTTCATGGCTGTATATTCCAATTCCACATACAGTGGGAAATCGTTTATGGTTTTTCCCGCTTGCTTTTCATCCCATGTCAACATGAGATGAAAGGGTAATTCGTCATCTGCATTGACCATTTCATGGTTATGGACCAACATCCTATGACCATTTATCTCTATTTGTAAATGGCTCTCATCAGGCATTGTGTATTTCATATGAATGGTTCCATCATAGTGTAATCGATAGTGGTTTAAACCCGAAGCAAGCACATAGGTCAGGTGCTTGCGGTCATGGACTAGCGGTAAATGGTTTCTGTCATTCGCAGGTTTTTCATTTGTCAGATACACTAAAAATAGGGATGGGATAAATTTATAAAGCCTTTTCATTTCATAGGTCACGTAACGCTTGGTACAGACATCGTCTTCGTCTTGAGGGTCTTTCACATGAATAATGTGGTGAAGATTAGCGGTATAGCCATTCACCGTAAGCTGAGGCACTTTGTCATAAAACTCATACACCCTGTTATTCACATACTTTTTTGTAGTAACGTCTGTAGACACTTAGGATGTTTCACATAGGTTAACCACTTTCCCTTAAAGTCATAATCTCCCTGTTTTGTGCGTGGCACTACAGACCTATCCACAGAGTGTTTATTAGCAGGATCTGTTTCTTATTTAGGATCATGTAAGGGGACAGACCTAGGTTTGGCCATCAACGCACGTCCAAAGACATCCATCGTCAACCTGTAGTACAAGTCTACTGTTTCTATGGCAAGGCTCGGTTCCATGTATATAGACAGCCTGCTAGCCTCTCTAAGCCTTAGTTGATATGAAGATTACTAAGCAGCAAGAGTCATTCCCCATGGGGGACATGGTTTCCCATCTCTGTCCCACATCACGTGAACAACGCCACGGTTCACTGTTTCCATCTTCCATTCGCTGCATCATAGTGGGACCTTCCGAATGTGGAAAGACCAATCTTTTGCTGACGCTCATCACAGCGCCCAATGGTCTGCGTTTTCAAAATAGTTATATTTTTGCAAAATCTCTCTACCAGCCCCCCTACGTGTTTCTGGATCAAGTCATGTCAGGATTACAAAATGAGAATATGGGTTATTTCACATTTTCCATGCAAGACAATGTTATTTCACCGGATGAGGTAAAGCCTGATTCGCTCATGATTTTCGATGATATATCCACTGAACGACAAGGCATCATTCAAAGCTATTTCAGCATGGGTCGACACAAACATATCGATTGCTTCTATCTTGGACAAACGTATTCTAAAATGTCCAAACAGTTGATTCGTGACAATGCCAATGTCATTGTTTTATTTCGCCTGGACGAGAGGAATAGTCGTCACATTTATAATGAACATGTGAATCCGGATATGACCTTTCAAATGTTTACAGAATTGTGTGCCAATTTCTGGAACACTCAACGTCATGCCTGTTTGGCCATTGACAAACAAAGTGAACTCAACCACGGACGGTATCACTTAGGGTTTGATCGATTTATTGCTATTTAAGGCACCGACTCATTCCCTCTCAAATCATTTGTCAAGACACCATGGCGTTAGCAGAGAGTCAAATGAAAAAGCATATTATTAAAGCAAAAAATACTATTCGCCAAGAGTTTCGTCAATTGAAACGATCACGTGCGGATCATGCTTTGTTTATTCAACAACATTTAGCACCTCCGCTAAAAGCCATGTTGAAACCCTCTTTCAAGCCATCTGAAACGCTACCCACCGTTTCACAAGCCACTCAGACGCTACACGAGGATCCTGAGGAAGAGGAACAGGAAAATTTGACTAGTGTTAGCGAGGTTGAGGATGACGAGGAACAAGTGTTTACGCCTAAAAAAAAAAAAAGTTCTCACCCCTTGCAGAGTTTTCATGAAAAAAGAAATCCTTGGTCATGGTCGAAACACCTTGTCCTTCCAGATCGTCTCCGTTTTCACAACTCTTGACCACCCCTCAATATAAAGCTCAACTAAAAACATTTTAATAAAATATTATGGATCAACACTGGAACCCTATTTCACCGATCTATTAATTGGAAACACAGATACCACGTATGGTGTTCGCTATGAGGATAATAGTTTTAAAATTGGGGATTTATCCATTAAATTTGCTCGTACTAAAGCTGTCATTAGGAACATCAATTATAAATTAACGCTAGGACTGTTAAAGCTGTTATTCTCTCGAACACCCTCTTCCCATGATTATACGTCAGAGGACCTTGGCAAATATAAATCCATTTTATTGGACACCCATGCCCACAAAAGACAGTATGATCCCGCTCAACAAGTGAGTGCCAATACATATCAAAAATATAAAACCATCATTGCACAAATGTTTCCCACCAGTCAAAGTATTCGTCGTAAAGCGTACGCTTCGGGAGTGACATTTAAACCATTAAAACCCCTTGTGGATGTTAGCTACTGGCACAATCCCAATAAGCTCGTCCAGCGGCTACAGCTGTTGCATGCTCATGTCAAGGCGGCCATACCGGTCACGATTGGGAAATTCAAGAAATTGAACAAGAACTTCAAAATGCCAAAATCATTGTTTAAGCCCTCACCCATTAAAATGGGTATTGCTCAGGAGTTTCATCGCCCACCTAGGCGTTGCTATCCGCGACTCAAGGTGATTTTACGAAGTGTGGATGAACTTTGGCAGGCCGACTTGGTTGAAATGATACCCTATGCTAGCGTTAACAACGGTGTACGCTATACGTTGACCGTCATTGATGTCTATTCCAAAATGGCCTTTGTTGAACCTGTGCGTCGCAAGTCTGGTCCACTAGTCACCAAGGCCTTTCAACATATACTTCAACAATCCAAACGTCAACCTCAGTTGCTACAAACCGACCAGGGGAAACAATTTTTCAACAAGGATTTCTCCAGTTTTCTCAAATCGTTGGATATTCACCATTACACCACATACAACAATCTCAAAGCTAGTGTGGTCGAGCGGTTTAACCGAACATTGAAAACGCATACGTGGAAAGCCTTTACCGCTCAGGGCACTTATCGCTGGTTGGACCAGAGCTAGTGTCACGTTACAATGACACCAAACATAGAACGATTGGGACCAAGCCACGCCTCGTGACCAAAAATATTCAGCGACTGGATAAACTGTTTAAAGCCATAAAAACAGCAGATCCTTAACGTCAACGACTGAAAATTGGGGATTTTGTTCGTGTGAGCAAATTTAAGTCTGCCTTCAATAAGGGCTACATGTCTCTGAGGGGGACTGAACTATTTCGAATTCGTCAAGTCAACTTGGACAGTCCAGTCACCTATTTATTCGAGGACCTCAACCATCAACCTATAAAAGGTAGATTTTATCTCCATGAACTTCAGAAGACAGCGTTTCCTAAACATTATCTTGTGGAAAAGTATTGAAATAAAAAGGAAATAAACTATATGTAAAATGGTTGGGATTTAACCCTACGTTTAATTCTTGGATCAAAAAATTACATGTTGTGTAAACCTGTGCACTTTTTTATTTTTTCATTGAATCATGTTGTACATGATCCCTGTGTATGGTGCTCAACACTTTATGCATGTTCACACATGTTTTACTTTCTCTCTCGGTACACCCGTGTCTCACTCCTAGACTCCATGCTGACATACAACTCGTTCAGCTGTTGGCTGTCATGGGTTCTCCACTCCTCCCCCTCACCTCTCCCCGGCCCTCTTGCCCTCGCCGCTCTGCAGTGGACATGTCATTCCCTGTTGCATGTCTCAGTTTCCTTCCACTCCCCCCTCACCCGCTTCTGCTCGGGGCCTGGCTGGCTGTCAGGATGTGAAATGTTATCTCAGTTAGAGAGTTGCCACATTGTTCCAACCTGTTATCACATGCCAGAAGTATTGCCAAGTCACGTCCTGCGATAAGGTTTCACATTCCATTCTCTTAGCCAGCTTGCCAGCCTCAAGCGGATTTCTTCCTAGGCTGCCAGTCAAACATACAAAGCAAGTTCTTTAAGTTCTTAATGACAACTATCAAACGTTTCCCACTTTCATTCACCTCATACCATTATTATTATTATTTGTCGTGTTACTCATTAGCGTTTACCAACATATTTAAAGATCTCCATTGAGGGATTTGAAAATATTGGCCTGTGTCCATACGTCATAGGAAATATCGGAAGAGCGACCCCTCGCTCTGTTGTAGACCGCCCCGCCGAAATAGCCGATTGCTCTATTGGAATACCACCACCGTGGCCAGTGATAGCCTTGTTCTAACGCACATGTCCAGCGGTATCGTCTCTCTGTCTACCACCATTTAAAAACAAGTTAAAAAAATCTTTTTCAATATGTATAGCGTTAGGCCCTTTGTATTCAAACAGTAACGATCACATTTCAAAGACAACGTCACCCCGAGTCCTGCGAGTCCTCGTACAAGTCCCTAGCAGCATTAGTTCGCGAGATATAACAAGTCTAAAATCACATTTTTACCCCAAAATCCATTTTCACATTTACTCAAAACAAGCATCCTCGTCAAGAGGACAAAATAACGAAAAAATTACACCTTGTACAAGTCTCTAGCCTTATTGGTTCCCGAGATATCAGCAAAAATCACAAAAAAAAACCTGTTTACCCCAAAATCCAGTTTCCTACATTTTTTGAAAAATATAACGAGTGGTCCATTGGAAAGAGCACGTCAGCCCGAGTCCAACGACATGTCGCATGCCCATGGTTTCGCGAAATATACATGAACGTTCAGCGTAGCCGAGCGGCTCGTATAACTGGTTTAAACCCCCCTTGCCCCACTACTGCACAATTTTGTCCTAGAGACTTGAAATTTATTTTGGCGGTAGAAGGGGTCAGGGCCATTCATTTATGTCAAATAAACATTTTTGTGGACTTCCTAGTTTCCGAAATATAGGAATTTCAAAATTGGACTGTTTAAAAAAACATAAAAAATAAAAAGTTTCATTATAAAAATAAAGATCATAGAGACCGTTAGTTTAAGCCATTGCACAACATTCTACCATGTTTGGATTTCAAACTATCGCCTACTTTTGAAATAAAGTGGAAGTGCTCACAATAACTGTAATTTGAGGTGTAAAACACGTAACCCCGTTCCTGTGTTTCTACATAATATGAGTGGCTACTACGCAAATTTCATTGTAAAAGAATTAGGATGTACTACTGAGAGAGTGGATGTTATCGCTAACTCCAAAGAAAAGTACATTTCCTTTACCAAATAATTGGGAAATGTTAAGCTTAGATTTGTGGACACGTTTCGGTTAATGCCAAGTAGTTTGGAAAACTTATAGTTTCCAACTTAACATCATACCCTGAAACAGACAAGTACTTTGGAAAAGAAAATGCAATGCTCATGACTCGTAAAGGGGTATTTTGTTATGACTACATTGACTCATGGGAAAAGTTAAGTGAAACGTGTTTACCCCCAAAAGAGGTATTCATTAACAAATTAAGTCAAGAAGATGTTAGTCAAGAAAACTATGAACATGCCAAAAATGTCTGGAATCAGTTCAACATTAAAACTCTAGGGGAATATAGTGACCTCTACCTAACTTCAGATGTATTCCTTCTTGCAGACAGCTTTGAAACGTTTAGAAACAATACACTAGAAACACACCGAGTGGATGTTGCACACTTTTTACTTGGCCTGGTTTAAGTTTCGAGGCAATGCTCCTTTACACAGGAATTGAACTGGAATTGCTACAGGATTACGATCAGATTCTTCTAATCGAGTCTGGAATACGTGGAGGCATATGCCAGGTGTCTCATCGGTATGCTGACGCTAACAATAAATACATGGAAACCTATGATTCTGAGAAACCATTGCAGTTTATTACCTATGATGATGCCAACAACCAATACGGGTGGGCTATGTGCCACTCTCTTCCTTATGGCGGATTTCAGTGGGTTTCTCCAGATACCGTTGATCTAGAAAAACTAAAGGAAGACGATCCTGTGGGATACATTCTAGACGTTGATGTTGATTACCCACCTGACCTTCATGATCTACACAACGATTTACCTTTCCTACCAGAGTGTACACAACCTAAGGATTCGTCTCTGAAAAAACTAATTCCTCATCTTGGAAATCGAAGGCGATATGTTGTTCACTACATGGCACTAAAACAGGCTTTAGATCATGGAATAAAATTAATAAAAATTCATCGTGTGTTAAAGTTTAAACAAAGACCTTGGCTAAAGGCATACGTTGATTTTAATAACAACCTTCGATAACAAGCCAAAAATGACTTTGAGAAAAATCTGTACAAATTATTCAACAATGCCATTTTTGGAAAAACAATGGAAAATATCCGTAAAAGAATAGACATACGTCTTGTGACTGACAGCAAAAAGGCTGAAAAGCTAATAGCAAAGCCGACATTTATTGACAGAACAATTTATGGTCCTAAACTAGCTGCATTCCACATGGCTTAACGTAACATTGTATTCAATAAGCCTATATATATTGGAATGTGTATACTGGATATTTCAAAAACTCTCATGTATTCCCACCACTATGATGTCCTGCTACCCTATTATGGAATGAACAATTTTAAACTCATGTATATGGATACCGACTAGTTCATTTATTTGGTTAACACCCCAGATGTATATCAAGACAAGTTGGATTTCCTAGAACACCTGGACACATCAGATTATCCTACTAATCACATATGTTACTCTACATCAAACAAGAAAACGTTGGGGAAATTTAAAGACGAGGCTTGTGGACAAATTATAAAAGCATTTGTTGGACTTAGAGCTAAAATGTACGCTTTAGACATAAATGGTAAAGAAATCAAAAAGATTAAAGGTATTAACAGAGGTGTTGTCAAAAATTGTATAAGCTTTCAAGATTATAAGGATTGTGTCATGAACAACAATGTAAAAAGAATACCAATGAACATTATCGCTTCTAAACAACATGACATATCATCTATAAGACTAAACAAAATTGCTTTGTGTCCTGGTGATGATAAAAGAGTGATTGATGGTGATGGTATAGGTACACATGCCTATGGTCATTACTCAATCATTAACCATGCTTAAAGAGTTAAGTTATGAATATCAAAATCTTCTGCCTGCAACTAGCAAATACATAAAACAATTTAGGAAATAAAACAATAGCACTACAAATTAAAAAAATAATTAAAAAATGGTATTCATATTAAAAAAATAAATAAAATAGAAAACAAAATAAAAACAACTGTACAATTTATAACAAAAAAGAATATATATAAAAATGTATTATGTGTAAATAGTGTACATGTATTTAATATAAAAAATATTATATGGACACTGCTTGTACATTTTTAATAACTACCCACCTCTCTCCACTCTTAATGCAAAATGAACATGTAAAACACAAATTGGAAAATGCATGTTTCCATACTGACAAAATAGAAAAAACATTAAACTGAAATTTTAAAAACTATAAATGGGAATTTGGTAAATTGACAAATGTGTAAACAACAAATTGGGAAATCCATGTTTCTATATCATGAAATTGAAAAACTTTAAACTGACATTTTAAAAACTGTAAATGGGAAATTGTGAAATTGATAAATGTGTAAACAACAAAATGCAAAATCCATGTTTCAATATTATGAAATTGAAAAACTTAAAGCAGACATTAAAAAAAACTGAAAATGGGAAATTGGAAAATTGACAAATGAGTAAACAACAAAATGCAAAATCCATTCTCCATATTATGAAATTGAAAAACTTAAAACTGACACTAAAAAACTGAAAATGGGAAATTGTAAAATTGAGAAATGTGTAAACAACAAAATAAAATAAAAATACCCGGTTGGGGGTAGTGATCATGTTGTACAGTAGCCTATAAAACTACATAATGATAGTTGCATGTGCCCTTATATACTTTGTGTATGTGCATTAGCCTTTGGATTAGCTTAAGTTAGGTTTGGTGAGGTTAGGTATGTGACCTTGTTGTTTACTCTTTTCGGAAAATGTAAAATGTAAAATCTAAAATCAAAAAATCTTAAATTTAAATTGTAGAATCTAAAAAAAACCTAAAATCTAAAATACAAAAAAATCAAAAATGTAAAATGTAAAATCTAAAAAATGTAAAATGAAAAAATCCAAAGTTTAAAATGTGAAAATTTAAAATGTTAAAATGTAAAACTAAAATCTTTAAGTGAGGTTTCTGTGGGTTAGGTTAGGTTAGGTTATAACTAAGTTTATTATTTGTGCTCTCCTATTTGCTCTTACTTTTTTTCTCTCACTTTTTGCTCCCCACCTTTTTGCTCTCACTTTTTGCTCCCACTTTTTTGCTCCCACTTTTTGCTCCCACTTTTTTGCTCCCACTTTTTGCTCCCGCTTTTTTGCTCCCACTTTTTGCTCTCACTTTTTGCTCACACTTTTTGCTGTTACTTTTTGCTTCCATATTTGTTCTCACTTTGAAGTTAGGTTATGTTAGGTTAGGTGAAGTTAGGTTAGGTTAGGTGTGGTTAGGTTATAACTAAGTTTATTATTTGTGCTCTCACATTTGCTCTCATATTTGCTCTGACTTTGAAGTTAGGTTAGGTTAGGTAAGGTTAGGTTAGGTTATAACTAAGTTTATTATTTGTGCTCTCACATTTGCTCTCACTTTTTTGCTCACACTTTTTGCTCTCACTTTTTTTTTGCTCGCACTTTTATGTTAGGTTAGGTTAGGTTAGGTTAAGTTAGGTTAGGTTAGGTGTGGTTAGGTTATAACTAAGTTTATTATTTGTGCTCTCACTTTTTGCTCTCACTGTTTAGTTAGGTTAGGTTAGGTTAGGTTAAGTTAGGTTAGGTTATAACTTAGTTTATTATGTGTGCTCTCACATTTGCTCTCACTTTGAAGTTAGGTTAGGCGAAGTTAGGTTAGGTTAGGTTAAATGAAGTTGGGTTTGGCTGAATGGCAGAGGTATGAATTAAACCCGCCTTTTCTCACTTTTGCCTCACAAGACTGAGTGTACCCCGTTCCACTCGTGAGACCAGAAATTAAATTTCTTGGCAGAGCCAGGAATCGAAACCGGGCCTCCGCGGTGACATTCAAGATTACTAGCCGCTACACCACAAGGTGGACACCATAAGGCTGGTCTTGATTGTATGATGAATTGTATAATGAATAATTACCTAATAATAATAATAATAATTATTATTATTATTATTCCATTTGGCAACTACACGGCCGTCCTCTCCCTGTGACGTCATTGACGGTCTCAGGGCGTGGCGGCCATATTGCCCATTAGCCCCTGTGCCAGCTCTGACTGTCCCCTCCATAAGAATAACATAGGGCTGGTTGCGCGCGGCGGCCACCTTGCCCATTAGCCCCTGTGCCAGAACCGCCTTATATTTCCTACTGATACTATTCTACCTCAGGAGCTCGGGACAGCCGAAGTTTTCCAAAGCGTTCTGATTATTTTTCTACGGCGCTATGCGACAAAAGACGACACGATTGGTCTCTACATTTCTAACAGCCAATGAGATATAGGCCCTAGGCAGTGTCTTATTTCACTTACTCCTCTTTCTAAACATATTTTACAATTTGTTTGTAAATTTCATGTGTCAGTGCTGTAGTTAGTAAACAGCCGTTTCCTTATTCATTATTATCATAACGGGAAAATGACCTGAATGTTACGTCCATTATACTGTACTACTTATCACCCCCACTGCAACTACCACCACCACAAAAAGTTACATTAAAAAATAGATATTTTCTGTTAGTTTAAGCATAGCGTATAGAAGAGAAAGTGTGGCGATTCCCGATTTTTCCGTATCTTTAGTATGGGTAGTTGCTGCACCCGCCGACAGACTGCGCAGCGGTTGCTTGTTGCTGGTCGGAGTCACTTTCTAAGCGCTCGCGACTTTGAAAACACAGAAATGCTGCCGTGTTTAGTCCTTATTTCTTGGTGTTGAAAAGTGTATGCGATCAAGAAGCGATATTGAAATAATACATACGATATGACACTGGTGTGTTTAGTATTTGTAAGCCTTTACACTTACATATTTACATTTGTGCTGTCGAGTTAATTATAACTTGGTAAGATTCGTCAAACAAAACTGTGTAAGTGAATATGCCGTGTTGTCTTGTTTCCGGGTGCCGATCTGGATACGACAAGTCATCTGCAACAGATAGGCACTTTTTAGACCTCCAAAAGCCGAAGATGATTTATTTAAATGGGCAAAGGCCATTCCGAGGAAATACATTAAATTATCAAATAAGTCATATGTATGTGACAAACATTTTTCCGATAATTTCCTTATTAAAACGGACACTTTCATTATAGAAGGAAATGGCGAGAATGAGATGGAGTTTGAAGCCTGGTGCAGTCCCACACATTTTTCCAAACTTGCCGAGATATTTCACTACGCGACAGAAAGCACGCAAATCTCCTCCGAAGAGGACTGTGAGAAAAACAGACATATCGAAATCTTGTACCAAACTTTCCAATTAGATGGCTACCGGTATATCACCGACCGGGAACTGTGAACCTAAGTTAGAACCACCTCTCACGTCATTTGTTAATCAAATGCGATTATATGCGAAGCAAACCGAGGAACAAAACAAATACGTTAAATTGTATGTGGAGGACAAAATTAGAGACAAAGTGGTGATAACGGACTAGGAGAATGATCCTCCCCTTCCTTATGAAGACAACATTCCGAAACAATGCTTGGTTTACTATCTAGCAGGGTACATTGACAAAACCCTTCAAAGTGAAAGGCAGTCGGACACAACAGCTGCAACTTTCACTCACATAAAGGACTTTGACACAATCAATGCCCTTACTTACTGAACCCATGTACCATGGCCTCAAAGAGAGTCGAATCCATGTACTTTGAGAAAAGAATGAAAGAATCATACAGTTTCTAAGGGAACGGAGAGAGATTTCAAGCCAGGATTATAGCCTAACATTGTGCAAGCGCTAGGGCCAGGTGTTCCTTAGATGAGCTCATGCCTCTTGACATTTATAAGGAGCCAGTCATGGATATTATTAGAACGAGTGGAAAGTTTTGACTGTAAGACGAAGAAGCTGGACTCAGAAATTGCTCTTACGTTGCAGGAATATGGCAACCTCGCTGCTGAGTCAGAACAGGAATAATTAAATTTAACCCGTTTACGAGTATAAAAATAAGTAAACAGATACAGTACGGTGAATCAATTTGGATTAGAGATTTTTGTGTAAAGAAAAACCTTGTAAAAATTGCACAGGAGAAAACTGCAAACGCAAGTAGACGTCATTGGGGGTTCACCGAGACCCAAGGAGTGGGAGAATAAAAAAAGAACAGCACCACCCACACAGTTGAGGACGAGAAATTAATTAATATCTCGGAAATGCACGATCGATTTCCATGCACAGGAAGATTATCTTACGTTTGGAAGACGAGCTTTCTGGATATATAATTTTTATAATTGTGCGACAATTAGTTCAAAAGTTGGTCACGAAAAGGACTAGGATTTTATCTTTTTGTGACTGAAAGATATAAAGCTCCTGGCAGAGCCAGACCAAACATGCAGTTATTCTGACAGCCCGTGAGGGGGTGTTACTCTGCATCAGTGCATGCAGTCTACGAGAGCCCGAGAGGGGAACGTCACGCTGTATCAGTACATGCAGTATTAGTCCGTCCAGGGGGGTGTTACGCTGGAGCATCATAATCATCAGTCTACGAGCATTCCGTGAGCGGAAGTGCTGCACCACATCGTATACGCAGTATTCAAGAGCCCGTGAGGAGGACGTTAAGCTGTATCAGACATCGATCCAGAGCCTGTGGGAGGCTATGCTACAAGTTCACCGAGTGTAAACCAGTTACGATATAAGTACGCTACGCTGAGGGTTAACAGTTCAAGACTTTGAAGAGTCCTAAATTATAAAGAACATTAAATATACGGACTTTAAAGCAATATCGCCAAAGTAAGACACAGCGATCAGTAGGGAACTTCGAGTTCCAGAAGAACACTAGTTCAATACAGTTATGAAGTTATAAGAACTCCAACAAATAAACGGCGTTACGTCTAGTAAAGACATTGTTAAAGACATTAAGTCCTATAAAGGACAAGAATAAACAGTAATTACGATCGCGAAAGATAGAAGTTCAAGCGAAAGGAACTTAGGAACTTAGCTTCGAAACCAGAGGGAAACGTACTCTAGTGAGAAAACGTCAAAAATATACGATAGACAGTATACGGTCCTCGAAGGGAGGCCAAGATATAGAAACTAAACGGTACGATAGACAGTATACGGTCCTCGAAGGGAGGCCAAGATATAGAAACTATAGGGTGCGATAGACCACCATATATAAATAGAGGTGACGGCAAAGAAAATACATTTATCGCCTAGTTAAAGCAGATAAAGTAAAGCCGAGTAATAGACAATAGAAGCGGTTTTGAGAGACTGAAACCAGTAGTTTCCATTGTAGGAGAGAGAAACTTTGAACGAGTAAAATCACACGTCCAATGCAGGTCGATAGGATTCACATCAGGGATCATCAACAGCCGACAGAAATTGTAAAAATCGTTGAGATACACCCGTGTGATAGGAGTGAAGTGTAAATATTGTAAAAAAAGAAATAAGAGTATCATTCTAAGTGTTTTAGGTAAAGTGAAAGCGTTTTATGCACAGTGATATGTGTTATAATATGTACCAGAGTAATATTTTTTAGTGTTTTAATGTGTGTTCAAAACGGATACACCAGTGTATAAAAAAAATGTTGTCAGTGTTAAATATAGTGAATATGTGTCAAGAAATTTCTGTACATAAGATGAGATTGTACAATATGGAGTAGGTCAAGAAGGTGGGCCAAAATGTCACATCAAACGAGAATAAAGGTCAGAAAGCGACCTTAAACATGTAAGTAAAGATTTTCATTATGTTTTGGTGTCGGGAAAAATTTTGTGTACAATTCCACCGGAGTTTTGAGTAGAAGGGATGTTTTTAAATGAATAATAACTAAATAAGAACGCGATCTGAACGAAAATAAAGTTTTAAGAAATAATAAATAAGTATGTAAAATAATAAATCCTGTAGAGGAAATGCATGGAATAAAAAGTCAGTATTTAATGAATGTTATAAAAGCAAGCGTGATAATAATAATTATAACAAAGATATTTACATAAAGGTAAATTTGAATTATATGAAAGAAATAGCTTTTGAGCTTTTGTAAGGAATGAAAACATGATGTGAATAACAAGGTAAAGAAATCTAAATAAAGATTAAATTGAATGATATAAAAATATAGAGCGTTGAAGCCTTAACAAATGTATAAGACATGATGAGAATGCGTGTTCTTAAAAAGGGAGCGATTTATTGTCAACGGAAAAGATTAATATAAGAATTAAGATATGTATCAATTGTTACTATGAAATTTATCAGTTCTTTGGAAGACATTCGGCCGTAAAGTAATGTGTAGCGTAATGGAACGCAATTAAATAAAAAGTCACGCTAGGAACGCGTAAAAGTTAAAGTACTTGGTAAGTTACTTATGGAGGGTAGTTGATTGCAGTGAATTGAGATATGTTGTAAGTCCTCTAAATTGTGACGTGGATCACGAGGCCATGTGTGTATTATTTAAAAGGGAGCTAATGTACGGTATTATTGAGCGTAGGTCCTGTAAGCTACGGCTTGACCCTAAATCGCGTTTTGTATATGTCCTCTGATGTGGAAATGTTCCCGAGGCATGTTAAGAGATTCGAACCTAGAATCCTCTTGTTGTTCAAGCCCCTAATTATTCGTCGTAGAATGTGTATTAATCTTCCCAATCAATGAGGACCCTCTCATAATTAATAAATGCCAAGGTTACGAAAGTGGTTTATGAGCCAAAGAATATTGTTGAATGGAAATAAGTGAAGTAAAAGCCAGGTCTCTCCACAGAACTGAGAATAATGTGAAGGTTTGTTTTAAAGCATTGAAGAGAGCTGCCACCGTAGGTTAGGCAGAGAGTCGCTTTCCTTGTCATAAATCACGCCCGAGTATAATGGCCTGACCCTCATAGAGCGAGGGTGGGTAAAAACCGTCTTGTAAGATGTGTTAAATACACCGTGAGTGTTTAAAGTTGTTAATGACCCGGGCGTTGAACCGAGGTCCTTGTAGATTGATATTATCGCTTGCCAATTCAGATCGTAGTTTTCTTATGTGATAATGGTCTTATAAGACAAATGAATTAAATAAAATCCCTATTGTAATATTGGATGGAAAATAGGAATCCACGAGTTTTGTGAAGATAACTAGGTTTCGGGAGTGATCATAGTTTTTGACTTTGTCAAGTAATCTTTATAACTCTGGAGTACACAAATAGTTTTCCCGATCACCGTAGTGAATTTGCAAAACTTGAGAGAGATAGTAAATATGGAGAACATGTGATATGCCCAAATATTGAAGTGAATAATTAACATGTAATTTTAAATGTAATTATATATTTGTTTTGATGATAAGAAAAGATAAAAATAATTCTTGAGGTGTACAAAAATATGACACCATTATTATGGGAAAGTATCGAGCCAAAGAAGCTCGTAGTTATTTGGAACTTTAAGATAAGTACTTTATGGAAGTGAAAATAATCGTGAATTGTTGGTTTTAAAGAAAACCATGTGTTTTAATCTAATATTTGTTTTATTTTTATGCTATTCCTTGTTCACTTTGGACAAGTAGAATGATATTGGTCAGTAGTTTAATTGTTTTATTGTTTGTAGCGCCATAATTTTTGATTAATTAAATGTGTTAAAATAGGAGTTGATTTTGTTGTTATTTTTGCAAGTGTATCCTCTATTTAATCCAAAATATGTAAGTCACAGAGTGGGAGAACTTACCGCAGCCCCGAAAAATCCCGAATTGAGCAATGCTGGCATACTGTGATTTGCATATTTCTTGCTGCAAGGGCACATTACCTAACTCACCCGTCCGACAGTGTCTTCAACATTCTTTTACAGGTCGAAGTAGTCGTTGAAAAGAAATTATCTTCCCTTTCAAATTTGTGGGGTGATATATTTTATGAGTGTTTGGACAGCATTGATGAGATTGTTTTAGGGCCGTGTGATTTAGGATGTTGTATGGAACATAAACTGGACCTTATTGGAAAACTCGTTTTTCATTTAATGAAGTGCCGCTTTTTCTTTCGTACGAAAGAAATTAGGAAAGAACAGTCATCTTCTAAGTCTGGAAAATCGTCGCGTAAGCTGTCCAAAGTTTCGGACAACTGACAGCTATAAGTTACATGGGTGAGTTTATATTATATTATACTGTATTATATTATATTTACTGTATTTGTGCAGTAGTGAATGGTCTGTAGCTTTACGATTTTTACACATTCAGTTACATTTTGACCCCCGCCAGAATGTTTTATTTCCTTATTATATGAACTTATGACGTAATCTGATGTTTCATAACTAACACAACGGACGACAGCGTTTTATATACTCAGTTCGGACAATTTTATATTTGGATCATCATGTCTAATACAACGTAGTGTAAGCTGATAACATTCAAGTACTGAAAAGTAACATTCAACTGCTTGTATTGATACCGTCCTCACTCAGCGCTAGCCGACGCGAGAGCCGCCTAGCGGTTGGACCATACTCACTTTCTCTTCTATACGCTATGGTTTAAGTATCATGTGCCAGTTCTGTAGTAGTATTAATTATCATCCATAATACAAATAAATCCACCGGGCGAAGCCGGGCACTACTGCTAGTACTTTATATTCTCTCAAAACATGTACCTCTAATGTAATAAAAACATAAATAGAAAAGGTATTGACTAGGCAGACTGTTTAGTTAAAACTGTCATAATAACTAATAGTTGATACTGATCCAATACGAATCGCTACATTCCTAAATGACTAGCCCAGACGAGGTGATGCACATGTTTTCTAGGGCCTCTCTCCTCGCCGTGCGCGCAGAAACACTAACACCTGTGTAAGAGTTATGGCTAATGCGGGTGTATGTCTGCCACTCCAATCTATGTGGCGTAAATGTCAAATACTAATCTTCCAAACTGCACAATAAATTTGTTAATGTCATTTTGTTTTGCTGTGTTATTTATGTTTAAAATTTGGGAGTTATTTCTGCTGCACCCTGTATTAATAAAGCATTGACTAGGTGGAACATATTGTTTTTTACATTGTCAAGTACTTAAGTTAACGCAGAAGCAAATCTTTTAAAGAAAATATTTTTATCTTTTAATGCCATTTGTTGGGGTACTGCTGCATGATCTACCTTGATTTTAGTTTTCCGCTGCTACTCCAGTTGCAGCATTAGGAAATGTCAGGTGCTCTGCCGATAAGCTCCAATTCCAAGGTCTTCTGAAAGTACCCTGGATGTTCATCGTGGTGAAATGCTGAGCTCCTGTGCCATTATCTTTTGCTTCTGGATACACGCTGTCACTGTTCTTACAATGCAAAGACGACCAACCTTCATGCAATCTTTAACACTGCATCACTGAATTGGGTGGTAGACAAACATCTTGCTCATTTTCAGCTGTTTCAGGGAGTGGAAAATCTCAGTTGGTGACTTTTCAATCTTGTGCATGGCAATTACAGATACCCTGTTTTCATATCCCCCCACTCCATGCTTAAGCGAAAAAGATTAATTCTCTTTCACTGTTGAACATACGCTGGTCAGGACTAAACTTCAGCGTAAGGGTTGCTTTCTACCTGGTAAACCGGTTCTACAGTTCAAGCCTAAAGTTTATGACAATATTTATGACTATACTAGGAAATTTGCCCCTCACTATTAGCCTATACTTCAAAACAGTTATTTACTATAGTTACATCATTTCACTTTAGAATGTGAAAATTGATGACATCAAATATACATACACAATATTAGGTGACATATTTGTCAAATGTTATTTATTCAGTTCTTTATTAAAATTATAATGACTCAAAACTAGAAAAATTTCATCTCACTTCTTTTACATCAACGGCAACACAATCTCAAGTTGTTATAAAAAGAAAACATACAATCGTCACAATGGAACTCACTTCTGTGTTGATTTTCCTTTTTTCACGGAATGACAACTAAAATTGTGCAGTACCAAGTTGCTGACCCTCGTCAACAATAAGCTGTCGATAGATCACGCTAATATGGATCCCAAACACAGCAAGAATCAGTATGTCATCTATGTACCCAATGACACCCACTACCGCCTCCGGAAAAGCGTCTAGAGGAGATAATACGTATAAGAGTGTACCAATCATATAAAATATTATTCTGGCTCGCGCAAGAAATAAAACTATTCCCATTAATGAGAGATCATTCCAGAAATGGCGCATAGTGGTTGGCCAGTCCAGGATCATCTGCCAAATCTGGAAAGAACACAAATGAACAATGAAAACAACAGAAACAAAAGATACCACCACGAAAAAACAGAGAGACCACTACTAAAAAATGTTCCTTCCAGGCACTGTTTTGAGTTTAGGCTCAAGATGTATTAGCTGTATAAACCACAAAATCCCTCATAGCTTGCTGCATGAGGAGCAGCTTAAAACTATACAGGGTCATGGGAATCTATTGTTGTTGGAATCTGTCTCAAAACCTGTGTCATTGTAATGGATGTACGTTACTAATATGTGGATTTGCAATTGGTGCTACGATTGGATTTTAGGTGGCCTTGACCGTAGGTTGGGTACTATCACGACATCTGCCTACAATAGAAGTGGGATAGAAAGGAAAGCCACTATTACGATCGTTAAGGTGGGAATTGAACCAACTTATTTTCAGTTCTGTCTCACGAGGCTGAGTGTACCATGTTCCAACCCTCAGAACAGAATTAAATTTATTGACAGAGCCGGGAATCAAAGCCAGACATCAGAGGTGACAGTCAAGAATACTAGCCACAACACCATCAGGTTCTCCAACGACATTCATATAGGGCAGAGAAGGATTAATGGATTGTTCCCTTTGGCTGAATTTCTCTCGTAACAGAATGGAAAATACTCTAACAATCGTATTTTGTATATGTACTTTAAGCCAATTTTTCAATTTTGCAAAAACGGACAGTAGGCTTATTGAGCTCTATACGGATGAAAATGTCCATCTGTGTGTGTGTGTACATCTGTGTCCCCTCCCTCACACACACATTCTCTGAGGGCAAAATCGAAGAGGGCATCTCAATTTCATATTTTCTATCACGGCCGTCATAACGGAGACAAAATAGCAGTCACTCAAGCATTCAATGCCTAAATCAAGTACTGATTAAAGAGATCATTGCAATCAGGGGCGGTTCTAGGCGTAGTGCCACCGTGCCATGGCACTGCCCTCTAAGAGAAAATAAATTATGCATAGTCCTGAAAGAATAATTTCCAACGCCTACGTTTAATACCGATATCTAATTAGTTTCAAATTACTTTGTAGTTAAAATATTCCGTCCGTCAAGTATGCTCATTGATTCCATCTTCGCCCCAGTGATATCTTGAGCCGCGGTCTATACGGCACAGTTGACGCATGCGCAGTTCAATATACGAGCGGTACTGAAAGTGAAGTGCAATGCTATCTGGCGGTCATTACGAGGTACTGGGCCAGCGACATGCCTGTCACGAGCTGTCACAAAGGGAGGAAGGGAAGAGGGTGTGGGCCGATGGCCAGATTGGCTGGAAGTAATTTGACTCATTGGTTATTGGTGGGGTGGGGCGTTGGTTGACACAAATTGACAACCAATCGCTCTCACACAAAGAGCATTAATTCTAGATTTCTCTGAAAGGGGTCTCTGCGTCCAACAGTGAAATTTAAACTTGCCATAATAAATAGTGAAAATAATATGTATGTATTTATTAATTCCTTATTTGGTAAAGTGAATAACTAAGCGAATGAATAAAAGAGAAAGAAAAGTAAGATCATGACTGCCGTAGGCCTACATGTTAAAGCTTCACGGATTACTCTCGGTAGCTAAATATTTATGGTTGATAAACCATCTGCAACTGTCAGTTCAGGTCTAGTCTATCTTCAGTTCTTGTTAACGGTTCGTGGTTATTTTTGGTGAGTCAAGGTATTAAAGAGTCAAACATTGAGTTTGAGTGAATGGTTGAGTGCTGAAAAAGTTTCTTTTATATACCGGTATTTTAATATATTTTTTTATCGTATATATTATATTCGGTAAGTCCCGATGTGAAATGTTGACTATCAAGATTAGTGTAGGCCCTATATATACATCGGAAAATGAACCCTGCTCTGATATAATGTTAAGAAAATACCAATATTTTCATATTTTTTACTTGGCACTACCCCTTGTGCGGGACTGGAGCCGCCTCTGATTGCAATACTACTAAATTTGAAGGGAGTTGGTTTTGTTATTGTTGAGTCATTTAAGGGCTTTTTGACATTGTGATCATGTTGCCCTGTATACTTGGGTGTGTGTGGAATCTATCTGATAACCAGTATCATAGTGATCATAGAGTGTGTATTTGAAATTGGGGTTAGGATTTTGGGCTGGAGGTGGCCATGATCTTATTTTAGGTACCATCCCAACACTTGCCTGCAGTAGTAGTTGGGAATCATGGAAAACCACTTGAGGGATACCTGATGTCTTTTCAGTTCTGCCTCACGAGGCTGAATGTATCCCGTTCCAGCCCTCAGACCAGAATTAAATTTCTTGGCAGAGCGGGGAATTGAATCAAGACCTCCACAGTGATAGCCAATAATGCTAGCCACCATGCCATGAAGTAGACAGTTTTATACAAGGGACCTAAGCTGATCAAGCGATAACTTCATCAGATTGAACATCATGCACAGCTGCCATCTTAAAATTATACAATAATACAAATAAGTAACACTCAACATTTTCGAGCAGCAATAACATAAATTAGCAGTAAGGTAGAACCGTATAAGTGGCTCTGCATGCCCAAGGCAAAAGAACAGCGATGCCATACTTTCAAGATGATGGCTGTATACTATACAAATATTAAAACCATTAACTCAGAATGTAATTATGCAATTGACATGCAACTTGGTACACAGACCATAGTGCACAGTGCCATCTTGAAAATAAGTCATTTAAATTGAAAACCCACAAATCTTACTAGAGCTACAATAATGAACATTCTTAATCTACCTAGGTATATAAGGCACAAGATCTGTGACTAAATGAATTCAAGATGGCGGGTGGGAATGCAAATAAGACATTAAACTCAATCACTCTGGATGCAGTTGCGCAATTAGCACAAAACTTGATCAACCTCATGCAGCAACCCTCTTCAAAATCATCATCATCATCATCATCATCATCATCAATTTCCGTTTTCCAGCTTGGGCCGGGTCGGAGCAAATATGACACCCATCCACTTTACTCTGTCTGTCCACCATCCTTCCTCGGCCACTGAACTCCACTCCAGGTTCCATTCTCTCACACTGTCACCAAATTTATCCACCGTACTCTAGGTCTTCCTCGTCCTCTACTTCCAGTCATCCGTCTCTCCATCACTTGTTTCGGCATTCTTTCATCATTCAACCTTTTCACATGTCCACATGTCCTTTCCTCATATCGATAACCAACCATCTACGAGTATTAGAGCTACAAAGACAAAAAGTAGCGATAAGGTAGGTCCATCATTCTATGTCCAAAACAAGAGAACAACGACCTTCAAGATAGTGGATGGGCATACTGATTAAAACATTAAAATCAATAACTCAAAATGTAACTGAACAATTAATACACAATTTGCTAACAGAGGAGTATGATGTAAGAGACCTTGCTAGTATTAATGCACCTGTAAGACGATCAAACTGAATACAGTACGCAGCCGCCACCTCTAGGTCATATTGGAATGAAAGGCAAGAAATCAATGCCAGCACATTTATTATTGAGATAAAAGTGAGGGTGAAACAGCAATAAACATAAAATAACTCTCTACTCCTGGCAGAACATACATTTTAGTTAGCATGTCAATGGACTCACTCTACGGTCCATGCGAAATGAATTTAAACGAACACACATTCATGGAGAGCTCACCCCTCTTCACTCTACTAGAAAACACACCCCGTCGGAAACAAAACACAACATAACGAAGTAGCCAAGCTAGATAAGGGATTAATAAGGGAAACATGTTATTCGATCAGGATGTACGATGTATCTATTTTTAGGCTACTTTCGTTTATTGCAAGAAATGAAAGAAGAAAATGTTGATGTGTCAAATTCACTGCCAGTTAACAGTTTCCAGGAAGGAATCATTGCATATCTCAAAGATGATTTGCCACCTCCTCTTTCTAGTGCATTGGATTATTGAAAGACGAATTCAAAATTTCCAAAACTAAAGAAAATTAGCTGTGAAATATTTGTGTACACCACCAGCAACAGTTTTCTCTGAAATACTATTTAGCACAGCAGGACTCATATGTGACAGAAATAGAAGTAGACTTGACCCAGAAAGAGTGAGAAAGCCAGTACTTTTTAATAAAGACACGTAAAAGTGGACTGTTCCAAAATCTCATTTTAATTTTAATGAAGAGTTTAAAAATAATTATACTGATGTTATTAAATTTTGTCACATCAAATATTAACATTTAATTAATTTAATTGATATTATACAGCTCTCTAAAAAATATTTTAATCTATTTATTGAAACTTGAAATGTTGACGGTGTCGAGTATCAAGTACCGAGAAAATAATCATGTATCAGTATCGAGTATCAAGAAAAACTTGTATCGACCCATCCCTAGTAATTATTTATAAGAGTCTGAAATTCTGATGTCAGCTTGTTAAACCACGCTTGTTTTTAACATTAAAGTGATTTAGTTACAGGAGTCTCAATGAATCGACTATTGTTATTATAACAATGGTATATTATGTTTCTAATTCTGTAGCATATCAATTGACACTTAAATATCGAACTCCCATAACTGGTCAGTGCTGTGAAATACTTTACTTTTTACAATACTTTTTACCCAAAATCACTACACCACCAAATCCTAAACGTTACACAGTATCCTCGTAAATTGTCATAGCAGATATATGTAATGAGTTAACTCCTACTCTGGCAGGATACTGCCCATTACTCTTCCATTTGAATCAACTTTCCTCGAGTTGAACTCTGTAGGGTGAAAGTGTGATGTGTACCTCATTAACAGTGCTGTTAATACACAATCTATATTCAGTTCTTTAACGTTGTATACATAGGAAAACATTGAAACCATTTCTTCAGTTGCCCTGTAGATGGTCTGTAAAAGTGTTCTTCATGGCCAATGCATATTGACTGAATGAAGAACTTTTTTACATACTGTAGAAACTGTATACAAACACGGAAGTTTTCATTCCTTAACCTATTGTGCTTGTAATACTTGAAGCCAAATTCAATCACTTTTGCACATGCTGAATGATAACTAAGCTTATAACAATTATGGTACATCTCTTCTTTGCATTCAGTTTTAAGATAATTAATGGTTATACTGTCATAGCTCTTCAATAATATTATGTACGGTAACCATTCATTAGCAGAAAGTGTGCATTCCTGACTGTTGTGAGAGTTACATGAGCAAGAGCATGCAACTGAATGCAATCATTATTTGCATATTTAATTAATTTTATGGCTAAAGTGCTCTCGAGCTACATTGCTCTGGACTGCGCAATAAAGAAAAGCACACACCCACTGACACCCACATCTCACTTGGTAGAGAACATATCACACGTGTTCCCTAACTCAATTCAGAGAGATAGCAGATGGAAAATTGTGTGAAGTCCCGAGACACCTATCCCATTCCTAACAACGAATATGTGCGTGAATATGAAAAGGACCAAGTTGTGGGGTATTATGTTACACTAATTGAAGAGTTGAAAAATATAAAGGGACAAGCAACAGTTTTGTTGTAATGTGTGTTATGAAACACTGCCGATAACAAGATATAACAAGCCATGTGGAAATTTGCTTCCAATAGTTTAAATTTTCCCACAAAGATGGACCACGAGCATCACTTTCAGTTGTAGTGTTCCTGAACTTGTTTTGACATTTGGCCCATTTATATTTCCACTCTTCAATTCTGGACTGCATCTAAAAAGTTAATGATTGAACCATAGAAATAGCATTATGGAATAGCTTTCATTGGAGCAGTCAAAATTATCTGTTGAGTAGACTTGAAAATATGAATGCAGTTGGGATTCAAACGAGAAATTCCAGCTGTCTGGATAGGTGCACTAAGGGCATGCCACAGCCATAACAAATTCTCAATTCTTACTGAAAAGGTATGATCACTTGAAGGGGAGCCATTCCCTATGATTAGGGTAAAGTCGGGAGAGATTGCACTTCAGGAGAGATGGCCTCCCTAGGCGACTGTAGTGGGGGTAGGTCGTTTTAAGGTTGATCAGTGGAAGTCACTGAGGGAGAGTTGTATCTGAAGTTTTGTAGTGAGTTTTTTTAATATATATTATTTCTGAGATGTGATCTTAATAAAAAAAAGCGAATTGGTGAGTGCAAATATTTTGTGTGTTCTTTGAATAGCATACTGATCACCCGGGTATTTCTTATGCACGTTCAAGTAGCCGTCTTTAGCATTACATTGGGTAAGTTCTCCCTTCACCAGCACAGTTTCGAATGCAGTAAGCCATATTGCGAAGGACTAGGTAGATGCGCCATCTCTCCCACTGGTAGGGGATAGTCGACATGTGGTCAGTGCGTCAGATCTCCTCGGCCGTTTACCATAGTTTCTGTGACCTGGGCTCAGCCTCACTGTCAGACAGGTACTCAATTGTCCTCTCGAGGCAGAGTGCAGCCCGTTCCAGCGCACAAGTCAGCTTCTAAGATCACTGACGGAGCCGGAAATCGAACCCGGACCACCGGAGCGAAAACGAAAAATGCTAGCCGCTACACATGGTGGTCAAAATGTGTTTATCATGCAGGGGAATTCAGAAGAAGGAGGGAAAAAACCGCTCTAAGTTGACAAAGTAGAGTGTCAGTGAGTGTTTTCACATTAATCATCTCTCCCTCACAAATGCGTCATCTAACCAACCCCAATGGGAGAGATGAAGAAAAAACAATCTTTCTTAAATCATTTCTCTTTCTGAGATAATGTACAAAGGTGTATACAACTGTATGTTCTCATTCATAAATAGTGTGTCCACAAAGTTTCCATGAATGCCATCTTATTTTTAAGGTAAGGTGTAGTCTCTGTGATAGTTTTAAAGACAGTGCGCCATCTCTCTTTAAGAAATCCCTAGTCAGGTTCAAACTTTGGTGCACAAGTTGCTCAGGTGTATTGAATAAAATATTACAAACATATAATTCCAGAAGTTGCCACATCAGTATCATTCCATTTAAGACTTGACAATTTGTTGTGATTGTGGCATGGCCGGTGGCGGTATTAAGGACTTATTGTGCCTGTCCAACAAGCAGGAGATTTGGGTTCAAATCCTGACTGCAGCCACATTTTCAATTCTTACCCAATATATATGATTGCTTGAAGGGGAACCATTCTCTAAAGCCATTCCTAACATTCAAAAATCCCAGGTCAGGTTCCGACATTGGTACACAAGTTGCTTTAAGGGGGTCGTCTGTAGAATCAAAGCTATCTCTACGCCACTGCAGAAGTCAATGCAACAGTGCCTCTCCATAGAAAAATAAGAAGAAAAATTCAGCGTTGCCTTTTAGAATCTATGTAAGGATTGCTTTCCAGCCGGTCAGCATGTAGATGGGATCTCAACTATCTTGTGCGGTTAATATTTAAAAAAACCTACTCAAATATTTTAAAGAAACTGAAAAAAAAAAATTACACCAATAATACACTTAAGAATTATATACTTCACTCCATCAAATAATAATTAACGAGATGACACATATTTCGTTTGTATTGCAAACATCTTCAGATTCTCTAATATGTGGTTAATGTACTTTTGTATCTTACGCTCCAAACACTTATTGTTCTAACCCGAGTAAATAAACTCTGTGTCGAAAGCGACATTTTAGAAGCAAGAAGCATGGACAAGGTGAATATATGCAACCTTCGATGGATACATGTTTGCCTGGCGAGATGCAGCAGCGCCTGTTACTGAAATGAAACATAGCTTTTGCCACCATATTAAAACAGTGAAACATTTTGAAAAGGAAATAGCCTATGTTTTACTCTTATATATTACCTATGTTCATGCGATATTTCAGCTAAATCGGTTGGGTAGTTTTTGCGTGAAAGAGTAACAGACAGACATTACTAGACTTTTACATATTAGTATAGATATACAAGATAATTGATGGTTACAATGATATAACTTGTCAATAATATTTACATCAGTCCTGGCTGGCCATTATTAACCTGTATTGTGCTTGATAGGGAAGGTTGAGCAAGTAACATAGGGACAGAAATAACTCGCTTCAGCATCTTCCATCAGCAGATAAGTTTATGCGCCCAGCATTTTATAACAAAGTGTTTGAATTCCATTCTCATTCATTATGTTTTAAACGCTTATACTTTCGAGACAATCCTCTCCCATCAAGTGCAATAGGGATTAATAACAACTGATGCCAATTGATGAGTTATAACATTATAACCAATAATTATCTTGTATATATACTTAATAAATGAAACATGTCATCCCTTTAATTATTATTTGATGTAGTGAAGTATATAATTTGTAAGTGTATTTACTTCAGTTTCTTTGTCATTTGTAGCTCTCCAGTCAGTCAACACGAATTTGCCCAATGACTGGACGGGGTACAATGTATGGTATAACATATGTAAATACACTTAATTTTAATTAATTGTTTAAGAATTTAATTTTTTAAACAAATTTTAATAAGTATAACCACTCTTTTGTCGCCTCCGTAGCGTAGCGGTCAGCGCGGTTAGCTGCCACCCCGAAGGTCCTGGGTTCGATTCCCGGCTCTGCCACGAAATTTGAAAAGTGGTTTGAGGACCGGAACGGGGTCTTCTCAGCCTCGGGTGGTCCAAATGAGTAGAGGGGGTTCGATTCCCACCTCAGCCATCCTCGAAGTGGTTTTCCGTGGTTTCCCACTTCGTCTTCGGGCAAATGCCGGGATGGTACTGTACCGATATTCTCACATCCATATGACAAGTATTTTTAGCGCGATGTTTGTTTTGAAGTTCAGCATGACTCGCGGTCGATAGGCGAGGTGAGCGCAACACATGATTGGAGATTACGGTATTTTCCGATTCACAGCGGGGAGACCAGAGACTGGGATTCGGCTGTGACGCAATAAGCACATGGCGAGTATTGACCAGTTTACTGATCGACCGCCAGGATACCATTTTATGATGTATAAGAAGAAATGAGAATAATATACATGCTTTGTAGCATTGTGGATGATGAATTAACAAAACATGATATATATTTTGATATATTTTCATGTTGATTACCCTTGTGAAACATAGAAGTTATGAACTACATTCACAAATGATATGGCCGTTCGATCCCGACTAGCAGTGTGGTGGGGGTATGGAAGTCGCCTTGAAACCCTACGCGCACAGCGGTGGGCAGATTATATCTAGTCTCCGAGGAAGACGCATCTCCTGAAGAGATATTTAACGCGTTTCGAAAGTGTAAGTTCGACAGTGCACGACACTTGGTGATTTAACAGAGTTCAGTGACGAAGAACCCTGACGTTTTTCATACACTATGAGGACTTGTTAAGCCACACACACAAGAATAGAACGGGTATTCATTTTCACAAGCAAGGCATACGCTCATTTTCACGTATGAACTTCAACTATGCAGCATTCATTATGAACACTGTAAGGAACTTAAGCACAATATAACAAGCTGAAATTCACGGCGGTGAACCTTTTATTTAAAGGAATGCTATGTATTCTGATACATAATTTCTTCAATGCAGTATTAACTTATGAATTCTGAACATTAATCCTCGGTTATATACGACACATCATTTGACAAGATGTCGAGAGGAACAGTTCTAATGCATTCTATTTTGATCACTATGGCGGGTTAAACACGTTAACATGAATACTGCTGAGCCTGCAGAGCATCGAAGATTTCAGTGAAAGCCGGTAACGCTTTACGCTTACTACCGGGCCACCAGTGCACAGCTGACTAGTGCCGAGAATGCTAGTTCTTAGTGGCAGTAATGCGTGGGTGTTAAATAACATTTCGGTTCGATATAAATATCGCGACGCTACGGTGGAACAGACATTGGTCTGGATGGAGTTGAAGACCTGATGGAAGGGTAGCTGACCGTTCGTCCACGATGGATGATATCCTGTTAACCAGAGGGAACCAGTGGATTGGAGACAGGAGTTCCTAGGTTCGATTCCCATCGATCAGGGGAGTCCAGGCTATTGCTACATTTGAGGGAAGACATGATATGAAGGGCATGCCAGTGCCTTCTTTTGATCTTCAGAATTGAACAAGGTACAGACAAACCAGTCCAGTCTATCGTAGTAGAGTGTAGACATTTCAATGTTAGTATTGCTGCCATTATTTCTTGTGTATATTTTGAGTAGCATGTCGAAGTATAATTTCTAGGCATGACGTTCTAATCATGACTGGTCTTATGCTCGACAAGGTTTTTGATTCCTATAAGGAATGCAACCATTTACATTTTGTAGTTTGATTCAGTAATATTAATATTAAATTCTAGTTAAATTTAATTGAAGCTTCTTTAGTGTAGTGAAGAGGAGTCCGTAGGCAACGACAGTGATTATACGTTTTTAGTAGTGTGGTGAACACTTACTTATGTCCAAATTTGACATTTCTTCTCTTCTATAGAGTCAGGTTTGAGCTACATGTATCATTGAACTTCAGAAAAGTTCGACATTCCAGTGATTTACTTCGCAAATTAATGCTGATTTTTATAGCAAGTTATCGGCTTTTTGAAGCTTTGTTATAGAGAAGTTGGATCCTTCGCTTCTGCTAGGGACCATTCTTTGTGCCTTTGAAGGATAGAGACTTGTATGGTTTTCTAACCGGACAATTGCGCGAATTGCTATGATTACCATGATCGGTGGTGTAGGAAAGTAGCGGTTTTTGGACAGTTTTAGCACCTCCTACGGCTTTCCTCCTACAAGATGGCGGCGGCGCGATGTCTCTCGAACGCATGGTCGAATTTTGACGAATGAGGTGTCATTGAACTCGGGCTATGGATAACATATTTCAACCCCAAAATAAAACCTACCCCTAATAGGGGGTGAAATTGTAATGTTTTAGAAAATCTCGCTTTTCAAGTGCGACATGTGGGAGTTTGAATGCTAACATGAAATTAAACGTTGTTCCACATAAAAGACATGTGTACGGTGGAATGCCGCTATGGATTAACATTTTTGTTTCTTGTTTTAACGCATGCCCATTCATGGCTTTCGTAAGAGGGCGGGCTTTCTAAAGATGGCGGCTGTAGTGTAACCTAACCTAACCCAACCTAAGAGGGGTGATCAAAAGGTTTTCCAAGCGGCACTTGTTGATCGGCAAACCAACAATCAAAAAGGGCATGTCAGGCCTTGAGGCGAGAGCCCCTGTGATTGTTGACGAGTCCCTGTGGACGGGTCGCTGTTGACAGGTCATTTTTGACAGGTCATTGTTGACGAGTCCCTGTTGATTGGTTCCTGTTGACAGGTCTTTTTTGACTAATCCCTTTAGACCGGCCCCTTTGGACTGGTCCCTATGGACTGACCCATGGTCCCTAATGCTATGATGAAATTAAATGTTGTTCCACATGAAACGCATGTGAAGAGCCGATTGCTACTATGAATTAACATGTTTGTTTTTTGTTTTTACGCATGCGCACTTGGGGTTTTGGTAAGCGGGCGGGCTTTTTGAATAATGATTTATAGATGAGTTATTTTTTAAAAAATTACCAAAATATCCAAAACTAATAGGTCATTAGCTTTTTAATATCTCATGAACCAATAAGGCTAGGGACTTGTATGAGAGGTCGTTGAACTTGAGGTGACATTCTGTTTTTGAATGTATTATTTATTTTTGTCAAAAGGGCCTAACTGCACTTTTGTTAATATCTCGCTAACTAATAATCAGAGAGGGTCAAGTGAGGTGTCAAGGGACTCAGGATGGTCAACCCTTTTCCATGACCAACGAATTTACCCCAAAGATCTAAAACAGCAAGGTCATTGACCTATGATTTCATAAACTAATAATCGGAGAGGGTCAAGTGAGGTGTCACAAGACTTTGAATGGTTAACCCTTTCCCATGACCAATGAATTTACCCCAAAAATCCAAAACAGCAAGGTCATTGACCTAAGATTTTATAAACTAATAATCGAATATCAACATGCGAGGTGTCATAGGACTTAGAATGGCCAACCATTTCCCATGGCCAATAAATTTACCCAAAATACCCAATACATCAAGGTCATCGACCTGAGATTTTATAAACTAATAATCGGATACGAACGAGTGAGATGTTTACTATGCGTGATGAAACATAGCTAGGTAGAGAAAGAATTAGTGTAGGCTACATGTTAGGTGACTGACAAGTCTTTTACCATTGAAACTTGTTTTCAGATCAAACTGCAGTATAGAGAGAGTATAGGTTGCAGGTATGGGTTAATAAATGACAAACGGTGTACACAAACTCTGATTTATCGATTCAAGAATTAAGAGTAGACTGTCTTTAATTGATTGGTTAAAGAGGATAGCTAAAACACAAAAATGCTCAGTGGTTACCGGGACAAAATGGTCGCTACACACAACAAGCTTTAAATACTTTAGGCTAATAATCTATACACACACACTCGCTTGTTCTTAAGTAAACTGTGTTGCTGTCAGTGCTCAAACATTAGGCTGATGACAAAATGCATTGCTAACAGAAATATAATAATTTCCGGTTGTCGAATGTTGCCAGCAATCCATTTCGTGTTGCAGTGGTAAGCACTTTTAGCTCTCGTACTGGTGGTCTTAACTCAATTTCCAGGTCTGAGGCCTAGAACTAAGAAACAAGGACATGGTGGTACAGTGGTTAAGCTGTTAGCCTTTTCACCAGGGTTCGATTTCAGGTTAATATGCATGTTATAAACATATTAAACAAAACAAAACAGATATAACGTTTAAAACTGATTACATTTGTGTCTTTTCAAATTATTACTTGGATTACAAATACAAAGGTGAACTGGGTTTGATATACAGTTAATGCTGTCTATCACACACTAGACTGTAAGAAAGCCAAAAGAGCAAAAGGCGTAGGTAGAGCAGTGGTAAAATTGCTATATGTAGAGAACTACCAAGCGGTTTTATGAACTGGCAAAGCTATATAGTATAAACAGCGCAGGATACAATCCAGCAATCAAATTTGTAGCTTGTGGAACAGAGAAAATGCACTTTTACCTTGATGGATAGCAAATGAGTGCAGATGAATGACCTATGCATTAGCCTACCATAGGGTTATAACCACTAGGTGGAGGTGTGATTTCTATATTTTATTGTTTAGAGACATGGCATTTTTGTAACCAGTAGATTTAGTATTTCGTAAATATTCATTTTTGTAATTGTAAATTGTGGAAACATTTTTCTTGTAATAGTAAAAGTTAAATGTATAACTAAAAGTTCTTTGGGATAAGTATGCATGTCAAGGATAAATAGCGTGGTTGTATTTGTTTTTCAAAGACAGGTATGGATGTGTAAATGTATTACTACAGATAGAATGATAGAGAGAGAGAGAGAAAGCTTGTGTGTGTGTCTGGGTAGCATTGATTGTTCAACCAAAGTAAACACGGCAAGGTAGGATGGTGGGGGGTAATTAATGTATATAGCAAAAGGTAAATAGTATACTGTAGTTTTTTAATACTTGTGTTTTTTTAAAGCAGCGGTAGATAGGTGTTATTTTGTAAAACAGTCATCATCATTATCATCATCATAACCATTATCATTATCATCATCATCATCATCATTATAATCCTCATCACTATTACTATATAGTCCTTTTTGATCCTTTTGCAATACCACATTTTGCACGGTCTGTGTTGCCTTGGTTAATGTTGGGAGTTTTTCAGACATTGACAACTGTCCTAACACGACTTTCTGAGGAGATGATAAATGCTTTTTAACAAACAATGCAATATCTTTTTCTGGGACTAGTGTTTTAGCATTTTGAAGAGTTTTTTTTAAACAGTAACGATGTCTTATCTGGTACACTACATTGATGATCACTCACACTTAAGACATCACTATTTTTACTTTTCAGCTCACCTCGACACTGTTTTGAACGATGTTTTGAACAACGCCAAATAACAGTTCCATTTTTATCTGTCCGTTTTACAATATATGTATATCTTTTATAGAATGCATATGGCTTACCATAGCTATTTGTTGATACTTCCATGTCAATTGTCAAGCATGAACTAATCTCTAGCAAAGTTCACTCGATAATATAAATAATAGTTTAAAGTGTGAGGAAAAGTGGTTGCAAAAGTGGGTGCAAGAGTGGATGCAAGAATGGGTGCGAAAGTGGGTGCAAAAGTCAGTGTAAAAGTGGGTGCAAAAGTGGGTGCAAAAGTCAGTGTAAAAGTGAGTGCAAAAGTGGGTGCAAAAGTGAGTGCAAAGGTGGGTGCAAAAGTCATTGTAAAGGGGAGTGCAAAGTGGGTGCAAAAGTGGGTGTAAAAGTGTGTGCAAAAGTGGGTGCCGTTTATAGTAGGCATGAATTTTACTAGAATGTGATTTGAGTAAATGCAATTTCTAAACCCCAGTAGTGAATAGTCAGTTGGTTTTGATCTATGCAAGCGTAAACATGTCACATACACTGGTGATGGATACTCAAGGCTTTATGGTCAACGAAAACAAGTATTTATTTAAAGAGGTGGCTATTATTGATTGCTATTATTGATTGCACAACACACGGGTTACCATTTTTTTCGGACCAGTGTTTTAACATTTGAAGAGTTTTTTTAAACAGAAACGATGTTTTATCTGTTACACTACATTGATGATCACTCACACTTAAGACCTCACTATTTTTACTTTTTAGATCACTTTGACACTATTTTGAACGATGTTTTGAACAACGCCAAATAACAGTTCCATTTTTTATTGGTTTGTTTTACAATATACGTATAACCCCTATAGTATGCATATGGCTTACCATAACTATTCGTTGATACTTCCATATCAATTGTCAAGCAAGAAATAATCTCCAATAAATTTCGCTCGATAATAGAAATAATAGTTTAAAGTGGGTGCAAATGTGGGTGCAAAAGTGAGTTTAAAAGTGGGTGTAAAAGTGAGTGCAAAAAAGAATGTAAAAATGGGTGCAAAAGTGGGTGCAGTTTATAGTAGGCACGCTTTTTACCAGTATGTGATGTAGTAGTGGTTTTCGGACAGTTCCGCAGCCTCCTCCTCCTCCTCCCCTCCTCCCAAGATGGCGGCCGTAGCTTAACTTAACCTAGCTTGTGAACCAATAAGGCTAGAGACTTGAACGAGGTGTCAAATTACTCGGGCTGATGCCCCTTTTCCTCTAGATAAATTATTTCAACCCCAAAATTAAATCTACCCCTACTAGGGGTTGAAATAATAATTTCTTAGGTAAAAGTCGCTTTCCATGTGCAACACGTGAGAGGGTGAATGCCAATATGAAATTAAACTCGTTCCACTTAAAGTGCATGTATACAACTGAATGCCGCTATGATTTATCATTTTTGTTTTTTGAGTCAAGCTACCATCGAGTGTGGAGGAATGTGGAGGAGGGTGTAGAACTCTTAAAAACTACTGGGGGGGGGGCTAGTAAAAATAAAAACAGTATTAATTATTATTCAGCATGAGAGTTTTTAATTCGTTAAAACGTACAATACATCTATTGTTTTATACCCTCATAAATTAGATATAGAGAATGTCCACCACGATTTAGATCCTCGAACACACTTTCTGACATATCATTAAAATGTGTAGGAAGGAATGTCTGAAAATTTTCACTAACACATAGTACACGTTTACCATACATTGTGTCCACTTTTTGAATGTTGATGATACGGAATGGAGTATGCATTGGTAATTCAGTGAGCTTTTTTCTCTCTAATCCGCAGTTCTGCCCATAGCATTGAGAATATTTATTGTAGGAGCCTATAAAGAAACAAAAAAATGTATATTACAGTTTAGCTATAAGTGACCAGAACCACTATAAATATCATTTTATTCTAAGAGCTTTCCATAATGATAAGAAAAAGAGCTTACCATAATGATGGATTTGTGTAAGTAAACGTCTTTTGCTGCTTGGTGCCACTACTAAAGTGATACTGTTGTATATTGTATGAGTTTCACTTTAGTAGTGGCACCAAGCAGCAAAAGACGTTTACTTACACAAATCCATCATTATGGTAACCTCTTTTTCTTATCATTATGGAAAGCTATTAGAATAAAATGATATTTATAGTGGTTCTGGTCACTTATAGCTAAACTGTAATATACATTTTTTGTTTCTTTGTAGGCTCCTACAATAAATATTCTCAATGCTATGGGGCAGAACTGCGGATTAGAGAGAAAAAAGCTCACTGAGTTACCAATGCATACTCCATTCCGTATCATCAACATTCAAAAAGTGGACACAATGTATGGTGAACGTATACTATGTGTTAGTGAAAATTTTCAGACATTCCTTCCTACACATTTTAATGATATGTCAGAAAATGTGTTCGAGGATCTAAATCGTGGTGGACATTCTCTATATCTAATTTATGAGGGTATAAAACAATAGATGTATTGTACGTTTTAACGAATTAAAAAACTCTCATGCTGAATAATAATTAATACTGTTTTTATTTTTACTAGCCCCCCCCCAGTAGTTTTTAAGAGTTCTACACCCTCCTCCACATTCCTCCACACTCGATGGTAGCTTGACTCAAAAAACAAAAATGATAAATCATAGCGGCATTCAGTTGTATACATGCACTTTAAGTGGAACGAGTTTAATTTCATATTGGCATTCACCCTCTCACATGTTGCACATGGAAAGCGACTTTAACCAAAAAATTATTATTTCAACCCCTAGTAGGGGTAGGTTTCATTTTGGGGTTGAAATAATTTATCTAGAGGAAAAGGGGCGTCAGCCCGAGTAATTTGACACCTCGTTCAAGTCTCTAGCCTTATTGGTTCACAAGCTAGGTTAAGTTAAGCTACGGCCGCCATCTTGGGAGGAGGGGAGGAGGAGGAGGAGGCTGCGGAACTGTCCGAAAACCACTACTACATCACATTCTAGTAAAAAGCGTGCCTACAATAAACTACACCCACTTTTGCACCCGTTTTACATTCACTCTTGCACTCACTTTTGCACCCACTTTTACACTCACTTTTACACCCACTTTAAACTATTATTTCTAATATCGAGCGAAATTTATTGGAGATTATTTCATGCTTGACGATATGGAAATGTCAACGAATAGTTATGGTAAGCCATATGCATACTATAAAGGTTATACGTATATAGTAAAACGAACCAATAAAAATGGAACTGTTATTTGGCGTTGTTCAAAACATCGTTCAAAACCGTGTCAAAGTGAGCTAAAAAGTAAAAATAGTGAGGTCTTAAGTGTGAGTGATCATCAATGTAGTGTAACAGATAAAACATCGTTGCTGTTTAAAAAAACTCTTCAAATGTTAAAACACTAGTCCGAAAAAAGAGATATGGTAACCCGCGTGTTGTGCAATCAATAATAGCCACCTCTTTAAATATATACTTGTTTTTGTTGACCATAAAGCCTTGAGTATCCATCACCAGTGTGTGTGACATGTTTACGCTTGCATAGATCAAAACCAACTGACTATTCACTACTTGGGTTTAGAAATTACATTTACTCAAATCACATTCTAGTAAAATTCATGCCTACTATAAACGGCACCCAATTTTGCACCCACATTTACATCCACTTTTGCACCCACTTTTGCACACACTTTTACACCCACTTTTGCACTCCCCTTTACAATGAGTTTTGCACCCACTATTGTACCCACCTTTGCACTCACTTTTGCACCCACTTTTGCACTCACTTTTACACTGACTTTTGCACTCACTTTTGCACCCACTTTTACACTGACTTTTGAACCCACTTTTGCACCCATTCTTGCACCCACTTTTCCTCTCACTTTAAACTATTATTTATATTATCGAGTGAACTTTGCTAGAGATTAGTTCATGCTTGACAATTGACATGGAAGTATCAACAAATAGCTATGGTAAGCCATATTCCTTCTATAAAGGATATACATGTATTGTAAAACGATCCAATAAAAATGGAACTGTTATTTGGCGTTGTTCAAAACATCGTTCAAGACAGTATCGAGATGAGCTGAAAAGTAAAAATAGTGATGTCTTATGTGTGAGTGATCATCAATGTAGTGTACCAGATAAAACATCGTTGCTGTTTAAAAACAATCTTCAAAATGCTAAAACACTAGTCCCAGAAAAAGATATTGCAGCTCAAGATAGTGCATTGTTTGTTAAAAAAGCATTCATCATCTCCTCAGAAAGTCGTGTTAGGACAGTTGTCAATGTCTGAAAAACTCCCAACATTATCAAAGGCAACACAGACTGTGCAAAATGTGGTATTGCAAAAGGATCAAAAAGGACTATATAGTAATAGTGATGAGGATTATAATGATGATAATGATAATAGTTATGATGATGCTGATGATGATGATGATGATGATAATAATAATGGTAATGCTTTGTTTACAACAAAAACATCATTTGTTAAATTTGTCTACTGGAACAATCCAAGTAAGCTAATCCGGCGGTTTCAGCAACTGCATGTCTATAAACAGGCTGGTTATACTGAATATGAGGAAGAACTATTGGATATAGAAAATGTGCTTCGTCGTGCCAAAATTATCATGTAATGGATCCACATAACCGCTTAAACTATTTCTTAACAATACATGTGATATTTTCTACCACTCTGCTACCATTTTGCTCTCACTTTTGCTATCACTTCAATCTGTACATATTAAATATAAAAGCCAGCGGTAAATGATTTTATTATCAGAACAGTTATAACCTTTGTAGTGAGCAAATCATACTAACAGGTTAGTTGCTACCATGGAACTTACTACAACTAACAAAGGTAAACAACGTGAACTCTATAAAGGCTACTCTTATAACTATAATCGTCAAAATGTAAAAGGAATAATATTTTGGCGATGCCCAAAAGAGAGGTCAAAAAGATGTCGGGGCAATCTAAAAAGTAGAAATGGTAAGGTTTTAAGTGTGAGTGATCATCAATGTGGTGTACCAGATGAAACACTGTTGGTGTCAACAAATAATCATGACAATCCTAAAAAGCTAGTACAGGAAAAAAATGTTGCTACTCAAAATAGTGCAGTGTTTATTGAGCAACATTTAACCCCTGCTGTAAAAGTTATGTTCAATCCATCTTCCACTTCTCAAGAGTCATCAACTTCACAGACTATGCAAAAGTTTGTGTTGTTGTTTTAAGGGGCTGAACTACAAGGTTATCTACCCTTCATATGCAAGAGTATCAAAAAGGACTAAATAGTAATAGAGAAAAAAGAAATGTATTTTGAATGTAACTATTGTACAAGTACTTACATTAAATAAATAAAAATATTGTATAGGTATTGTCTGTTTTTTCTTAATTGCTATCCCCACGTCCTACTATATTAATGCCATTGTTAACCATCAACAGTCTCCACCTATGTTCAGAAAGAAAGTGATCTTAAACAATACACTCTATCTATGGTTTGTGTACCGAGTGTCATAATAATACAGTGCTGTCAAGCCATGTTCAGGCAATAGTAATGATAGGTAAGGGGTTCGAACCCTTGCTTCCTTGTACAGGATTAGTTTTTACTCATCAGCAACCCATAATACTGTACTTTGAAACATGTCACATCTCATTACAAAATGTCAACTGTATCGTTTTCTAAGACCCCAGCTGCTGGCTAGTGGCTAGCAGACTGTGCAACAGAAACAGTGTCACCAGGTTCATCCTAAAAAAATTCAACATTTATTATTCTTTTTCTTATTATTGTTCATTAAGAGTAGTGTAAAGTTGTCTTTGTGACGTAACGGTTAGCATAGTTAGCTGGCACTCTAAAGCTCTTGAGTTCAATTCCAGCTTTAACATAAAATTTTAAAAGTATATTAGGACTAAAACAGGTCCACTCAGTCTCGGGTGATCCAAATAAGTAGATGTGGTTGGATTCACACTTTAACGATAGAATACGACGGTGTTTTATTTTTTTAAAATAATGATAGCCATTTGTTCATTTTTTTTCATTTTCACATTTCACACATTGCCATTTGTCAATTTTCCATGTACACGATTTGAAAATGTGAGTTTAAAGTTTTTGCATTTCATGATATGGAAACAAGAATTTTCCATTTTGTTGTTTACACATTTGTCAATTTCCCATTTACATTTTTTTAAATGTCAGTTTTATGTTTTTAAATTGTGTTGATATGGAAACATGGATTTCCTATTTTCTTCCATATCACTGACGACACGTTTATGATTTAGTCCATGTTGAAAGTTTAGTTTTGTAAAACACACATTTGCTGATTTAAATTTTCTTGAAATCGTCTTAATGGAAGTGCTTGGCCATGGCAATAGTGCATTCTCTTTCTGTTTGTTTCCAAAAACGTATAGGCCTACTACTACTACTGTAGGTAAGACTGTTTTACAAAAGAACACCTATCTACCGCTGCATTAAAAAACACAAGTATTAAAAAACTACAGTATACTATTTACCATTTGCTATATACATTAATTACCCCACCATCCTACCTTGCCGTGTTTCCTTTGGTTGAACAATCAATGCTACCCAGACACACACACAAGCTTTCTCTCTCTCTCTCTATCATTCTATCTATAGTCATACATTCACACAACCATACCTGTCTTTGAAAATCAAATACAACCACGCTATTTATCCTTCACATGCACACGTATCCCAAAGAACTTTTAGTTATACATTCAACTTTTACTATTACAAAAAAAAATGTTTCCACTATTTACAATTACAAAAATGAATATTTACAAAATACTAAATCTACTGGTTACAAAAACGCCATGTCTCTAAACAATAAAATATAGAAATCACACCTCCACCTAGTGGTTATAACCCTATGGTAGGCTAATGCATAGGTCATTCATCTGCACTCATTTGCTATCCATCAAGGTAAAAGTGCATTTTTTCTGTTCCACAAGATACAAATTTGATTGCTGGATTGTATCCTGCACTGTTTATGCGATATAGCTTTGCCAGTTCATAAAACCGCTAGGTAGTTCTCTACATATAGCAATTTTACCACTGCTCTACCTACGCCTTTTGCTCTTTTGGCTTTCTTACAGGCTAGTGTGTGATAGACAGCATTAACTGTATATCAAACCCAGTTCACCTTTGTATTTGTAATCCAAGTAATAATTTGATAGATTATTAGCCTCAAGTATTTAAAGCTTGTTGTGTGTAGCGACCATCTTGTCCCGGTAACCACTGAGCATTTTTGTGTTCTAGCTATCCTCTTTAACCAATCAATTAAAGATAATCTACTCTTAATTCTTGAATCGATAAATCAGAGTTTGTGTACACCGTTTGTCATTTATTAACCCATACCTGCAACCTATACTCTCTCTATACTGCAGTTTGATCTGAAAACAAGTTTCAATGGTAAAAGACTTGTCAGTCACCATACATGAAGCCTACACTAATTCTTTCTCTACCTAGCTATGTTTCATCACGCATGGTAAACATCTCACATGTTCGTATCCAATTATTAGTTTATAAAATCTCAGGTCGATGACCTTGATGTATTGGGTATTTTGGGTAAATTCATTGGCGATGACACCTCGCATGTTGATATTCGATTATTAGTTTATAAAATCTTAGGTCAATGACCTTGCTGTTTTGGATTTTTGGGGTAAATTCATTGGTCATGGGAAAGGGTTAACCATTCAAAGTCTTGTGACACCTCACTTGACCCTCTCCGAGTATTAGTTTATAAAATCATAGGTCAATGACCTTGCTGTTTTAGATCTTTGGGGTAAATTCGTTGGTCATAGAAAAGGGTTGACCATCCTGAGTCCCATGACACCTCACTTGACCCTCTCTGATTATTATTTAGCGAGGTATTAACAAAAGTGCAGTTAGGCCCTTTTGACAAAAATAAATAATACATTCAAAAACAGAATGTCACCTCAAGTCCAACGACCTCTCATACAAGTCCCTAGCCTTATTGGTTCATGAGATATTAAAAAGCTAATGACCTATTAGTTTTGGATCTTTTGGTAATTTTTTTTTTAAATAACTCATCTATAAATCAATATTCAAAAAGCCCGCCCGCTTACAAAAACCCTAAGTGCGCATGCATAAAAACAAAAAACAAACATGTTAATTCATAGTAGCAATCGGCTCTTCACATGCGTTTCATGTGGAACATTGTTTAATTTCATCATAGCATTAGGGACCATGGGTCAGTCCATAGGGACCAGTCCAAAGGGACCGGTCTAAAGGGATTAGTCAAAAAGGACCTGTCAACAGGAACCCATCAACAGGGACTTGTCAACAAGGACCCGTCAACAAAGACCAGTCAACAATGACCCGTCCACAGGGACTCGTCAACAATGACAGGGGCTCTCGCCTCAAGGCCTGACATGCCCTTTTTGATTGTTGGTTTGCCGATCGACAAGCGCCGCTTGGAAAACTTTTTGATCGCCCCTCGTGGGTTGGGTTAGATTAGGTTACACTACAGCCACCATCTTTAAAAAGCCCGCCCTCTTACGAAAGCCATGAATGGGCATGCGTAAAAACAAAAAACAAAAATGTTAATCCATAGCGGCATTCCACCGTAAACATGTCTTTTATGTAGAACAACGTTTAATTTCATATTAGCATTCAAACTCCCACATGTCGCACTTGAAAAGCGAGATTTTCTAAAAAAATACAATTTCACCCCTATTAGGGGTAGGTTTTATTTTGGGGTTGAAATATGTTATCCATTGGAAAGGGTGTATCAGCCCGTGTTCAATGACACCTCATTCGTCAAAATCCGACCATGCGTTCGAGAGATATCACGCCGCCGCCATCTTGTAGGAGGAAAGCCGTAGGAGGTGCTAACACTGTCCAAAAACAACTACTTAGGAAATTTACTCGTTTTCTAAAATTCATTTGAGCGGGGGTGTACTGAACGTTGGCTGGATAAACTTTTTCTTCGTTGATATAAATATAGATCTTTGATTCATGATAGTCACGTTTGTGAAGGCTTATTAGAGATCCATGTTAGATGGAATTGATAATTGTTATTAATACTAGTCAGTTGACTTACGATGATTCTGAAACAGCATTCACTTTTTTAATCAGCGTATATCCCAGATTTGATTAACGTGGAAGCACGGTTGATGAAGGAATTATTACTGTAATTAGGTTTTTGAAAGCATAGGTGCTTAATCCAGAAGAATTATTGAGTTTTTGAATTATTGAGAGAAACCAATCTATATAATTGGAAATAATTTTGTATAAATTCTAACAACGATAGCCAAATGTAATGATGATAATAATAATTAGCCGAAAAAGAATTATAGTCATGAAATTCGTCGTTCACCAGTGAGGGTGACCAATAAGTGCAATTGTCTATTCTAATGACATATACATTGTTGAAATCAGTGCTCAGGGGAATACAAGTGTATAATGATAGGGCCGTATGGAGGCATTAGTAATGAAATTTATATTCAGACGAATATTATGTGGGTTTCCATGGAATGTAGTCCATGATGACTGGTACTTTGAAGTCAGGTGTGACTTGACTGGCTTACAGATTGCATTTAGCGGAATTTAAAGGTTTATATCTGTTGTGTAGAATCATGCAGTTCATGGCACGAAAGATCAAACTATTTGTTGAAGGATATTCATAATCCTTATCCTGGAATTAAATGCATTGCTGATAGAGGGTTTTTACAGTTATCCTAAGTCAGTCTATTCTGTAAATTTACAGTTGATATTGAGGTAATGTTCACCTCCACTTCGCTTCATTGCTTGGTCGGAGAGGCCCAATTTAAACAATTAACACTTATGAAATGACTTAAGAATATAACACTGATAGGAGGTTGTTGAATCTGAATATTTGCGAAAGGAAATACAGACACACTGGGAGTGTGCCACATTCACTGTACATAATTGTAAATTTTCGTATAAAAGGGTATATTGAACATGTAGGCAGAGAAGAGCCTACCTAAATGGAATCTTTTATTATGATGATCCAGTATGATTAATGTTCAATATGTTAGGGTTACAGATTATTATGACATTGATCTATTTGTCTAATATAGTGAAATGCATGTTCATCAGTGATGACTGTGGAATGCATTCACGTGACGTAGATATCAACTTCCATTTGAAGTTGAATTGTTTTTTTTTTTAATGTTTGTTTCTTGCGTGATATAGCATTTCTCTGCTATATTCTGCTTTATGAATAAATTTTGGATAGTTTCCTTTTAATTCTTAAAGTGTGATGTTTTATAGACGTGATATGAGGCCACGTTAAGGAAACCATTGCGGGTATTTCGGAGTTTTCCACGCTCCAAAGATTACGTTTTCACGTAGTTTTCGTGTTCCTTTGAGCGAATTTTTTCCTTGTTGTCTAGGTTTTTCTTAACGTCTCTTCAGTTAGGTAATCCTGTGCCCCATTATCCTCGTCTCTTGTTGGTAGAATCTGGGGGTTTTCAGGTTCTACGATCCAGTTACGATCGAGGGATTCCAACTAGCTAATGGTAGTTATTTTCGGGTACAGTACCTACTGTAAGGCCACGACCACCTCCTTCCCTCTTCCTTGCCTATCCATCCCAATCTCTCCTTCCCTTCCCATCCCTCATGAGGCCCCTGTTCGCTTTAAAGGTTAGGCCGCCCGGACGAAATGCTGATCAACCTCCCCAGTTGTATCCAATCCGACCAAGTGTTCCCAGCTCTAGGACACTGCCTGGAAAGGCGGTACAGGTGAGTTCCCTCGCTGAGTCCGTGGGAAACACCAACCTGGAGGGTAAAATTGACCCAGCAAAAAAACAACAAAAAAAACACTCTTTTACAATTTTCAAGGGTGTGGACTGAAAAAGTGTAGATCGAGGAAAAGTGTAAATTGTGGGAAATCATTAGATTACATTTTTTAAACACACTCTGAGCCAAAAAAGTATGGAACTCTTAAAACAAAAGCTTGCTAATGACAAAACACTTGGGAATTCACTGATACTTTGTATCAGCGTAGTTATTTAGTTCTCGAGAGCCTCCAGAGTACAGTATATTGTGCTATCATTGTGGACATACACAGGATTTTTTAAAATGATCCTCCGTGAAACACGATCAGCTGACAACACTCCTCTCTCCCCCCCCCCCTAACCCATTCCAAACTTCCTCTACAAATCCCTCCGATCTCAACGAGGTCAGATGGCAGTAGCATTCCAAACGGCCACAGGAAAACACGCACACATCGCAAAAGGGGTACGATTTTCTTTTATTTTAGTGTCGTGTTGTAACGTTTCGATGCTCGAGCACAGCTTGCCCCATGCTTGGGTGACATGCTGTAACGTTTCACGGGGTATAGACAACTTAACAAGCTCATTCCACTGTTGGGTGCTAAGTGGTAACGGTTCATACCTCGTGATTGAGAAGGAGTGCAGTCAATAGCTCGGTTAATAGGGCACCAATCTCCAACAGACGGTTGTGAGATAAATTTATACTTATTAAATTGAGATTCTTTAATTTCGGGGGAGGGGCAACCGAGGCTAGCTGCAAAACACCTTATCCTATTATCTTGACCTCTGGGAAGTCTAGCAATGGGTAAATACTGACTGAATGTCATAGATGGTAAAAATAATTTATTAAAAAACCAGGATGAGGTGAATGACATCTTGCGACCTTTCAAACAGATAAATAAAAAGGGGAAGTTCTTTCTCTAAATCATTGACGTTAACAGAATTTATGTCCGACTTGCAATTGACAAAACATGAGCTCACCGGTCCGTAGATCTTCATGGCCGATGTTGGCGTAGCTATCTCGTTCCTGAAGTTGACATCTCGCGTGGTCTTTCATTGTTACAGGTACTTCACTCGAAATTATGAGAGTCCATAAGAAAGGAACCGACCGAGATTCGAACGGAGATGCAGAGAAAAATATGTGTATAAAATAAAGGAAGGTTGGTAATGTGCAAGGAAGCGGTTAACGAAATTTTAGCCAGCAGAAATATTTTTATTTAGAAGAGAAATGAGAATTTTGTATTCTGCATTATTTTAACCAAGAGAGAATGATTGGAATAGTAGCCAGGAATATGCAGAGTTTCACGGAGTTACGATAGCAAAACCAGTTTTGGTAAGCAAGGCAACGGGACAAGGAGACTTGAAGGTGAGCCACGCGCCGGAGAATCTAAGAGGGGAGATAGCACACGACACTACAGTGATCCATAAAAACCATTAGATTTGATAACATGGAAGTAACCAATCAGATTAATGGAAAATTACAAGAGACTACATAATTATTAAAATTATATTTTAATATTATAACAGACTGGAGTATATTAAAAATACAAGCAAGAGAAAATAAATTTAATTGGCAAAACAGAAAGTGAAGTAGATTGCTACAGTAGAAGATATGAGTGAATAAGTGAGTTTATGAATGAGTTTGAGGCTAGCGCGGACAATCTGCGAGGGAAAGAGAACTTAGGAGGCTAGCAGCACAGGAAGAACGGTGTTCTTATCCTACGAGTTTTAGAAGAAGCAAGACGTATGGAAAGTCGCTCTACAAAATAATATAAAATTGCAACCAACAGAAGAATGAAATTACAACGGGAGGAGATACCTCGTTAGCAGTAAATTACCAGAGATTTCGTGAAAGAATATTGGAAATATAAAAGAAGATTGATAATAATTTATAAGAACTACCGGCAGAATATCAAAACGTCGAATTAGAGAAAGTATACTTGAAAATATACTCTACTAAAATTCACTGTCATAAAGGTGAAACTTCAGCAACATATTACGAGAACGCAGAGAAAGTAGTATACCGACAGTACAGTATTATTTAGAAATCTACAAGAACACTTATAAGATGTGTTCAAATTTAAGTCGGAGGGGAGAAACTACAGTCAACTACTTTTGTGAACTGAGAGTGATGTTCTAACTTCACCATGGAGGGAGGTTAAGCTACACTAACTAAGCGAAGTCCAGCGATGATCATAACTACACAACCATGGAACTTCACTGCATTTCAAACAGCAGTAAGCCTGGAGCCCAAAACAAGCTACTACATAGACGAGAGATTCTGATATTTATATGGAATTCTCATCGTAAGCATATCACTACCTACAATTACCATCAGGAACTTCCAGAGAGAGGCCGATTGAAGAAAAACTATAAAAGAAGCGAAAGCAGTACCTAGATCGTAGATCGTGAAGCAAGAAGAAGGAGTCGTGCGTGCAGGCCATTGACATGGAGCCCGGGAGAGCGCGATGCGTCACCCAAGCTGTAAACCAGTCAAGGACGAACGGCATGTCTCACCTGCGAGGCAAGAAGCAGACACTCCAGGAATGCAGACACGCGTACGCAGGAATGTCGGTGTGCTTCCAAAGCACGTGGCCGGATTCCTCAGCTGTAAATGGCCACAGATTCTGTATGAAACGCTCCAGACTTAAGGTAGACCAGTGATTTTTATCCACTATGTAGCTAGTATTTGTTCATGGGTCATTCCAGTGTTTGCCCAACATCTGTCTATTTTATTCATAGTTCATGTTATTGTTGTTGGTGTAAATTTTTCGAAATTCAACTGTAATTTTCTTTGAGTCAACGAATTTTCGTTTGTGACGTATATTTTTGTTCTTTCGAAGTTTATCGTTATCTAGTTTACGCCGGAGAGTGAAGTAATTTCGTTAGTGGGTTGGAAAGAGAAAAAATTTGTCATGAAAGTATTTTGAGAAACAGTACCGTTATACGAAGTATAATAATTTCGTTAGATGAACGAAACACAAAGTAGGAAACGTTTACTATTGTCAGGAGTGTTCGACAATTGCGTTTGAGACACTCAAGTATAGACAAAATAGAATATTGTAAACCCAGAATTTTATCACCATAATGCACAGATTTGTAAATCTGAAGGCATATGAAAGAAAACATGGTATAAAGAGAAATAATGTTATTTTAAAAGATTTTAACGACTAATTTAACAATGATAAAAATGTAAACAGAGAATGCGTATGTTGAAGCATAATTTATTTCAAAAATTAAAGGTAACGATTTGTTGAACGAACAAGTAAAGAATAGCACGGTGTTGTATAATCGACAGAATTGATGTAGAAGGAGGAGTTGTTTCTTGAAGTTATTACAGTAGTAAATCAGTAGGGTTACTGAATCTCTTACATTGTTGAATGTATTTGAGATGGTATAGAATTTTTGTGAAAGTGCTAAAAACGTATGCGAAGATGTGTTGTTTAAAGTAGTGTAAAGGAAACACGTAAAAGATTTTTACAGAGTGTGTGAAGGTAAACAGTAATTACAGCGAAGAAATAATGGAAGTACAGTATGTCAGCGCAGTATTTTGAAGTTTTGAATTTACAAAAGAAGGAGGTGTGAATAGTGAGGATTAATGCCACGCTCCTAAAAATATCTGAGTATTGTAATCTGAGAGTCTTGCATCATAGTTCAAATATTGTCGTAGTATTATTAAACCGAAAATGTAAATTTTTGAATAGTGCTGAACTTAATCGTTTGATACATATATTCACATGGATGTAACTATATAATTTCATAGCCATGAAACAGAAGTATTGTGTGAACTAAAATGAATGGTGTTAATTGGACTTCATGTAATTAAAGCAGAAGGAGTAGGAGAAATCGTGCGGGTCGCGAATTTGTAAATATCTAATATTTTGTATAATAAAAATAACAATAATTTAATAATTATAACTACTAATAATATTTCGATTTGAAACGACATTGCGAGTCATAATACTGATGTATTAGGTAGGGAAGATTTTTTTTAGTAAAACTAATTTGAATTTGAAGTAGATTTATTTAGAGGAAAGTTACACGGTGTTTAGAAAGTGTGTTTTACATGTTACAAACTTCTGGTAACTATTGTTCATAAATATTACGATTATTTTGTGTAGGAAGACTTAGTTAAGTCAGATTTATGTCCAGAAAGGACACATTTTTAGTTTTATGTGTGTTGTTATGAAAGTAAAATTTTTATTTTCATATGAGTAGGGACATAAATGTATTGTCATAGCTTAATAAATTTGCAGGCACTCTTTAGTTTAATTGCTCAGTTTTTTATAAGATATGCTATTTATTCGATGCTTAATTGCGATATGATGATACTACTAGTTAGATGCAGGCGGTTTTTCGACCTAACTATACCTTATCACCCCCCGAGAGCCGAGTTTCTCGATTTGCTTTGTTTGTTTTTAGACTGTTGTGCGATATGTTAGATATGTGAGTCAAAGGTTCCGTAGTTATCAGTCCAGTAGGATATCGTTGATTTCTTAGCCGGGTATTGACATTCCTACGATCCTTCTCCATCTGTGCGGATTTTGGACGCTAACTTTGAGGAATTCGGGCACAGTACCAATCCTACCTGACAAAACTATCTGCTCACTAATTGCACAGATGCTGTCGCCTAGCTGAGTGAATGGAATTGTTTCACCCGTCTTCGGTATTCAGCGCAATGCTGGCAATATCCTAGCTTGATCCACACTGAGTTTACTAGTTTATACTTGATGAAGTTTTGGAGTTGAATCTCAACAAGCGACTTCCAAGTGTTGAATCTGAAGTGCTTTCAAATGAAAGTCTAATAATATTATCAATGTCCATACAGCTTTATCCCGGCTTATATATGGCAATTATATCTCCCACCAGCAGTAGGGGATCTGCCAATTGCAATATCTCTGTATTTTCTCCAGAAAGTGACGCTCCTTCCGTATTGGCTGAAGTGATCCCTTTATCACGCACCAAATGGCTATATTGGGGCGAAGGTCTCTCTCCCAGTGACACACTTCTATATTGGTGTCATGTAGCGGTATATTCCTTAAAAAAATCAAAAGGCTACAGTTTTCTCTTCGTAAAACAATTTATTCTAAAAAGCTGTCGAGTACATTATTCTGACATCTTTTAGAATTAGCCAGCTGGCTACCGAGGGTCTTCCATTTTTGCTGCTCCCTTGCCTCTTTTCCGGCCACTTCATAAGCTGTTTATGACGGTTCGAGCGGTATCTATTGTGAGTTGTTAGTTTCGCGAGTGAGCTCAAGAAATATATTTATGGGGGGGGGGGGGGGGTGTTGTACATTTACGATTTGAAATCTCGGGTTGACGTCTATTACAAGGATGGATGAGAATGAACATATGAATTTATAGGCTATTACCCTTCAACACAATAAATATATACATGCACTATGGTTGCAATTGCACATAAATATAGTACTCCTAGTTCAATTGCTTTGGGTGTGGTGTTCAAACACCACAGTGTTACTGTCTATCATAATATACCATCGGATTGAGAACCATATTGATGTAAAATGAATCAATAAGACGAGAAAAATATGTAACAACTATAAGGCTATCCAATTGACAACCCATTATTCTATGAAAGTTTTTCAACCATTTAAGGCTATCCAATGACTCCCTATAATGTTAATGAAGTATTATCAACTATATAAATAGAACTGATGGTGCTACTATTTTACATAACTCCTTAATAGAAGAGAATGCACAAAATAACGTTTTAATTTGGCTAAGAAAAGATTGAACAACATTAAGAAACTTTAAGAAATGACATACAACAAGTATTTCTTTCGAGGTAGAGACACGCTATAGATAAGATGGAATTGCCCATTCCATGTCCGGCCGTTCTTGCTCCCAGGAATTACACCTAGTACTGTTTTAACAAAGTTTTTAATAGACAGTTTAGTAATTATGAATAAGAATAAGTGAGAAAAAATATATGTTTTAACATTTACAATTGAAAATGTCTCTAGATAATAATATATGTTTTATGGTAAAAATTGTCATTTGTATATGTGCTGAAGATGGGTGATGATTAACTAAAAAAATGTGCACGATTTTATATGGGAATAAATTGTTATTGACTAGATTATCAAAATTTGTTTAAATTAAAATTTTTGATTTGGGCAATAATAAATTAATTGTGAAAATTAGGAGTGTATAATTTATTTATGACTTTTCATATAACATCATCAGAAAGAGTAGAAAATTCTCTATTAGACCAAGCAATCATTTTATTAAATTTATCACCTTGCATTATTGGGAAAGAGGCAACATCGCGGAGGTAGAAAAGTACGAAGCTAAATGCAGGACATACAAATGCGAGAGAGGCAAATACTACATTTCATGCCATACTGTCTTTCAAGGTAAGAGACACACAACAGATGAGATGGAATTGTCTGTTGCATATCCGGCCATCCTCCCTCCCAGAAATCACTCCTAGTACTCACTTCTGTTCTGGGCTGAGTGAACCCCAGGGCCATTTGTGTTTCTGAAAGTGGTAGTTTTGTTTCTAAAATCCACTATCTGGGTGGGAATCGAACCCACTTGCTTCCACTTAGAAGCACAGCATCTCAACCGAATTAGCCATGCAGACTCATTTATAAATAACGGGTATCCCTAAAACTTTCATTCACAGCATAGAACATGAGAATTCTTCTAAAAAATATTTGTGCTAAAAGACTACATACAGTGCATGTCTCATAAGTAATGTCGTTTTTTTAAGAAAAAATATATTTGGAGAGCTTTCAGACAGGAAATTAAACTATTCTTCAAAGTAGAGACCATCCGATTCTATGGTCTTGAGCCATCTTTCAGCCAGGTCTCTTATACCGAGACTGTACCAGTCTCTGGGTTTTGATGCGAATAATTAGGTGAGATCCACTTCTACAGCTTCAAGTTTTCGAAATTTCTTCCACGCAAGAAATGGGCCATGGATCGAAAAGATGGTAATCTAAAGGTGCAAGATCAGGGCTGTATGCTGGTTGTGGTAGCAGTTCGACTCCTCCCAATTCCTGAATTTTCGTCATGGTTGTTCGTGCAGTATGAGGTCTCGCATTGTCCTGCTGAAAGAGAACTCTATTTCGGTTAAATAATGCTGGGTATTTCCGTCTCAAAACTTCATGAACTCATTCCAGTTGTTGAGTATAAAGATCCGCATTGACAGCATACCCACTTGGAACAAACTCCCAGTGAATCACTCCTTCAAAATTCCACCAGACACACAACATTACTTTGGGGCCGAACCGATCATTTTTAACGACGACCTTGGCGGGTTGACAGAGACTGAGCCACTGTTTCGAGGTATCGGCGTTGCGGTAATAGACCCATTTTTCAACACATGTGACAATTCTCCTGATAAATCTATCATCCATAGGGTTACCGCTGAGCAGACGACAGATATCCACTCTACGTTGAGTCTGTTCAGGGGTCAATTCATGAGGTAGGTCTACAGATCTACAGCGTCTGTTTGATTTTCCAAGTTTCTTAATTCGGCGATGTACAGTATGGTATATCTTGATGAACCAAGTTCTTCTGACAGCCTTCGAGTACTTCTTTGCGAATTTTCTCCCCAAACTCTGCGTGTATTCTCAATATCCCATAGATTAGGTCTTCCAGAACACAGTAAATCTGTAGTGTTTTCTTCTCAAGAGTTGACACGTTGGAACTATCCTTGTGCCACATTCTCATTAACGGTACCTTCTCTTTCCACTTCACATATTCTTCGAGCTGCGGAAGCAGCTTTGTAATCTTGTTCCCAGTAGTGCTTTAGAAGGACCCTAACCTCCAACTTTGTAAGTTCAATTTGTGATTGTGTATCAACAACTGACGACTGATACATTCTCGCAATATACGCAACTCAAGTCATGGCCTCCTGTAAATAACATTGGCGAACCAAGGAAAAGCAATTCTATCCTATAAAACACCAAACTTAAGCAAGTAGTTCCGTGAAGAGCTAAATAGTCTATTTTCATATAGACCTATCCTACTTATGTTAATTGCCTCTATCAACATACAAAATTTCAGTTTGATTGCCGTAATAGATTTGTAGATATTGAGAAACGTCTAAATATTTTGGATGGTCGCCATGTTGGATTTTTATATATGTAGGCCAAAGAGTAATGTACTATTAGATGAAGATTATCGCGTAGGTTTATTATTCAAATTTCAATTGCATGATTAGGTTACAACAAATAACAAGATGTTGAGTCAAGAACATATAGCTTACTTTCTCCTAAATGCATGGGTATAGTTATAAATCTTTGTCCTCTTCAAGGAGTATACAGTAACAGAATGTTGGTTGTAGTAGCTTGTTGAAATACAACGTGCTATGCAGATATTAAACGTTGATTGATTGAATCCTCACCTGAATTATACACAAACGAATACAGCCATCACAATAACACAGGTTATCAGACAAAATTCAACACTCACCCAAGTACACGGGACTAAATGGCCATGATGTCCATGCATCTCAAATGAAACAACAACAGCCTCCAACCCAAATCCTTCCTCGTATAAAAATACACACACTAGTAAGCCTACAGACATCACAATGACACAGGTATTCAGACAACTTCTACACACACCCAAGTAAACGGGACTACAAGACCATGATGCCACAAAAACCCTAAAGAATCAACAACAAAAGTGTCTACCGCGGATCAAGGTCAAGGAATATTAATCGCTGCATTCGAGTATTGAAATATGTGGTGTTATAAGTATGTGTATAATATTTTCGATTTCAAATACACACTATATATGCTTAACATTATAACGTGGGAGTAGTCATAAATCAATAAATAAATAAAAAATAAATAAAAAACACAAGTAACAAAAATTGAACCTTCAGGGATTTGATCCATGAAACCCCAGAATATGAGTCCACTTCGCTACCATTACGCCACGGATGCGCTACGATAAAACTTGATACTCAACGGGTTTAGTATATCTGTATAATATTTTGTGTTGAAATCAACGAGTTCATTAGCGTTTTCTGGCGTTTCTATAGACCATTTGATACTATATATGTATTATTTTGTTCAGTACATTCCTACAAGGATATCAACTTAGGAAGTTACAAGAATATATGTATTTACGAGCAAAAATAGCGGCCATTTTGACAACGGGACGGCACGGGCCCACAACGATATGGCACGGTAAGCCTGACCTGTTAGTCACTTCTACGGTTACATATTCTAATATGCTAATATTCTGCCAGTCACCTCTTTTAGGACAGATTAACCCCCCCCCCCCCCCCTATGTATGATAAGCTGAATTGTTGAGGCCAGGCCTTGTTGAACCATAAGTTACGGTTAGGCTATAATACTTGCATGATTCATACATCCACCATCTTGAAACTATTTGGTTGATTACCTTGTTGTTTGGGTAAAAGACGCTACCCCCATTAAGGTATATTGTTGCACAATTTGGTAGAGATCGAATGATTAGGCTAGTCGTAATTTGACTTAAGCTTTGAACAATTGGGTGGCCGCCATTACGATTCCGTCAAGATGGCGGCGATGAAATACATGACACTGCGGTGCCCTTTGCTAGTGCTACCACTGTACCAAATTTCGTTCAATTCGGTTTCACCGAGTTTGAATTGATAGGGGGAATCGATTTGCACACATACATGGCCGCCATCTGCAAACTATTGGGCTGATGACCTTGTAGTATAGTCAAAAGACGCTTCCGACATTAATGTATGTTGTTGCAATACTTGGTAGAGATCGGATGATTAGGTTAGTCGTAATTCGATTTAAGCTTTGAACATTTGTGTGGCCGCCATTACGTCTCCGTCAAGATGGCGGTGATATAAAGCACGACAATGAGGTGCCCTTTGCTAGTGCTACCTCTGTACCAAATTTCGTTCAATTCGGTTTCACCATGTTTGAATTGATAGGGGGAATCGATTTGCACACATACAAGGCCGACATCTGCAAACTATTGGGCTGATGACCTTGTAATTTGGTCAAAAGGCGCTTTCCACATAAATGTATGTTGTTGCAAAATTTAGTAGAGATCAGAAGATTAGGTTGGTCATAATTTGATTTAAGCTTTGAACATTTGTGTGGCCGCCATTACGTTTCCGTCAAGATAGCAGCGATATAAAACATGACACTGCGGTGCCCTTTGCTATTGCTACCTCTGTACCAAATTTCGTTCAATTCGGGTTCACCGTGTTTGAATTAATGGGGGGAATCGATTTGCACGCATACATGGCCGCCATCTGCAACTTATTGGAATGATGACTTTGTAGTTTCGTCAAAAGACGCTTCCCACATAAATGTATGTTGTTGCAAAATGTGGCAGAGATCAAATGATTAGGTTAGTCGTAAATTGATTTAAGCTTTAAACATATGGGTGGCCGCCATTAAGTTTCCGTCAAGATGGCGGGATATAAAACATGACACTGAGGTTCCCTTTGCTAGTGCTACCTCTGTAACAAATTTCGTTCAGTTCGGTTTCATCGTGTTGGAATTGATAGGGTGGGACAGACATGCAGAGTACACACACATACACACTCACAAACACACAATTTTTGGCCCTGTGTTGATCTCATAAGTCTACTTTCATTTTTTGCAAATGTCGAAAGTAGGCTAAAAACGAGATTTTAAAATTTCGCACAACCACCATCTTGAGGTTATGGAAAACAATTGAAATAAATCAGATGTCAGTGGATTAAAATTTGTATAAGCATTTACCGTAGCGAGTTTCACTGCGCTCAGATGGTTAAATTGCGAGAAACGTCCATTTAAATTATTAAATTTCGCGTCGCCGCCATGTTGGATTTGTGCTCATCAGGTTATTGAAAGTCCTACAGGTGATCTAATGTTAATAGCCTTTATCAACATACAGAATTTCAGTTTGATTGCTGACATAGATAAGTAGATATTGAGAACCGTCGAAATATTTCGGAGGGTCACTATGTTGGATTTTTATATACGGTACTGAATGTAGGCCATAGAGTTACGTGCTGTTAGATGACGCTTATTGCGTAGGTTCATTATTCAAACGTTGACCTTGATCGCTTGATTAGGACACAAGAAATAAGATCTTAATTTTAAAATTTCACACAGCCGCCATCTTGAGGTTGTGTAAATAAATGAACAAAATTAGACGTCATTGCATTACAATGTATATGAACATTTGCTGTACCAAGTTTTACTGCGCTCGGATGGTCAAATCGCGAGAAAAAAAAATTCTAATGTTTCAAATTCGCTTGGCCGCCATGTTTGTTTTGTACTTAACAGCTTCTTGAAAGTCACATAAGTGAACTTCTACTGTTCAGGCGGAGGAGGTGGTCAGCAGCTTGTACATCTCTTGCAGCCATACGCGTGGCCCGCTTCTCTATCTTGCACATCGGAGGATGCCTCCGAAGAAGTCCGGGGGTAATACGCAGAAGAAACAACAAAATCCTAACACCAGTACTAGGATTCAATCTACACCAAATCAAAGCAGTATTGTTCAGCACTTCCCAGAGCGGTGCTCGGGAACAAGGACGGACCAGCTCAAGGGTAACGGCAAAACCAGACAAGTTCAGACGCCTCGCACTTTGCTTCCAGTGGCGTCAACCAGTGCGTCACCGACTCGAAGATCACCAGCTAAGAATCCCATCACGGCGGACCAGGACATACCACCACGTGCCAGCTCTGAGATCTCCTGCGCTTCAGAGGCGACTAAGGTTACAGCAGACAAGTTCGATAGACTTATGGACATGATGGGAGATCTAACTCAACGATTGGATTTTTTAGATGGAGGACACCGTCGACCCAGACCGCCGGAAGATGCACATCATGCTCACGACGACGGATCAGACAACTTGGGCTACGAAAGGAGAACGTTGGCACCAGTCGAATATCCGAAGGGCATGCCAGTGCCCACCGAACACAGGGTGTGGCATCTGGCCTCTGTCCTCAAACAGCAGCTGTTATACACGCCGGCAGGACGGGATCACCACGACGCCCAAACGATCCTGTATCTCTTGTCGGCGTGAGAATCCCTGGATGCAACACAGCAAAAGTACACATACAACAGGGCAAACTTGTTGTACGCGGCCCTCACCAAAGGAAGGGGGTACGCAGTACAATTCGACAGCGCCACCGGGGACGACGTCATAGACACTCCACCGGGATTCCAGTACCAACCGCCAGCCCGTCAGCCCGCGGTCATCCGCGGGGCCAGCCGGCCAGGTCGAGGATGCGGAGCACGCGGGTGCGGGCGAGGGGCACCGGTCAAATGAAGCCTCAGTACCTTCGAGCTTCCCGACGGCTCAAGGCGTTGAAAAGTAGACAACAGTCCGGGGGATCATCACCATCGTGCATCCAGCGAACGGTTTCCTGGCGTTCACTCTTCGAGTTCGAGGATGCCCAGGCAGTTTTCCAACAGAACTTTCGGGCTCGACAGTGATCCCTTCTCACAGGGACCAGGAACCGGGTACAGTGTTATCCTCCAAGGACTAGTGATGTGATGCTGAACGTTAGTGAACAGTTTCCCGCTTGGGATTATTTTCATGTGAACTACTTGGGTTTCAAGCTTGCCCGTAAAGGCATGAGGGTTTATCTGTGTTATTTTATTGTTTCTTTCTGATATTTGTATGTTTTGGCCTGTATTTCGTATATTAATAAAGCATTGAGCCCTCAGCCCGACCGCTCCTTCGCCGGGCATGCTGTCGCCCGTGCTCTCCGGCTTCGCCCTTGGTACACTTGTATATAAGGAGCGGGGTCGGGGAGCTCGGGAGCAGTCTGTTCAGGCGGAGGGGGTGGTCAGCACCAGGTGAGAGTGCAGCCCGGCGTCTGTGACCGCTCCCAAGCTGTTGCTTCTGGGGCTGAGCCCTCCGCCGCTAAGCCCCCCTGCGCCGATGTGTCGGTCGACACATGATAAAACTCAAATAAACAAAACTGATAGCTGCTGTGGTGCCTGTGTGTCTCTGAAAATCCAACTAGTAGTAGTGCCCTTATCACCGTACAAAATTTCAGGGTGATATCAGTAGTAGTCTCAGAGATATAGAATGCCGGTGAAATATTTCGCACAGCCGCCATGTTGGATTGGTGAGACGTATTAAAATGTAAAGGGCACGGTCGGGGTCGAACGAAATAGTACTATGTCCTTACCGAGTTTCATTGAAATCACTCCAGCCATTTAGATTTCATTAGGGGGGGGGGGGACACACACGAACAAATGGTGATCTCATAAACCTATTTCTTTCATAAATGAAAATAGGTTAAAAACGACATTACCTATGAGACAACCTAATACATTCATTTTCATTTGAGACTGCTTTGCCTTTCAGCATCTAGTCTATAGTCTGCTAGCCTCTGTTTGCAAAGAAGTCATCTCCATGACGCCCTATTAGTAGTTAGCAATGCGGCCTCCACTGCTTCTACATTTCTCACTTCGAAATACTTCAACACTGAATCTAACCATCACCTTCTAGGACTACCTCTACTTCTCTTACCCTCTATAGCCGATCTCATTAACCTCTTAGGTAATCTCTCCTCCCCCATTCTCTTCACATAACCACGCCATCTGAGTCGGCTCATGCGAACAGCTTCATCCAGCAGTTTCATTTCTAACTTAGCCTTTATCTCTTCATCACGAGTAACTTCCTGACATTGCTTCCGTCTATTTTTCCCAGCAATTATTCGTGCTACCCTCATATCAGTTACCTCTAGATTATGTATCAGATACCCTGAATCTACCCAGCTCTCACTGCCATACAGCAAGGTCAGTCTAAATACTGAGCGATGTAGGGAGAGTTTCGTCGCTACACTGACATCTTTCTTGCAGAATACTGTAGATCGGAACTGAGAAGTCACTGCATTGGCTTTTCTACACTTCGACTCTATTTCCTTCCCCATGATACCATTTTGAGAGAATGCACAGCCAAGGTACTTCCATCCAACTTATTTTCTAGCAGAATGTGGCAACATTTTATGGCAGAAAGAATCGTATTATTTCATAGTTAACACTAATTACTGCTTTGTCATATCCATATACTGAGGTAACACCCTCATAATGTCTTGGTGGGAATTGAACAAGTACAGAATGTGAAATATTGAGAAGGGTGATGGTGTAGTGGCTTACCTGCTCGTCTTCCACCCAGACGGTAGCAGGCTGTCTGGCTGCGTGGCTCAGGGGTAACGTTCTCGCTTGCTGAGCCCAAGGTTGCAGGTTCGAAACCTGGCGCAGTCAGCTGGCATTTGAGGGTGCGCAAATGCGAGGGAGCCATGTCAGTACATTTACTGGCACGTTAAAGATCCCCTTCGGGGCAAAATTCCGGCACCCCGGCGTCTCTAAAAGCCAGGGTAGTTAAAAGGGACGTAAAACCAATAACATTATTAGGTAGCAGGCTGAATTTTCTCCTAAAAACTCATGTAGCGACAGGAAGGACATCCGGCCTTACATTCCCAGCAAAAATAAAATGAGTCAGGTTGGTTTTGGCTATCCTAATTAATTGGGATACATTGTTGAAAGTTGCAAAATGTTAAGTAAGCAGATATACTGTTGCCACATTAAACTAGTACTATTTCACAGGACAGATGTTTCTCTTTTCCATTTTAGACCACGATTTACAGGGTGTACTGCCATAGAAAAGGTTTTTGAAACATCCTTTAATTATAAATGAATTCTTCTAGATGAAAATTTCCTTACAGAACCAATATGGCGCATATTATTCGAATAAAATATTGAATGTCAAGTCAAAATCAGAATACAGCAACTTACCGACAGAGGGTACCCTGAACATCCAAGGTTGTATGAGTTCACAAAGTTAGTGATTTCCTGCTGCGTACGTAATTCTTCAGGACTAGTATCTGGAGATTGAGTGAAGCAAATGAAGAGCAACATGACCTAGAGAAAAAAGTGATATCAATAATTCACAAATATTTTCCAAAAACACAATTCAAGGACAGAGAAACTTAAATGCTATGGAAATATGAAGAAAATAAGCGATAAAAGTTCTGAAATTAAAAATTTAATAACACAAGTCGATGATCGTTTGGGCTTTTGATTTAAGGCTAACTGTCCCGTTTTTTAGTTTGTAATTCTGACACCACGTAGCAGCACCAAAGTGAGACAATTTCTTTTTTCAGTTTTCTCTTGAACGAAAGCTCGTATTTGCGATCTGATAACCACTATGTATACTAGAGTGCAATTGAATTGATATTAATTCGATGCATTTTCCAAAATGTGAAAAACAAAAATGTTACCAACAGTTTTTTATATTTCTGCTTAAAATATGAAAAAAACTGATAATACGAAAACAGAGATTTATTTCCTGATTCCAAAGCATTTTCAGAATTAAAATCGGGTGAAAGGAATCGGCAGCATTAGTTTGGGAATTGTTTTGAAAAGGGTGGTAGGGGTAGCGGCGCGGCTTCACACGATCTCTTGCGCAAGGAAAATGATGAACACGCTAACAGGGCGGAAGGAGAAGGGGACGATTTGACGACAGGAAGGAGTTGTCTTCCTCTTGTCACAAATATTATAGTCCGACGAGTTACATGTACAAGTGCCTAGGCGTGGAACAATATCTGAGCAATAAAATTATACTGTAGTCGTGTCACGCTTATGTAACGTCGACACAATGTGTTTGTGCAGATACCTTTCTTACTACCTCAAACATTCTTGTTGTTGTCGTCGTTCTTGTTCATAATAATACATTGTAGGGGCTTGGGACATCTTGGTCATCAGTACCTTAAGCTGGCTGCGTAGCTCAGCGGTAACGTTCACGCTTGCTGTGGCCAAGATTGCAGGATCGAATCCTGATGCAGCCAGTTGGCATTTGAGGGTGCGCGAATGCGAGGGAGCCGTGTCATTAGATTTACTGGCACGTTAGAGATCTCCTTCAGGGCAAAATTCCGGCACCCCGGCGTCTCTAAAAGCCGCAGTAGTTAAAAGGGACGTAAACCAATAACGTTATTATTATCATCATCAGTCCCGTGTAGTTGATTATGTGTGTAACTGTATTGGAGTCAGGGATGGGGCAGGTGCCCTGAGACTTCACGTACGGTACTATCTCGGCATTTACCTGGAGGGAGTGTGGAAAAAACTGTGAAAACACACTCAGGATAGATGCTGACAGCACTGGATTCCCTTTTAGGTAACTGTTTTAGAGTAATTTGTGACTAAACTCCCGAACAAAAACATATTGTTCCGACATTAGTAATACTTTGTAGGGCATAATTCTTACCGCACGGAGCAGCGACTGGTTTCACTCGATGCAAAATTGAATACTGTATAGAAAGATATGACTGGTTTGTAGTTAGCACGTTCTTGATATTTTAGAGAGAAAAAAAAAGATGGACAAGATATGTTCGTGTTCAGGTTTATTGGGATTATCTATTCTAAAAACCATCCGACGCGGACGTACAATTCTAGGTATCGTCTTCGAGACATAACAAACAAGACCACAAACCGTGAAAAAGTCAAATCAATGGAGACAGCTATTATCGATTCATAAGAGGCCAAATGCGCACGCACATAGAAATACATACATACATACATACATACATGCATATATTTTGGTGATTCGTATGGGTCTTTGGTTCCTTTGACTCTAATTCTCTTTTCTTTTTTCATGAGATCTGCAACGACTCCGTGAGGCCAATCACTATAACTTACTTCAATTATCATGGAAGTAATAATAAAAGTTCATTTATGTAGGACATTTTATTACAATAAACAAATTATGAAAATGCATACTGTACCCGTTCCGCCCTGGTACGCGATGACCCAGCTGCCATAGCATCGCTTATCAGGTGTCCCGGGACAGAGGGAATCGAAATAATAAGAAACAAGGAATGTTTCGCAGATCCAGTTGAAATTTAAAACAAACACAGCTGTGGGTAGCACGAGACAAAGTGTCCCTGGGTCGTTTACGGGTTTAATTTAATCATAAAGCAAAGCAAAAGGCGCCATCAACTGGATTCCTAACAAACCACATCCTTGCTGGTGAAACCTTAATATTACACAGGAAAGGACTGGGAAAAATACATCGTCACGAGATTATATAAAATCAAATAAAGAAAGTTTACTGAACTTGGTTGACAAGACATAATATATGAAAATTCCTGCCTAGGATAATGGTAGATCACGACAGTTACGATGCAAGTGTTCTTGTTCAAATCTGACAATTTCCATTCTAACTAATAAATATTTCCGTTCACGTGCTCAAAAGAAAATAACTAAAAGTTTCTTGGTTTCTCAGGGTCACCGAAGCACTATATCACACGCCACTGATTCATACGTGAACCCTGAGACCTATCATCGTTAATGATATAACGATCTGCACGTGAAATTTTAAGATTTACACTTATGTTGCACATATTAACATTTACACTATACAGTGAAACCCCTAAAATCCGAATTAATTGGGGCTGTAGCCTGTTCGGATTTCAATTTGTTCGGATTAGCCAAAAATATCCATAACATAATAACCAGCCCGCGTTACGATATAGGACTGAACGTTGAGCTAGCGACAGCGAGGAAGAAGAAACTTCGACAGACAATGTGACTTATACTGAAGCTGCATCTGCTCTTGACGTCACATTGCGCTTCGTAGATCAACACGCAGTAGTCACGCCAATCGATGTCATGTTCATGCGACGCTGGCGCACGATTGCCACCGCGGAAATGTTTTCGTCACTTCGACAATTGAAGATAACTGATTTCAAGTGAAAGATTAAGTGATATTTTGTGTTTTTCTATTGTTATTTAATTTGTTTTTGCAAAGTGATTAGCCTAACCTAAGGATTTACAATAACCAACTTTTCCGTTTTTCAATCCTGGATGAGATAAGTAGGCTATGTAGCTTAGGCACATTTACACCTTGTTGGGTATGCTAACTGTACTTCTTTGTTAATTTTTCAACTAATTATTTAAAATAACGTTATATTGTAGAATATATGTAATTGTTTTAAGACTAAAATAAGTTTCTCTCTTTCTTTTTTTCAAAAATGAAATTGTCGAAAATAACTCGTTCGGATTACTCGGGATTTCGGATTCGGATTTGAGGGGTTTCACTGTATTTAAGCATTCGTAAAAGTACAGGATGTCCTGGATTCCAACCTCATTGGAATTAATAAAGTTTACGAGTATTCATAATTAATTAAAGTTATTAATTAATAGCATCATCTTAATCAATTAATTGTGTTATCATTTTTATCAACACTCATGACCTTAACAAGTAATTATTTCAAACATTTCACTTTCGACAATCATTTTATCAAAATTATCATAATTGTCTGGCATTCCGAAGTATTGAAAAATCGTTAACCTCTTGTCAAATCAGATGCTACTCAATCAGCTGTTCACTTAAATTTCTCAAATCATCATCAGGTCAGATCAGCTGTTTCACTTATCATTCAGAGTGATATTCAACCATTAATTATCAAAGAAACTTGGATTATCTAAATCTCCAGAATAACGTCTAGGATCAATTTTTGAGGTGTTGTCAAACTCTACCATACTGGTTAGAACATATTGCCAGACGTAATCATACTCTTATATTTTATGGTTTGTGCCTATATTTCACTTAATTGTCGTATCAAAATTTATTGCCACAACTTCTCCATATTGGATATTATTATCCACTAATAACCACTTAAATTAATACTTCATGAACCACTTTATTAATTATAATAATTGAACATTATCAATTTACCATAAATTCATCATAAACTATTCAGCGCACAGCATGAATCAAGAATAAGACTGGGTTTACACTAACCTTCAGTCAACACCATTCATATACAGTATTAAAGTGGTAACCTCACAAACATTGGCAATCTTTACACAAACACTTGGCAAAATATCTTAAGGCAACATATTTAATAATCCACATCAACTGTAATACTGGCTTCAAGCATTAATAAAGTCGACACATCAGAACTGTGGTCACTATAACTGTGTTTGACAACCTCTTAAAAAACATGTAAATCACTGAAATAATTATCTATCCAATTCAAGCATTAATTAACCTCAAAGGTATCATAACTTTGTAAAATCATTTATTTATTTATTTATTTATTTATTTATTTATTTAGCGTATGGCTTTACAGATACAATATGCACATAAAAGATAATTAGTTTATGAAGACAAACTATATGTTCATGTCTAAATTGTTTATATAGTTAATTGTCTCTGATGATCCATGAGCGAAATCAGTCACGTTGCCACTGTACTTTCGTTTAGGACATTCGGTGATGATATGCTGGATGGTCTGCTTGGGGGCACCACAATCACAGTTAGGTGAAGACATTATTTTCCATTTGTAGTGGAAGTCTGCACAGTTGCCGTGACCCGTACGAATCCTGTTGAGAGTTGACCATGTTTTCCGAGGAAGCTCAAATCCAGGTGGCAACGATGATCCAATGCGTGGTCTTGTCTTCCCTGTCATTCTTTAGTGATGTTGTAGTTGGTATTCTCCAAGTCTATTGCAGTCCTTGTTGGTGGATTTCGGGATCGTAGGCGATTCAGGCAAATGTCAGCAATGTCACAGTGTATTGGTAGCTGTGGGTTATCCATTATTTTCTTGAACTCCTTGAGGAGAGCGTTTTTACGTCGAAGATCTGGTGGAGGGATGTGGCTGAGGATAGGTAGACAATGTGTGGGTGTAGACCTTATTGTGCCAGTGATTAGGCGCATGGTGGTGTTGAGCTGGGTATCTATGAAGTTAGTGTGAGGACTATTCAACCACACCGGGGCACAATACTCTGCAGCTGAAAACACAAGTCCCAAAGCTGTACATCGAAGTGAAGTTGCCGATGAACCCCAAGTTGTGCCACATAATTTTTGGACTATATTGTTACGGGTTCTCACTTTGGATTGAGTATTGCGGAGGTGTTGTTTGAAGGAGAGTGTTCTATCCATTGTGACCCCCAGGTATTTAAGGAATCTATTATGTCTCAATAATTGATTTCCAATATACACCTGCAATTCTTTATTAGCCATCTTGTTGTTCAAATGAAAGCAGCACACTTCTGTCTTGTTAGTATTAAGTGTAAGTCTCCACATCTTAAAGTATTGAGTCAGTTCTTCAAGATCGTCTGTTAGGTTCATCTCTGTTTTCTCAAAAGTTGTATCTCTAGTAGCAAGTGCCCAATCATCTGCATAACCAAATTTTCTTGAAGTTGTGGCAGGCATATCTGCGATATATAGGTTAAATAAGATTGGAGCAAGAACAGAGCCCTGAGGAAGTCCATTATTTAGTGATCTTTTGGTGCTCACATTATTCCCCATATGTACTTGGAAAAGTCTCTGACTTAGCATATTATTCAGGAGTCGGGCAGTCGTCTTACATGGTATCACTTTCAGGAACTTGAAGAGTAGGCCATCCTTCCAGACTGTGTCGTATGCTGCTGTCAGATCGATAAAAGCCGCCGATGTCTTGAGTTTTTTCTGGTAGCCTGCTTCTATGAAAGTTGTAAGGGACAGTACTTGATCTGTAGTGCTTCTGTGCGGTCGGAATCCTGCCTGCTCCACTGGGATTTTCTTGATTATCTCTGGGCCAATTCTATTGAGAAGGAGCCTTTCTAGTAATTTATATGTCACACTAAGCAGGGCAATGGGGCGATAGCTCTCTGGTGTATCACTTGCTTTGCCTTTCTTCAAGATGGCTATGATCTTCGTTTGTTTGAATAACTTTGGCAATTGCCCACTCTGTAATATGTTCGTGAAGAAGTTAGACAACCATACTTTAGCTCTGTCTCCACAATGAGTAATAAATTCCGGGTGGATGCCATCCAAACCTGGTGCTTTGCCTGGCTTAATGTCTTTAATTGCAGTAGTTATCTCATCCTTAGTAAAAGGTCTGGAGTATTCCAAGATATCTGTGGCATTCTCTTTTAAAATTTTTAATTCCTTCTTTATGCGTTTTGTGAAGATTTTATCCCTGCTACTTTTAGAAGTCGTGACTATGTGAGAAGCGATCTTGTTTGGGTGAATATCTGGACTCCTTCGTGTAATAGGTTTACCATCTCCCAGTTTCCTGAGAAGCAGCCAGGCTTCACTACTAGATTTTGTAAAGTCAAGAGATTCCACTTTCGTAATCCACTTTTGTTTTCTTGCAGCATCCAGGCTATGTAAAAGTTGATCTGCAATTTCGTGATCACCACTGTCAATGTATTGTTGGTAAAGATTATCAGTTTCGTCACTCCATCCAGGAATGTACTCTCTACGGAAGCCCCTAGGGATGTGTTTTTTCGCTGTAGATATCACAGCTCCCACAAATCTCTCATATGCTTTTCTTGTTGGTGGTATCCTTCGTACATATTTATCAAGGTCCTCTGTAAAGGCAGACCAGTTAGCTTTACTGAGATTCCAGCGTGATCGTGGGGTAGATGAAACCAAGGGAATTTGAATTCCAAGCTCGTAAAGGACCGGCCGATGCAGGCTGTGAGGAAAATCGGCGAGCACTTTTCGGATGATTGATAAGGGTTTATCATCTTGGTTTCTGGACACAAAACATAGGTCAGGACAATAATCTAGCCTCCATGCAGCAGATCTAAAAGTACCTCGATCTTTAGCATCAAACACATGGAATAGATCATTACTTTCTATCCAATTCATTAGTGCCTCTCCGTTCTCATCATTGCATCTATAGTTCCACTCCTGATGATGACTGTTGAAGTCTCCTACATAGACGGCTGGGTGTGGATGCACGTCTAAGACTTGATTTGGCCACTTAACACTTGGAGGTTTATAAATATTTGAGATAACAGTGTCGCCTATTCTAGTAACAACTGTATGGATTTCCTCGTTTATGCTAGAGGTGACAAGGTAAGCATTTTCTATGGTGGAGCGTACGTAGGTAGCATTTCCATACGTATGATGGTAGGTAGCTCCCAGAAGATCGTATCCTGGAATCTTTCCTCTAACCTTCAACTGCTGTTCATCTGCAGCATGAGTTTCTTGTATAACTACTAAGTCAACTTCATATGAAAGTAGCAGTTTAGACAGCGCTTCACTCTTGGATCGGCTAATGCCTTCTATATTCAGTTGACAGATACGGACAGAAGGTCCTAGACTTCTAGTAGGTTGGTCCTGAAAAGGACCTTTAGATGATGTAACCATGTTCATTATTGTATCTTGACCGGGGAGAGATATGTCCGGTCGCCTGTTCACTGTTGCTCGCTTAGCACCACCCAGGGGTCACGTGTAGGGTACTTTTCAGGTTAAACCTACGGACGTGAGCAACATTGGACCCTGAAATCTGTGTTAACAAACACCATCTGTGTTAGGCCAATTATATATTTATTATTGCTGTTTCATTTCTGCCTATGATAGATTTTTGAAACAATCGTACTCATGTTATAGGAATTAACCACTTAAACTCCCTGGTTAAGGCATAATTTAATCATCAGAAAAATATTAAACTGACTGTATTCCAAAGTAGAATATCGCTACAAAAACTATTGGATCCATCACACAAGAATCACAAAGTGTGACTCTGCTTACATTTATTTTTACTATACTGGATAATGATCAACTAATAATGACTTGCTAATTATTGTTTAATTCGTTTACAATCCACATAGCATTCGGATGATATAATGATTTTCCTATGAACAGGTCAGATGATTAGACACCACACAATTGCTCTAGGCAAAAGGCCCTGTTTCGTCGGCTCAGATGAGTAAATGCATAGGACTGGAATCAACAATAATTATACTGTCAGATAGTAGTGACACTGTTTCGCTAAAGCGAATTAAATTCAATAGCTCAAATGATCCAATCAAACAAGAAGAAAAATCCCTGGTCACCAAATCCACACAATCACTAGAATGCAAAAAAACTATCAAAAAACCGACTGCAGGCATCGAGTCTCATAAATGCTCGATCAAGAAACTATACTGTACTCTAAATATTCTACAACTCGCTATAAAAGATGATCAAATACTATGCTCAATAAAATCGGTGAATAGCAAAGATCAGTGAAATGCCCCTCTTGTCTCACATGGCATCCACCATGTATCAGCGAATTCATATAGATGATTCTCAAAATATAGTCAATGATGCTTCAAAACAATCCTACAGATATACCAGTGTGCCCATGACCATGCTAATTCATATCAGTGTATTCAAATGAAACGCTCACGTTACCTTCATTATACTCCAGATGGTCTGAATATTCATTCTAAAGATCGACGGAAATCCAGATATTCGTGATTAATTTCTCGTAAGATCGACGATTTCTTCATCCTGTACCTCGGATCAGCATTCCTCTCGTCCCAATGCAGATCTCGGTATGGTCACTCGCCTGGGTAGAATTCGAACCCGTCAATCCGTTCTGCCATCCTGCCTCTTCTGCTTAGCACGCCATGTTACTGTATGAAATGTTCACCTCGAATACGTTCCGAAAATCCGCTGGACATCGCAATATAAATGGGAACCCCATTATGGCCATGGTTGTAGCACGCCACTGCTCCACAAAAATGTCGGCTGGCATTCACAAGTAATATCCCCACGAATAAAAAGTTGAATTGCGTGGATGTAAAATATTTTATATTGCGTGTTCAGATTTATTACACACCCTGTAGTTTGGGATACCAGACGATATGCATATTCGCAAATGTTCATAAATAATGTTAATTAACATCCACTTCACTACTGGAGAAAATACGTGAAGTCATTTTCACTAATCTGGTTGAATGTTCCTGTACTAATTTGGAAGACTCGTGGTCGCCTAAGCCCCACTGCACTATTCATGTCAGCTGTGCCTTTAAATATAATGCTCATAATGTATAAAAGTTCATATGCTGGTAGGCACGCATGTTGGAATTGTAAAGTTTGAAATTAAATAAATGTTCAAACGAGCATAATGTCGATAGCAAATATACTGCAATGTCAATGGTGGTCAACAGTGTAACACGACCTCCAACGTGCCACAAAATGTCGGCTGCATTTGCTATATTCCTGGCTTGCAATATGCCGGTAACACAACGCTACAACTGGTTTCATTAAACATTGGATATGCGTGAAAATGTCTCACAAAAGTTCACTGTTATCATGGTTTAATCGTACGGGGTAAAATGTTCCGTTTGCACTAGCCTGTAAGTCCCAGTTCATTACCAAAATGCTGGCTGAAATGACTCGATATTCTTCACGGTATAAGAACGTTTTTCCAATGACCGGCCGCGCTTGACTTGTAAGCCGTGATCGGGAGTTCACTTGCCGTCTCCGAAACGAAGTATACTCGCGTTCACCGTACTATCACTTTACAGCATATTAGCGAGTGTTCCAGAGTAGTTTGTTATCTGAAGACAAAACACATAGTAATAAAATCTCCCTTACAATGCAGCACAGCTGCTGTCCGACTCGCCAGTCATGTGACCTACTTGCTTCCCCTCAATCAGAGTAGGGTAGTCGTCTCGCTTGCACTCTGACGTCTCACGGTCCATCCATGGCCAATATCCGTTTGTTATAATGATACAATCTTCCTTTTAAGGGGATATCAACCATCACAAGTAATAACAAAATATATATCCATAATTATTCCTTCTTCCTTGACATTCAATAAGGTCGTAATTACTAAATTACGCAAATAATCTCGTGCATTCTTCCCGGCATTCATTCCGTTTGAGGGGTAGCCCTTCCTCTTCCTGTCTCAAATACGCCACTCCCCATGCAGCCACAGTCGCGATACTAGCGCATTCTTTTATCCCAAATAATAAATTTCCAATCTCGACCAGCGTAGCCGATTGCTTCAAGTACATATCGGGTACAATACCAAGAGCAAGATTATTATGTACATATATAGAATTAAAGTTCCTAAGATATTCTCATCTGCCTATTTTTAGCACAGGCACTAGTACTGCGTACTATTAACAACAAAAAATATTATACCTAATTATTTCCTGTTCTTGAAATCAATGCTTCAATTTTTTCGATATCAAAGATAACGTTTCATGATTTACACACTCTCAGTATTTTACTTCACCTCAGGTCCTCTTATATCCATTGATCTGGTCATCCTGAGATCAATGATCTCAGGCAACAATATTTTCTCGTAGCAGAATGTGAGTTACATAAGCATTTTTTTTCTCCAAAACTTTTCGTCCGTCTTTATTGTTTCTATGTGAATGTCCTTAGGCGTCCATACCACAAACTAACATATTTCCGGCTGGGTTATTTCCAAACCAGCCCTGGATCTGGAAATAAAAATCATGTGAGTGTTAGAGAGTTATCAATCTGTTCTCTTCTGAATGGCACTGTTCTTGACATTTTCTTTTTCGCTTACTTTCTGCCAAACAAAATCCCTTTAGCCTTTTTCAGGCTTCCAGTATGGTCACATTTATTAATCCGTCTGGGGTGGCACCTAAGAACCCATAAGTTTTATGTACGAAAAGACCACATTCTTCGACTTTTCTACCGATTTCTCCTCTAAATTTCGTTTTGCAATTCGCTCATTATCACAGACATACTGCATTGCTTTTGAGTGAAATTCGCCGTACAGAATGTTTTTTTGCTACTGGAGCCCATTTCGAAGTAGGTTTCCTCTTGCATACGTATCCAAAATTGGATGCCGTAAGTCTGTCCTTTCTAGCTGTGTGCTACTTTTCATTTTCCCTTTGGCCCCCCTTTTTCCTTTTCCAGTTTTTGTATATGGCCTTCACTAAGTGTTAGTTGCTTGATCTTCATCACTAAACTCTCTCAACAGTACCTCATCGAAATCCAACTGCATTGATCGGTTTCCAAAATCACGTGAGACAGTACGTTTCATTTCATTCGACTGTTGTCGGGACATTCTTTTCCCTTTTCGCGACGCAAATAGACTTTTTCGGCAAGCTGCTCTTCTTCTCTTTCTGCTGAGTGCAGTGTCCGTCACTATCGTGGCAGGGCTTTTTATTAACTGATTTCATTGTTTTATAGTGCCAGGATGGCCCAAGCTGAAAGTCCAGCCCGGCAGCTTTGGTTCTATGAGGGAAGGAACCTCGTTTCCCTCGATTGACCTGCTTACCTGCCGTGAATTTTGCAACAAGGGACATAATTTTCGGCAGCATTGCTGGTGGTGTTAGATACTAGCTGGGAACTTTTTTGCAATTAGGGGCTGCAAGCAAGAACGCACCTTGTCACAAGCATTAGTTTGGTCTGCAGTTAGCTGTTTGTCTTCACCTTGCCCGCGGGTAGTGCAAAAGTACTGTTTAAGTCTTTATGAATCCCAATCCAATCCAGTATTTCCGGAAACCAATTTTCCATTTTCACAATCGCTACGCCTTTATTTTTCCACACAACGCATTGTTTTCATTTGAAGTTGACCTTGCTTCTCTGAATAAAGTTGACACTGAATAGTTTGTGATCTTGTACTCCTACACTTATGTATTAGAAGTAAAAACCAAACTATACCCGTGGCGCGACAGCCCATGAAGGGCATAGGCCCACTAAGCAACCACTACGCTGTTCAGCCATGTAGCCTGCAGATTGCGGGGTGACGTTTAGTCATCCAATTTGTGGGATACAGGTAAAATATAAGTGAAATCATAACTGCTCAGTGCAGATTCTCTAATGCAAGCGTAAAGAAATATATAATTTCAAATATAAACTAGAAAAAGAAACTTACGGGTGTGCAGAGGTGTTTTTCTTCCTTTTTTTTTAGGGCGTGGCTTCCTTTTCTTGGTACTTAGTCGCAATCTCCCTTGGGATTTAGTGGAACGGCCTTGAATCGCTTATGGTGGTGGCTCCATTTTTCAACAAAAACGAAAAAATAACTCCACGTGATGACCGTAATGCTCTCCACCAGTCGTAGCCTACCTATATGTAGGCCTATTCTACCAGAAATACTGTCCGAAAAATAAAGTGCCGAAAATAGAACACTTGACGAGCATTAAAAAATAATACTGTTGCAGGTAAAATATATTAAACAAAAAGTAATTAAAGAGATCGATGAACTAAAAACAAGAAATCGTAACTAGGAACTGGTAAAATATCAAAGGATCACTCAGAAATATCCAGACCTTGACAATAATTCAGAACTAACCAGCACAGTCAATCGCAACATTGGACTAGATGCTCGGGAATTCCATAGCGTTAGGTAAAGTTATCACTCTCTCAAATCACTCGAGCTCCGCTCCCCTCCACTCCCCCAACCCGCCCTCCATGACCTTGTTCTACTGCCGCGCCTTTTGTAACAAATAGAGAAACACTTTTATTCACAAACTTCCCAAAGTGATCCCAACGATTCTGTTCAACCGATTTAGGTTTTCGATACGGCTTTGGAATCAGTGATTAAAACTCAACTTTCGTATTACCCGTTTTTTCCGATTTTTAATCAGATATTTGAAAAACAAACAGCAACTTTTCTGTTTTTCAAATTAAAAGGTAAGCAATGAATTAATATCAATTCTGCTGCTAGACAGAGTACATAGCAGTTTTCAGATCGAGATCGGAGCTCCTCTTCGATAACAATATAAATAAATAAATTCAGCTCCGCTTGTTCTGCCATCTGTTGAAATATTTTCTTACCAAAGTGTCGGGACATTTAGCCTTAAAAATCAGTGTTTCTGAATGCTGAATTCAAAGATTGTATTGGTTTATTCTAACACAAACACCTTTTGTGTCATTACTTAATTTTTCATTTGTTTTCATTTCTGCATGTTGTACTGCAGTAACCAGTAGGTGGAGACAACAATAGGTGAAGAACAGCTTGGATTTATGCCAGGGAAAGGAGCCACAGATGCCTTTTTTGCTCTTAGGCAGCTCAAGGAAAAGCATAGGGAAAAGAAGAAAGAACAACATATATGTTGTTCATAGACCTGGAGAAGGTTTATGATGGTGTGCCCCGTCAGGAAGTATGGAGACACATGAGATCCAAGAGAGCTCCAAAGAAGTATGTACGTATTGTTCAGGACATGTATCATGGGGAAAAGACACAAGTTAGAAGCAGTGTAGGACTAACGGAAACCATACCCGTTCATGTTGGTCTTCATCAAGGATCTGCATTAAGTCTCTATATTTTTTTGATCTGATAATGGATGTTCTCCCTGATTGCCTCCTTGGTGCATGCTATTTGCAAATGACATTGTAATATGCAGCACAAACAGAGAACAACTTGAATTCAAACTAGAACACTGGAGGAGACCACTAGAGGACATGGGCCTTAAAATTAGCTGGAGGAAGACTGGATACCTGTGCCTGGGATCCACTGTATCTGATGATGGCAATCTAGATATGGAAATTACCTGCCAAATCCAGGCTGCCTGGACAAACTGGAAAAGGTTGTCTAGTGTTCTCTGTGACAGGAGACTAACTATCCAAGTAAAGGGGAAAGCCTATAAATGTTCAGTGAGACCTACCATGCTACTTGGGCAGAAACTTGGCCAACGGGTACAGTCACAAAATAAGCGACTGGATGTAGTCGAAATGAAATTGCTGAGATGGATGTGTGGTTTTAAGAGAAAAGACCACATCAAGAACACCTTCATACGGGGCAGCGTTAAGTTTACTCAAGTATTCAAAAAGGTCCAAGAAAGATGGTTGCTCTGGAATGGTCACATTCAGCCCAGGGATGGGAACTATGTAGGAAGAAGAGTGCTCGACCTGGAGGTCGAAGGCAGGAGGGAGAGAGGCAGACCTAGAAGAAGATGGATGCACTGCATGCGAGAGGACCTCAAAGCGAAGCAGTTAACAGAAAACACATGAGCGGGAAAAGAGGAAGAAGAACAAGATGTTGGTTGCACTGCAGTCTATTTTCTCTATATAATCTACCTTACAGCTATTGGTTTGCAAGATGGCAAGTTCATCAAGAGGATCATGTGTGATTAATCTAAGCGTGTTTTGTCACATATGCGGCTCGCTCACTCTGAAAAGCTGGAGGGAGAACATAACTTCTTGGTGAAAATGGCATACCTAGCTTAGTTTGGCATTAAGTTAGGAGATCAAGACAAATCTTGGGCACGACACACTATATGCCGTACATGTGGTGGTGTTAATTCATTTTAGGGGCTTGGGATATCTTGGTCATCAGCCACATGTACTTGGGTGTATGTCGAACTTTTTCTGATAACTGTAGTGATGTGTTTAGCTGTATTAAGGACTGAGATAGGGGTAGGTGCCAACCCTAAAATCAGCCATTAGCCACTAACCCAGCATTCCTATACTTCAACTACCCCTGGCCTTCCCATCACCAACACAATCAACTGATTCTAGATATTGAATTCTTGGCACCCACGGAACAAGGACAACCAGAGCAGTTTACTCAAGAAGAACACAACATCTTGGTAAGAATCCTGTCTCTCAAAGTAATCGGCACAACTTTTGGGATCATCGCTGAAGCCACCACGTGCTACTGGTATTAAGCAATAGAAGGGGAATTTCTTGAATATTTCACTAAAGGCAACTCTGTTGTTTGTTGAATGAACATTGAAGGTATGTTTGTAAAATCTGGAATAACACATAACAAGAATAAATGGTGTTTATTTATCGATTCATCCAAAAGAAGCCTAAAAGCTGTTCTTTTACATAATGGCAATAAATTTGTTTCAGTTCCAGTAACACATATAATGAACTTGAAGGAAACTTATGAAAACTTTGAGAAACTGTTGGTGGAAATAAACTATCCTGAATACAATGGGTAATATGTGGAGACTTAAAAATCATAGGACTATTGCTGGGCAAACAGTCAGGCTTTACTAAATTCCCATGCTTCCTGCACAAATGGTATATATGTGTCCTCGATTTACATTGGGTTAAATGGGAATAGTTTGCAAAGACAATATGAGGCTTGGTGAAAAAAAGTGTTATGAAATTAATTTGGTGAAATGAGAAATGATCCCTCTGCTACCTCTTCATAATAAACTTGCAATAATGAAGCAGTTCATTAAAGCAATTCACAAAGGACAAGACTGCATAGGTACTGAATATCTATTTTAAATTGAATTTTCTCTCTCATGCTAAAGGTAAAGAAGGTATCCTTGTGGGATCACAGATAATAAATTTGATGAAAGATGTAATATTTATAAATCTAATGAATGGTGAAGAAAGATTGGCTTGGACAGGATTTAAGAATGTGGATGCAAATGTCTTGGGTAACAGGAACCACCCAGATTTCCAAAAAAATGTAAAAAAAAATGTTGACGGCTTTGAAATATGTATGACGAAATAGCAGGATTAAACTTCATTATCTGTATAGTCATTTTGACTTTTTCCCAGATTTCCAAAAAAAATTAAAAAAAAATGTTGACGGCTTTGAAATATGTATGACGCAATAGCATGATTAAACTTCATTATCTGCATAGTCATTTTGACTTTGTCCCTGATATTCTGGACAATTTCAGTGAGGAAGGTATGTTTGTAAAATCTGGAATAACAAATAACAAGAATGAATAGTGGTTATTTATCGATTCATCCAAAAGAAGCCTAAAAGCTGTTCTTTTACATAATGGCAATAAATTTGTTTCAGTTCCAGTAACACATTTAATGAACTTGAAAGAAACCTATGAAAACTTGGAGAAACTGTTGGTGAAAATAAACTATCTTGAATACTAATGGGTAATATGTGGAGACTTAAAAATCATAGGACTATGATGAAGTATGTGAAAATGAAAATCCACAGCCTGCTTCCAGTCTCCGACCGGGTCAGGAATGGAATGAATGAAGCCCCCCATCCAGCGGCGAGGATGAACTGTGCCGGCTGCCGAGGCCTGACGCACTCCTCTGGGGCAATGATTAAATGAATGACAGATGAAATGAAATGATAGTGGAGAGTGTTGCTGGAATGAAATTTGACAGGGAAAACCGGAGTACCCGGAGAAAAACCTGTCTGCCTCCGTTTTGTCCAGCACAAATCTCACATGGAGTGACCGGGATTTGAACCACGGGCCCAGCGGTGAGAGGCCGGCGTGCTGCCGCCTGAGCCACGGAGGCTTCTGATGAAGTATGTACATAACATAATTAAAGTACTATTTTGAATGTCTTAGGATTTGCAGCTTGTTACATTTTCTTTTAACTGAAATTACCAAACATCCTTACATGATACGTCAAATTTAACGACAGGTTCAAAAACAGTAACCCTCTTTGAGTCTTTAGTCTAATCTTGGTCTACCCTTACAGTTTTTGTCCTCAATCGTTCCATAACTAAGTTTGCTATTCCTGGGTGCCTTAGTATGTGCCCTACCTTCATTAACACTTGCCAGAAACATCTTTCCTCTCCAGCTTGTCTTAACAATTCTTCATTTGTTATTCTATCTACCTATCTCCCATCATTCTCCTGTAACACCACATTTCTAATGCTTCTATTGTCCTATTTTCTGCTGCATCAACAGTCTGAATTACACTTCCAGAGAATGCCATGCTCCAGACAAAGGATTTAAAAAATGACTGATAAATACTTAAAAGTAAATCCACATTTTAGGTCATGAGATTTCTTTTCAAGATAAAGTAATGCTGCTTTGGTGTAACTGGTTTAAAGCACCTGCCCAGACAGCAGGGGATTCAGGTTCGAATTTCGACCCTGGTCACATTTTCGAGTCTTACTCAACAGAGATTTATTTTCTGTAGAAAATCTTTCCTTACCTGTGCTAACCTACTTTTTATATCCTCTATGCTTCGTCCATCACTACTTACAATGTGGCAGAATTCTCCTACATCCTTTAGCCTTTCACATGTCAATGTGATGCCAAAATGGGGTATCTGATTTCTTTTGACTGAATTCCATTACTGTATTTCTATTCTATTTTTAATGGTTTTAGTCATGAATTCTTTCCTCAAGACTGTCCATACCACTAAGAAGCACACCGACTTGCTCAAATGTCAATGACGTCAGTAAATCTCAGAATTGTAATGGTTTCACCTTAAACCTGTACTCCTACTCTAAATTTTTCAGTAATTTCTTCCATTGTTTGTTTACGTTCTGAATGAAAAGTATAGGCGATAAATTACAGCCTAACTCAACACATTTCTGAATACCTGCCTCTCTCTCATGTCCTTCAACTCGAATAACAGCCGCAGTCTAATTTCTGTATACAATGTACAGGGCGCCAAGAAATGTTCTCCGCAGTGACTGCCGGCTTCTGTCAGAGCTAGCATCAGCAGTTTCGTTGGCAGCACGGTGTCCTTGACAGGGTGAATCCCACACGTGCGTGCTGTAGTCTGTCGAAATCGCCGGTGTGTATTGCAATAAGCAAGCATGTGTGTCATCGGCACTTCCAGCATCAGTTATGAATGGCTGTGGTGAGTACAAAGTTTACTGTTTGTTTGAATACAAGCGACAGTCGTGCTGCCAACGTAACTACTGATGCTAGCTCTCGCGGACGCTTGTAGGCACTGCGGAGAACATTTCCCGGCACCCTGAAGATCACCCTCTTATCCTTGTATTTTATTACCATTCTTTTCAAAACGACAAACTATTTACTCCCTCAACTTTCCGGGAGCGTCAGTCAAGTGAGCGTGTGCATCGAGGTTGGACATTACAAGGATCAGCTTCTAAAACCAGATAAGTTGGCATAATTTTAACTCCATTTAGTGCAGTGTATCATTTGTATATTCGCCACACGACATATTACAATACAATTAGGCCACTAGTTTAAATAGGAACGGTTGACTTAGAACATAATAACAAAATAGTGTAGACAACATCACTCCTGAAGTTATTCACAATAACAATTCAATATTTCACAGGCTACATACTTAAACCACATTAATAATAATAATAATAATAATAAAGCAACAACCATAGAAGTGAACTATACTGTCTGTAAATAAGTTTGACGCGTTACACAAGTTTGTAAAAACTTAAACTTGTGTAATATAAACATTGTATATATATACAGGGTGTCATTTATGTACTTGAGCACCTTAAGGGGCGTGTAGGGGATAGGTATAGGATCAATGTGAGATAGGGAACCTGGGGTCGGAATGGCCTCCTAACCCCAGAAAACAGGTTTGTTTCAGGCCCTACGCCCCTGTAAAGTAGGGAAGCGCGCCATGTGTTACTCTGAGGTCAGGCAGTCTTTCGCTGTCAACGGTCTTGGCGCAACCACCGCTCAACGCCGAGAGGATAGCGGCGAGGCGCGGTGGCACGGTGGTCCCGGGTTCGTTTCTCCTGGGGTGCCATGCCTTCAATTTTTCTTTTTCTTTATTTTTTAGAGGGGAAGGAGGGGGCGTAGTCACAGTGCGTGTTTATTCTGTGCTGATTTTTTAAAACTATCGTTGATTCTGTAAATTAATTGCCTTTTGATTATTAGTATCAACGAGTTACGTGTGTTTCTGTAGTAGTTAAAGACGACGGAACTATCAATTGGCAAGAGGAATGAAGCTCTCGGCTGACGCAGCGTTGAGCGGTGGTCGCGCCAAGAACGTTGACAGCGAAAGAGTCCCTCTTTACAGGGGAAGAGGGCCTGAAACAACCCTGTTCTCTGGGGTTAGGAGGCCATTCCGACCCCAGGTTCCCTATCTCAAGTTGATCCTATACACATCCCCTCCACGCCCCTTAAGGGTACTCAAGTACATCAATGACACCCTATATATTTGTTTTTAAGTGTATTTCATAAACATCGTATTCTAATTAAGCCTAAGTGAACAGGTTCTGAAGATGAACGCTTGACGTTCAAAATATGTCATCCAATTAAGTACAGTAGTTAACCCATTGTGTACATAAAAGCTTGGTAGTTTGTAATGATAACTTGCTTTTTCAGGTAATTGTATATAAATATTTGTTTCCCGCCCAATGTAACTGGGCATAATTTGTGTTGACCGACTGGAAGGTTTTCTTTAATAGTTTATACTTATACCATTTCAAATTTAGCATAGCATTTCTTGAAGAAGCTTGAGAAATTTGCCTGTTGTGCAAATTTAACTAATGATTATCTTGGTGAATGGTGTAAACTGACTTAGAATTCATCCTGCTTTTCCTCCTTCAATATTGTTTGTGTTCTGGAATGTGGGAAGAATGAGCGTAGCCCTAGAATAATTGTTGCAACAGTGCATGCACACCAGTCTGTCAAAGAAAGATCCCAAAAAACGGTTCACTTTATTGTCAGGGGGAGAAGGGGAAAATGAGTGATGTGATCACGGTGGTGTATTCTTTGGAATACACGGTAAGACAGAGTAAGCTTTTGCTTCTCTTTGCTTTAGTTCATCCCTTCCTTGTTTCGCAAACACCAACAGTGATCTCCTGATTTCTCTTTGTTGGTATATGTTTCTTACACTACCTGTAAGTCTGTTCTAGATATATATCTTCCATGACCCACCTAGCGTCATCTAGCAGCGAATCTCTGAAGTTCCTCAATTCTTCCCTGTACAAGAGGACTTCCTTATCAATCCAGCTACCAGATCTCGTCGCTATCGCCAGCTATCATCTCCGTGATCAAGAGAACTTCGTCTACTTTTTCACCCACCAGGCTGCGCTAGTGACGCCTACTATCAACTCTTTGAAGACCATTTCATCAATAGAAAATGTACTTCTGTTATGTTGGCTATTCTTATATGTATTCCGTTTGTCTCCTACCCCCAACTTTTGCCCTTCCCTGGTCTCTCCGCGCTCCGTTGAGCGGGTCTCACTAATGCGTTTGAAGTCAAACCAGTCAGTTGGAGCTTAACTAAAGCTCGCCTCCTCTACTCTAGAGGCAGACTTTTAAATTCGACGCCATGTTCGAGTTTTAGAATCAACCGTCAACAGCAACATCGCCTTCTTCATGAAGCAAAGATAAGTACCGACTTCATGTTTTAACCACATTCTCATCGCTTTTAAAAGGATCAATGCTTTTATTTGGATTTTATAGATAGTGAAAATTGCTATATGTAACAAAAAAAAACTGCTTTCTAGAGAACTTCTTGATCAAACTCGAACTATCAAGTCTAACTTTCAAAATGAAAGATTTTCTGAGATGCTATCTCACATCGAGGGATATTTCTAAAACACCCACTGTCTATATAATCTAGTTTTCCGCCGAGGGATTCTCTACCCAATTTAAACAACTCATCATTGCTCTGGAACGTTCCAGAACCTACACTCTATCTACCAGTTATACTGTCATGTATTTTCCACTTGACATGGGAATACTTTCTTCGCTGAGAAACTTATGTGCGATAAACTTCTAATCCACATAAAATGTCTTCCTACGTGGGAAATTTTCTGCCGTATTTAACTGCCGCCCATAGAAACTACAACTCATAATTCTCTCAAGCCAAAACTCAACTTTTACATAATTGCAATAACTTTCTTTGCCATCAACTTTTTGTGCTACTACAGTGAACTTTTCAACTATATCAACAGACTATAGTGAAAACAGAGCCTGTTCAACTTTTTCATCCGCGTCACGCTCGTCCGAGTACAAGAAATACGGCCATGAACAATTTTCCACAATCCCATTTGATCTTTCCCAAACCCTTTACTAACAAACTAAAATAATAAAATTGTTACTTTAGGTCTTTTTTTCAATGAGGTGTCACTCTCAATAAGTGCCCTCCCTTACTTGCTCCACGTATAACGAATTAATGTCTGTAAAATTTCGTGTCTAGTACACGCCTTAAATTATATTGTTTCTCCCTTCTAATGAGGGAATCCAATTCTTTCAACTCAAAAGTGAGTTATCTCTAGGTTTCACGAAAGGAAAATTTGCCCCATTTTTCTCGTGATCCCTACTTAAACATAGGAGTTCTAGAAACTTCCTTTCAATTTTTCCCTTCAGGTTTCACAATACGTGACCTGCCCTATTGTATAATCTCCTATGTATAATCTACCCACATAGTTCTGTATTAATACAAGAAGTTATAGAAATTTCTATTTCATTTCTTCCTGTTTTTTTGTTGTTACTTTCGAAGTTGTTATTTGTTCATATTTCTAAGATACCTATCTAGAAATCCTTAAAGTACACATCTTGTACTTGATTTATTGTTTAACTTTAATTACGTCAATTATCTTTAAATTTCCCATTTGTTAATCTTAACAACATTTCAAAATCTTACGAAGATTTTAAAGCATATAAAAGGTTTAAAACCAAAAGAATTGTCAATTGCCTGGCGCAAGCTTTAGATGTTTTCGGAGGTCTGCGACCCCAATTGTTTATAAAAATCAAAATTATATATTTGTTACATAAACTACTTCCTTTTACATTGTTAAATAAATTAAGATTTGTTCTTTGCTTTATCATTTCTCTAACATAACGGTTAGGCAAGATCCTGTCTTCCTTGACTCTTCCTAGGTCTATGCCCTCTTTAATGAAAATATATCTATTGATAGGGTTTTCACCACTTGTTGCATTTGAGCAAGAGCTCTTAGTTACTAACTTAGTAAAGTCTCTCTTAGCTTTGATAGCTAATTCTAACTGGCTTGTAAGGCAAGCATAGCTCGCTACGCCAGCTTCCTGGTTGTAGAGATTCTCTCTACCACTTATGGTTGGTTTTTCAAAATTTAAGTGTTTCTCATTGTCTAAACTTTTAGTCGGCGCCTTGCTGGGTAAAAGCTTAGTCATTTCTAAATGCAACTATTGGTTCTCTTACCAAAATTATTCCCAAGGGTATAATTGCTTTATCCCTATCCTTCTTGGAAGCATTCGGTCGCTCTTTAGAAATTCTACAATTTCAAGAACTAAAATACCAAGGCTGATTCAAATTATTTGTACTCTTCAAAATGCTTGTTTAGAAACAAACTCCTTTGAACAGATACACAATAAATCTGTTACTCTTTGTCTTGCCAGACCACCACCCTTCCCCATAGTAGGTATATTTATGCTTGAGAGGGAATACGCTATAGCGGCTTTCTTGCGAATAGCCCAAGTTCCAGCTGCGTTTCCTGTTAGCTTCGCCCAGGTCCCTACTCACTTTAGGTATCGGAAAGCGGATTTGCAGTGGCAGCTGCCTTTGAGTATACTTAAAGTTAAAATTATAACTTCTGTTGGACTCTCGTCCTATTTCTCCATCTTTTTTCTCCAGTCCGAAACCCACTTCTTTTTCTTCATCATCTTCCCTTGGGGGTTAGGTTATTCCCAAGCTAATAATCTACCCAAAATTTGGTCCCAGAAACCGGGGAGAGTCCATTTATGACATTATTTATTTGTCAAGGGTTATTTGACAATATTTTGCAAATCATTAATATCTTCTTTGAATTTTTCAGCTATAGCTTCACCGTGCAATGCCTGTGAAGGAGAAAGAGGCCGCTCCTGTCTCCTTTGATGTGTCCCTTTCTTTCAACTTATTTGCTGCTGCCAGCCTGACAGCATTTGCAAGGTTCCACAGTTTCGTAAGTTATACTTTAATTTACCTATTTTGTCATGGCTCCTACAGAAAAGGATAAGGATGAAAAACTTACTTCTAAACAAGCATCCTATAAAGGGCAAATTACCCGATTTAGAAAATATATCAAAGAGCTAGATCCCTCAGAAGCTCAATTAGATTTGTTAAACCATCGCGTAAAGGATTAAGAACGTTCATATGAAAATTATTGTAACATCCAAACTGAAATCGAAACTTGTATGCTCAATCAAACTGATAATCGAGTCGAAGTGGAAAACCAATATTACGAAGGTATAGGTTCTGCTTTTAAAATAATACGCCAACTCGAAGAAGAACAGAAAAAAGACGGTTCTGTTCTTGGTTCCCTTCACGAACAACAAACCTCTTCTCGTGAGGGCACTCACAAGCCCAAACCAATCCTACCTAAGATTGATTTACCCCACTTCTCTGGAGACGAATCTACTTGGGATTCTTTCTATGAACTATTTTGTTCTCTTGTTCATGACAATGAAGACATTCAAGTCATCTACAAGTTTCATTATTTGAGATCTATCCTCCGAGGTCAAGCTCTGCAGTTAGTTGAAGCACTCCCATTAAGTGCCGAAAACTACCCCATTGCCTTTAACTTGTTGAAAGAAAGATACGGTAATTCACGGTTACGTATTCAACGCCATATGAAGGCTCTATTTAACTTACCTGCGTCACAGCACAATGACGTCACTAGTTTGCGTACTCTCATTGATACAACACAACTTCACGTTAAAGCTCTATCCCAATTAGATCAACCCACTGAACACTGGGACACTTTCTTAATACACTTAGTGGTTTCTAAAGTCGATGTTGCTACCCTCAAAGCTTGGGAGATTGACGATTAGTCTTACGAGCATTTAGTCACTTTCATAAATGCTAGATGCCAACTCTTAACTGCTTTAGCTAATCAAAGTGAACCCTCATCCCCTAGTTCTAAATTTGAATCTATGTCTCTTAAACCTAAAAGCGAACGCTTAGCGTCTAGTACCCAAAAACCTGGGTCCAGCTCATCTAAACTCAAGTCAAACGCCACTGGTTACCCAACTAGGTCTAGTGAACGCCGTATTGCTAGTTCTCTTGTTTTAAGCACTCAAAGCGAACCCCGTAAGAGTTTAAATGAACCATTAAAGTGCATACTTTGTAAAGATTCCCACGCCTTATATCTATGTAAATCTTTCAAAGAGCTGTCAGTCGACGACAGAAGAAAATTAGTTTCCCAGAATAAACATTGCTTCAACTGCCTAGCTCCCACGCATTCTGCTTCAAATTGCAAGTCCACCAGACTTTGCTTCCATTGTGAAAAAGCTCATCACACTTTACTACATCGTCATGATCAAGCAAGGTCATCGACCGCATCTACTTCTCAGAAAAGTGACAATGCTAACAGTTCCAATGCATCATCTTACATTCAAAATGCCAAGTCCATACGTAGTGCCCAAGTACTATTGTCCACTGTCCAAATCGAAGTTCAGGATAACTTTGGCAACTGGGTCCGTGCACGCGGTCTTCTTGATTCAGCGGCAAACCACGATTTCGTTTCTAATTCATTAATCAAAAAACTAGGCCTACCTGTAAACCCCACTTCTATTAACGTATCGGGCATTAATAGCTCAAAATCGCAAACTTTACAGTTTTCAAAGCTAACCTTAAGAGACATTTGTCACAGAAATAACTTTCTCAAACTGAATTGTCTCATTCTCAATAGCATAGGAGAAGATACTCCAAGTCACTCTGTTGATATTTCAGGCTTAAGCATTCCCTCGCATTTAAGGCTAGCCGATCCTCTGTTCAATGTACAAAACCCCATTGACATACTCTTTAGTGCCAATGTTTTCTGGAATTGCCTTCGTAAACAGGTTCGCAAGTTATCCTCAAACGTGGTTGCCAGAGATACGAATTTTGGATGGATCATCACCGGGCCACTTCCTCATTATTCTCCCCAACCCGCATCGCAATGCTATTTCGCTAATACTGACTTGGGACAGTTCTGGAGGCTTGAAAGCGTTGATTCTCCTAACGTGACCTCTTCAGAAAACGAATCCTGTGAGCAACTTTTTCTGAACACCACCACTCGTTCTCCTGATGGCCGGTTCATTGTTCAGATGCCAAGATTACACAATCCCCCTAAACTTATTAATTCTCAATCCAAACCTTGAAAAGCTCTCTTTGCTATCGAGAGCAAATTCAAGAAAGAACCTCTCGTTAAACAGCAGTATACTGATTTCATGGATGAGTATGAAAGCTTAGATCATATGGAAGTTGTTAGCAAATGTGATGACGAATTGCACCCCCCAATTGAAACGGTTTTCTTAAATCATCATCCCGTGAGGAAAAACCCTCTTGTAAAGGATAAAATCCGAGTCGTTTTCAATGGTTCATCACCTGACGTTAATGGCAACAGTCTTAACGATACTCTTTACTCTGGTCCTGCTATTCAGTCAGATTTATCTGCTATACTCTTAAACTTTCGATTATTTCCCATAGCTGTTATAGCGGATATAAAACTGATGTACCGTCAGGTTTTAATTCAGCCTGAACAACGAGATCTCCAAAGAATCTTGTGGCGCGACGAAATCAGCAAGCCCATTAAGGTATTTCGCTTAAAGACGGTTACTTATGGCTTAAAACCTTCCGCTTTCCTTGCTATCCGATCCCTACATTTGTTAGCCTCTCAAGATGGTCATTTATTTGATTCTAAAGCTCCCGAAGCACTAACTACATCATTCTATGTTGACGATTACTTGCAGTCCTTCCCCACTCTGGAGGAAGCTTCTTTCGTGTTACTAGAACTTCAAGCATTGTTAAAGAATGGAGGATTCCCACTTCATAAGTGGAATTCCAACTCCCATGAGTTTCTCGCCCAGTTTCCTATTGAAGATGTACACCCCTCCTCCGTCGAAATTTGTGGAGACTCCGAGTCCATAAAAACTCTTGGAGTTCATTGGTGCACTAACAATGACACTCTTATCTATAAAGTCTCGCTTGCAGAAGAGCTCCTTAACACAAAAAGACAAATTCTCTCTGAAATTGCAAAAATTTTTGATCCGTTCAATTCCTTGCCCCAGTTATTGTTATAGCCAAACTTTTCATGCAAGAGCTATGGTCGCCCAAATGTGAATGGGACGACACTGTTCCCCTTTCTTTTCTTAATAGATGGCTCTCTTTTCGCAGCAATTTGCTTGATCTTTCCCTCATTGAAATTCCCAGGAATTTAATTAACGCTCATCCTAATGCATCTTTTTTCCTTCATGTGTTTGCGGACAGTTCCGAAAAAGCTTACGGTTGCTGTGCATATTTGGTTTATCGCTGTTCGATAAATGGATCTTCAGTTTCCAACCTTGTTTGTGCCAAATCGAAGGTGGCTCCTCTTAAACCTATCACTTTGCCTAGGCTTGAATTGTGTGCTGCACTCATGGCTGCAGAACTTGTTAAGAAATTACGGGAAGTCTTAAAGGTCAAATTTTCACAAATCTATCTCTGGAGCGATTCCATGATTACCCTTTCTTGGATTGCTAAAAAACCCGCTCATTGGCAAACTTTTGTTGCAAACAGGGTTTCCAAAATTCAAACTCTTTCTTCGGGATGTCAATGGAGGCATGTGCCCAGCGCAGACAACCCCGCCGACATCATTTCTCGTGGATGTTTACCCTCTCAATTGGCAGCTTCTCAGTTGTACTGGCATGGGCCCTCGTGGTTAATCGAAGACTCTTCTTTTTGGCCTTCTTAACCTCCAGCTATAAACTCCAACTTGCCTGACGCTAAAGCATCTAAATCTACTGCTTCGTGTCTTGTTTCCAACGTTTCTCATCCCTTGTTCTCCCGCTATTCTTCCTTTCACAAATTAATTCGAATTGTTGCCTATCTTCTCAGATGGAAATATCTTGCGGTTGACCAACCTCTTCTCCCCAAACCACACCTTACCAATCATGAGTTGAATCTCGCTACTATTAAGGTTTTGCAACTAACACAGCAAGAAGCCTTTTCTTCTGAATTGTCTTTACTTTCTTCTAAAAAGGATCTTCCCAAATCCAGTCGTCTTCGTGCCTTAGCCCCGTTCCTTGATGACAATAGGTTACTCAGGGTAGGTGGTAGGCTCTCGCAATCTTTGCTTTCTGAGGAAAAAAAGCATCCTGTTATTTTTCCTTCTAAACATCACATTACTTCTTTAATCATACGTGACTTTCATTATCGTAATCTGCATGTTGGTACACGCACACTGCTTTGCCTCTTAAGGGAAAAGTACTGGATTATAAATGGAATTCATGAAGTTTCCTCTGTAATTCACAAATGCATTCCTTGCTTCAAAGCTAAACCTAAAGTCAATACTCAATTAATGAGCGATCTGCCCTCTTTTCGCTCTTCTCCTATACGTCCATTTGCTCTAACTGGTGTGGACTATATGAGTCCGTTCCAATATCAACGCAATTCCCCTGAAGCTAAACGCAAATTGTTTGGTAAGCTCTATGTTTCTCTCTTTGTTTGCATGGTTACTGGCGCGATCCATTTGGAACTAGTAACGAATGCCTCTACTTCTTACTTTTTATCAGCTGTCTCTCGCTTCGCTGCTAGGCGTGGTGTTCCTTCGGAGATGTTCTCTGATAACGCTTCCACTTTTCAAGGCGCAGCTTCATTGTGGAAGAAAGCTCTCACATCTTCTCCTGCAATGGAACAGATTCTAATTTTTCCTACTCAAAGGGTTTCAAATGGCGTTTTATACCTCCCTACGCTCCTCATCACGGTGGTAGGTGGGAATCCTGCGTAAAGTTCACTAAACGTCACTTAAGAAAGGTTTTAGGTAATCGCATTCTGACTTATGAAGAATTTAATTCGCTGTCTGTTCTGATTGAAGGTGTTGTTAATTCTCGCCCTTTAACTCCGCTTTCCATGGCCCTGATGACCTGCTTCCACTCACACCTGGTCACTTCCTTATAGGCACTTCTCTCTCTGTCCCTCCTCCCCTTCCCAACTCTTACAGAGATTCTAATTTACCTATTGTTTGGCGTAAACTTGAAGCCCTCCGTAATTCTTTCTGGAAGAGGTGGAATTTGGAATATTTAACTTCCTTGCATCGGAGACAGAAGTGGTTTCTTTCCAATCCCGACATTAAAGTGGGGGACTTGGTCCTGGTTAGGGATGCTTCTCCTCCCTTGGTCTGGATCTCTGGTAGAGTGACCGAGTGTTACCCTGGAAGGGATGGGAGTGTTAGGGTAGCCAAGATCTTGACCACTAATGTGCATATGATAAGACCATTGTCTTTAATTGCTCCTTTACCTTTAAGCTTTTAATTTCATGTCTTTCGTTTTCTGTTGGTGTTTGTCCCTCCCAGCTTGGTGTATTCTTTGGAATACACGGTAAAACAGAGTAAGCTTTGCTTCTCTTTGCTTTAGTTCATCCCTTCCTTTTTCGCAAACACCAACAGTGATCTCCTGATTTCTCTTTGTTGGTATATGTTTCTTACACTACCTGTAAGTCTGTTCTAGATATATATCTTCCATGACCCACCTAGCGTCATCTAGCAACGAATCTCTGAAGTTCCTCAATTCTTCCCTGTACAAGAGGACTTCCTTACCAATCCAGCTACCAGATCTCGTCGCTATCGCCAGCTATCAACTCCGTGATCAAGAGAACTTCGTCTACATTTTCACCCACAAGGCTGCGCTAGTGACGCCTACTATCAACTCTTTGAAGACCATTTTATCAAGAGAAAATGTACTTCTGTTATGTTGGCTATTCTTATATGTATTCTTTTTGTCTCCTACCCCCACCTTTTTCCCTTCCCTGGTCTCTCCGCGCTCCGTTGAGCGGGTCTCACTTGTGCGTTTGAAGTCAAACCAGTCAGTTGGAGATTAACTAAAGCTCGCCTCCTCTACTCTAGAGGCAGACTTTTAAATTCGACGCCATGTTCGAGATTTAGAATCAACCGTCAACAGCAACATCGCCTTCTTCATGAAGCAAAGATAAGTACCGACTTCATGTTTTAACCACATTCTCATCGCTTTTAAAAAGCTCAATGCTTTTATTTGGATTTTATAGATAGTGAAAATTACTATATGTGACAAAAACTGCTTTCTAGAGATCTTCTTGATCAAACTCGAACTATCAAGTCTAACTTTCAAAATGAAAGATCTTCTGAGATGCTAAAATACCCACTGTCTATATAATCTAGTTTTCCGCCGAGGGATTCTCTACCCAATTTAAACAACTCATCATTGCTCTGGAACTTTCCAGAACCTACACTCTATCTACCAGTTATACTGTCATGTATTTTCCACTTGATATGAGAATACTTTCTTCGCTGAGAAACTTATGTGGGATAAACTTCTAATCCACATAAACTGTCTTCCTACGTGGGAAATTTTCTGCCGTATTTAACTGCCGCCCATAGAAACTACAACTCATAATTCTCTCAAGCCAAAACTCAACTTTTACATAATTGCAATAACTTTCTTTGCCATCAACTTTTTGTGCTACTACAGTGAACTTTTCAACTATATCAACAGACTATAGTGAAAACAGAGCCTGTTCAACTTTTTCATCCGCGTCGCGCTCGTCCGAGTACAAGAAATACGGCCATGAACACTTTTCCACAATCCCATTTGATCTTTCCCAAACCCTTTACTAACAAACTAAAATAATAAAATTGTTACTTTAGGTCTTTTTTTCAATGAGGTGTCACTCTCAATAAGTGCCCTCCCTTACTTGCTCCACGTATAACGAATTAATGTCTGTAAAACTTCGTGTCTAGTACACGCCTTAAATTATATTGTTTCTCCCTTCTAATGAGGGAATCCAATTCTTTCTACTCAAAAGTGAGTTATCTCTAGGTTTCACGAAAGGAAAACTTGCCCCATTTTTCTAGTGATCCCTACTTAAACATAGGAGTTCTAGAAACTTCCTTTTCAATTTTTCTCTTCAGGTTTCACAATAAGTGACCTGCCCTATTTGTATAATCTCCTATGTATAATCTACCCACGTAGTTCTGTATTAATACAAGAAGTTATAGAAACTTCTATTTCATTTCTTCCTGTTCTTTTGTTGTTACTTTCGAAGTTGTTATTTGTTCATATTTCTAAGATACCTATCTAGAAATCCTTAAAGTACACATCTTGTACTTGATTTATTGTTTAACTTTAATTACGTCAATTATCTTTAAATTTCCCATTTGTTAATCTTAACAACATTTCAAAATCTTACGAAGATTTTAAAGCATGTAAAAAGGTTTAAAACCAAAAGAATTGTCAATTGCCTGGCGCAAGCTTTAGATGTTTTCGGAGGTCTGCGACCCCAATTGTTTATAAAAATCAAAATTATATATTTGTTACATAAACTACTTCCTTTTACATTGTTAAATAAATTAAGATTTGTTCTTTGCTTTATCATTTCTCTAACATAACGGTTAGGCAAGATCCTGTCTTCCTTGACTCTTCCTAGGTTTATGCCCTCTTTAATAAAAATAAATCTATTGATGGGGTTTTCACCACTTGTTGCATTTGAGCAAGAGCTCTTAGTTACTAACTTAGTAAAGTCTCTCTTAGCTTTGATAGCTAATTCGAACTGGCCAGTAAGGCAAGCATAGCTCTCTACGCCAGCTTCCTGCTTGTGGAGATTCTCTCTACCACTTATGGTTGGTTTTTCAAAATTTAAGTGTTTCTCATTGTCTAAACTTTTAGTCGGCGCCTTGCTGGGTAAAAGCTTAGTCATTTCTAAATGCAACTATTGGTCCTCTTACCAAAATTATTTCCAAGGGTATAATTGCATTATCCCTATCCTTCTTGGAAGCATTCGGTCGCTCTTTAGAAATTCTACAATTTCAAGAACTAAAATACCAAGGCTGATTCAAATTATGTGTACTCTTCAAAACACTTGTTTAGAAACAAACTCCTTTGAACAGATACACAATAAATCTGTTACTCTTTGTCTTGCCAGACCACCACCCTTCCCCATAGTAGGTATATTTATGCTTGAGAGGGAATACGCTATAGCGGCCTTCTTGCGAATAGCCCAAGTTCCAGCAGCATTTCCTGTTAGCTTCGCCCAGGTCCCTACCCACTTTAGGTATCGGAAAGCGGATTTGCTGGGGCAGCTGCCTTTGAGAATACTTAAAGTTAAAATTATAACTTCTGTTGGACTCTCGTCCTATTTCTCCATCCTTTTTCTCCAGTCCGAAACCCACTTCTTTTTTTTCATCATCTTCCCTTGGGGGTTAGGTTATTCCCAAGCTAATAATCTACCCACACGGGCCAGTCCACTGTCATTTACCCAGAATGCACATGCCGTTTTTGTGGCAGCTAAATATTTTAAAAGACCCTGTATATATAGGAATCGGAATTTTGTTCAACTTGTTTGTTAAAAACTTTGCCAACTGCAGTCTCTTGTATACTACTCTCATTATTAGAATTGAATAAGAATACTACAATAATTTGTTACTTGTGCTTTTACTTTTTAATATCTAATGAAAATCCACAGCCTGCTTCCAGTCGACCGACCGGGTGAGGCAATCGAATGAATGAAGCCCCAATCGAGCGGCGAGGATATGAACTGTGCCGGCTGCCGAAGCCTGTCACACTACTCTGAGGCAATGATTAAATGAATGACAGAGGAAATGAAATGATAGTGGAGAGCGTTGTTGGAATAAAATGTTGACAGGGAAAACCGGAGTACCCGGAGAAAAACCTGTCTGCCTCCGTTTTGTCCAGCACAGATCTCACATGGAGTGATCGGGATTTGAACCACGGACCCAGCGGTGAGAGGCCGGTGTGCTGCCGCCAAAGCCACGGAGGCTGCTTTAATATCTAATGCTGGCTTATATCACTAAATTTAGGGAGATAAAGAATTGTGACTTTTCATTATGCAGTGTCTTACAGAAACGTTGATTATGCTATGTTTAAAGATAATCATTGAATATATCACATATTATAAGTGAAACTATAATATGTCAAAAGCTTCGCTCAGAATACACTTCAATTGCATATTTGTATACTGTAAATGTATTATAATTTAGCCTATGTATAATTAGTCCGTCATCTGTTTAATGAACTATGTACTGTTCCCCACGACAGAGCCATGCTCTTGGGAATCCTTTTCTGGATAAATACATAAGTAAATAAATACATTTAAATATTATTCATATGTAAAAGTATCAGGGTGTCTCTATCCATGAAAATTATGAACATGTGACTTAGGCATATAAAATCACTTATGTGCACCTGCTATCAACTAGGTTTTGTGATCATTGATCTATACAGGATTATGAATAATTCATTCCAGTGCTTGACATTTTTGAGCCCACTTTCATTAACTTACAATGATGTAGAAGAAGACACATGCAATGATGTGTGTGAGCCATTTTTTTAGGTGCTTACCCTCTATTAGATCCCAAATTGTCAATTTTAATATTTTTGTATATTGCCGATTTGTCGACAGTGGAATTTTAAGAGAAGAAATGTCATTCTCCCAATGTTTGAAAACAACTTCAAAAGCTTGTGATATGTTTTCTGCCATCAATAGTTTTTTCCAAGAACACGGACTTTCCTGAGAAAACGTAGTGGGTGGATGTACGGATGGTGCACCTGCTATGATTGGGTCACGTTCTGGGTTTCTCAAATTGGCCAAAGATAAAAATCCAAACATCATGGGAACCCACTGTATAATTCACAGGCAGGCTTTGGCGGCCAAAACCTTGCCCCAAGATGTTAATAACACCCTAAAAGTCACTATAGGAATCGTGAACTCTGTGTAGACAAGTTATTTACAGACATGATTGTTTGAAGCCCTTTGTGTTGGCCTTCAAGCCCATCATTAAACTCTCCATTTCGCTGGTTAGCAAAAGAGAACTTGTTGGCTCGGTTGTTCGAGTTTAAGTCTGAAGTTAAAATTTTTCTTATTGGTGAAGGTAAGAATGATCTGTATGAAGTGTTTACTGATGCCAATTTTATCGTCTCATTGGCATATCTTTGCGATTATTTTTGAAGCTTTGAACAGTTTGAACATAAAGCTCCAATACAAAAACTCCAATATTATGATTGCTTATGATGCCATCAGAGCTTTCCTGGAAAATATACAGTTATGGAAACGCCGGCTTCAGTTGAACAACTTCTAATCCTTTCACCGCCTTAATGAAATTTTTCCGGAAACTGAACGTGATCGTAATAAACTTAAGGTGCAAATTCAGTTACATTTGGATTCCCTGGCACGCGAATTCAACTTCAACTTTCCTGATATCTCGTCGGATGAATGGTCCTGGATGTTAACAAGAAATCCTTTTGCCATTGATATTGAAGCACTGCCAGCATAACTTCGAGAACAAGCCATAGATTAGAAGTGTGATTCAAAACTAAAAGATGAATCCAAAATATTAGGACTGGGTGAATTTTGGTTAAACTGTCTTGCAGTGTATTCTGAAATAACCAAAGTTGCATTGCATGTCATTTTCCCATTTTCAACGACATACAGTATTTATGTGAGTCAGGATCTTCAACGCTGAGTGTCACAGAAACAAAGCAGCGCTGACGGCTTGATGTTGCAAGTGATCTCCGCTGTGCTCTTTCAAATATCAAACCAAACATACCGAATATTACCAAGAGAAAACAGTGTCAACCCTCTCACTGACATTTGTTGACTAATTTAAGGATTTATTGTAAAAGTGTTTTCTTTGTATTGTGCTAAAATCAAGGTAGTATTTAATAGATATAAAGCGCGTTATTAGGTTAGGTCTATATCCTCCACGTCAGTTTATCGAAGAGGCTATAGAAGCGATAGGAGGGGAGGGGGCGCGATGACCACCCGTATCTGAAAAGGGGGGCGTTAGCGGGCTAAGGGTGGGAACCACTGTATTAGAGGCTTTCCATTTGAGTCCTCAATATTACAGCACTTAGTTTTCCTTTCCCAAAAAGTACTCTTGATCTTTCGATAAGCCGTATCTACGTTTCCAACTTCCGTATATACGTTTCCTACTGTCAGACAATTTTCTTTACCTGCACTTTTCTCTTTCAACCATTTTCTTTCGCTCTTTGCACTTCTTGTTTACTTCATTTCTCAGACGTCTGTATTCTGCTTTCCCCCTTTCATCTCTTCCATTCATGTACTTCCGTCTTTTGTCCATTAATTCTAGTATATCCTGATTGATCCATGGTTTTGTACCTATTCTTTCTTTTCTACCAATGTTTTCTTCTGCAGATTTTGTAATTAATTCATTCTTCAAAAGTGCCCATTCCTCTGCAATTGAAGTTTGTTCAGGGTTTTTCATTAGTCCTTCCCTTATACTGCTCTTGAATCTTTCGTTAACGTCCTTCTCTTTCAGTCTGTTTATTGCCCACTTTTTTGGCGTTTGACTTTTCTTCAGTTTCTTCAACTTTAATCTGCATTTGATAACAACAAGTTTGTGGTCAGAGTGTATGTCAGCTCCGGAACATGTTTTGCAATCCAAAATCTATGCTTGGCCATAATGCAGTCGAATTGGTAACGTCCTTTATCTCCTGGTCTCATCCATGTGGAAATTCTTCTATTGTGGTTATTGAATATGGTGTTATCTATGACCAACTCGTGCTCGGTACAGTTTTCCAACAGCCAGCTTCCTTGATCACGCCTTTTCCCTAATCGGAATTCGTATACTATCTTCCCTTCTCCTTCTTGTGATTATCACAGGAATCCAATCTCCCATTACTATAACAATTTCATCACCGTTGGCATACCTCAGAATTTCATTTATTTCTTCGTAGACTTTTTCAACTTCTTCATCATCAGCTTGACTGGTAGGCATATAGACTTGTACTACTGTGGTACACATAGGTTTTGTAATGATTTTAGCTACAGTAATCCGTTCAACCAGCGGAGCGGTTGTTTGATTACGTGTTAATGATCCTGACCAAAAGTCCTGTTCTTTCTGCCAGTAAATTTCACTAATCTCAATCAAATCCAACCTCAATCTATCTATTTCCCTTTCTAAGCTTTCTAACCTTCCTTGGGCATTCAAACTTCGAACATTCCACACTCCGATCCATAGCATGTCAGATTTCCTCTTTGTCACTTCTGCGAATTCAACCCCCTCTCGAGGAGACCCCACACCGAGATCCGAACAAGGGACTGGTTTATATCTGGATTGAAATTTTACATAGGAGGAGGTCATCATCATATGTAATTATGCATAGAGATGTGCATATCTTCTGGAAGAACATTATGGCTGTAGTTACCCGTTGCTTACAAGGGGTGGATACGATGCATGGGTCACCGATTCGAACCATCTTTAGTACACTTGTAGGGCATGACTAGGCATATACCAGGTGCAAGTAGTAAGGTGCGCTTCTCAGCCGATTCCGAGAAATTAATTATAAATTATTCGTAATTGCTGTACGGCGTTCATGTGCGCTGTACGTTAACATGAAGCCAAAGAGCACGTGGTGCAGCGGTAAGAGCCCTGCTTCGTAAGCGTGGGATCACTGGATCGAATCCCACCGGTGAGCCTTTTTTTTTTGTAAACATAGGCAATTCGTACAACTGTAGGTGTCGTTAATAATGTTCATTTTGCAGTCAATTGTAATAACGTGATTTGTGAGCGGGAAAAGGGATTCTGAAATCATCGTATGGGGGTGAACGTTTGTGACATTACATAATGTACAGTCGGGGCATTGCAAATACATTAGTATTATACATGGTCAGGTGTATTCTATTATATGTATACGTTTATACACTGGAGGCCCAGTCTGTTCCGTTCATTGCACGTGAGTGAACCACCAGACCACCCCGTACACCGCAATTAGTGTCTCATGCTATGGGTATTGGTTGGAAAGTCTTCGGACCTGGCGAGGTCACCTGCACACAAACTAACGATAACGGTGGACAGTTGTATTAACAGCAAATACTGTGAATAAAGGTATTCTTTCATCAATCTCCTGTACGATTTATTCCGACTCCCTTTTCCCGCTCACATAACACGTTATTACAATTGACTGCAAAATGAACATTATTCACCTACAGTTGTACGAATTGCCTATGTTTACAAAATAAAAAAGGCACACCCGAGGGATTCGATCCAGTGATCCCGCGTTTACGAAGCAGGGCTCTTACCGCTGCACCATGCGCTCCTTGGCTTCATTTAAACGTACAACGCACATGAACGCCGTACAGCAATTACGAATAATTAATAATTAATTTCTCGGTATCGGCTGAGAAGCGCACCTTACTACTTGCACCTGGTATACGTCTGGTCATGCCCTACACGTGTACTAAAGATGGTTCGAATCGGTGACCCATGCATCGTATCCTCTCCTTGTTAGCCGTGCAGCAGTATGCAGCTTAGCCATTAGTTGCAATTATTAGGTTCATGTAGTTTCACTCTCTTGTGTACCGGAGAATCTTGTTATTAATTTCCATGTTCTGTAAAATTCTGACAGTTCATTAAAGAAAGCTTTCCAGTCTTTAATAGAACTAGGCAACACTGAAAAATGGCTTCTAATACTTCAATAGACATTTTCATTAGTAAAATGTTTTTTTTCTTTTTTTTAGTCGTTTACCCTCCAGGTTGGTGGAACCCACGGACTCAGCGAGGGAACTCACCACTACCGCCTCTACGGGCAGTGTCCTAGAGCGTGGAACATCGAATCAGAAGGGATACAACTGGTGAGGTGGGATTGGCACCTCGCCCAGGCGGCCTCACCTGCAAAGCGAACAGGGGCCTCATGAGGGAAGGTAAGGGATGGTTAGGATGGATAGGCAAGGAAGAGGGAAGGAGGCGGCCGTGGCCTTGAAGAAGGTACTGTACCATTATACTCATATTGTTATGATGTATAGTGCAGTGTGAAGTATATGTTGAAGATCGGCGCGATCCACAAGTTGCTAACCGAAGCTGGAGTCGGCCGCTCGATTACAGTACTTTCCGAGGATCGACGGGCACGCACGAAGCCAGGTGCATATGATTACAACATGGCGACCATCGACCCAGTTTATTGATCGGTCACTAGGATTAATATTTTTATCAGCAATAAGAAGAAAGAGAATAACATGCAAGATTTGCAACATTATACGAGACCCTGGAACAGACCATAACTTGTATTTTGTTATCTATACATGTTCAGTATCTGTTGGAGATATTATAAATTATGATTTACATCCACCAATGAGAGAACAGTTCGATTACTGTCACGTCTGAGTGGGGGTAGCGTGAGACCAGGTGGATGGACACACAGTCAGCTGTGGGCAGATAACATTACGGAGCGCTTGAGAACTCATCTCATCGTGAAGCTTGTGAACGCGTTTCGTTATTGTAATGTGACGCGAGGTTTATATCAAACACTTTAAAGTGTATGCAGAGCCAGTGTCGAAGGACTCTGTTCGTTTGCACGAGATGCAAGCTATACCGCTACAAGGGTAAAGCAGTATTAGAAACTGTAATTTCATTACAGCAAGCTGCCTGTCAACACAGCGAACTTTGGTTTTGAAAGCAGTCTATGTCTTCATTGCGTTGATGCCGAGTGCACAGCAATGGTATTGAACTCTGAACACTATTCCTCATCGCGAACGGACATTTTCTTAATCAAGATGTCAAGAGGAATAATTTTAGTGCTGTTCATTTATTTTATAATGGCAGGCTAAATAACGCAGCAACATGAACGTTACTAAACCGGCATTGTATCGAACATTTCAATGAACTATCGCCATGGCCCCAGTGATGACTGATTCTGATTGTGTGACCACTTGTGTCTACCTTATTAGTTATCATGAATGCTATTCGCATGGGCAGTCATTCGTCTTTCGTTCATTAATATTTCGGCCCGATATGAAGAATGCGACCCTACAGAGAAACGAACTGTGTACTGGAAGATGTTGGAGACGTGAAGTAGCGATTCCTGACTATTTACCCAGGATGGGTAATAGCCTTCTGAACCGGGAAGAACGTGCGGTCTGGAGAAGGCATACCCTGGTTCGATTCCCGACGACCTGGGGAATGCTAGTTACAGCTACATATGGAGAAGGTGTGATATGCAGTGCATATCAATGCTCGCTCTTGGAAATTCATCGATCAACAAGGTACAGCCTACACAACTTCATCTCTCGTAGCTAAGTGTAGATATTTCAATGTTAATTTACGCCATTACTTTTTTCTTAACATGTTTATATTTTTTAGTAGTATGTCGGACTGTGGAATTTAGGCTTGACGTTTTAATCATGACTGATTTCACATTCGACGGGTTTTAGACTTCCATAAGAAGTGCTACCCATTTTCAGCTTGTAATTAAGTATGTTTAAGTAGATTTCATCTTAAATTCAGTGATATTTCATGAAGCTTTCTTAGGGTAGTGAAGAGGACATCGATAGTCATTTTGTGATTCAGTGTAGTTTATCAACGTGGTGAGCTCTTTATTATGTCAATTTGTGACATTCTTCGCATCGTTAGACTGTGTTTCTGTTGAGCTACATTTTCCTACTGCATTTTCGAACTTTATACATCCGAGTGTTTGGTTTATGAATAGAAGACTGATTTTGATAGCAAGTTTTGTGAATGTTTATTTTATACTCATATAGAGGAGTTCGATTTCTCGCTTTTATTAGTAACCATTCTTTGTGTTGGTGAAGAACAGAGGCTGGTAATGTTTTCTAACCAGACAATTGTGCTAATTGTTATGATTACCATGTCTGGTGGTGTAGAGGCATTACTTTGTTTCTCGAATTCATCCGTGCAGGGGGTGTACCGAACATTGGTTTGATCAACTTTCTCTTTATTTGTATTTAACTTATTTCATGTTAGCCTCTCGCGTGAAGGCATAGTTGAGATCCTTGGTCGAAGAAATTTATCATTGTTTTAATTGTCGTCATATGACTTCAATATATCTCTGAAACATCATTCACTTTTTTAATCAGCGTATATCCCAAATTTAATAAATGTATAAATGCATTCTGATTAAGGAGAGTCGATGCTATTGCAATCTCTCATAGCATAGGTATTAATTCTAAAAGGATATTTTATTATTTAGAACATCCAACCAACATCATTGAAAACTAATGTAAACTATGTATAAATTTAAACAACGATGTAGTAGCAACAATTATCGGCTGAGAATGAAATTCGTCAGTAAGCAATGAAGGTGATCCAGTTACGTTAAAATATGTATGATTTTTTTTTTATTTAGTCAATGTACCCTCTAGGTTGGTGGTTCCCACGGACTCAGCGAGGGAACTCACCACTACCGCCTCTATGGGCAGTGTCCTGGAGCTTGGAACATCTGGTCGGGATGGATACAACTGGGGAGGTGTGATCAGCACTTCGCCCAGGCGGCCTCACCTGCAAAGCGAACAGGGGCCTCATGAGGGATGGGAAGGGATAGAAGATTGCGATGGATAGGCTAGGAAGAGGGAAGGAGGCGGCCGTGGCCTTACAGTAGGTACCATCCCGGCATTTTCCCGAAGACGAAGTGGGAAACCACGGAAAACCACTTCGAGGATGGCCGAGGTGGGAATCGATCCCCCTCTACTCATTTGGACCACCCGAGGCTGAGTAGACCCCGTTCCAGTCCTCATACCACTTTTCAAATTTCGTGGCAGAGCCGGGAATCGAACCCAGGACCTCCGGGGCGGCAGCTAACCGTGCTGACCGCTACGCTACGGAGGCGACATGTATGATTATAATAAATTAATTCTGAATAGAGTACTCAGGGGAGTACATTTGTATAAGAATAGAGCCGCGTGAAGGCAGTGAAAGAATGAAATAAACATTAAGATATTTCATGGAAACTAACCCATGATAATTGTGATTGTGTAGTCAAATATAAGTTGACTTATTTTCAAGTATAATTCAGCGTTGTACTACAAGCATTTTGTTGTTGCTTAGAAGCATGCTAACTACAAAGTAAAACATTAAAACATGTATTAAATGATGTCAATCTTAATATTCTGAATTTAATCACCATGCTGACAAGGGTTTTTCAGTTATCCTGATCAGTTATTTTGGTGAATGCAATAATTATTAAAGTGACAGATTACCTCTATTAAGCTTTGTCATCTGGTTGAAAAGGGACCAATTTAAATATTTTCGAATCAGTTAAAGGAAACTAATGATCTTATTCTAATGGAAGAATGTTAAACTGAGGCTTGCGAAATAAAAGGAAACACACACTTGGAGTGTGCCATTCTGTATATAGATATATTTTCCAATGTAGATTTTTGTATATAAATGATAGTGGTAATTGTAGGATTAATAATGACCTACTCAAACGTGGAATTAAGTTTCAATAAGGCTTTTGAGGCATTGCTTGCGCCATAGTAGGGTGTTATCTTAAAGAGTGTTTAACAGTTTTTTTTAATGGAGAATACAGTGTGTCTAGTGGTGACTAGAACTTGTATTCAGGTCACTGTGATTTGAGCTTCCGGTTGAAGCTGCCATTGCTTTTCTTTTCTTGTAAAATTATTATAGCATTCTGCTATAATGTCTTTGTGAATAAATTTTGAAGAATTTTATTTTAATTCTTTTAGAGTGGTATTTTATAGCTGCGATAGGAGGTCACGTTAAGGAAACCATCGCAGGCATTTCAGTATAATTCCACGCTTTAGAGATTATGTTTTTCTCGTTCTTGTGTTCTATCGCGCTAGATTTTTCTTTTGTGGCTATGGTTTTTCTTGACGTTCCCTCAGTTAGGTAATCCTTGTGCCCCATTATCCCCGTCTCTTGTTGAGTGGAATCTGGGGGTTTTTAGTCGGGGTTTTCAGGTTCTGCAATCCAGCTACCAACGAGGGATATCAACACGCTGACGGTAGGTATTACGGGTACAGTACCATCCCGGCATTTGCCCGAAGACGAAGTGGGAAACCACGGAAAACCACTTCGAGGATGGCTGAGGGGGAATCGAACCCCCTCTACTCATTTGGACCACCCGAGGCTGAGTAGACCCCGTTCCAGTCCTCGTACCACTTTTCAAATTTCGTGGCAGAGCCGGGAATCGAACCCAGGACCTCCGGGGCGGCAGCTAACCATGCTGACCGCTACGCTACGGAGGCGACTCATTAGTAAAATATGTTTTCATATCTTACTTTTGAACACTAATGTATGTAATGAGTAAAGCAGACCAAGCCAGGGGCTGGAAACTGTAGAAGATGATGATGATGAATGTATGTAATGAGTGTAAGATTTTATGGAGAAAGGAAAAAATACTGTATTGTGGTCACACTGGACTATTTTAACCACAAAGAAATGACTGGAATCCAACAGTTGAAGGTAACATTGCCCTGTTAATGTTTGAGGAAGTCAGAAGGCACATCCATGACACCCCGATAAAGATCCCATTATGTGTTGACAACTATCAATTTAACAGATGATGCAAATTCCTTTATTTCCCATACTGGTAGACACCCTGCACCAATTGAGTATTTTGAGCCTAGGCTACAGGGAGATTGTTCTGCGATGTTTCTTGTCTGATACCTCACCAATGCCCATCCATTTTATGACATGACTTGTTGGAGAAGGCAACAACACTCAGATTAGCTAAGGTTCAATCCTGATAATGCTGTGCAAATTGAAGCCGTTCCCACTGATGCATCTTTGTTAGCATAGATGCATTGACCATATGTTTGCTTCAGAGCCCTATATGCAACATGCTTGGTAGCTCTACGGTTTATTTTGACGGTTCCACTTTAGCATGGTGGTCAGCACTGGTGGATCTTCCTGGATGACGTTCACTTCATATATCAATGGCGCATGGTGATTTACAGTTTCCATGATGGTTATTCGCAATGGTGCCATTTGTCCACTAATGATACATGTTTAACACAGAAGCATATGAATCTCTACTTAGTATAAAACAGTCACCGATTCTTGGATGTTACTGGTAAACTCGAGAACCATGGGATGGATTTTGATGCGGTTTTCACCTTTCTGTAAAGGATATCTCAAGGATGATTTCTGTAGAAAATGATTCATTTATGATCAAAGGAAGCCGAGCAGTAATGATTTCAGTGGAAAAGTCGGAAAAAAACCTGGCGTCCGAGCGCTTTGTAAGCTTACGCTGGGCAAACCGTTAAAAATACCTAAATACTATGAGTGTAAGAATTGTTCGGCATGAAAAGTTCTACAAAAAAGTCCCGGAGAGCATATGTCTATCTTCAATACATCGCCCACTATAAGTGTTTTTACGTTTTAATTTCTTCCAAACATGTCCTTTCAACTACTGAGGCGACAGTTTACGAGCTAGCTAAGGGCGAGTCTGTCATCCCTGTTACAGCCTAACTAGCGGGCGAACCTATTGCCCCAGCTACAGCCAGCAGCTAACCGTTGAGTCGTGTTGGGTTTAGATTTCTGAGAAGGGTGGTTGTGTTTGGAGTTTCCCTGGAAGTGCAAATCGGGTTTTCTTCATTCCGCTTGTGAAACACAGTCAAGTTAAGATTGGACGGAAGGGGGATTTGAGTTTCATTCACCTCGCCATTCCCTGGAAGTGCAACTCTCATTTCGCCTGCGAACTTTTCGTTCCGCAAAATTCACAGTCATTTTAAGATTAGACGGAAGGGGGATTATATTAAATTATACTGATTGGCGTATAATCTCTACTAGTATATCTTGGATATCACGGGCAATCTCAAGAACCACTGAATGGATTTTGATGCGGTTTTCACCATTCTGTAAAGGATATCTCGAGGAAGGTTTCTGTAGAAAATTATTTATCTATGACCAAAGGAAGTCAAGCACTAACGATTTCAGTGAAAAGGTAAAAAAAGAAACTGGCGTCCGTGCACTTTTTAAGCTTACGCTGGACAAACCGTTAAAAATATCTATATACTATAAGTGTAAGAATTGTTCAGCATAAAAAGTTCTACAAAAAAGCCCAGGAGAGCATATATCTATTTTCAACACATCGCATACTATAAGTGTTTTTACGTTTTCATTTCTTCCAACAATCTCCATTCAGTTACCGAGGCGACAGTTTACGAGCTAGCTAGGGGCGAGTCTATCACCCCAGTTACAGCTTAGCTAGCGGACGAGCTTATTGCCTCAGATACAGCCAGCAGCAAACTGTCGAGTCGTGTTGAGATAAAAACTTTAGAGAAGAGTGGTTGTGTTTGGAGTTTCCTTGGAAGGGCAACTCGGCTTTTCTTCATTTCGCCTGTGAACTTTTCGTTCTGCAAAATTCACAGTCAAGTTAAGATTGGACGGAAGGGGGATTTGTATTTCATGCACCTCGCCATTCTTAAATTACGTCTGACAAGAATTTGTTGCACATGCATCTCCATGATAATATAATTAATAGTCCAGTCAGTGATTTTAACCCATCATGCCGAGACGTAAAACGGATTTTGGTCGTTGTTCATTGACATTGAAAAAAAAAAAGCGCTTATCACGTAATGCATTCATAACTGTTCCCGGGCGAAGCCGGGTTGGGTTGCTAGTAGTTAATAAACGGGGCTGTTTCAGAAGTACTATCACTCTTGGCTCGAAAGGCGATATTACCCGTCGGACGAATCCTTGCCAGCGGTATAAGTATGAACTACAAGTAGTCAACGGTATGGCGCAATTTGTATTCCCGGAGATATCGGTACAGTCTATACGGCACATTTGTGAATCATTCTAGCGTAAGCTTTGCATTTGGTCAATTGGGGGTTTTAAATCTGTGTTATGTGATTGGTTCTAATAAATTCATACACTTAACAGAAGAGTAGTGTATTCCTCTAGTAGATTTAGTATTATATTGTCCACAAGCACCAGTAGCAGAACAGCAGTCTCCTGTTGTAAATAATGCTTGATGCAGAGTGTACATGCCTTCCCTCTTGACCCACACTAGTTCTGACATGCCGATAAACAACTGTAAACAATTGCCAGTGCACTGAATTCAAACAGACATAGACTAGTCAGATGGGTGATCAGCCCTTTTTTGCAACTCTGATGTATTGCTTGTTTAACCCATGACAGCAACAAGTTATAATTTTACTGACAGCCTGTCACATACCTTAAATATACCCACCAAACTAGCTCATGACAAGTGATATACTTTGCAGGATACGTACTGACAATATGTGGTCATAGCAATGTGACTCAACTGTGTATATAAACAATTCAACCATCACTACTTACCCTACTACGGCATAATGGACAGGGAATTCCAAAAACACGCTGATGTTGAAAGCATTGGTGGAAGCATGGACCTGAAATGTACAATATGCTTCATTAAGTTGTGATAATGTAACATCCCTTTATATAATTTAAAAAAAGGAAAGAATTAGCAGTTGGCATTTATTTCCAATGCAATATTGTAACATCAGAAATGCCAAAAGCTTTGCTTAAAATTTCCATGAACTATTTTGATAAAAGGATGGAGGGGAGGGGTCATACACAAATAAGTACAAACCAAGGATAGAAGCTTCAAGGAAAGTTTGACAAAATGAAGGGAAAGGAGAAGAAACCAATTAATACTATCATAAGCAAAAACAAAATTATAATACCTCTTATTAATCAGACAAACACTCATCAGAGGAGAAGGTAAGAGAGTACAACAGAGGTCACCAAGGTCAGGTCTATGGGGGCTACTTTCTAATATGGGAACTTCTGATGAGCAACAATAATAACATAAGTAGGGTGACCAACCGTCCGGCATTTGCCGGACATATCCTCCTTTTTTTCATGCTTGTCCTCTGTCCGGCAGGCATTTATTATTTGCTATTAAATGTCCGGCTTTTTGCATATTGCATTCTTAGTAATTCAGTTTCCTATTGTTTTCTGTTGCAAAGCTATTTTTGTTGCACTTCCTCTATCTCAGTCTATATTCTGGATACCCCTATCAGACTACGTCATTTACTCACTTAATAATAAATCATATCTTAAGTTAGAGCTGTCTGAAGGGCCTGTCACCAAAGTGATGACACCGCCCGACGTGATATGAACGTGCCTTGTCGGGGCCGGGGAATTCTCTGCGCGGATTCACCAGTCATGTAATACTGGCTGCGGTATTACGTAGTTTTTTTTTGTGCTAGTTGGATTCGGACCTTCTGAGAGAGTGGAGTGTTTGTTTGAATAATATCAGTATGTCATCACTCAAAAGTGGCGAGGCACAAAAGAGGAAATGTAAGTTCTCGGAGAAATTGAAACAGAAATAGGGTACCCGTGTTTTAGAGAGGGACGTAACGAAAGTGAGGAGAAATGTTATATTTGTGACTGTTATGTAACTGTTGGAAATAAAGGTGCAGGAGATCTCGAGAGACATATTGCTAGTGAAAAGCATAGAAAAACAATTAGTAGCAGTTCTTCTAGCAGTAATATTGATTCATTTTTTCTGATTAAACATTCCCCACTAGACAGGAAAGTTCGGGCAACAGAGGCAATATTGGCATATCACACTGTTTCTCACCATCAGTCGTATAGGTCTATGGACTGCACATCAAAGTTGGATAATGTGCTGTTTGGAGATTCTGAGATTGATAACAAAATATCATGCGCTAGAACCAAAATTGAAGCTATCATAAATAACGTAATCGCCCTTCATTCCATTGACATTATCACTAAGACATTGAATAATAGAATTCCTTTGTTCGGAGTGGGTACTGATGCTAGCAACCATGGGGTTTTGAAACTTTTTCCTATTGTTATACAATATTTCGACTATAAAGAAAATGGTATTCAAACTAAAGTCTTAGAACTACAAACATGTCCTAATGAAACTTCAGAGACAATATCCAATTATGTTTCCGAGACTTTTAAGAAGCATAATATTTCTGCTAAATGCGTTGCTTTTAGTGGAGACAACGCAAATGTAAATTTTGGAGGGGTTAATCGTAGAGAAGGCAAAAACGTATTTTCAGCACTTAAAAGTAAATTAAGTTAAATGAACATATAATCGGGGTTGGATGCCCAGCACATGTAGCCTACTGCATAATTGTTTGAAACAAGGTGCTGATGTACTGCCAGTTGATGTAGAGAGTATAATTTTAAAAGTGTTCAATTATTCCCATATCTATACAATTCGCACTGAACAACTCAAAGAATATTCTGCGAGTTTGTTGAAATAAATTATGAACAGCTTTTGTGTCACAGCAAAACAAGGTGGTTAAGTTTGTTTCCTGTAGTAGAAAGAATGCTAAAACTGTTTGCAGCTCTAAAGTCGTACGGTACTTTCTTTCTCAGCCTTCAAATTCTGTTCCTGCTTTAATTAGGTCCTTTTTTGAAAACGAGTTTTCAGAGGTTTACCCTTGGTTTGTTCATTCCACTGTGCACATTTTTCACAACAGAATTTCATACATTGAAAAAGAAACGCTCTCTATAGCAGAAGTTTGTGATATATTAGGTTCAGCTCTGGCCACACTGAATGGATAGGATGGAAAATAAATTCATACCTCCTAAAAGTCAGAAAGTCCCTGAAATCCCTCACTGAAAATGGCTTCGAAAGAGAATGCATTGCATTTGTAGAACATGTTGTTTCTTATGAAACGTGCATTCAATACCTGTTAAAGTGGTATAACCCTATGATGAAAGAATTTAAATGTTTCCAATGGATGAAGCTTCATAGTATGAAAGACATTAAGTTTGAAGATGTTCTTCCTTGTCTCGAGTATTTGCAATCTTAAGGTGTGGAGATAGATGATTCTAAACTTTTTGACCAATTTTGCAATGTTCAGAATTATACTAGGAGTTCTGAAATTGATAAACATACAACATTAGATAAGCAGTGGTGTGAGTTTTTCAAGTATAGCCCTGACATTGAAACATTAATTGGTTGCTTTAAATCTGTCAGTTTTATTTCGCTATTCCAGGTTGCAATGCAACCGTTGAAAGAGTATTTTCCCTGATTAATACACAGTGGTCAGAAGAAATAAACCGTTTGCTGACCGAGTCGGTGAAGGGTATTATAATAGTGAAGTACAACTTTAAAAACATGTCATGTGTAGAGATTTACAATTATATATTACAAGAAAATAATTCATCTTTGCTGTCGAAAGTGGGTGTAGTCGATAAGTATCGGCATAAAATAGTTACAACTTCAGCATCTTCATCAACATAACAATTATAAGGTATGTAATACTAAATTTTGCATGTAAATATTAAAGTTCCATTTGTCCTCCATTTTTAGAACATTTTTATGAAAAGTCCTCCTTTTATTAAGAGTCTGTCCTCCATTTGAAAATTTAGAGTTGGTCACCCTAAACATAAGGTAAGTTATTGAAATTGTCTAGGTACGGTACCTTTAAACGTAATTTTTTGTTGGTGATGCTAAATGTTTATACTGTAATTACACCATTCTATCTAACACCAACGCTTGCATTCTAAAAGCCAACTCTTTTCCTTGAACTTCCATAAATAAATAGTAGTGTACATTTTCTGTCTCTTATTTGTGGTAGTAAAAAATGATATAATAAATAATATTATTAATAATAATAACCCCTGGCACTACAGCCCATGAGGGCCTAGGCCTACCAAGCGACCGCTGCCCAGCCATTTGGCCTGCAGATATAGGGTGACGCGTGGTCAGCGCGTGGGGTCCCCTCGGCCATTAATCTTGGTGTTCGCTGCCTCACTGTAAGAGAACTATTCAATTGTCCTCACGAGGCTGAGTGCACCCCGTTCCAGCCCCCACGTCAGTTTCTAAAATCCCTGACGGAACCGGGATTCGAACCCGGGGCCTCCGGGTGAAAGGCAGGCGCACTACCCCAACATCACGGGGCCGGCAATAATAAAATGATACCTACTATAAATCAAGATGCAAGTCAGCAAAGAGCATCTATAGTGTGTAATCTCCTTATTTACTTAACTGCCTGAGAGAACAAACTAACTCATAATAAATGAGATCTAGGAGCAGGTATGTGCCTATAGAGGATATGGTTATCATGCACATACATGCACAAGAGGAAGACATTTCAACTAGATAAACAATCTCATTGTCTATGCTTGTGCCGAGCCGAGCAGATATGGGAACCTAGCAAACACACTAACAAGAGGAAGAGATTTGAACCAGATGAACAATACAAATGAAGAATGAATCATTGTCTATGCTTGTGGCGAGCCGAGCAGACATGGGAGCCTAGCAAACACACCAACAAGAGTAAGAAATTTCAACCAGACAAACAATACAAAGGGAGATGGAATAAATGCCATGAAAGTTGTGTTATGACAGAGTTTGGATTAAGATATTTCAAATTTGCTTCTAGAGTAGGAATTTTTAGGTTCTGCAAGTATTAGTGAAAGACCTGTTTCCAAAGGAAACTAGTATTTTACACCCTGATTGAGAGCATTAATATCAATTTATAAGAAATTTTGCAGACATCTCATTCTAGTCCCAGCGTTTTCCCCTGGTGTACCATTGGGCTCATTTTCTGTTAATTTTTCGACTGGCTACGTCTTCTTCTTCTTCTTCTTTTTCTTAATTCCTGCCGCTCCTTCCGGAGCATAGGGCCTTGGCGAAATTTCTCCACGCGGTACGGTTCCTGGCCATTCTCTTCACTTGACTCCAGTTCTTGTCCACCTCTGAAATTTCATTTTCGATCGTCCTCTTCCAGGTCTTCTTAGGTCGACCTCGCTTCCTGGCACCTTGAGGATTCCAGTCTAGCGCCGCCCTCTCAACAGCTCCGTCCGGCTTCGTTAGTGTGTGACCGATCCAGTGCCATTTCCTCTCCTTGATCTGGATGCTAATCGGTTGTTGATTGGTGATGGTCCAAAGATCTTCATTTGAGATTATGTCCGGCCACCTCACATTCATGATGCGACGCTGACATCTGTTAATGAACACCTGTAGCTGGTTGTTGATCGGTTTTGTGACTTTCCATGCTTCACAGCCATAGAGAAGAATCGACTTTACGTTGCTATTGAAAAGGCGGAGCTTGGTCTTCCTGGAAATGTTTCTATTTCTCCAGATGGGGTAGAGCTGGACAAAGGCACCATTTGCCTTCCTGATACGGCTTCGAACATCTTCCTCTGCTCCCCCATCATTTGTGACTATACTCCCAAGGTAGAGGAAGGACTCAACTCGCTCAATTTCCTTTCCGTTGACTGTCAAGCTAGTCGTGACGTCAGAATTTATCCTCATCTCTTTGGTCTTGTTGGTGTTGATCATCAGTCATGCACGTTCTGCTTCTCTCTGCAACCTCCCCAGCTTATCTTCTATGTCTCGGTACCGTTGTGCTATAAGACAAATGTCGTCCGCGAAATCCAGATCTTCAAGCCTGTCATTTATACCCCATTGAATACCCCTCTTCCGTCCTCCCATTACCTTCTTCATCACACTATCCAGGACCAACAGGAACAAAGTGGGGGAAAGGACACACCCCTGTCTCACTCCGGAACTGACCTTTATCTCTTCTGTTAATTTGCCATCGTGTAGAACCTGGCACTCATACCCTTCGTACATCTCTTCCATGAGTCTGATGATCTTTGTTGGAATTTTATATTCCTCGAGGGTCTTCCACATGATTCTTTGATTTACGGAGTCGAAAGCTTTCTCGAAGTCAACAAATGTGAGGTAAAGGGTATTCCGCCAATCCACACTCTGCTCCAGGATGATTCGGAGGGTGTTGATGAGATCCACACAGCTGCGATGTTGTCGAAATCCAGCCTGTTCCTTCCGAAGCCCTTTTTCTACGCAGTCTTTTATACGATTCAGGATGACTCTCGCCAGTACTTTGCTTGGAATGGACAGCAAGGTGATTCCCCTCCAGTTGTTACAGTTTGTGGTGTCCCCTTTCTTCGGTAACTTGACGATCAACCCCTTCTTCCAGTCGGTTGGTATTTTCTCCTCCTTCCAGATCTTCTCCAGCAGCGGGTGCAGCAGAATGATCGTGATATCCAGGTCGGCTTTCAATACTTCCGCTGGGATATTATTGAGACCTGGTGCCTTCCCGCACTTCATCTGCTTCAAAGCTGTCCGTATTTCGACCCGAGTTGGGGAGTGAAGGCTGATGTCCGGGTCACTTTCTGCTTCCTCTTCATCTTCTCCTCGCTGCTTACTTTCTGGTCCTCTATCTCTATTATGAACCTCCGCAAAGTGTTCTCTCCATCTAGTCAGCTGCTGTTCACACGTCTTGCTCTTCACAGGCCTAGTTTTATTAAAACCTTTCTTCGAAAGCATCTTTGTGATACCATAGAGCTCCTTAACGTCCCCCCTTCTTGCCGCTTCTTCTGCTTTCACCGCCTGCTCATCAATCCACCTCCTATGATCCTTCCGCACACTCCTCTTTACCTCCCTGTTTGCTGTTGAATACTCTGCTTGTGTGAGAGCCTTCTGCTGCCTAGTCTTGCAGGTGTTGAGCTTGGCCTTTATCTCCTTTCTATATTTTATCTTGTCCCAGGTCTGATCGGATATCCATTCTTTCCGCAGGTAGTTCTTGTACCCGAGCTGCATCTCACTGGTTTCCACGAAGATATTCTTTACCTCGCTCCACACAGTCTCCACATCCTTCTCTGTCTCGGAGTCCAACACCTGGAATTTATTTCTGAGCTCCAGTTTAAATTGGTCCAATCTCTGCTGGTTCTTAAGCTTGCCCACATCAAACTTGTTGTGCCGAGTGATAAACTTTCGGCGGACTGCCACGATCTTCATGCGGAAGTTGGCAACCACAAGATTATGGTCACTACCAACATCCACTCCTCTCTTGTTCCTAACATCTTCCAAGCTTCTTCTGAACCTCCTGCTCACCGCGATGTGATCAATTTGATTTTCTGTGACTTGATCAGGAGACACCCAGGTGATCTTGTGGCACCGCCTATGAGGAAACACCGTGCCACCCATCACCAAATCCTGACTGGCGCGATATTCCGTAAATTTCTCCCCATTGTTATTCATCTCACCAAGGCCATGTTCACCCATGATCTGCTCCAACCCCTCATTGTTTGATCCCACCTTCGCGTTGAAGTCTCCCATAACAATGAGAATGTCCTTCTTACTTGTTTGTCTTGTGGCATCTCGCAGCATTTGGTAGAATTCTTCCTTCTTCTCCGGCTCCGATTGTTCTGTAGGCGCATAGCATTGGATGATGATCACATTCCTGATCTTTGTTTTGAACCTAGCAAACATGAGCCTGCTAGAAATTGGCTTCCACTCCATAAGGCTCCTCTTTGCATTTCTGTTGAACAGCAACCCCACTCCATCCCTGTGTTCTTCCTCATCGCCCCCAGAATAGAGAAATGTAATTCCATCTGTTGTCTGTATTTCACCAAATCCTGGCCACCTCACCTCACTCAATCCTAGGATATCCAGCCCATAGTTCTTCATCTCCCGTGTCACTTGTTTCATTCTGGTTTTCTCCATCAAGGTCCTCACATTCCAGAAACCGATTTTCGTAGTCCTCTTCATGCCAAAAGTCGTCATCAGGTTATCCGTCCGGTTTTGTAATTTCGCTTCAGTTTCAGTAATCAGTTTATTTAAGAGGAGCGAGTGATTAACCCACTGCCTCCGAGTGCCTTGGAGGGTCTGCCACCTTAGGCCTGAGGCACCAGGCTGATTTTCTGTCAGGGTTTCTTCCTTTAGCCTTTGAAGAACCAACTCCCAACTACAAGGCAGCAGTTGTTTCACCAGAGCCCCGTTAGCCGTAATTTCTTCAGGGTTCCTGTAGGGCCTTCACAGCTACCGTAGCGGTCTTGAGGCACACAAAGTCCCCACTGTACTACACCCATACAGGCAATCCCCTACTTCATTACGTTGCCCATCTCCCACGACGAGGACGAGGGGTTGGATTTGTGGGAGACGACTGGCTACGTAGTGCAGCGGTAATGTTCTCGTCTGCTGAAGGGTGCAGGATCAAATCCTGGCGCAATCAGTTGACATTTGAGGGTGCGCAAATGTGAAGGAGCCGTGTCCGTAGATTTACTGTCACGTTAAAGATCTCTTATGGGGAAAAATTATGGCAACCCGGCGTATCTTAAAGCCGCAATACTTAAAAGGGAGATAAATCCAATAACAATATTATTTCACATGACCAAATTTCAAATAAATTCGAAAAATTGATCCAGTTAGCTCAATTCATTTGCCAGCGTGTCGAATTTCTTTAAAATTTGATAATGTGTTATCAGCTCATGCTCATTCGGAGAAATCTGTATCTGTATCCTTCTGGAAACAGTAATCCATTACATTATTATTCGTGAATAATTTCATATTGGGCTTGATATGTTATTCTTGTAGCCATGACTGACCAAATAATTCTATAATGTAATCGTAGACTCCTAATGAAAACTTCCGTATACAGGACTCTACGATGGCAAGACAGACTGTTCCAGTTAGTATCAGGCGGAGGGGCTTCCATGCTTTCCAGGTCATGCTCACAAACCAATGACAGCAATTTAGGTATTTTCTTCCAGCTACAACCCATGGAAAATCACAGCTAAAATTTCGCATGTAGGCTTCAATTGAAAAATATATTGTGAAAAAAAAAACCAACAACAACAGCACACAGAGACAGCGTTTTGATATGAGCTCAGTGACAGTTCCCTTGCCAGATGAAATGCACAGATCTACATTTTTCCAGGATTTAGCTTTAGGTAAGTAAGGTTGTTCGCGACCTCCTCAATAGTTCTGTTTTGAGCAGCAGAACTGACCAGTAAAAATAGGTGAAGAGTAACATTTCCCACACAGAACCCTTTCACCCTACACCCGCAGCGATATCTCCTTAACAAACACTAATAACAATTAGCCGCTCGACAATGTGACCGCCACTTCCGTACAAGAATAGGTTCTTCTATTTCTGCCATTGTCTACTCAAAATCAGCCAGGCCTTTGCAGTCAGTTCAAAGACAGTGAGTGAACAGGTGAATTCTAGTGCATGTTCAGTGGAATTGGTTAGTCCAATTTGCAATAAACTTATACAAGTAACACCATTACCCATGCATAAGTGGCTTATTAGCAGTCGTTAAAAGATACTCCATGAAAGTGATAGTGCTTGCCATCCTTCGGAAATATCCAGTCCTAATAAAGCTATTCAATATCATGGGGGAAATGCTCAATCCCCGACTTAAGAGACAAATTAATTAAACCATGCAAGGTTTTAAGAAAGAACAGATGGCGGGAAAAGCACTAAGACGTAGCGTCTAGTAACACAGTGCACGGAACAACAAGTAGGTGGCGCCACAGGAAACTAACGGAGCTCGCGGGAACCAGTCGAGTGAGCAGTGAGCGAGAACGGACGCCGTATAGGACTCAGGATTTAAATACCAGCTAAGTTTATATAACCGTATTCCACTCTAGTGTACGGTATTGTATCATTTGTGTATTCGCCACACTGACAATATAACCACATTACAGTAGGCCACCAGCTTAAATGGGAACGGTTGAATTATAATCATAAATAACAAAATAGTGTAGACAACATCAGTCCTGAAGTTTGTCACAATAATAATTCAATAGCCAATAGGTCACAGGCCAACATACTTGAACTACCCGTTAACAATAACGCAACAACTGTAGAAGTGCTTCACATCGAATGGGCAATACTATCTGTAAATAAGTTTGACACGTTACACAAGTTTTTATAAATGTTTTACTCTAAATATTGTTTACCGTTGTATATTTGTGCATAAGTGTAATACATGAACACCGAGCACTAACTAAGCCTTAGTAAGCAAGATCTGATGATGATCGCTTGACGATCGAAACATGTCAATAAAGTAACCCCCCTCTCCCCAATTTTGTACACAAAGGCGTGTTATTTTTTGATAAATACTGTATTAATCTTATGTAATATTTATTTCAGGTAAGGGTGTATAAATACTTGTTTTCCTGCCAAATGTAATTGGGCACAATTTGCATTGACCGACTGGAAAGCTATCTTTAATAATTTATCTTTTATCTTGTTATGCTTTCAACAATACAATGTGACAGTAATTTAGTGTAGACATACCAATGCGTAGGAGATGCGCAGTGTGTGTGTGCTTACGGTAGGATGGCCTTGCTTTGCTAGCCATGTACATGGCAACTTTCCCTCTCGTACTTGCTGTTGAGGTATTGAGGGGAGGATGCAACATGGATCTGTAAATTTTAACGTTTGGTCAGAAAATGAACGTGGAGGAAAATGTAAGTTAAACTTTGCAGTATGTTCAGCTGTGTGTTGTCCAGGCTATATTTCTGCCAAGAAAATGATGGAGAGGGACAATAAATAATCTGTAAGAAGCATTTAGTGTACAGCAAATGCTATGTTTAACACCATTATCATATGTACCGAATGGAGGTGTTACTGGAGACGAACGAAGGGAGTAAATTGCATAGTTGACCACTTCTTTTGTGAATGTACGTAGGAAGGCATGTGCAATTATTTAAAAACAGTTAATGGTTTCCATATTGACAGGCAAGGTCACTAAAAAGTAGTGATCATTTCGTGTAGAATTCCTTTAAACTTCAGTCCTGTATTTCATCTTGTTGCACAAGTTTGAATGTGATACCGGTATTCTATATCTGACATTACTTATGTGGCTTCGTTCCGTAGGGGACGATCCTTAATGATCAATGCTACTTATATTCGCTTTGTAGTTTTGTTCTTTGCGACACGTTCCTTACGGGCCAATCCCTAGCAATGTGAGATACAATGGAACACTTCTGCAGTACGGTAACGATATAGATTATCTCAATTACATTCCATATCTCCTTTCGTATTCCACAAGATGGATCACATTCTACCTTGTGAAATAATAATGTTATGAGTTTTCAGTCCCTTTTAGGCTATATAGGCTACAGTGGCGTTTAGGGACGCTAGGGTGCTGGAATTTTCCCCCGAAGGGGAAATCTATTGACACGGCTCCCTCTCATTTAAGCGCTCACAAATGGCTACTGACTGCGATATATTCGATCCCGCAACATTGGGTACAGCAGGCGAGAACATTACTGCCGACCCACGCAGACAGTTAGCAACTTACGAATTTCCGCGTGACAGTTTTAAGTGTCTCAACAGAAAACATTTGTCAATGCTTGAGTGAGTGTGGCCAACAGGCATAGCATCCTCAGCCTTTGAACCCTCGACATTGTGTGCCATGTCATCAATGGCACCAAGAACTTTAAAATGGAAGACTGCAAATGCATTGTGTTCTCCGATGAGTCCTGCTTCAATCTTAATACAGATGATGGACACACGAGGGTCTAGGGCATTACAGGGTGTAATGCAATTATCCTGCACTAACTCGTGAATGCCACGTCTTATGGTTGATGAAGGTACAAAGACAGCAGAAGAATAAGCCAATGAGCTCTTGCAGCCCCATTTTCTGCCCTTTCTAGCACAGAATTCCCAATTCTACCATGCAGCAAGATACTGTTTGTTCCGACACAGCTCTCATCATCCAACAGGATCTACAAGATGTGGACATTATTCCTTGGTCTGCCAGGTCTCCCAACTTGTCCCCTATTGAAAACAAATGGAATAAGATGGCGTAATATTTAAACCACCATCAACTATCTGCCCAAACGATGGATGATCGACATGTGGAGTTGTAGGAAGAATGGTTGAATGCGCCACCTGTGCGATGGGAATGCGTCATAACATTGTTTGTATAGCCGCGAAAGGGAGCGCTATCCCACATTGAATTCATGCGTTGTAGATGCTCAACAACCTGTGATGGTTTCATAAAGTTTTATGAATGGAAACAGAGAGCGTAGTGATTTTCGTGCACAGCAGTTTTTATTGAAATTCCAGTGTTCCCACAAATGTGGGAAATAATTTTGGTAGTCCTGTGGATGGTAGGCTACACCCAAGATTTTATATACTGTATTTCCCAAATTGTCCCCGTTCAAAAATAAACTATAAATGAAGTACCAGCTTTCAGTCTGAAAATTTTGAATTTTCGGCTAAAACTTTGTATTTATCCTGGATGAGACGTAGAAAGACCAAATATACCCACAGTTTACATTTTGTGTTTGCTATGGGTTGGCATCGAAACTACTGGAGTGAATGGCATAAAAATTCATATTTAAGTGCAGTAGTAGGCATCCCTAAAATAAAACTCGGTTAAAATTATTTACATACTGTTATGGGATAAAGGGGTTAAGTTTTATCAAAGCGGTCGGTTTAATAGTCATATAGAACTGCTGCACCGATAAACATGAAATTAGGAGAGTTTACTTCCCATAGGCCTATGCCATAGACGAGAGATAAGAAGGAATATTGGGATATTCATGTTCTAAAGGGGTGACATGGGGGGTAAATCTTGCATTTCATGAATATTAATATCTCACGATATATTTAAATTGTGACATTCGGCATATGGGCTATTCGATAAAAATAAACATAAATGTGTCTTGAGTGTTTTTTCATCTCATGTATTTTAGGAGAGAAAGGGGCTAGGCCTATAATAAGGTTGGAAGACTCCTAATGGTGTAGCCTATGTATCCTAGACACAACACAAGAGACACAATAATGTAAAACTCAGGGAGAAAACTCATGTTAAAAAAAAAGATGTTCAGTAAAAAACCTTGTACCGGTGGCTTACTTTCTTTTAAATGCCTCCTTTGTCCTTATCAAGCAGTAGAATTAAATGTTCTTGTGAAGAAAGTTAAAGAGTTGACCACTATTGAACCCTTTACCCTATGTTGGTTAAATGATTCTACTTTTTATTTCTTCAATTAATAAATATTTCAACCAGCATCATGAAAGTAGCCAGACAGCGATGAGGAAATTTCAAGCATTTGTTGGAGACAGTAGGGACATACCTGCGACAGTTTAACAAAAGGCTAAATACTTGAGCTATGAAAAGAAATAGCGTAGCTATGTATCACAAGGACAGGTGTGGCTACCTCAATTTTAGAAGCGACGCGCGGTGAGACATGGTTCTGGTATGTTCATTGTGTTATTCGCGCCTAGAAGAAATATGATGCAGTAACGTGAATGGCTGATGAAGAAAATAGACACTCCCAAGACGCCAAGATCTACTAGAAACCGCCAAATTACAGAAAATGGAGAACCAATGAGAAGAGAATGCCTACTTGCGCGCCAACTCCGGCTGGGGTACGCGGCGGCTAGCATTCACGCGGGAAATCGCCTAGACAAAATCTCTACGATCGATTCTAGGATTAATGGGCATATTCTTGACCTGTGCAATATTACGAGTTCAGTGATATTTATTTCATTCCTGTATCACAATTATTTCGAGAAATTTTTACATAAAATCCCCCTCCATCTAGACCCAAGGGCCAGTTCATTTATAAGTGTGTCGAAGAGCCAAGACATTATTATTATTCTGTGCGTCTACGGACGTAGATTATTATTATTCTGTTCGTCTACGGACGTAGACTTGTATTTTATGTGTCGAGGACACAAGATATTCATTGTAAAGTGTTAAATTCAGTGATAGATAGTCATAGTACTATAGTTATAGGGGCAGTAGCGTCGATAATTCGCCAACGAACAGTGACAGGGAATTTAGTACCTGAACAAGCGAATTTAGTAGTCAGACATAAAGTGTATAATAACCTAATTTTTGTATCAGCGCAATGATGACATCGATGAATGCAGAGGAAGTTTGGAATTCTCAACACTCCGTCCAGATGGCTGATATGAGATAAAGAACCATCCAGTTGGGGAATGGCGTCTGATGTTCTTTGACGGGTGACTACAAAAAGAGATGAGTACATAATAATATTTTATTATTTGTTAAATTAACTTATGGTTTATGGGACATATTTTTTGTAAATACTTTGCTTGTGTGATTAATGTAGTATATTTAGTTTTGATCTGACACACTTTTGTTTGGAAGCAGCTCGCACAATTGTAAGTGATGGAAGGTTCTTTTCTTTGTGTTGTGTTAACTAACGTAGCTATGTGAACGGCCGTGTTCGCCTAGGTTACGAAGTGCGGTTAAAACGTCTCTCGGAGATATGTCGTGTTTCAGAAGTAGGACTGAATTCATATAATTATACAGTAGATTGGAGGGTAATTAAATTTTGTTGAGATTTATTATTGATCAGATTCAGTGTGATTATTGCCTTTGGAGCAATGTAATTTGTGACGAAGAGTATTCAGCTCTATCGTAAGTTTTAAATATTGTGTTAATGTTTGCGAGCTCTAATTCAGCAGACCCGTGTGAAAGGCGTCATGTCAGTCCCAGATGTGTGTTTTGTGAGTATATATTTTTGTGGTATTACAAGCGGGAACTTCAGCAGAAACTGATTTCTGTCAGCTTGGTACCAGATTCATATTGTATCCTTGCGAGGACAATTATGGATATGTGATTATTGTCTGACCATATGTTGAGTTGGAGGAGATGTTAGTTGCTGTTGATTCCTTGAGATAACAGTCCAGCTGGTCGGCTATTTATATACACTGGAAGGGGGACATGACTGGTATTGAGGAAAGGGTGAGTTGTTGTCACAAGGGCTGGCTGAGTTTCGCAAGCAAGCTCATTAAAGTGGAGTGCACGTCTGGCTCCCAATTACTTGAAAATAAATATAAATGTGAGAAACTGATCAATGGTAAAATTGTTTAAATAAATGGGAGTTGCCTACGAAACACGATAATCTTCGAAGCGTTTCTTTAACATGCAGTCTTGTTAATATAAAGTAATCTTAACCACTCAGGTTGTTTGTTGTTGTTGGTTTATTCTATGTTCATTTTCCATGTCAGTGACCCGTGAGTCACGTGCGGCGCTGTTGTTCCTTGTTGTTGAGTATCTGGCCATTGTGGCAGCTCATTTGGTTAAGTGTGTCACCACACTAATAAGGGTCTCAGAGAGATGCCTGTAAATAGTAGAGTAGTAAATATGTGTGTCAGAATTAGATTTAAGGATTTTTATTAATGTTATGCCCATATCCATAAACGTTGATTTACGAGATGATTGTTCGTGAGCACCGTGGCTGTTAACCCGTTGCGAACGAACGATCATCCAAGTACTCATTTCTCGTAGATAGTCACCACGCGAACATAAATTCATATGCAAGATAGTGGAACTTGGATCCACATTTTATTAGAAAAGGGGAGATCCATCTGACTCCTCAAAGTGATAAATATTCCTGTCAGGGGAAAATTCAGGGAGGATTTTGTTTATTATTGTTTGTTTTATTCTTTTATGCACAAATTAGTTATTAAATCTTGTTATTATCTTACGTTTTGTCTCCTTTGTTTCTTAGTTATAGTTTTTATCCTATAACCCTTGCCTCAGAAAAGCACGTTGTTTGGCGGACGTAAACACCACACTATGAACTGAACGCGACCCCTTGATCTAAGATTCTTGCATAAAACACTGCTATTCTGAAGGGTTCACTATATAGGCCTAAGTACTCGTTTACGAAGTTTCTTTGTGATGAACGTTACGAATTGTGCAATTTATAAGACCTCGTTTACTGAGTTTCCTTTTAATTCCGCTTTTGTATACAGAAGAATTGATTTAAACATTACAAAAGTATGTCCATCCACCATCTTAAATGTACGGAATTGTTGACTTGTGCCTTTTGCAGAGAAAGCCTCATATGTGAGAATACTGTACATACATGCTGCGTTTCGTCATTATAACTGTGATAAAAAATGAATTATCGACACAATGTCTTATATGCCGTATTTAAGATGGCGACTGCGTACCATATAGGCCAGGTTCATAATGGCAAAATTAATCTCGGGAGTTTCCGCCAACACAAAGTTCCTCATTTCTCTACTAGAAAGCGCTATAGTGTTCAAGGAGCTTAGATATCTAACCTCCTTGACTTTCATAGTCCTTCAAGGAACAACGAAATTCGACATGCAAGCTACCCTCTGGGTGTCAAATTACAAAGCTTGCACCCGGCACCGAGGCCATACGATGATATTATTATTATTATTATTATTACTGTGTGATAGTCATTTGGCTAATGATAGCGGGGTCTCTTATATGATACTCCTCTGTCACAAAGTTTCGTGCTAATTGCGCAATTGGCTCCAGAGTTGTTGCTTCGAGTGATTTAATAGTACACACAGCCATCATCTTGAATATATGACGAGGCAATTTTTCGCTTTGGGTATAAAACAAAAACACATACACGGTTCTACTTTATTACCAATTAAGTTATTGTAGCTCTAAAATATCTCGCAGTACAGAGGCGCAGGTGCGCTTCAATAAAAAGGGAGGTAGCACGCAGTTCGCTACTCCTGTGGGCGTCCGGGCGAGGACACCAAGAGTCAGCTGATGAGCCAGCTTGGTGTCCTAGGCGAAACCCCACACAAGACACAGTACAAACCTAGAAAAATTTCTGAGTTTTAATTCACTGGCCGTGAAAGCCAATATACCATATCTCAAGTTATTTATTTTAATATTCCATAATTTTAACATGGTCGCTGCACGCTATATTCAGTGTGATATTCGTATGAGTAATAATAGCCAGGTCTTGTATATGGTACTACCGTACTCTCTCACCAAATTGAGTGTTAATTGCGCTATTATATCATGAATCAGTGTTATTCAAGTCAAAAGATTACACCCAAACACAATGGTGAATATATAGAGTCTCTGTTCTTTTGCCTTGGTTGTGTGTTACAACTAATTTTCGTTAACGTAACTTCATTATCAAACTCTACATTTTCAAGATGGCCACTTCACGTTGCATTCAGTGTGTTATTTTTATGGCTTATTAAAGCAAGATCCCTTGTAGGGTACTTCTTTCTTATTAAGTTTCGTTTTTATTGCGCAATCAAATTCTCAATGATTTAATATTACGTTTTAACAGTAGGCTACGCCCAGTCACCATCGTGAAAAGTCGGATTTGCTGTTATTTTGTCTTGGGCACACAAAGCCACTTTTAAGGTCCTACCCTGTCACTAATTTTAGCTATTGTAGCTCTAAAACATAGAGATATTTATTTTTAAATTATGAAATTTCAGGAAGGCCAGTGTGCGCTATATTCGGTGTGAAAAAATTATCACTAACGCTAATGATGCCCCTCATATATACAGTATAATACTCCTCTCCTGCCAAGTTTCATCTAATTGGGAAATTATATCCTAAGATACTAATTTGTTTATTTGAACAGTACGCCTAGCCAACGTCATGAATGTATTGAGTCGCTACTATTTTGCTTTGGCCATACGAAGCTACAGTACTTATAAGGTTCTAACTATTACTAAATTTTGTTGTTATAGCTTTAAAAACTGTTATTAATTTAGTTCGAAATTTCAAAATGACCGCTGTGGGGTATATTCGGTGTGATAACCTTTTGAATAACGCAATGAAAGAACCCTTCTATTATACTCATCTCTTGCCGAAATTCGTCTTAATTACGCAAATACATTCTGAGTTGTCGGTTGTAATGTTCTAATAGTTCGCGTAGCCACCATCTTGAATGTATGGAGAGTCTGTTCTTTTACTTGGCCATACAAGGCCACATATACGGCCCTACCTTAATGTTAATTTTCGTTAATGTAGCTCTTAAGTGTTGTGAGCTATTCATTTTTATATTTAAAAATATAGTGGCTGCGCGTAATATTCAATCTCATATAGTCGTTATTAAAGCTAGGAATTTTAGGTGCTGCACGTTAATTTTTTTTGCTATTAACATACCCAGTTTTGCTTGTCTTGCAAAGAAAATATTAAATTAACATCCTTAACTGGGTTTTGGTTGCACCTTTTCCCAATGCAAGCACCTTTTTGCACCTTTTATTCTTAAATAAATTGAAAAAAAAAACACCAACAAAACGAACGTTACTATAAATAAAGGTTTGGGTGGGGGGTTTAGAATACACCCACGGTATCCCCTGCCTGTCGTAAGAGGCGACTAAAAGGGGCGACCTTGGCTATACTTTAAGGACTCCGCGTTGTTTTTGTGAATTGGACCCCCCAGTGGGTGGGAGGAAGCGAATACATCCACGGTACTCCCTGCCAGTCGTAAAAGGCGACTAAAAGGGCTTCTCGGAACGGTCCCCTTTCGAGGGTTTGACAGTCAGCTCTAAAAGACATACACCCGTGCGGTATAACTCTCATTAGGTTATATCGCACTTCTTTCCGTCTCTGCTTTCAGGGTCTGGCAACCAACATTTCTATATGTGCGTGCTGTTAGGGGATGGGCCACTTACGCTAGCGACTACGCTCGAAAGCCTGTTCCGGTCTTGGCCGCGCCGACAGGTGGGTGTGCCATGTACCCGTTCAGTAGTATCTGCCTGACTACGCAGGTCCCCGCACAGCCGAATGTCTGAGCTGTAAAATCCAGTATATGCCAAGGGGTACATGCCGATACGGCATTGTAAAACATCGGACCCCCGGGCAATGCCTTCCAAGCTAGGCGGGCCTTGCCCTGGCTGGGTAGCGCCTACTGTGACGGCCCGTGATCGGATGTCGGTGGCATTCGGGGAGGATGATCTGGCCATGGGTTCTAAAAGAAAAATCCCCTACCAGGGTGGTCGTACACCCAAACAGGGTGGTCCTACACCCAAGTCTTTAACTTTTGATTCCCTACGGGGATCAACCCCCTGGGAACAATCTGTGCGTGAAAATCTGGGTGCTAACACCCCCAAGTTTCTGGTAGCTACCAGAACAGAGGGGGGTGATTTCAAGCTGGTCAAGAGTATTTTGTTTTCTCGCCACATAGAAGGTGTCTATGGTGAGCTTGAGAAAGTACAAAAGATGAGGAACGGTAGCTTGTTGCTCAAGACTAGGACTGGTGAGCAAGTTGAACGACTTTTGCAATGTGACCACTTTGGCGACATTCCCGTCAAAGTGGAAAAGCACACATCCCTGAATCTGGTCCGAGGAGTTATTTTCCACCGGGACCTGATTCTGAACACTGACGAGGAGCTCAAGGAGGATATGCAGCACCGTCACGTGACTGATGTCCGGCGCATTACGCGCAAGGTCAACGGTCAAATCGTGGATACTGGTGCTTTCATTATTTCCTTTGAGCTTTCGGTGCTCCCGGAGAAAGTCAAGGTTACCAGTTACCGTTGTGACGTACGGCCTTTTATCCCTCCACCAATGAGGTGTTATAAGTGCCAGAAGTTCGGGCACATGTTATCCCGATGCTCGAGCCCAGAAATCTGCGGAACATGCGGTAAGTTACCGCACGAAGCGGAAGAGTGCACAACACCCTACTAGTGCACTAATTGCCCTGGATTTCATTCTCCTCGGGACAGGAACTGCCCTGTCTTCCTGAGTGAGAAGAAAATCCAGGAGATCAAAACCCTGGATGGTCTCACCTACCAGGAGGCCCGCAAGAAGTACCATACCACGATTTCGCCTCCTCCAACGATCGATTATAGAGCCATAATACCAAATTTGGTCCCGGCGACCTCATCTTTTGTACCAGCTGTGAAATCTGCAAATGAGTTACCTGTTCCGAAGCCAGCACCTATGATTATAATGGAAAGCCCGAAGGTGACTTCAACTCCACCTTCGGCCAGCACGAAGGCTGTGCGTGCGAAGGCTGCTCCGCCCGCACAGCAGGGGAGGAAGTTGAAGACTTACTCCCCACTCGGGAGGAAGTCGAAGTCTTCCTCCCCACCCAAACGGTCGGCGAAAGCCGCGCCGAAGTCGGCGGAGGCGGCATCGTCGACCAGGGTCAGGACTTCGGCTCCTGACCCGTCTATATACCTTAAAGAGCCGGGGGCGGGTAAGAAGGGACCCCGCACTACGCATTCCCTTTCTCCAAAAAAGGGGAAGCCATCCGCGCCAACACCTGCGGATGCTTCTGCGCCTGGGGACGTTTCGGTCCCCAGATCTGCGCGCTCCCCACGGAGATCCCCCCGCCGCCGAACTGCGTCCAGGAAATCTTCCACTGAGTCGATTCACTCCATGAACTCGCCTGAGGACATGGAGATTATAGTCGACGTAGTGACTGTAGATCCTCCAGAGTCAAAGTTGGAGTAGCTTGCTGCTCCAACTTATTCCCTAAGTTCACACAATGGCACTGTTACAGTGGAATTGTAACAGTTATGACAGGCATTTGACAGAGAGCCGTCAGCTTATTGCCCAATACGCAGCGAGTATAGTCTGCCTACAGGAAACAAACCTCAGACCTGATCACGAGACTGTTCTGAGAGGTTTCCGACTATACTCTAAAGAGCGACAAGACGCCGCCCGGGCTTCCGGGGGCGTTTGTACCTTCGTTCGCTCTGACTGCTATAGTGAGGAGTTTCCACTCGCCACTCCTCTGGAAGCTATTGCAGTTCGCGTGTCCTTGCCTGCTATGACAACTGTTTGTAACGTGTACCTTCCACCGAACCAACCCCTTGATATTAATGACGTCTTAGATCTTGTTGATCAACTTCCAGTCCCTTTCCTACTCGTGGGGGATTTCAACTCTCATCACCCCCAATGGGGATCACCATCTTCCTGCCCCAGAGGAAGGGACGTGGAAGGCTTAATTCAAGGGTTGGATTTATCTCTATTAAATACAGGGGAAGCTACACATTTTAGCTTAGCGCACGGCACGTACTCACACATTGACCTGAGTGTGTGTAGCCGTGCGCTGGTCCCCCTATTTGGTTGGTATGTACACGACGACCTCTGTGACAGTGACCATTTCCCGATCGTTCTTACCCTTCTGAACCAGACGCCCGTGGAGTTCCCCAGTCGTTGGGTTCTTAAGCGGGCAAATTGGCCCTCGTTTCAAGAACGAGCTGTGTTCGTTGATCTTGGTTGCCGGAGCGTCGATGACGAGGTACAGCACATCACTGATGTGCTTCTGGCTGCCGCCGAAGAGTCCATTCCCTCCTTTTCTGGGACTCCTCGTCGCAAACTCGTCCCTTGGTGGACAGAGGATATTGCAGCGGCAATAAGAGACCGTCGTCGAGCTCATAAGCACTACCGTCGGCGTCCAACCATGGCCAATTTGGTGGCGTTTAAGAAATTTCGTGCCAAGGCACGGATTCTTATTCGCCAGAGTAAGAAACAATCCTGGGAACGGTATGTGTCTTCTATTACGGCACATACCCCCTCCTCTCAAGTGTGGACTAAACTACGACGCATTTCGGGAATTCAGACATCTTCTACTGTACCGGGAATTTCCATTGCTAATGAACTGGTTACAGATCCTTATCGCGTTGCAAACCATCTCGCCTCGTATTTTGCGGATATATCCGGTTCCGATAACTATGACCCTGCCTTCGTGGCCCTGAAGCGCGAAGCGGAACGTTTCCATCTTAGTTTTGCTTCCCGCGCTTCGGAGGAGTACAACGTGCCCTTTACGGAGTGGGAACTCCGCGGAGCGCTGGCGCTCTGCAGGGACACGTCTCCTGGCCCGGATAATATTCACAACCAGATGCTTAAACACCTTAACGATGAGAGCATTCGCTATTTGCTCAGGGTGTTTAATCGTATCTGGTTGGAAGGTGTGTTTCCAGCGCAATGGCAGGAAGGTATCATTATACCTATCCTGAAGCCTGATAAGGATCCCAAATTGTCAGGGGGTTACAGACCTATTTGTCTCACAAACGGTTTGTGCAAGCTCTTTGAGAGGATGGTCAATCGGCGCCTGGTGTGGGTCCTGGAGAAACGGGGACTCCTGTCTGAATACCAGTGTGGTTTCAGGGCGTCTCGGTGTACCAACGACCATCTGGTACGCCTGGAGACTGCCATACAGGACGCTTTTCTCCGGAGACAGCACCTAGTCGCTGTTTTCTTTGACCTCGAGAAGGCCTATGACACCACTTGGCGTTACGGCATCCTCTCTACCCTGCATCAATGGAAATTCCGAGGTAACTTGCCGGTTTTTATTGCGAATTTTCTGTCCCTTCGCCTGTTCCGTGTCCGAATAGGGGGGACATATTCGCAATATCATATACAGGAAAACGGAGTCCCACAGGGATCGGTGCTTAGCGTAACATTATTTGCGATTGCCATAAACGGTATAGTCGCTGCTGCTGGTTCAGCAGTGGTACCGTCGCTATATGTAGACGACTTCGCTCTACATTATAGTGCGCAAAATATGGCGGTCGCTGAACGACAGCTACAACAAGCTATTCGGAGAGTGGAACGCTGGACACTGGAGCATGGCTTTCGATTCTCAACCGCTAAGTCCTCGGTTGTCCATTTCTGCCGAAAGCGCACCCTCCATCCAGATCCTGAGCTTTATCTGGGCAATGTAGCTTTGCCTGTTGTTCCTGCGTACCGGTTCCTTGGGCTCCTTTTCGATCAGAAATTGACGTGGGAACCACACGTGCGGTGTTTGAAAACTGCCTGCGCTAAGAAACTCAACATGTTGCGGTTTCTTAGCGGCACATCATGGGGGGCGGACCGCGCGGTGCTCCTGCGTTTTTATAAGTCCCTGATTTTATCTAGGTTAGATTATGGCAGTGTAGCATATGGTTCGGCCCGTAAGTCAGTGCTTGTTAAACTGGACAGTGTCCACCACGGCGGTGTGAGGCTGGCGACGGGTGCCTTTCGGACAAGCCCAGTCGTCAGCTTGCTCGCCGAGGCTGGCGTACCTCCTTTACAACTGAGGCGCCAACAAGTACTGCTGACCTATGCTGCAACTATTCGACAGATGCCACTTCATCCAAGCTATCCATGTTTGTTTTACAATCCGAATCGCCGGCTGTATGATGTGCTCGCCCGAGCCACTCGGCCGGCGGGGATTCGCTTGGCTGACTTATACCGTCAGTTCCGATTTCCTTCTGTCTCCTGTATCGTCCGAGTACCTAGCAAGGCCCCTCCGTGGATGGTCTCTCGCCCTGATATCATCCTGGATCTACACACCGGCCCCAAGTCGGACACGGACTCCTCCGTCCATCGGAGGCTGTTCCAGTCCGTGGTGAGCCGGTATCCGGGATCAGGGCTTGTATTCACGGACGGTTCGAGGGTAAACGAGAAAGTAGGCTGTGCATTTGTGGTTGAGGATCGTCGGTTTCTCTTTTCACTTCCCGAAGCCTGTAGCGTGTACACTGCGGAGCTCTATGCCATCTTAGAGGCTCTGCGGTACACGTTATCAGACGATCACCAGCACTTTTTTGTGTGTACTGACTCTCTGAGTGCGCTGCAGGCGATCGATGTGTGTTTCCCGAAGCACCCGTTGGTCCAGCGTGTGCACGACCGGCTCGTCAGTTCGCGTAACGCTGGAACCGGGGTGACCTTTGTGTGGCTTCCTAGCCACATGGGTATTGCGGGAAACGAGCTTGCTGATCAGGCGGCGAGAGAGGCAGTCGCACTGCCCTCGCTACCGTATAAGGTGCCTGCTAGTGATGTGCGCTCTCAGTTGCGGCATTCGATCCTGTCGCATTGGGAGGAGGCATGGCGTGCCACGCCTCCACCCAACAAACTGAGAGGCATCAAGGAGACAACTAAGGTGTGGAAATCTTCCTTCCGATCTCTCCGGAAGGAAGCTGTGGTACTCTGTCGACTCCGGATCGGCCATGGCATTGCTACGCACTCCCCCTTGCTAAAGAGAGAAGATCCTCCTGTGTGTACTTGCGGTGCCCACCTAACCGTGGCACACCTCCTCTTGGAGTGTGTGGATCTGGCCGATCTGCGAGGGACTCTTAAACTGCCTAATACCCTCTCCCTTATTCTCCGTGATGACGGGCCGTCAGTTGACCTCGTCATCCGGTTCATGAGGGAGAGTGGTTACTTTTTTAAGTTTTAATGTGTAGTTACCACTTTTAATTCTGGTTAAATCTGTTTTATGTTTTTTTATTGTGTTATGTATTGTATTGTTCACTATGCCTTATTTGTTTTATCCTTTTTTACCATCCGCTTTTTTTTATTTTTATTCAAATAAGGCATAATTGTTGGGGCTCACTGTCTGTTTTATAAACACCATTTTCGCTTCATCCATGGCAGTGAGTTGTTTTTATCTACATCCTTTCATTTCACGCCATTTCATTTCATTAGGGGCCGATAACCTCGATGTTAGGCCCCTTAAAACAACAATTATCATCATCATCTATAAATAAAGGCGAGGAAATGAGAGGATTTCACCTGTAAAAATTGGTTCTACGTAGTTCCTCAGTTCGACGCTAGGATCGTAGGTTCCCGATACTGTACTATTCGCGCTCTAAGTATGAACTGGTGAGTGATTGTTGAACTATTAGCTTACCGGCCTTGATAGTATTAATTATTACGTAGGCGACACGACATGTCAGATTATGCTTTGACTGTGTGTGGGTCTATCAATTTCCTGTGTTGCCAGCATCAGTAATCATAATCAAGTATACCTAAACCATTGGTGGGCAATGAGAGAGCGCAGCTCCTGGAGCCAACTGCATGAGCGCAAGCGGAGCCAAGGAGCCAGGACCAGCTGACTGCTCGCTAATAGTTTGTGCTCGAGCGAGTGGATGGCAATATGCGCAGTCAAGCCGCAAGCATAGCTACATCATTGTACCGGGCTGAGTAGGCCTATATTAAGTGTACGGCTGTACGCTAAATATGATTCACGAACAAGCTTAGCACATTTTTATGAACAGATTTCCCAAACATGCACAAAATGACCGCCAAACTTCTACCAATGTTTGGTTCAACATATCTGTGTGAGAAACTGTTCTCTCTAATGAAGATACATAAATCTCCACGAAGAGCCACTCTAACTGACGCACATCTCACTGCCGTTCTTCGAATTGCAAGTGCAAGATCGATCGCTCCAAACGTAACCCGTCTGCTTTAGCGAATGAATACGCACACCTCCTCATCATCTGGAGAATGACAGTTCAGATATATAAGAACACACATGCCTATGTTTTGTTTATGGTGAATTATATTTATTCATGTATTTATTTCTGTACCCCTAGAGCAAGTTATCTTTCCTTGCGTTCTAAACAAGTTGTTAGGTTGGCTTATTGTAGTTTCAGGACTATCGGTAGTGGACAAGGAGTGTGTAATCAGCTGTCAAAGTAATTATTTATGTTTCCTACACAGAACCTAATAAAACGAATATAATTAAGCGTATGTACGTAGCACCATAATCTAATCATCTAATGCACAACAAACAGGGCACAAGTATAAAGCTGTTGTGATACAAGCTGTGCAAGCAGCTACTTCGGTGAGAGCGCATACTCGGCCCTTTCTCCTGCCGGAGCGGGAGCGCTGCTCAATGAGCCGAATTGTGTCCATCTCTGATAAACAGAAAGTGAACGCCGGGAAAATACGTGACATTGCGAAGCAGTTTAGTGCAGATGGTATTCAGAGCGACGGGTCTGTTCTGCGTTGTAGCGTTTATGATATATCAATAACAATTGATGAAAAACACCAACGTATTCGTGTGGCGCAGCATATATGTAGCACAAAACATGTGAAGAATAAGGAACTACAATGTAGTAAAGTTGGAGTTCGACAACAATTCATTGGTGAAGCAATGGCTTCTTCAAATTCAAGAAACAAAAGTGAATTTTTTACTGAAACAGCAAAGACATTTGTGGCATGTGTTATTCCTTTTTCCAAGCTTAACACTCCTATTATAAAGACGTATTTGGAGAAATATACCGGGAAGTCTGTTCCAGATGAGAGCACCTTACGAAAATCATGTCTTCAGCCTCTGCATGAAGAAAAATTATAACAGATCAGGCAAGTAATAGCTGAAAATCCAGTATATTTTTTACTAGATGAAACCACCGATAGGCAAAAGAGATATGTTCTAAACATTTTAGTAGCACCCCTAAATGGACATGAAGTGCAACCCATGCTGTTGAAAATGTACATTCTTAATAAAAGAAACAATGCCACTGTGATGCAAAGTTTCAATGATGCGTGTGATGTATTGTGGCCTGAAGGAATACAGTATGATCGAGTGTGGCTAGTACTTACGGATCAAGCATCTTACATGATATTCGCATTTACCAACCAGAAACCTATGTACTGTAATTTAAAGCACGTGACCTGCATTGCACATGCGTTGCATCGAGTTTGTGAAGCAATAAAATATGAATATTCATATGCAAACACATTTCTGTCTTGCATTAAACAATTCCTAAAAAAGGCTCCTGCTAGGATACAAACGTATGTAGAAATTACAGGACTTCCTCTTCCAACATCTCCAATTCTTACTAGATGGGGTACTTGGGTAAAGGCTGCAGTGTTTACTTGTAACCATTTTAACGCTAAATGTGATTTCTTAGATGTTATACCAAATGATTCATCAGCTGTGAAAAAGGCCAAAGAACTAGCTCGTTAACAGGAGTTGCAAGATGAACTTTATACTGTGCACGGTTACTCTTGCCTGACAACTGCCATTACAAAATTGGAGGAGCAGTGACCTCATAAAGAGCAACAATGGGCTCTTCTGATGGATGTGAAGGAAGCACTGGAGGATACTGCAAAGCAGGTACTAGAACAGAGCTTAGCCAAAAAACCTGATGTTGAATATGTTGCAACAAACAGGGATTTAAATTATCGACTGCAAACAAAATATGCACCACTTGTATCTGTTGACGTTGAACGTTCCTTTTCTACGTATAAGTATTTACTTAGTGTCCGGATATGCAGCCTCTCTGAAAATAATATTGAAATGTTAAATGTTATTTGTTTTAACAGTTTTCTGTACATGTGATTTTAATAATATCGTGTTCTGGGACTTGTTTTATGCAGATTTTTAATACATTATGAGAGAATTCTGTGTCTATACAATGTAAAACGAGAGTTGATGATGTCGTAATTCGATTTAGGCATTGAACACACGGGAGGCCGCCATCTTGTTTTGGTTAACATGGCGGCGACAGAAAACCGACACTGAGGTGCCCTTGACTAGCGCTACCTTTGCACCAAATTTGGTTAGATTGGGTTTCGTCGTGTGGGATTTGATAGGAGGGGATATACATCCTACACCCACACAGACACATGGTCCGTGTAGATCAGATAAGTCTACTTTTTTTTTTACAAAATTCGAAAGTATGGTAGTCGAATAAAGAAGTAAATATGTGTTCGATCGACTATTCGAAAACCCCTTTTAAGTGCCTCGTGGTGAGGGGATGAATTTCTAGATATTAAAATTTCATTTTTTCTGAATGTGGACGACTGAATCAATACACTTCCCATGGAAGACAAGCTGTAACTATGACAGTGCGAGGTATTACTTTATTGTATTACAGTTGCACAATTTTGTTATTGAGGCAGACAGTAGAAAGGAGGAATCACTCGTCATCCCCCGCATTTCTAAAATAATTATCCTTTCTAGTTCAAGCGACTTCAATTCCCAATCAGCGTACGCTACACAATGACAATCAACAAGTCACAAGGCCAAACCCTCTCTTTCGCTGGCCTGGAACTTGGTGAAAGGTGTTTCTCTCATGGACAGCTATATGCAGCCTGCTCTCGAGTAAGAACGGTCTATAACCTTCTTATACAGGTTCCACAGAGAAAGACCACCAATATTGTCTAAAAGGAGGCAATTGGACGTAAGGGTTGAAATACCGATACAACTGACCCGTCAACGACGGGAACAACAGCTAGTAAACTGCAACTAAAAGACAAGTGGGTATGGTCGTGTTTTGTAGGACTGTTAATTTCACGAATTTTTAAATCAATCTAAATTTGTATCAATTTATCTGTGTTAAGGGGCAGAGGACCTCACTGTTCCGCCCCTTAAACCAAAAATATCTACTTAATTACGCGACTGAAAAGTAGACAGGAGAGCTAACTCGTACAGTTTGCCAGTAGAATGTGCACAGGTAGAATTCACAGTTTTTCTTAATGCTTACAGTACATGAACAATGTTGGAAATTAATTTTTTTCAGTCGGTTAATACGATTGTGCCCAATTGTAATGGGTGTTACCCTTAACCTGAAAATATACAACATGAGATTAATAAATTAACTTGGATGACCAGTTTCGATCGTCAAGCGATAATCTTCAGATCCTCTACAATTAAGCCGTTAAATCCAGTTCAGTGTAGGCAGTGGAAGTGGTAGCAGCTGCACGAGAACGGATTCCACATCGCTGAAACAACAAGCTAAGTTCATATTCCATTCCTACCTGACCATTCACTAACAATCACAAATATCAAATATCTAAACAAGCAAACTTGAAGATCAATAACCACTAACAATATCTTAACAAAAATATCACATATAACTAACAAATCTTGACAAGTTGCGCAAGTTTATAATAGACACTACAACTAAATAAATGTGTATATTGTAAATGCTTGTAGAGATAGATTTAATGGCCTAAGTGTAAAGGATCTGATGATGATCGCTTTACGATCGAAACTGGACATCCAGGCGAATTAATCAATCTTCTGTATTTTTTTCAGGTTTAGGGAAACACCCACTAAAATTGGGTACAATCATGTTGACCGACTGAAAAGCATCAATTTCGATTACTAAGGCAACACTGAAAAATGGCTTCCAACACGATAATAAACATTACTCCGGGTTGAATAACATTTTCGTAACTCTTCCGATTTTGTTTGCAACCATTATGCGAGTAACTGGTAACAGGTGGTCTATGTGATTTGCATTTCCAGAATTGTATGAAAGTCGAGTCAAAAAGCAAAATAACATAAATATGTTGTTACTGATGCATAGGGACCCTAGCCTACTATTGACTTGGGCCGATAACCTAGATGTTAGGCCCCTTACAACAACAATTATCAACATCATCATCTACTATTGAATTATTATACGGTATGTAAAAGTAGCTAATCAGGGTGTCTACTGTAAGGATGAAGTAAAAATTAGTTACTTTTTAGCTACCTTTTAGTTACCTTTTAGTAAATTTTAGTTACCTTTGAATTCAAGATACGTAGGCGATCTGCAAGCATAGGAGCTCATCACGCGGTGAAGAAAAATAACAATGAACTGTGTTTAAAGCGGTAAATAAAATGAATAATAAAATAAAAATTTTAAAAATTAAAAAATTAAAAATACTAGATGTTAATTGTCCAATAAGTTGTTTCAGCTAATATGTCGTCTTGTGCACAAGACGTTGTAATAATTATCAAGAGGTTGCTCTGATCTTTACCGTTTGGCCAGATTTCCTTTGTCCCCGCGGTAGATCAGGAAGAAATGTATGCGACGTTACGTGATCGTCACCGAATTCTGACTTCGCAGTCAAGGACGGAGAAATGTCGTGATGTTACACGATCGGCGCTGGTCTCAGCCGTTTGACGAGATTCCCGTAGTTTTCACGATAGAACACGGAGAAAAATCGCGATTTAGATAAACGGTGTCACTTTTAGTCATTCGACGAGATTTCCATTGTCTTTGAGGTCGGGCACGAGAAAATATAGCATTATTACGCAATCGGGGCCACTTGCTGTCCGTTTGACAAGAATCCAGTTGTCCTCGTCACTGAATGCGGAGAAATATCGCGATGTATCGATATCGCTGCCGCTCTCGGCCGTTTTACGAGATTCACGTTGTCCTCGCGATATTATGCAATATGCGTCGCACCCGGCCGTTCAACGATTGCCTGCCTGTCTATCTGCCCTGACAGAATGGTGGAGGCAAGCCCAAGGTTGGGGATTGTTAAAATTCACGAGTAGCTATGGACATGTTGTATGGTCGGCGCCGTGATTCCCGCTTTCCCTATGCTGTCGTTGGGAGTTCATCAACTCAGAGTGGATCACGAGGAAAAATTAGTATCGCGATGCTACGTAGGCAGTCATTTCTAAGTGGGTTAATGCACTTCTCGCTCCCCGTACTCTTTTAAGTATACAGTCATGGGAAAATTGACGAGTAGGTTTCGGAATGTTTCGTGATGGGTGCCCAATCACCTTTGACAGGATTCCCGCAGTCCTCGTGGTCACAAGTTCACGATGGGGGACGGGTTTTTATCATTTTACGCAACTCACGTTGATCGCGGTCCGTTTGAAGAGATTCGCACAGACAAGTCGTGCGGTCAGCCGGTCGTCTTGAGGATGAGATTCTGGAGGATGAACGTTCGAAGTAGGTACCGTATCGAATGTTACGAATTATTCTGAGAGGATTGCACGAATAATACGACAAGAGGGCACAATTCCTTTCGAATGCGAATCACGAATTATACAAGTTATAGACTACGAGTTTTCGAAATAACCAGTTAGATTATATATCCGATGGAACCAAAGTTCGAAGGAAAATCGACATATAACTGAATTTCGAATTAACCATACCTGTCGCAAATTTACGCGACAGATTTTTAAAATACCGGTAAGTTATTATGTATTTCGAAGCTATTTCGTAATTTTTGTTTCGAAACGGTAACATTTCGCAAGATCGCGACATTAAATTGTTTCGCGTTATTTCTGGACTTCAATTTGACATAGTCTCCAAATTTAGAGATCAATAACAGAAATGAGAGGTTTCTGTTTAGTTTCTGAAGTTTTCGCGAATAAACGTCTCGCGAAAAGTCAGGCTTCCTAATAACACATAAAAATATTTCACACAAAACTAGAAAGTCCTCTTGATGCCGAAAATATACGTTGAACTGATGTATACCACACAAGGTATCCTCAGTATGCATTTCCTTGAGCTCCGGCACGGGGAAATATATATTATGCAATCGGCGCTGCTTGCGTGAAACTCGCTCCATCGCAATCTCTCAGCCTAGCGGCGCGAGTTTCAATGATTCAACCCGCCTTCTGAAAATTTTCGTTACCCGTTTGTAAAATTCGTTACTTTCTCGTTACTTTCGTTACCCGTTTGTAAAATTCGTTACTTTTTCGTTACTTTCGTTACCGGTAAACACCCTGCTAATAAAATCTAAACGGCTGGAGCAATTTCAATGAAACTCAGTAAGGTCATAGTACTATTTCGTCCGACCCCGACAGCGCCCTTCAAATTTTATTATATCTCACCGATCCAACATGGCGGCTGTGCGAAATATTTTACCGGCATTCCATATCTCCGAAACTATTACTGATATCACACTGAAATTTTGTACGGTTATAAAGGGCACTACTAGAAGTTCACCTATGTGACTTTCAAAAACCGTTAAGGGAACATGTCTGTGAACGACCATAATTTTAACTACAAATTACACGCAAGATATCACAACAAGTATGGTTCATATACACTTGAAATTCACTGTACAACTGGAAATAACCTCTTAGAACAATAATATAGCAAATAAAATTTAGTGTGTCAAGTATTTTGAAAATTAGCCTATTTTCTCCGTCATAAGTAATTAACTTTCTGGAAGTGTAGACAATTTTTTAGGTACCGTGCCCATATCTTCGAAACTTATCAATAAAATCCACCATTTTTTTTTACTGAATACAGAGAATGTATGTGTGCACAAAGTAGACTACTATGGAGAACATTCAGAAAAAATGAATTAATAGCATTAATTAAAATTTGGTACATAAAAATACAGCAATTTTTGTTGGGTGTAGCTGATGTCAAGTCCTTATTTTTTTAGGTAGGTCCATGATTGTAGTCTACTTTTCTTCAATTATCCTACTGATTCTGTGTACAAAGTTTCAGCCCTCTATCTTTAATAGTTTTTGGTCTATTAAATTAAATATATCAGAAAAAAATACTTTCGGGAAACTAGACTTATAGTTCAAATTTGCTTTTAATGTAAGTTGTTGCCTAGCCTGTTGTGTTTAATGCATTCCAGCCCCATAATAATCTTGGTTCTGATGTTCTTCATCCTCTTTCTTCCTCTTAATATTTCTTTTTCTCGTTCTTGCTTCCTTGGAAGTCTCGTTGAACATTCTGGCTGCCTCGGCAACTCTTCTTCTGTCAATAGCAGTTTCCTTTTTGAATCACTTGATCGCACCTCAACCTCAATCTCACCTATCTCACCAGAACCATTACTGGTATTTATCTGTGTATCTTGCTCCTTTGGTGAAAATCTATTTCCGTAGAACTTCCGCCTTCCAGTACCAAATTTACTAATCCTGGGCATATCCATGGAAACGCTTACTATTTATTTCTTAAGAAAAACAATTGTAATCAATTCTGTTGTTTATTTCTTACTGATTTGAAGAAAGATGAACATCGTGCAGGTTAGACAACTTCGAAAGTTAAATTTACCATATTTAAATGGAAATTACATTTGCTGTCCAAAGTGACTTGCTTAGCATGTAGTATGAAGTTAAAATATATTTGACAGGCAAAGGGGCGTGGCAGAGTTATGTAGATGTTCAAGATTATGGCTCTTAAAGGTCCAAAAACATTAATAATATGCACTTATTGTATATGGTTGGATTCAGGAAAGACTGGGGAATATTATAAGAGCAAAAAAAAAATGATTTTTTTTTCCAAAACTTCGCGTACATGTTCCCTTAAGTACAAAACGAATATGGTGGCCAAGCGAAATTGAAACATTTAAATATACCTCTCTCGCGATTTAATCATCCGAGAGCAGTGAAACTTAGTACGGTAAATCCTTATACAAATTTTAATCAACTGACATCTAATTTATTTCAATTGATTTTATATCCACAACATGGCGGACGTGCGAAATGTTAAAATCTCGTTTTTATTTGTTGTGTCCTAATCATGCGATTGAAGTTTGAATAATACACCTACGCAATAATCAAACTCTATGGCCTACATATATAAAAACCTACATTGCGATCCATCCGAAATATTTAGACGGTCCTCAATATCTACGAATCTATAACAGCAATCAAACTGTAATTTTGTGTGTTGATAGAGGCAATTAACATAAGTAGGATATATGAAAATAGGCTATTCAGTTCTTCACGGAGCTACTTGATTTATATCGCCTCCATATCAACGAAAACAAAATGGGCCGAATGTTCAATGCTGAGTTACCACTAAACTAAACACCGGTGCTCCACCAAATTTCGAAACAACTAGCCATCACGTGGGAAGTGCCTGGTACCCGAACTTCTATGTCATCAGCGAAATAATTTCAAAATGCCCACCGTGCGAATCATGCAAACATTATCCCATAAATTGTGACCCAATGAAACAATGCTCACAGTACTTGGAATTCAGATAGTTTTATATAAGGATCCTTTGTTACCATCGTGATGACTATATGAGAGTGAATATTACCTTCAGCCGCTATCTTAATTTATAAAATATAAACATTAACTATCAACACTTAAGAGCTACAGTAACGAACATGAGTGGCAAGTTGGGACCATATATGTGGCCTTGTATGGCCAAGGCAAAAGAACAGACTCTCCATACATTCATGATGGCGGTTGCACGAAATATTAGAACACTAAAATCGACAATTTAGAATGTAATTGCATAATAAGTAGATTCATGAAAAGAGATGCGTATCATATAAGGGCTCTCACTTGTGCTAATCAAAAGATTATCACATTGAATATAGCGCACAGCGGCCATCTTGAAATTAAAAAAAAAATACATTAATTAATAACTATCAGTTTCTTAGAGCTCTAATAACAAAATCTAGTAATACGGAATACGGTACAACATTATAGGTCGCCTCGTATGTTCAAAGCAAAGGGAAAACGAGTCCATTTATTCAAGATGGCGGCTAGGCGTACTATTTTCAAATGAGTAACTCGGGATCAGGCGCGGCTGGTGATAAAATCTCTCAGGCGGAGGATCTATTTAAAGATTCTATACATATGTATCTTTAATAAAGGTATTTATCGGCCTACTTCAAAATAATAAGAAGCATTTATAAATTTCACTCTGTTCATTCAGCCACAACAGTCATTATATTTGGAACTACGGTATTGATAAAATATGTTCTTCAGATGGATAGTAGCACTGTTAGGCTGAGCCTCACATTTCTCATTACTTCTTATGTAACAGGGTTGGGAAGTGTGCCTAAGGAAACTCCAAGCGACCAGAGCGCAAGCCAGGCTTGCCAACACCGACAGGATTTTTACATTTAGTAGAATATATTCAAAGTTGTTCAAGAAGACTTAACCTAACCTCTTGAAGCTTTCTCTTTCCCCTCTTTCACTCTCCGAAGGACCATTAATTGACAAGTTACCAGAAACACCCATAGAAGACAAATAACTGATATTCATTATTGACAACTCAAATGGTATTGCTTGAAGTGTAATTAAAATATTTCCGCCAGAGAGCACCATGATGTGACAGGGGTAGCAGTACCATCTACCGAGACTTAAGATAAGTATTCAGTTTGAAATCCGACCATGCTTTGTCTGATTGCTTCTATATAGCCTTCAAGTTCAGTTTAACTCTCGGATCATGCTGCAGATGAATTTTCTAGGCGACGGTGTTTTGGAGGTAAATAGCGGTTGTATTGTTGAGTACAATCACGAATCAGGCCTCCTCTGATCGGGGTCTAATTAGGATGGCGAGCAGTTTAAATTAGAATTACGAAACAAGGTAAGTCAATCCGTTTGAATAGAGAATTAAAAATCCATTGGTTCATAAAATAACATAACCTATCTTATTTATCAAAAATAAGTTTATTCCGGACTCCCGCCCTGAAATAGTTTCCCTATTAAAAATCCTGCAAACGCGTATGCTGGTTGCATGCATTAAACCAACATTTGCCACTAAGCGTTGAGCTAAGCTGGTCAGTTACTACCTAACTATAAATAATTACACCATACAACCTTGAGGTTTTTGCTCATTTGCAGCCTTCCCCAACCACAACAGAACACGCCGCGACTGCTCAGGATATAATTGTATAATTAAGACAAGACTTGGTAGGAAAGGAGTGTTATATAACGAGCCTCAGTAGCATTAGTAATAAAATGTTCACACAGAATATAGTGAGCAGCAACCATCCTAAAATTTCATAATAAAAAGAAAATATCACTCGTAAGATTTTGACCTACAATAACAAAAAATTGTGATAAGGTAGTACCACAGATGTGGATTCGTACGCCCAAAGCAAAATAACAGTGACTCCAAATTTTTAAAATGGCTGCTGGGCGTACTATTGAAACATAATAATGAAACATTCCGAAAGAAATTGCGCAATTAAAACGAAACTTCGTTGGAATGAGGGGCAGATTTAGCACTAGGGCACGCGGCTACATGCCGCTGTCCGACTTGGATCATACAGTAGTTTGTATTGATACAAACAATTGAGCTAATATCGCGATCAAGGAGTTCTACGGACTTAGTGTGCACTTTTCTACCGGTAGGAGCACATGACAGCAAAGCCCTGGACCATCGCCATCTATAATATTCTCAAGCCGTGTCATTACGCTTGGCAACGGCGCCCATCTGTCATCTGGTAGACCTAGTGCAAGCACATTGTGCCCGTTTTGACCTAAGTCCAACGACCACTAATACGCATGTTACTGAAATCTGTTTAGCACGAGACTCAAAAATATCTCAGAGCTATCTGAGCTAAAACAAAAACAAAAATAAATACTAGACTGGCTTCCCTGATTTCGGTTCGATGCAACAATAAGGATAAGCAAGGAGAAATGAATTTCTTAAGACATTTACTTACTTCAAAAATCAAATTAAATTGAAAACCATAGAAATTGGAAAAGATTCCACAAAACAAACTGAAATATCAACACTGGTGAGAATACTCCCACACGCAGTAAGAAAAGAAACAACTACAATTTCACTGATTTGAAAAACACAGATCGATAACCAGAAAAATATTAGTCCATCTGGTACCGAGTTGAACTATTTACAAGTCGAATGTTGACCGACTGAAAAGCACCAAACTTTTGTTGTAAACTTGTCACATAAATCATATGTTTGACTTCTAACAAAATCAAAATTTCACTTATTTATGGTCTATCACCATTATCATTTATCGTAGGAATTGTTATTCATTGTTTCACTTCGTAGTGCAAATTTAATTCGACTTTCGACTTGGAGGCTTTCAATATCAATATTTGAAGAACATGAATTTCAAATATGAATATTTCTAAGGCAAAGATTGCATTCTTGTGCAATAACTCTATCACCAAATTCAAATTTAAATATTTTAAAAACAATTCACTCAAATTATTTTAATTCAATTGTCAGAAATTGGTTTCATCACAATGGACTTAAATCATATTTAATTAATTCATTCATATAATATTTGTTTAATTGTTTCACTCAACCAATTATTATTATTATTTCGTAATAATGTGATACGTACTTCACCCACATAAATCATACATTAATTTTTGTAACAATATATTAATTCTTAATTTTCCATGATTCATTAATTATTAATTTATTTTATTCATCCAGTTTTCATAAAAAAATATTTATTATTTTTCCAGCAATATCTAGATTTCGTAATAATTTAAATTTTGCAGATTAAGATTATTAAGATCTCGGATTTTTGCACACAAATATTCAACTATTCCACTCATTGCTTAACTGTGGATTCCTTCTAACAAATTAACAAATATAATCTTTATTCTGCACGATTAAATTATTTTAATTATTCTCCGGACATACGGCAAGGTTTCAAGCAAATCTAGGGCATGTTTAACAACTTCGCACAAAATGCGGCTTCGAAAAGTGGGTAGGTAAAATTGATCAGAACAATGAACTGAATTCTACTGATGATGTCCAGATACAATACAATATGGGGCAACCATTTGATCTTACTCTTCTTTTAAATTACCATCACTATTTTCACAACATTATATTTCTTTAACACTTATCGGGCAATTATTCCCTGTGGCAGACGCATCATGTCCACAAAACTTCAATTATTATTATGTCAATTCACTAAGTTGAAATGAACATGTCATACATGTGAAAAAGAAAATCGTTAGTTTAATTGGTGTTCTAAAAAGATTAAGGGATTATGGAATAAGCAATCAACATTTAAGGAGCATATGTGCCTGTCTTATTCATTCTCACCTTATGTACGTGAACATAATATGGGGAAAATGTACACAGGAATCAATAAATGAGCTCGAAGTACTAAAAAAAAAAAAAAGAGCAATTAAAATCATGCATGGTTACGAGTTTAGGAAACCAACTGTACAAGTATTTCATGCGACAAACATATTGCCATTACGAAGCCAGCTCAAATACTCTGATGCTTTATTTATGTTCAGACATAAACAAGGTCTTATTAGTCTTAATACTGAACTTCAATGCAGGAAAGACATTCATACCCATAACACAAGATCAGCAAACCAGTTATACATGGAGTACACAAACACAACTAGATATGGTATTAAAAGTATTTCCTATTCAGCCAGCACATCTTATAACAACTTACCTCCTAAACTGAGACAAATCATGAACTTAAACAAATGCAAAAAGGAAGCACGCAGGTACTTTCTGAAACAATATGTTGAAGAATAGAGATGAACCCATAAACAATGAAAAAATGATCCTACCACCTTAGTATATCTATACTTAGTATAAAACGAAGTCCCCGGCTCTTGGATGTCACGGGTAATCTCGAGAACCACTGGATGGATTTTGATGCAAATTTCACCATTCTGTAAAGGCTATGTCAAGGAAGGTTTATGTAGAAAATAATTTATTTATGATCAAAGGAAGCCAAGTAGTAACGAATTCAGTGAGAAAGTCGAAAAACTAAAACCTGGCGTCCGTGCGCTTTGTAAGCTTACGCTGGGCAAACCGTTAAATGTATCTATATACTATGAGTGTAAGATTTGTTTAGCATGAAATGTTCTACAATAAAGTCCGTGAAAGCATATCTCTATCGGCAATACATCGCCCACTATAAGTGTTTTTACGTTTGCATTTCATTCAACAATCTCCATTCAATTACTGAGGCGACAGATGACGAGCTAGCTAGGGGAGAGCCTATCACCCAAGTTACAGCCTAGCTAGCGGGCGAGCATATTACCCCAGATACAGCCAGCAGCTAACTGTCGAGTCGTGTTGAGTTAAGACTTCAGAGAAAAGTGGTTGTATTTTGAGTTTCCCTGGAAGTGCAACTCGGCTTTTCTTAATTTCGCCTGTGAACTTTTCGTTCCCCAAAATACACAGTCAAGTTAAGATTGGACGGAAGGAAGATTTGTGTTTCATGCACCTCGCCATTCCTAAATTACGTTTGATGACAAGAATTCGTTGCACATGCATATCCATGATGATATAATTAGTCCAGTCAGTGATTTTAACCCATCATGCCGAGACGTAAAACGTATCTAGATTGTAGTTCATTGATATCGAAAAAAAAAGCGCTTATCGCGTAATGCATTCATAACTGTTCCCGGGCGAAGCCGGGGCGGGTTGCTAGTTCTAGTATAAGTCACTAAGCCATATTTGTAAAGAGCAGTCCTCCCTTGAGCTACCAGCTCACTGGGACTTTCTGTAACCAATAAATACATAAATAAATAAATAAATAAATGCATAACCAATTCAACTATATACTTAATTCAACACCGGCAAGTCACATGCTTGAATTAATTCAAGGGGATCACTCCTCCTTAAACAACTTCTAACATTCTGACATCACATAGTTTTTGTGATAAAATCATGGCTGCCACGTACTTGGTATTCCTTGAAGACGTAGCCTACTGTATGAGTTCTTGGACGATGTGCCACTGCATGTGTGTCAAATCATGTGGTTTCAGCACGATGGCGCACCACCACATTTTTCACTTGCGGTCTGAGATCATCTGCACCACAGATTTGGGCAACAGTGGATAGGTCCCGGTGGCCCGATTGCTTGGCCTGCACGTTCACCCGACTTTGACACCGCTAGACTACCGTACTACCTGTGGGGTCACATGAAAACCTTGATTTACGAGACCCCTGTGGAATCCGAGGAAGAACTACTGGTGTGGGTTATGGCTGCGACGGATGTTGGAGGACCAGGGATTGGTGATCGTGTGTGTCAGAACATTGTACGGAGGTACCGTGTCTGTGTTGACGTCGGTGGTCGTCACATCGAGCCCCACCTGTAATTGGACCCAGACGGCAAGCAGCAGGAGTCGAACCGAGAGCCGGAAATTTAGGAGCTGTGAACGTGTCCCGCGGGTAGCGGGAAGACGGTACGTTTCTGGACACAAGTTTCTATGCTAACCTTAACCGTCTTGGTCCCCACTACAAGCCCACAAAGTCTGTAATGCGAATTAGAAACACCTTGTACAAGTCTACCAAAACTAAATTACTAGGCACTGAAAGTCCTCTACGCTGTAAGTAATCAAAACGTAGTAATATAACCAGTTATTTTAATAGTGCTGCCATAATTTATTTTGCTTATTTCTTGAAAGCTCAAACAACTACGCTGAAATACATCACATATAGAGACATGAAAAGATTGAACCTTCAAGAAATAACACAAGACGCAATTCTCTGCTCGTGGAACGATATACTACACTCGACTGACGTTGATGAAAAGGTGAGCAGATTTAACACAATACTGCTGGAACTATATGACAAACATGCACCTAAACGAACAGCTAAGGTTACTCGCAAAGCTGCTCCCTGGCTATCGAGCGATATTAAATCCGTAATGGCCGAACGTGACGCATTACACAGACGATATAAGCAGACCTTATTAAGTGACGATTTTGAAAAATATCGTGTTATACACCCTGCGGCCCTGTAAGGTCCTCAGACGGTATATGTTAACAACACTCCACCCACACCTATATCAGCCCCCCACTTCTACATTTTTCTACACCTACACCGAGAAGGGAAGCAATACCAACAACCATCTGACCAAAACTCTAGTAAGTTAGGCTGCAAACATGTAGCAAACCTTACGAAATCATCACCACACTCCACAAACACTGGTAGTAGGTGACAAGACAAAGTAAAGCACCGGGTGTGCCAACAAGCCGACTCAGCACTAGATTTTATATAAATAAGACCTTAGCCCATACCTATTTGTCTGTCTGGGAGTGTCTATCAGCAGCTGCACAGCGACGTCTACATCTGCCTCAGGTGAGTGTGTACGAGGGTCATCCTACTATTTCCTGACACCTACCCCCACCCCCCAATAACATTGTTATCGCACAAACCACTTATTTAATTTTTTACACTGAGCATTATCAGTGAAGTCTAGTCACAGCATTAGCATTACTAAACATTCTACTTTTAATCAGAACTGGCTTAACCCTACCTCCTTCCACCGCTCGTTAATTAAGCAGTCTGATTCTGCTGAAGTCAGGTTTACTGACTGCCGACACACTTGAATTTGTAAGCACGGCTCTCTATGAGCGCAGGAGAAGTCGCGCACTCTGCGGTTCCTTGAACTCATTCACATAATCGGCCTGCATTCTCAAGTTCACTAGCCGCTAGCCTTATTTAGGAAATCGATACAGTTTAACAAATTGTCGTTAGGAACCGTTAACCCCCAATTAGCATTGGAATCGTCGAGTACTCCAAGAGCACGATCCCCCTAAGTGTCAAGACCATTATTCCCCTTCACACTCTTAATGACACCTTAAGACAGATTACACCCCCTTATAACTCAGATACCGCCCCAAAAGCTATAACAAAGGTTGGTGGAGACGCCGATCAATCACATTTAAAGGAACTTAAACAACAAGCTCCGTGATTGCGACCTGTACCATTTTAAGCAGCCAAGCAAAAATCCAGAAATTCTAGGAAAATGTTTGCGAGTATAGGCGAAAGCACACGGACAAATTAGCCGTCCACACCCACGACCTTACATTCCATGGCCACAATAGGAACTACAATAAGAGACTGGGGACATCACTTAGCGGCAAGAACAACACCACTCAGACCCAAAGTAAGGATTAAAACGACGACCTCATAAGCGAAGATACTGCACCCCGCTTACTTCAGGAACATGAGGCAGAAGCATTAAAAATCCGCGCTTAATACCCTTCATCGGCCACACATGTCACTCATTTTACACGATCACAAGCACACAACAGGTCACAAGGGTCCCAAATCACCAGTATCAAGCGACAGTACAGAAGACAACCCTTTAACACTCCCCTCCGCAGTCTTACAACAACTCCGTATTACACGACAGAAAAACGATAGCGTGCTCACCTTCATAACGCAATTATTAGACACAGAAAACGTCACAAACGATAGTGAAGCATTGGCCGCAGCCCTAGACGCACAAACGATCGTAGAAACAATAAAAGAAGACTTAAACAGAACAGCATTAATAGTACAGTCAGCACAGTACGCGAAAATACCCGCCATTAGCGAAAGCATATCAGGGGACGAATACACCCCCAACCTGCTACACGTTTCGTACTCCGGGAGTGAAGATAACAACCTCCGAAACAACACAGATTCTGACACTTCCTTAAACAACAGCGCGGAAACACACTAAGAAAACATGGCCATGCACGCGAAAAATCCCCTCATCCACCCCACTAAGTACTCAGGGGACAGTCAGGACCCTCAGGACTACATTAAGGGATTCAACAGGGCAGCCAGCATTAACGGCTTGTCAAACGAAGACAGAAGGCGGCTTTTCCCCGCATATCTGTCAGGGGCGGTCCTAACGTGGTTTGAGCTATACGAGAATGCTTTCATTAACACTACATGGGAGGATCTGTGCGCCCAGGTGAGACAAGAATTCAAGCTCACTCCGGATGAGGATGATCAGATAAGGGGACGCACACAGAGACCAACAGAAAACAGTAACGCATATATCAACGCTAAGCTCCTAATGTGCGACAAGTACGACCCTAGGATGCCGGAAAGCCAGAAAATCCGGTTAGTCATGAAAGGCCTCAGACCAGCCCTGGTCGATAAGCTGTGTACAATGGCGAACACGACACTACAACAGCTACAGCACGACATCAAAACGATTGAGGCAGGAAATAAAATAACAGAGAAGGCAATAGACCATCACTCGAGAACAGACACGCATGAATTACAACAACAAATACACGACTTAACACAACAATTGCAATACATGAAGATCACGGCAATTGACGCTCAAACACGCGGAAGAAATACGAGGGACGATAGGGGTGGCATGCGGTGTACGCAACATAACGATAGAGAAAATAGGCAACAGGGAGGATATGCCTACAAACGTAAAACCCCCATCGCAGCCCACCCCCATTGGTACAAACACACAACCCTCCACAAAACAGACAATATAACCCACAACGCAATAACCCACCCCAATATACACAGGTATACATACCCCTACAACGCAGGACACGCACTAGTCCAAAAGAGGTGATCACACCTTAAATTTCCTATAGGCCTACGCTATTCTTCGCACAATTTTTTTCCTTTCTTTAGTCAACATTTAATTTAATTTTAAATTCAGATGCTATTGCATTTTAATTTTTAATCATTTCAATAATTTAACGAAGCAATCAAATATGCAACAACAAATTTATATAAGAAATGCTACAGTGCAGCATACAAAGAAATGTCTAATATCAAAGGACTGTATAACGCCATATCCCACCTCTTGCCAAACCTACCAACCCCTAGCACGGCATACTTACACTTACCAATCCGACTACGAAGAAGAACAGAAGAAAGGATAGAAGAAAGAAGAATGGAGACCAAAACTAAAACTACGAGAAGAAGAATGGTCTAAATTAGCACCCTCAAGTATACTCCAATAATTGGGGACAATTATTAAAACCGGAAGGAGGCTTGTTATATCCCCAACCCTTCTATAAAGGGTTGTGTCTACATCCACATACAAGTTATTAACATTACAAGAAGGAGATACAGAACTACGAACATATGGACAGGATTACAGCTAGCACGACAGGTCATAACCCCAGAGATGCCAGCTAGCAGGTATAAGGAGGCCACAGAGGACGTTTCACTCCACATTTCGCTGACCAGGGATGACTCTACCCAATGAACCTTTAAATAGGAGGGACACACACCCGCCCGGCCTCTTTGCTCTTTTCTTTTTCACTATTCCACTTGGTGAACTCTCAGTGCTCAGGTGCTACGTAAACGCCGAACCGGCGGGGTCGGTGCACTTGCCGTGGTCTCCACAACGCAACCACATGGACAACTGGACGTGGTAGGGTAAGTGTGTCTGCTTCCATCTTCCTCCCTATTTTATTTCTTCCCTATACCTTTATTAGTACGAATAAACCCCTAGTTCACAGTCAAGGGATATCTTTCATTTCACGTAGTTAAGAAACCCTTCACCTTAGCCTGAAGCTAAGTTAAAATCCATCTTGCATGCTGACTGAGCGATAGTGTGAAACTGCACGGAGGCACGCCTGTTGCTGAACTAGCAGTAGCTTAGCGTGCTAAGGCCCCCAAGGTAAGCATTGCGAGTATACCCCCTGCAACCCCTGTTCACCCCCATTACATGAACTCCTCCCTAGACGTCCCCGCAGAGCTCCCTCATCCAAGCTGTTAGGTTCATCAATGGCTAAACAAGGGTGAAGGTACCGCGTAGTTCGGGCACCACCCCAAACAGCTAAAACAATCGTGTGCTTAGAAATCGAGTTAAACAAATGATTCGAAATAAAACGTATGCATATTTCCAACAGCTAGCCGGTAACTTGAATTCTAGAAACATCTGGCAGCAACTCGGGTCGGTAGGTATTGGGAGGCACATTACAAGCTCCAATACGCATGATGTTAATCCTACTGGATTATATGCTCACTTTGCTCGAGAAATAATTAGTATTGATCCCCAAATAATACAAACAACAATAAATTCACTGCAATGTGTCCCACTACCTCACCGACCGTCATTCAAGTTTCGTCAAATAAATGAAACTGTCGTAAAAAAAAATCTACCAAATCACAAGCAGTCGGAGTAGATGATATCCCCATTTCCCTTATCGTTAACCTGATAGAGGTAGTGCCAATTATTACGCATATTTGTAACACATGTCTATTAGAAGGTTTCTTCCCAACAATATGGAAAGATGCTTTAGTTATTCCAGTTACGAAAAATTCACTTGCAAATTCTCCATCCAACTATCGACCTGTATGCATACTTAGCTCAATTTCCAACATACTAGAAAAACGTATGCATGACAACTGCTCCAGTATTTGACGCAATACTCAATACTTGATGCGTTACAATCTGGATTTAAGAAAGGACATAGCACGTCTACTGCACTCATTAAGATCACTGATGACGTAAGACAAGCAATGGATGAGCGTAAAGTGACTATACTCATTCTTCTAGACTTCAGCAGTGCATTCGACACCATTAATAGACATACTTATGGCTACTCCTTCCATCTTAGCCCCGTTGCTCTCACATGATTCGCCTCGTATCTTCATAACCAAAGACAACGTGAACTCCTTTATGAAAACAGAACTGAGTGGAAGTTCAAAATAAATGGAGTACCTCAGGGTTCAATTCTCGGTGCCCTTATATTCATTTTATATCGGAACGGCATCTCATCGAAACAGGAAAACTGCAGAAAACCTTCAGATATATTGGCACACAAAAGTAAATGACATAGATGCGACAATTGAAAATATTAATCTAAATTTAAAGCGGAACAGCCTCTATGCAGCTGAAAATTCTCTTGCCATTAACCCAATTAAAACACAAACTATCGTAAAATGGCAGACTAAGTTGCTTTTCCAGTTACACAGTAGACCACTTTCCTCAATTCAACGTAATGGTGTTGTTATCCCGTTCTCTAAACCGGTAAAAAGTATTCGAGTGACACTAAATGAAACATTGAATTGGGATGAGCACGTTACTAATACATGCAGGAAAGTCTACTCATCACTTCATCCACTTAAAATTCACCAGTCCGTTGCACCCCGTAACTTGAAAATAAGACTCGTCCAAGCCTTGATAATCCCTTTATTTAACTACTGCGAATTTGTTTTAGTAGATGCTACCGGAGAACAAAACAAGAAACTTCAGAGAGCTTTAAATTCCTGCATTGGGTTTATTTTCTCCTTAAAATTTTCCTCACACGTGTCTCCTTTTTATGCTCTACTTCCCTGGTTTAAAGTAGAACAACAACAAAAAAAACTGCACAATATATACGCTCATCTATCGACTTCTCAATGAAAGTACACCTCACTATCTCTCTTGTAATTTTCGTTTTCTTTCTTCCTGTCATGATCGTAACACGCGATCTGTATCTATACCGTAATTGCAATTCCTCTACATCATTCATCTGCCTTCAGTAACTCTTTCCTCGTGTCGGGAACTAGAATTTGGAATTGTCCTCGTGACGTTAGAAATTGTACGTCCCTAACAACTTTCAAACGTGCATGTAAAGATTTCCTCCTGAATTCGTAGGCCAACTAGAACAATTTGCGTATGAATGTGCGAGTGAATGACCATAGTCAAACTTTGTTAAAACTTCATGTATTGTTATTATTGTATGTAATTTGTATTGCTTAGTTAATATCACACAGTTGCCACTTTAATTGTAGTATTTCAGTTTTCCTAGTATTTAAGTTTGGTAAGTTTCATTGTGTGTGGTTAAGTGTAAGAGAGGGCCTAGATCCTTACTTCGCCACAATAAAGGCACCAATAAATAAATAATTTTCTTCACATCAAAGCACACAACACTTCATAGGCATCTGAAATATTTTAATGAAATATTAGTGAAGAGTTTGTTGGTTAAATTCATTACCAGGCATTGGTTATACATACAACTTAATAAGGGAAATACTCACTTCTACAACTTTCAGCAGGTATTTTTTACCACGAGGAGCTTCACGGGTGTTGAAATAGTAAATAAGAATTGATTTTCAATGCTGTCTTATCAAAATGAACGATATTTACAGTATTAACAAAAGTTAGCATGTGAGCTCAGCTTGTTTATACACCTTAGAGCCCAGGTCCAGCGTTGCCAATTCTACCAACAGCACGGCGTGAGAAGTATACACGTCAATGCCTGGACGCATTTCAAAATCTGCCACTGCTGTGTTGCCACATGTTTTCCTTGCCAGGCTATTTAACATCACCCCATGCTTTTTAGCGTGGTAAAGTGACAGAGGGGCTACGGGAAATTCTTGAGCCTTCGGTCAAATCAAAGCTGCGTCAGCGAGTCAGCTGTGACCAATCGCAGTGAAAGAGGAGCGATGGGGGTGTTAACGTTTAGCGGCAGAGGGTCGTAAGGAATGTCCCCCTAAATTTACTTACCGTACTGAAATGCTATACTGAACTTCCCGCTCATTATAGCATCTTCAATGAATATGAAAGGAGAAAATCAGCATGTATAATCAGAGACGGCCCTACCAATATTTTCAGGTGGAGCGAGATCACATTGTGGCGCCCCTTCCCATGTAGAGACTAAAAATATAACATTTTTTAAACATAATTAATAACTATTATTTTAATATTAAACATATTATTCCTAGAACTCTCATTTAATATTAAACAATATTGTTCGTTTATAGTCGCGCTTAGACCAGGCTAGGCATGATTATTATCCACACAAAAAGATGGTTGGTTGGTTGGTTCCTTAGTTTAGGGGCTGCTACAACGCGGTCATGTAGCCCCGTGTACTTCGGGTGTGTGTAGAATCTGTCTGATAACCGGTGTTAATTGTGATGGCTGTATTCGTGTGTGTTATCTGTTTTCAATTCAAGTAAGGGCTGCAGACATATAATTTTTTCAAGTAGTTCCTACTTTTGCCGCCAAACGCCACCGTCAACGACTACTAGTTCAGAATTAGGTTACCAGATGCCACCGCAGTCGGCTCCTGGCGATGAACATTGAAACCTAAGAGCGTTAGTCAAATGTTTAACCTATAATTTAGCCTCACACAGGTGAAATTAGTGGAGGATTCTTTAATATGCCATAAATCTATGACATGGGACCACCGGCTTTACTTCCCCTCCGAAGGAAGACATACTGAGGGATATTTGACGCCCTTAAAAATCCGACGACTTCAGCCGGGTTTGAACCCACGATCTTGGGCATAGAAGCTCAGCATGCTACCAACTACGCCACCGAAGCCACTTACACAAATAGACATGTGTCTAATATGATGTTACTAATATCTTACATTACATAACAACACTTAGTATAGGCCTAGTAGTAACGTTCTAACAGTAAGGTAAGTTTCAATTTCACTCGTAGCTTGCAACACAGACACAAATCACAATCCACATGCACCCGTACGCGATCGAACGCCAAGAAAACGGGCGGCGGACAGAACCCTAGAAGTGTAGATATTGGTTTCAACTCGTTAATATTTATTTACTGTATATTGTTATACCCTGGGGTTCCTACAGGGTATAACCACCCCCTATCAGCCCCCGTTCACCACTCTTCATCTCCTACACTGAAGAAAATGGAAATTGCAACACCATGAAGGCATTGGTCGTTTGTGTTGATTTGAAAGATATGGAACGATGCTATGTAGGTATGTAAACGATCAAAGTTTCAGATCCACTGGATTGTTGCTACAGGTCTCCCCACGCGATTGGTCGCGGAGGAATCAACTCCAGCATATGGACTCCGGTGTAGCGTAGTTGACTTGCAGTCTGTGCAGTGAAGTGTTTCCCGTCAAACATGCCTCGACGACAGAGAAGAGCTCGCTATCAACAACTGTCACCGTTTGAGAGGGCTCGGATAATTGGACTGTGTGAGGCTGGATTATCGCTAAGGACAGTCGCTGCACGTGTTGGCCGACAGGCATCTACGGTGCAACGTGTATGGCTGCAGTGGTCAAATGAAGGTACCCACACTCGTAGACCTGGCACAGGCCCAGCGCGACAGACAACTGTGAGAGAGGATCGCCGCATCATTCGGATGGCCCGATGGAACCCCATGCAACAGCAGCGCAAAATCGAGCAGCTGTGGCACCCCACGTTACACAACAAACAGTTGGTAATCGCCTGCGTGCAGCTGGCTTACGAACCCGTGTCCCTGCAGAAGGTGTTCCATTGACCCCACAACAGCGACGTGTAAGGCTGGCCTGGTGTCGAGAACGATCGACGTGGGTCGAAGAATGGCATAGGGTCGTCTTTAGTGATGAATCGCGCTTCTGTCTTGCCCACAGTAATCGCCGGAATCGTGTGCGCCGACGTACCGGGGAGAGGGGCCGCCCAGACCTTATTGTCGAGAGGCACACAGGGCCAACACCAAGCATTATGGTCTGGGGAGCTCTTGGCTTTAATGTGAAATCACAATTAGTGCTTGTTGAGGGCACTGTGACTGCTCGACAGTACGTTGATAGGGTACTCAATCCAGTGGTTGTCACTATGATGGCGAACATTGCTAATGGGATGTTTCAGCAGGACAATGCCCGGGTTCACACTACACGCATCTCCAGAGAAGCTCTTCACGACATCACAACCTTAGAATGGCCCGCCAGATCCTCGGACCTCAGTTCTATTGAGCATGTGTGGGCAATGATGGGTCGACAACTGGCTAACGGTCCTCAGCCACCCACAACTCTGGAACTACTGACCCATGCAGTGCAGCAAGCATGGGCCACAATTCCTCAGGAAGCGATCCAGGGCCTTATTGACTCCATGCCTCGCCGAATTCATCAATGTATTGCAGCTCGTGGTGGGCACATCCTGTATTGATTGTTGTCCAAACTTGCGGCCAGAGGGACCTGAAAGTGTAATCATCGAATCACAACCGAACACTCGTCCTGCATGTTCAATTGCAGCAATGTAGTACCACTCCTTCTGGGTGTTGCAATTTCCATTTTCTTCAGTGTATTTTACACCTAAACCATAAAGGAACCAGAAACTGCAACCAACTAGCCTCACAAATTACACTCAAAGCTTGGCCAGCTAGTTCCTCAAATCATGTTGCAATCTTTTCAACACTTCCTTAACACAAGTGGCACAAGGAATGTGACAACCTTTTCGGAACCTTCCAAAGTAGCACAAGAATGTGCTGATTTTCTGACACAGCATTGACGCTTCCAATAAAAACCCGCCTACACTAAGGACCGGGGTCTCTCTCCGACACTCGACGCTGAACCACGCCGAAGTGCCGTCCCTCGACAGACAAACCAGCAAATTGGGTGAGTGTGTGTATTTGGGGTTTTATCCTGAACCATCCTTTCTAAAAGTCCAAACCTCTAAACTTGTAATCATCACATCCACCTTTGTACTTTGTTAAATTCAACTAGTGAGTTTTTACACAGTCCAGACTAGACAATAATTAAATCATTTGCATTCTTTTAAATTACTCTGTTGTATTTCTTGCATCCTTACTTGTACGCCGGTCGTCAACCAGCGAATCCTAATCCGCTGCGCCGCAGTGCCCGATAAAGGCGCGGTCATTGTCTCTGTAACCTAGTAAACAGCCGTCAGCATTAAGTAGCCGACACTGCCTGCCAGCAGCCTGTCTGCGCTCTCCTTTTACTCAGCACTATCTCTCTCCAACACTACACGTAACACTCACGTCTTGCCCTGTAAACAATTACAACCGTCCTTCAGACGAAATCACCCCCAACTGAGCTAACAACCCCAGGGCAAAACAGTTTGCCGGAGGCGCCGGGTAAAACAATTTGCCGGGGGCGCAGGGCAAAACAATATACAACGTTAAGTGCGAATTTCACGTTATACCTTTGAAATGCACACACCCCAGCTCATAGAATTAATTTTGATGGATAGGGTTAAGTAGTAGACTAATAAGGTGATCGTTGCAGTTTCTGCCCCCCCCCCCCCCATATGGCAGCGCCCGGTGTGGTCGAACCGTTCGCACCGCCCTAGGGCCGCCCCTGTGTATAATACGATAATAGGCCTAATATGCCTACATTGAAACTTCAACTTCATTTAACGTCCTTGTAGCGTTAGTGCATCTGCAGCTTGTTTAGAAAGTCTAACTGGAGAAATGTTATCTTTATCTAGAGGAGTTCTGCATCGTACCGCCTCTTGGCGTAGCGGCTACCATTCTTGCCGTCATCTCGGAGGTCCGAGTTCGATTCCCGGCTCTGCAAAATTTGATTCTGGATAAAGGGCTGGAGGCCTCGTGAGGCAAAATTGATACGAAGTGGCTTCGATTTTCATCATCCTGTAAGTGTGTTTTTGTGGTTTCCCACTTCTACTCAGGGCAAATGCCGGGATGGTTCCTAACTTAAGGCAAGGCCACGGCCGCCTCCTTCCCAATCCTCACCTAAATTACAAATGCGCACACTAATACACTCATCACAATAACACAGGTTATCAGACAGAAATCTCACTCACCCAAGTACACGGGGCTCAATGACTACGATGTTTAAGCCCCTACATGAAACACCTACGGGATTCTGAAACAGGTTTGAAGACAACCCTGTCTCCATGTTTGCTTTGAAAGTTTCGGTATCTGCAAGATTGAGTTATTAGTAAACCCGTGTGGTGATTTTTCCTTTGTTTATAATGTATAGTGTAGCATTGACCTTACCGGCGATACACAGTAGTTGTCACTAGAAACGTAATTTAGGAGGAGAAACATTTATCTATAACGCGTACCATTTTCTTTTCCCCATATTAAACAAAATATTCGCTGTCATACAAGTCAACCCTAGGTCAATTGTAAGCAATTAAATTCAGCTTAATTTTAATTATCGGTACGGTAGTCTATGTATCACAGTATTAGACCAGAGCTCTAATGATACGATTAAGTCCATAATAAAACCGTGAAATGATTGAGTTTAACCCTCCAAAACACGCATGGAGTATTGTTGCGCGAGAACACGCGCACGGTGGAAAACACCGCAATTTACTTTACGCAGTTCTATTTCGGTAGCATTTATCTTAATGGTATTAATGTTCGTTGTTGTTGTTACATTTAGTTTTCGTTTAATTATGGCACATAGCCCGTTATTTAACCCAAGTTCACATATAAAGTACCGATGTTAAAAATGCTACTTCTGCGTTTAAAATCCTACACATTTTTAAATACCGTATTAAAAACTACAATAAACCTAAAAAGGTAAAATTATATAAAACTCATAAATCTAAAAGTAGATATGCATAATAAAGGGGAACCTCAAGTCAGGCACAATCCCTGGTTCCAGCGCCATCTTCACTATTCGCCGACACTTCCGTGTCCAAGTCATGATCACTCTCTTCTGTGTCATTGAAATTTCCTTTTCTGAAGATGACAATTCAATCCCATGTACAGTATATTCGCTGTCTTCGTGAAAAAGTCTCTTCGTGGCAGCACATTACTCTCTCAATAAAACTACATTCTGTCTTTCTTGCTTTTCAACACTATCAAGCCAGTTTTTTTTATTTCTTCTGGATTCATTTCATAGCAATGCGATACGTAAATTGGAGTGAGTCACTGAAAACGTATCAATGCAGCTCAGTACGGTAAAGCACAGCCGCACTACACGCCCGCTGTGGAAAGCACCGCGCAACAACTCAACAGTCCACAGAGACAACATATAGTCAACTGAAAGGTGGGTGTTGTAATAAGACGAATGATGGAGGCTCGAACTAGGATAAGGTGACAGGGGATGACCATCAAGCAAATATTCACTGGACTGCAGCACAAAACACATAATTACGGTCGAAAAGCCGCAGCGTACTGGAGGGTTAAGTAATGTACTTTAGGAATATCAGAAGGAAGAGAACGAGCACTTGTACTATTACGTGACCATTAACCTCGCGATCATAAACCACGGGACCTCCTCTTTCAGTCTACGCCACCGTTTTTGGCCGGTCAGCCCCAGTTGCGCAGCCGTACAGCGGACAGTTGACGAGCCACAGGCATGTGCAATTGATACGTAAATTGTCATTTACGCTGAAAGCTAAGCTATGACTGTTCTGCCGGTAACGAAAAAATGAAATAGTAGACTGTTATCGTAATTACTTGTGTGTGTTGTGTATAGTGGGCTGAGCGAAATGCCACATATTCAATCAAAACTTGGTGGCGAAACTCTTCATAACCAAACTACTGAGGTTAATGTGCATTTGTTTATTACAAAAGAAGGAATGTCGGGTACGGTCTTAATTCCTTTGAAAAAAGTGTAGAATATAGTGGTGGCTGCAACAAGAGAGTCATGGAGGACCGTCAGAAGGATTTATTAAAGAAGGAAGGAAGGAAGGAAGGAAGGAAGGAAGGAAGGAAGGAAGGAAGGAAGGAAGGAAGTGTGAGGAACAGGACTGCAACACCATCGGGTGCCCAATCGCATCACTGATATAGATGATTTTCATTTAATGTGTTATCCAGCGAACTATGAATAATTTTTATATACAGGAAAAAAACTGTGCTAACTGTGCCCAAACTGGTCATAAAACTCAGGAACAGCATTCAGTTTAAAGGCGGCAGTTCTAGTTCACGACGTATAGGCCTATTACTACACGACGTGGGGTTCATGTGAGGAAGGAAAAAAAGGAATAACAGTGCTGTTTTAATAGAAAGGAAGGATATTCAATCCTAGCGCGTTTCATATTTACGATAAAAAAACAAAAAAAAATTATATGGGGAAAACGAAACAAAATTACATTTTACGATGAAAACAAAACAAGTAGTTCCGTGAAGAACTAAGTTAAATATCCTAATTTCATATATCCACTGGCGTATTCTGTTAAAATCTTTCCTATTAAAAGTATATGTGATATACAAAATAGCTTTAGGTTCACGACCTATGTCTTCACCAACACCATTACAATGAGAAGTTATGTGCTAGAATATAATAGCTTTCAATCACTGCCGGATTAAGGTAAAATGAGGTCCAAGTCCCTCAGATATTTGGGGCCCCTTTATTGTTTCAAATAATTTTTATTTTTCAGCACCTGTACATTTAATAAAGTATATACAAGAGTTTTTTCTCAAGATGAATAATACACTTTTTATTAAATCATATACATATATACATACAATTCAATTGAAACGATCATCGTTATTTGAAAACATTTCAGATGAATTAATGAACAATTTAACAAATCATACTATTTTTTACTTTTTGGGCGCCCCAGATAATTGGGGGCCCTAGACCTGGGCCTAGTCAGGCCTAATGGGTAATCCAGCACTGCTTTCAATATCGGTGATTAAGACTCCTCCCGCGAGATGACATATTTCTGTAACGAACCCCGGGAGTTAGTTATTAGAAAAGTCAAATGCATGACTTCTATGATTTACGAAAAGTAAGCTACAGAATTTGGAGCCATTAAATAATGATTGTTATCATAGCCCATCATACGAGTCATCTTTTCAATAGACTGAATAAGATACGAGAAATAAGAGAATATGGTTTTAACATTTCGAACTGATTCATCTTGAATTTTTGAAAACACTCTTTACACTAAGCTCTGAAGAAAGAATCACTGTGCCAAGTACCATTGCACTCGGATGATTAGATTGGCAGAAAAGTTATTTTACCTAGGTAAATATTTGAAAAACACTTGGTCGCCATGATGATTTTGTGTTTGAAAAGTCACATATTTGTCCTTACTTAACAGTCCTCTAACGCCGAGCAAAATTTCAATGTGATTGCTTAAATAGTTTCGGAGAATTTTAGAGCCGGTGATATGTACGATGGGTGATTAAAAACCAAGTTTACAAGGCCAATATTCCTGGAGTCTCGTCTTACATAGAGCAATTACTAGTGTGGGTTAATTCGGTTACATACGGTTGGTATCTGTAGAGAGTTTCAGCCACGCGCCACCTTCAGCGCTACTTCTAGGTACACAAATAATTGCGACTCGTTTGGAAAACTGGTCTCGCAAAGAGAACCACTCAGTTATTCGATTTCTGAGGGCGAAACATGTAACCATGGTCAGGACTTCTTACCGAGGGCGTCATCTACCTTCATAACAACGCGTGACCTCATACAGCCCTAAAGACCACCATGCTGTTGGAGCTGTTTCGCTGGCATTTTATTGACCACCCTCCCTCCACCACCATGCTGTTGGAGCGGTTTCGCTGGGATATAATTGACCACCCTCCCTCCTCCCTACACCCCGGATCTCGCTCCAAACGACCTTCACGCGTTTTCTCACATGAATGAGATCCTTGGAGGTCGACGATTCGCTTCAGACGAGGAGGTGAAACACTTCGCGATAATGTGAATGAGCACGTAAGGACAGGAAATTTACCAAGAGGAAATATTCGAACTCATCCTACGTAGCGACAAGTGCCTAAATTGATATTAAGACTATGTCGAAAAATAACCTAATGTATGTACTATAAGTTGGCTGTATTGGCTGTATGAAATAAAATGTTTCACTGCAAGCTTTGAAACCTTGGTTTCTGATAACTCCTCGTACCATATGGACGCAATGTTCGATTGTTTAATATATATGCTATAGACTTACATGCCAGCAAATGAATATTAGAATCGTTGCTCATTATACCGACGCACATTACTATCACAAGTTTAGGACACGAGAAATATAAACATGATTTTAGAAATTTAGCACAGCCGCCATTTTTAAATTCTCATAGAAAATTAAATAAATTTGACGTCAATATACACTGTATAACAAATAAAATTACGAGCCTTACAGTAGTCGCATATGATGTGTAACATCTGACATAGAAGAAACCTCACGTGACATTGTTGATACGCCGGTATTTTATACTATTATTGGCACAAATATTAATCTATTGTAAAAGGGAGTGTTTTACATATATTGTAGTTTATAATACGGAACTCATTTTATTAGATGATTTGTAGCCTCCACCAGCACTAGCCTAAATAAAGAATACGATATGGATCAACTAGATTAATAGACGCGACACCGCTCATAACATTAAATTCCTTATAAACAGATCCTCTTGATTCACAGACCAACACGTAATTTCATATGGATTCTGTTAAAATGAGTCATATTGATATGATAAATATCGTTTAAAATGATAACCTGGTTGCAAAAATATCTACCCCGTCCGGGATTCGAACCCGAGATCTCTAGATTCACAGTCATAGGCGCTAACCCCACGGCTAATTCGACTACGCAAATATTGTGAACAAGATGGTGACTTATTTCCACGTTCCAATAATACTTCATTACGGAATTAAGTTTCATTTATATTTTGCTTGTTTCGATAATGTTCCTGCGTGAAATTGAGTTTAAAATGCCTTATGAATAGGCCCTCTTTTGAGTAAAGAGAATGCATTTAGCAATAGTTCATGAAGGCTTGCTCGGCTCTCGTATAAACAGAACGATTATATTATATTGATAACTGCATTACCGTTTATGTGGGTTAATATTTGAATAGCCAGTGTGCAGAAACATAATACCGGCAATGCCGACTACTTACAATGTTTGATATTAAGGCATTTTACCATTTAAATACTGATACGAAGACTTCGAACATGTACCATGTGCTTTGTTTCAATCACTTGACACCAGAGTTCGCATGAGCGTTTACCGTTCAGTATGTCATATACATTCCACATGGCCGAGAGTACGTCATGTTATCAATTTCCGACACCGCGCACTCATTGTTTCTCTTACCACTGCCAGCTGGATCTTACCACTGTCAGCTGGATCGATCGAGTTGGCAGTGCGTCTTACACTTCCGTTCGATCCACCACTGCCAGCTAGCACACTTCCATCTGGTGCCACCTCGATCGTTCCGATCCACTTCCGTCTCATTTTTCAAAATTACTCCCACAAAAATATCCAGCAACCGAGTGAAAAAATGTTTCACACAAGAAAACTAAAAAAAAAAAAAAACAAAAAAAAAAAAAACCACGCACCGGGAAGGCGTTGTCCGATTGTAAGGAAATTACGTATGCAAAGTCATTCGGACCGAACATGCAACTGATTAAAGCTTCGTGTCCAATGAATGAATAGCGGGAGCTCCGCGCATCAGAACTGCGCATGCATCTGGTGTATTTAAGGCGCGATTCTGAACCGTATGCTCAAAGTAGCTGTTGCATTTGACTGCGTTATCTGAACGTCGGCTGTAAGAATGCCGCGCCGAAGGATTCGTGCTCATTACGAGCAGATGTCAGAGTTCGAAGGTGGTCGTGCAATCGGATTGAAAGAAGCTGGTTGGTCCAATCGAGCTGTCGCTGGACATTTGGGTCGAAGTGATGCGGCGATCAGACGATGCTGGGAAGCGTGGTTCAGTAACGGCAGGTATCAGCGTTAGGACGGCAGTGGTCGACCGACGGCCACAACAGCACGGGACGACAGAGCGATTGTCAGAACAGCTGTCACAGCACCGGAATCTTCGTTATCAACGATCCAGCGTGTGACCCGCACACATGTGTCCACCATGACCAACAACAGACGCCTGAGCGACAGAAATTTGTGCTCGCACCGCCGCTTACCACTCACGTCTGTTCACCGTCAAGTCAGATTACAGTGATGCCGCGCTCGAGCAACGTGGAACTGCACAGACTGGGGACGTATAGTCTTTGGTGACGAGTCCCGTTTCCAACGGTGCCCTGACAACAACCACAGACGTGTTTGGAGACGTCCAGGCAAGCGTGGGGATCCTGCCTCGACTATCGCATGCCACACAGCCCCACAACAGGGGGTGATGGTCCGGGGTGCCATCTCCTTTGATAGCCGGACCCCTCTGGTAGTCATTCCTGGCACACTGACAGCACAGCGGTATGTTGATGACATTCTACGGCCGGTTGTGTTACCGTTCCTTCAGCGACATCCAGGCCTTACTTTCCAACAGGATAATGCCCGGCCGCACACGGCACGTGTTGCTATGGAATGTCTTCAAGCTTACCCTATCCTTCCTTGGCCAGCTCGGTCGCCTGATCTCTCTCCCATAGAGCACATTTGGGACGTCATGGGAAGGCGATTGCGAACATCTCGGAATGTCACCGACTTAGCCCAACAGTTGGAGACCATTTGGCACGAAATTCCGCAGGACACCATCCGGGAACTTTATCAGTCCATGCCACGTCGAGTGACAATTTGCATCCAGGCCAGGGGTGGAGCCATCACCTTATTGACGTCCTCACTTTGCAACGCTCTAACTCTACAATAAATAATTCGATTGTTGTTATGCACTTTTGATCGTTTGTTTTTCTATGTCTGTTCCTCACATCCACAGATTTTTATCACCATCGGACAATTCCTTCTTGGTGCATCGTTTCTTTTGTTATACAGTGTATTTAGTCTTATATGGTGATTTTCTGTGCTAAGTTTCACTTCGCGGATGATTAAGTCACAAGAAAAATCTATATAAATATTTAAATGTGGTGTGGTCGCCACCGCCATGTTGTATTTGTGTTCATCAGGTTATTGAAAGTCCCATACGTGAACATATCATACAAATTTTAGTTTGATTTCTGTAATAGATACGTATATATTGAGAACCGTCTAAACATTTCGGATGGTCGCCATGTTGAATTGTTATATATGTAGACCATAGAGTTATGTACCATTAGATGAAAATTATTGCGTAGGTTCATTATTCAAACGTTCACTTCGATCGCATGATTAGGACACATGAAATGAAAACTTAAGTTTAAAATTTTGCACAGCCGCCATCTTGCTTTTATGAAAACAATTGAATTGATTCGATGTCAGTAGATTTAATCTTGTATAGGCTAAGTATTTACGGTAGCAAGTTTCACTACGCTCTGGTGATTAAATTGCAAGAAAATGCCATTCCAATATTTTAACTTCGCTTGGCCGCTATGTTGGGTTTGTACTTAAGATGTTTTTAAGTGTCACATAGCTGAACATACTTCAAGATTCTCAATCACCAAACAAATGTTCAGGATGATATCGGTAATAGTTTCGGAGATATAGAATACCGGTGTATTTAAGTATTTGTGACCTGCAAGAACCATCGATAACTGCGTTGTTGTTTCTCGTTACTTCTGCTCCGAAAGGAAAGTGCAATATTGAAGCGAGTCTTCAAGCAAACAACAAAGCGAAATAAGAAAAATAAAGGTTTGTTTGTTTGTTTGTTTGTAATGGACACAATGGAAATGATTCTAAAGGTAAGTTTTATTTTGTAATCTGAAGCAGTTAAACCTTCTTCCAATTCTTCAAGACTTCTCAGTTTCACCTGTGGGCTATCAATGTTATTCTTCAAATCGAAAGCAGTGGTCTGTTTGGAACACAAGCCTCTCCAACGTCTTCTGTCTTCCCACCATCTATCAGCCTCCACCCTCGTCCAGTCTTCTCCTCTCTTCTTCACGCTTTCTTCCACCCCCTTCAGCCACCTGTCTCTCGGTCTCTTTCCTTTCCACTTCGGCTCGTGTATCCTCCTGGGTATCCTCTTCTCCATTCATTTTACATGTCCATACCATCTAAGTCTAGATTTCTCTATACCATCCTGTAACGGTTCCTCCTTCATTAATTCTCTGGTCCTCTCATTTCTTATTCTGTCCATCTTTGTAGCTCCAATACTGCTTCTCAAGAACCTCGTCTCACTGGCCTGTATATTGCTCTTCTCCCGTCATTTCATAACTCAGGTCTCCGGGGTATACGTCAGGATAGGGACATAGTGCGTCCGATATATGACCTTTTAGCTGTTCTGAGGGACACCCTTGCTCCATATCATGATTCGCACAATATAACAACCTACCCCGCCTTCAAACCCTAGGCTGCGTGCTTATAAGAACGGAACTTCCTTTTCACGATTGTTAGAGTATGCTACTTATTTTTGTCCAAGCAAGTACATTTCGTTGAATAAGGCAGCAATTACACAAAGCTTTTGTCAAGCAGAATATAATATGGCCTATTGTTTCGATTATGCTGCTGAGTGCCGACCAAAAGAAATTGATTCGATAGATCCGATTTAAATCGAGAATTATTCGAAATCTCCTCCATCTGTTGTGAACAGCGCGTTAACTTTCAAGTCGGTAGTTATATTTGCCGGACTAGATGCAAATGTACCAATATTTTTTCTTAAACAGTTTTCAAATGTTTAAGGGGTGCGCGTATCCCCGCGTTCACCCTTAAAAATAAAAGCCCTGCTTATGCCTCCTAAGGTATATATTGCACATGAAAAATCATGTATATATATATATATATACATAAAATAGTATGGCAGTTGCATGCAGTTGAACAATTAACATTTTACGCATGTATAGAATTGTGTTGGTAGCACTAATTTCGACGATTTACTCTAAATATGCCTAAGACATCTTTGACTTACAGTGTGCTAAGTTTGAAGTTCTTTCTGTACACATATTTTGAGACATTGATTCTAGGGTTCAAAATTCTTGAGATTACAGTTTGAGTAACTCATGCATGACAGTATTGCCAACATGATTCCAGGGGTGCTGATAATTTCAACGTTTAACTGCATGCAGCTTCCATACTAACGAATGGATTTCATCAAAATGTGTATGCACAATGTATGCTTCAGGACATATAACTGAGCTCTTAGAAGAGTCACCAAGGGCTACCAACAGTGTATTAATGATCTTAAGACTTATGAACCCTAGAGTCAATATCTCATAATATGTGTATGGAAAATATTTCGAAATGAGCATGTATGAGAAGTTCCGTAAGAGAAGGGCGAGCCCGCCACATGTGCATCAGAGATCATCAGTGTGGAAGATTCGTGCCCTTGAATTGGATAAGGGCGAGGCCACCATTCGGGGCTCCGGACATGTCAATGCCGTGAGCATTTTCAAATGCACACCGTATTGCAATACTACGACTGCTATTGAAATATTAAGTACAAATATTTATTGTTACTGATGCTACTCGTAAATGAATAGAACAAAATATAGGTCCATTTATGGAGATAAAGCACTACGTAAAGTGAAACATAGAATTGTAACATAATAGACATTGCAATACACTAAACGTGACGATAAATAACGGATAGGATAACGCAACACTATTACAACGTCTATACACACGTAGGCTACTACATCCACTCACCGCGGCGGTCACACCGCGACTGGGGCTGTGACGGGACTTCTGTCTCGGGACAGTCGGATGAGGAGCCAGAAAGCGACTCAAAGATGCGCGCGCACCCGGCAGCGAGGAGCATTTGAACAGCGCCGACTTTAAATGCCCCTCGCTGTCTCATTGTGTGATTGTTACCTACAAGAATTATCCCACCTGCGTACTTGTCTTTCATTCCTGTATGATTCTGTTCATCCTCGTCCGTACACCAGGTTTTATGACTGAAGTGTATCACACGCTAGCATTTCGTGCGCCAAGTTGTAAGAAATAAAACATGGAGGACGGTTGTCGTTTCAGGGTAACATTTACAGTTGATTTGCATTTTTAACGCAAAGCGGTCCTGAAACTTGCTCTAATTACATTTGAAAATATGCCTGGTATAGAATGAATGCATTACAATCAATATTTAAGATCTAACTGTAATAATTGGTTATTTAACCATAAGCACTATTAAGGATCGTAACAAAATGCGGTAAATTATGTTGGTAAAGTGTGCAAGTGGTATCGCGCTCGCTTATTTTATTATATCCTCCTCACGTCGTACAACAATATTGCAACTTAGTTTTGTCTACATGATCTACGAAGACGATAGTAAACATGTTTTCTCTCATTTAAAATTCTATTTTCCCTAAATACTGTTTAAAACCATGGACGGATACTATTTAATAGTTCAAAATTTATCCCAGAATAATAATATTAGCCTATGACACGTTCTGTATTTGGTTGGTTGGTTCCTCAGTTTAGGGGCTGCGACAACGCGGTCATGTAGCCCCGTGTATTTTAGGTGTGTGTAGAATCTGTCTGATAACCGGTGTTAATTGTGACGGCTGTATTAATGTGTGCATCTGTTTTTTAACTCAAGTAAGGACTGCAACTTTGAATTTTTCAAATAGTTCCTACTTTTGCTGCCAAACGCCACCGTCAACGACTACTAGGCCTAGTTCATAACTAAGATACTAGACGCCACCGCAGTCGGCTCTTGGCAACGAACATAGAAACCTAAGAGCGTTGTTTACATTCCTAACCTATACAATTTAGTTTCACACAGGTGTAATTAGTGGAAGGTTCTTTAAGGGGACACTATAGGCTACCCAATATGTTTTTCTCCCAGTGATCCAAACTGCACCAAATTTTATTTCCATACGACCAACATCTTTCATAACGCAAAAAGTGAAAAATTATTCCTTTCAGTTGATCAGTATGGGCAAAAATGACTAAAAGATAGTCTTTTCCTACAAAAAATGATACCAACTATTAACCACTAAAAATTACTAAAACTTTACAATCTTTTTACACTATGTACTCATTGCACAGACTAATAATTCTGTGCATGGGTTTGGAAAAAAATGAAATAGCCTAGTTCCTGAAATAAAAGATTGTTTCACAAAATTAATTTTATTTCCAAAAAATAAAGTTAAAAATTATTTAAAAATGAACGCTAACTATTTTAACTAATATGGATGCACAGAATTATGGGAGATAGATATCTTCACATGCTACAAAAATATTATTGAGATTGGTTAATATTTGCTAGTGAATAGTTGGTGTAAAGTCCAAAAAAATGAATTGTGCAGCAAAACAATTTTAAAACATTAGAATGTTTTTCTACTTCACCCACTGCCTAAAAGTCCCCAGAACCATATGCTTTCCTTCCTTTTCTTTTATGGCGTATTCTTCACCCAATTTCATCTCCTTGGACTGTTTTCTCATGAATTTCATTTGCTTCATTTGCGTCTAACACTCTGCTGAATTCGCCGTTGATCCCGTCCTTTGCATAAATGTTGCTATGTGGATATATTACAAGGAATGGGAATCTTAAAACACAGCAAATTTTCTAGATTTATGCGGTGTCTTGTGTGGGGTTTTGCCTAGGAACACCAAGCTGGCTCATCAGCGGACTCTTGGTGTCCGTGCACGGACCCCGTCAGACTTATCTACTTCAATAAGTGGTGTGGAAATGATAACGACGAATGTAGTAAATTTTTTATCGCTAAACGGTTTGTTGATTTTTTTTGTGTTCACTTTTTTCACTGTCGTTGATTTGTTGTTTACTTGTTATGTTTTCTTATGCTTGAATCGGAAACAGATTTACGGGAGCACATTTATGGCTCGTTCATATTCGACAGGGTGCGCGCGCATCTTTGCGCCGCTTTCTGGCTCCTCATCCGACTGTCCCGAGACAGAAGTTGTGACGGACAGTGGCGCGTTCGCATTTCTCAGCGGGAGCATTTATAATGAATATGACACCTCGGCCGCCGCATTGTTGCTGCAGGCTTCAATATAATCACTTTCCGGACGATGAGGACGAGCTCGCCAGCATGGGTCACCCTTGCATTATACAGCATAAAGGCAGCTACCCGATGCGTAAATAAAAGAGAGAAAAAAAAAGACTCATGTTCTCTTACGGAACGCCCCATATGTTTTAGACATATTTTGAGTAAATCGTCAACGTTAGTGCTACCAACATAATTCTATGATTGCGTAAAATATTTATACATAATTTTGCACATGCAATGCATGCCATAGCAGCAGACACAAATAGTATGCCAACTGAAATTACAGAGTCCACAGGACTGCAAACTGACTAGTAACATTCTTAGAGCATTCGAGCCCTACACTCAATATCATACAAACTGTTCATATGAACAGTTTGAAACTCTATACTATAATGTGTCAATATTGCAGATGGATTTTGAGCAACATATATATACATACATACATACATACACGAGGGTCATTTCAAAAATCATGGCAACTATTTTATATATTCCGAATAACCGCATATGCGGTTATTGCACTACAGACATTTGAAAACATGGTATACACAGTACGGGATGCGACCACCAGATGAAATCTGAGTGCATTGATGTCAAGTAAACAACACATGCAAACGTTAGTATCCTAGAGACAGTGTTCCGAGTTGGATGTCACTTAAGATGAACAGCGCGCATATGTAAAGGTTGCATATCTGCGTGGCAGAAATGCTTGCTAGTGTCATGCCGAACTACCGAGAAGCACTGGGTGATAGGGCGTTACCGTATCGAAGTGTTGCACGCTGGGTAGAGGCCTTCAAACGTGGATATAGGACACTTAGGGTCGCAAGTGTCCGGAAATTCCTTAAAAGTGAACCACAACTGTTAAACATATGACGTAATCATGTGAAGGCTCAGCTCGAGCGGTCAGGCCCGTGCACTCTTACGCACACCAAAGCAAACGTTGAATGTCATATCACTCTGGTTCCGTGTCCTGCTTCCACTTGAAAGGAGAAGAGAGAGAACAAAGAAAGCTGATGGATAGGCCCCGGATTTGAACCTCAAACCCCACGCACCCAACTCACACGGATTCGGAACCAGAGTGATATGACATGCAACGTTTGCTTTGGTGTGCCTAAGGGAGCACGGGCCAGACCGCTCGAGCGTAGCCGTCACCTGATGACGTCACATGTTTAGCAGTTGTGGTTCACTTTCAAGGTATTTCCGGACACTTGCGACCCTAAGAGTCCTATATCAAATTACTCGTCTCAATGCCATCTACGTCGCTACAGAAAGTTTTAAACGTTAATAAGAATCACCCTGTATATATATACATAATTGTTACGAGAGTAATTCTGCGTACATTTACATGTTCCATAACATTCAGTGGATTTCTATTAAATTTCGTACTTACAATGTACTGTATACAATAAGATATATGTGTGCACATTCTCAGTCCTACGAACTACCTAATAACTCTCCCTGGGCATTTGAGCCGTGGACTCTCTCAATATCTCAGAATCCATGAAAGGAAACAATTTGAACTACTGTTCAATTAGTCTATAATATTTTGGTTATACTTTGAGCAAATGTTAAGCCAGTGCTACCAGCATCCTTCCGCAGATAAAGTTCATCATCATCATCATCAAATTCCGTTTTCCAGCCTAAGCCGGGTCGGAGCAAATGAGACACCCCTCCACTTTACTCTGTCTGTCCACCATCCTTCCTCCACTCCAGGTTTCGATCTCTCACACTGTCCTTCACCAAATCCATCCACCGTATTATAGGTCTTCCTCGTCCTCTCTTCCCAGTCATCCGTCTCTCCATGACTTGTTTCGGCATTCTTTCATCCTTTTCACATGTCCATACCATGATAAAGTTAATATTCTTAATTGGGAATGAAACATACATTTTAAGAAAAGTAGGTAGCTATGTATGTATTGTGCCCGTTAAGACCGAAGTCCAACGACCACATATGCATTTTACCAAAAATCAGTCAGCACGGCAATCTAAACATCTGAGGGCGCCATATGGGTTAAAATTAAAATAACAAACAAGATAAAAAAATGCTTTACTGATTTTCGGCTCAATGCAACAATAAGGATAGAAGGGAGACTTTGAAAATACCACAATTCATAAAAGAATCTCATTTTATTTATAATTTAAAATTGAAACTAAAAGAATGCCATAAAAGCATTGAGAATGCATGAAAAGATTCATACACTTTATATACAAAACAGAATTATCAACATATGAACACTGTTGGATTTGAACAAAAACCAGAATATCAGTCCTGTTGGCTTTGTTCAAATATTTCATATACAACGGTAGGCTATTCAGGGCAAATTCAATCGTCCAGCCGGAATCCTACTTGACTAGTATTCACTTATTGAAATAAATTATATTTTTTAACTGATTCACTTGTTTGTCAAAAATCACTTTGTTTATAAGTTAATTAGTTTAAACGAAAACTATCACTTTCCAAGAATCATAATTTGCTTTCAAAATCGGCACATTAAATACCATAGCAATGAGTTAATTAAAAAAATAACGATTTGTAGAACATCTGCACATCATTAAATAACCATGTTTAAACACTATGAGCATGGATTCGAAGAACTTCGATGGTGAGCAAAATATTTATTACATCATCTGTTCTCGATCAGAGAATAACAATCATGAATGCATGACTCAACTATAAATTCATGGATCAAAATATTAACCAAAACATTAATCCAAATGTTCACTAAATCATTCAAACATTAAGCTTTCAAATTATTGAAAATATCATTCTGAAAATTCTCATAAAAAATAGTAACAAATATTATCACCAAAATTATCATTTTTCAGTAGAATATGAAAATATTAATCTTAACAAAATTTTATACCTTTATAATATTTATAACTTCAATAGGATCACAAATATCCTTGAAATGGTAGTGGCAGTTCATTAAATGACAATATAATCTTTAGCACCGGCCCATTCTATTAATGTATCAATAATCACCTGATCACATTTTGTATTTGACAAACGGCAATCTATCGTTGAACTTAAAGGTTTATCTACAATAAACTCGGGTTGACAAGTACTGGGAAAATATCTGCAGAACGCGAGAAAATCAAATGTGAAACTTAACTGTGATGGTTGCATGAAATAACCATTGGTTATCTAATTCGAGGAAAGTGTGATTCGTAGTTATTCAACATATTTTATAAAAGCCATCTAACCCTCACAACGGTTGATGCTTCATGTAACGACGACTTCATTCCTGCGACTTAATTGCACAATTTGAATGACATAATTCAACTATTTCCACACACAACATTTCTCCTCATATTATTCATATCACAAATTATTATTATAATCAAGCCATTGCTTGTTATCCAACTGGAAGACTAGGAAGCTAGTAAGCCCCTCCAATGAGTTTACTACAAATTTTACCATCACATTAATTCCTGGTATCTATATTTCGTGTCTACTCATGATCAAATGTTTCATATAACGACGTTACCCAAATAATTTACTATTTATATAAATTCAAGCAAACCCTAATTTATACATTCATTTTATTTCCCATTTTGATAACCACTAACCTTCGGAAAAGAAATGATCCGAAGTAGTTAAACTGTTTCAGATATCAAACTGATAATCCACATGACATGATATGATTTGACATGATATGATTATTAGAAGTTCCCAAATTATTATTATTATTAATATTTCAGAAAAATGAAAATTATTATTATTATTATTACTTTGTGGTGTTTGAAGCCATATTTTCAGTGTTGCCTTAGTAAACAAGAGTTTAGCGCTTTTCAGTCGTTCAACACGAATGTACCCAAAAGAGATGGGTTATACCCTAATCCTGAAATAAATTACATGTTTTGTTTTATTAATCTCATGTAATTTATTTCAGGATTAGGGTATAACCCATCTCTTTTGGGTACATTCGTGTTGACCGACTGAAAAGCGCTAAACTCTTGATTATTATTACTTCCAAACTGGAATTAGCTTCACAAAACAATTCGAGAACAATCAAGCTCGAATTCTTAAATAGGAAAATATCCATTCCTCAACCTAAATTAATTTTAATATCTACAGATCCTACGGCTGATGACTGTGATTAGAAAAATGACAATCAAACTAAATGCTCATGATGCTGTCCATAGATTCAACGCATCGAATCCAAATATCTGAACACAGGAAATGTCCAGACCCAGGCCTCCAATGCCTCGAAGCCTAATTTGCAACAGCAAATTACAAAAGAAAACTTAGTTTTACTTGAACTTGTGCAGTTCAACTAGCAATGACTCCCGTCACGTTACAGCTCGGGAAATGTGCTACCCCCTTCATATGTTGTTAAAGCATTTATGGTAAGAGTAGATATGCACAGCTATAATTAATAAAAAGTAAGCTAGAGATTCCTGTGCCAGATGATTGTTAATACACAAGTATTTTATTCACATAATTCTTGAGAGAAAAGAAGAGATTAAATCACTTTGGGAAGGATACTTTGAGGACCTCTTGAATGTGACAGTACCAAGTAAGGAGGAGAGTATACTGGAAGGGTTGATGTCAGTAACCAAGTGCAAGTGGAAGACCTAACCTGGGCAGAAGTGGAAGAAGCAAAAAAGAGGATGAAAATGGGAAAAGCACCAGGTATAGATGAGGTAAGCGTGGAGATGATAAAAGCTGCAGGGGAAGTGGGAACACAGTGGTTGTATAGGGTAATACGAGCTATATGGAAGGAGAAGAAAGTCCCAGAAGATTGGAAAAAGGGGGTGATAGTGCCCATCTTCAAGAAGGGAGACGGGAAGAAATGCCAAAACTACCGGGGAATTACACTGATGTGCCACTGTGCCGAGATTTATGAAAAGGTATTGGAGAAACGGATACGTAAGGTAACTGAACAGCAACTGAGGGAGGAGCTATATGCATTCAGGCAGGGGAGGTCCACTACTGACCTCATATTTGCAGTGAGACAGTTACAGGAATGTCACTACGAGTACGGGGAAGATTTGGTATTGGCCTTTATGGACATTGAGAAGGCATACAACAGTGTCGTAAGAAACAGAGTATGGGAAGCGATGAGAGCCAAAGCAATAACGGAAGAAATAGTGATGAGAGTGAAAGATATGTATGAAGGAAGCAGAAGCTGTGTGAAATCGGTATGGAAAGAACAGAATGGTCCGAGTTGACAAATGGTCTAAAGCAGGGAAGTGCCCTCTAGCCCTTGCTCTTTGTAATGGTGATGGATGAAGTGATGCAAAAGGTAGCACAGCATATTGGGGAGGAAGAAAAGTAGGCAATGATGTTTGCAGATGACTTGATGATCTGGGGAAACAAGAAGACGGATGTACAGGAGCAACTCAATGCATGGGAGGAAGTAGTGTCATCCTATGGAATGAAGTTTTCGACGCAAAAGAGTGAAGTGGTTATAACACGTGAGAAGGACAGAGTATACTCTGGGATAAAATTAGGCGGAGAGCAGTTGAAGAGAGTGCAGAGCTTCAAGTATCTGGGAAGTGTCATTGAAGAAAATGAGGGAAATGCCTTGGAATTAGATGAAAGAGGAAGGTGTGCTGATGGATTCATCAAGAATGTTAGAGGCCTGATATGGAGCAAGGACGTGCCACAGAAATGTAAAAGGATCATGTACAAGACTTACTTGGTGCCGATCCTAACGTATGGATCAGAAACTTGGGTGATGAAGGGGGAGATATAAAAGCAGAATACAAGCAGTGGAAATGAAGTTTCCGAGGAGTCGTATAGGTGTAACGAAAATGGACAGAGTCAGAAATGATAGTTGGAGAAATATTAAAGGAAGAACCCCTACAGGACAGGATTGAAAAATCAAGGCTACAGTGGTATGGACACGTGAAAAGAATGGGAGAAGAGAGAATACCATGGAAAATATTTGAAATGGAGTGGAAGAAAAAGAGACCTAGAGGAAGACCAAGGGATAGGTGGATAAAGGGGGTGAAGAAAAGTGTCGAGAGAAAAGGAGTTAATTGGACAACAGTGACAGAAGAGAAGTGGTGGATGGACAGAAAACCATGGAGAGGCTTGTGCTCCAAGCAGACCCAACCTGTGGTTGGAAACTGCTCTAGTTGATGATGATGAATTCTTTTCCAGCTATCAGTTCAATAACACACAAACTCTAAGAAGTATTTTAAAAATACACACAAAGGCCATCAATAATTCATAATTGCAACATTTAAAATATGCACAAGCATATTTCGTTCATTGTGCTAGTTCACATTATGAATATAAACTATGATAGGAACAATAGGCACTAAGTACCTATATTGAGGAACACTGCACTAGCAAATTACAGGCCATGAAGTTCCATGTCATAGCATTGCTGAGAACGAATCATTCCATGACGAATTAGAGGAATTTCTTATTGAAGAATTGACATATCGCCCCACCTATCATTCTGTGATGAGTTAACAGGAATTCATCCTTGAAGAAGTGACATGCGTGACGTGAAAAGGAATCAATAGATTTATGTACCTGAATGTCTAGGTTGTATTAATGGTTCACTATGCCAGATTTAACAGTGATTGGATATTTCAGTGCCTTAAAGTGAAAACGTATTCGAGATTGTCAAGCATGCTACCTTCAATTTATGAAAAGTAGAGATAGATTTTTTTATAACACTGTATGTTTACACTATAGTAGTGGCCCATTATACAAAGTTTCTTAGGCATTGGATCATTCCTTGACGAGTTAAGATAAATTCATACCTCAGGAATTGAAATGCATGCCATCTATAATTTATTATATGCAAATTATAGAATTATGCACCACCAGATATTAGTATACCAGCAGTTCTTTACATTTAGATTGGTTAGTATACAGGAAATATTAAAAAAAAAAAAAAAAATCCACAGCCGCCATCTTAAATTTTTGAAAAGAATTTTAATTACATTTGATGCCAATATATTAAGCTGCAAATTAAGATTTACTATGCCACATTCAATTGTGCTCGGATGATAAAGTCGCCAGAAAAGCCTATTCAAGTGATTTAATTTGGTGTAGCTGCCATGTTGCTAAATTCATACCTCAGGAATTGAAATGCATGCCATCTATAATTTATTATATGCAAACTATAGATTTATGCACCACCAGATATTAGTATACCAGCAATTCTTTACATTTAGATTGGTTAGTATACAGGAAATATTAAAAAAAGAAAATCTCACAGCTGCCATCTTAAATTTTTGAAAATAATTTTAATTACATTCGATGCCAATATATTAAACTGCAAATTAAGATTTACTATGCCACATTCAATTGTGCTCGGATAATAAAGTCGCCAGAAAAGCCTATTCAAGTGATTGAATTTGGTGTAGCTGCCATGTTGCTTTTGAGCTTATTGTGCTTTTGAAAATCACATACGTGAGCTTGTTTATAGTTTATCATCATACAAAATTTCAGGTTGAGTGCTCCAATAGTTTTGTAGATATTGAGTATTGGTGAAATATTTTGCACAGCTGCCATGTTGGATTGGTGACACTTATTGAAATATAAAAGACTTTGTTGATAGGTAATAGTAAGTTCTTACTAAATTTCATTTAAATCACTCCTGCTAATCAGAATGTATCAGAGAGAAAGAGATATGATGAAAATAGGTTAAAAATAGGGTGAACCATAATAAGGACACAATATACTAGTCACAGAAGTGTTCAGTGATGTTTAGGAAGGTAGTACCAGATGTCCTCAATGTTCTCCCCCTTAAAACAGCTATCACAATCTTCAGGAAGATAATGAAGGAAAGGATATTAAAAACTAACAAAAGATCCAGATAACACAACATTATGTTTTATAGTATTGTATTTTATTGTTATATGGAGAGAAAAACAATAACAAAACAATATAATTCAAATCAAAGAAATACAATATTAGAACAAGCTCAATTAGGCAATCTCACAATTTCTGACAAACGTTATGGAAGTGGTGGTTGATACGGCTGGGCCATGTATCCACTCTCCCAGAACTAGGTCTCTGGAAGAAAAAAAAAAGAATAAAACATTTCTCATAGAAATGAATACACTGCATTCTTTGATAGGAGGAAACCAGTGACATCTTTTACTGGGAAGCACGAAAGACAAAACAAATTTAAATATAGTTCTGAGTCAGCAACCGACAAAGAACCCGAACATTATGTTCCTCATAGAGAATGTAAGCACGCCCTGATCCACATTAGGGCCGGGTAAAAAGCTCCCGAGTACCGATCGGTCTCGTTGGACGAGAATGAAGAACGGAAATGCTGGTTCCGGAACTGATATTACCGGTAACGTGGGCTCGATAACGATAATTCTCGACATTCTCGCTTGGGCAATATGGCACTGACTGAAGACACTGAGGCTTGTTGCTTAAGGATTTAATGGAAACTGTTCATTCCGTTGACTTGAGTCTGCGAATTGGGAGAATACACCCAACCTCAAAGGTGGCATATTAACATACTATATTGAGCATCTTCTTCTTTTGCTTTAGCGTTTGTCCCGCCTCCTCGTGGCAGGGTCCACTATGTGAATCCGCTGTCTCCACTTTACTTGGTCATGGGCCATGTCCGGATGTAAGTTGACGCTTTTCAGATCCCTGTACAGTGTGTCGGCCCAACGTTGTCTCGGTCGTCCCTTTGGTCTTTTCCCGTCGACCTCTAGTGTGTAGCCCTGTTCTACAATGGTGTCCGCTCCTAACCGTAGCACATGCCCAAACCATCGCAGACGACTCTCACGTATTCTGTTGTTGGTTGCCGTGACACCAAATCGTTGCCTTATTCCTTCATTGGGGATGTGATCCAACCTAGTAATTCCAGCTGTCCATCTAAGTATCTTGGTCTCCATGACACTTAGCCGACGTTCCGCTTCGTAGGTGATCGGCCAACATTCAGTACCATAAAGCGCCACGGGACGAATGACAGTGTGGTAAATCTTCCAATTTAGTTGGTCTTTCATCTGGTGATCGCACATGACACCTGTCGTTGTTCGCCACTTCATCCACCCAGCATTAATTCTTACGTTGACCTCCTCGGTGAGACGACCTTAAGTAGTTATCGCAGAGCCAAGATACTTAAATTTTGTCGTTCAAGGCAGGTCATCGCCGTCCACTTAAGACTGTTCCGATTTCTCCTGCATCCGATATCATATATTCCGTTTTAGCTTTGTTAAGCCGCAGGCCATATTGACTTAACCGACCACTCCATTCCTTGACTTGATGTTGGAGATCCAGCTTGTTTTGAGCGGCCAACATGACGTCGTCAGCGTAAAGTGGTCCAAGGTAACGGTTGTTGTAGATCTGCAGTAACCGTGTCCATGACCATAATGAACAACAATGGCGACAGGGCCGAACCTTGATGAACACCAACTGTTACATGGAAGTTTTCCGACGCTCCTGCGGCGGCTTGGACGTAACTTCTTGGCTCTGCGTAGAGCAACTGTACCCAGTTAACAAGGTACTCTGGGATGCCATGTTGTCGGAGAGTCAACCAGATCGAGTCATGCGGCAGACGGTCAAGAGCCTTTTCGAGATCCAAGAAAGCAAGGTGCAACGGCTTATTCTTTTCAGGATGCATTTCAATTAAACGCCGTGTGGTGTGCATTGCATCTGTTGTGCTGCAATTCTTCACAAATCCAGCTTGGTTTTTGGTCAGCTGGGTGATCGCACGTATCCTTTTATCGAGAATGCGCTCGAAGACCTTCATGGTGGGACAGAGGAGTCGAATTGGTCTGTCATTAGCACACTTGGCTGGGCTTCCCTTCTTTTTGAAGATGGGTATCGTGATGCTATGTTGCCAATGAAGTGGCGTTCGTCCTTCTTTGACAATTTGGTTGAAGAGTTTTGTCAACCAATCCGCTGCATTCCACTTCTGAGAGCACCATAGCTCTGCAGCTATGTCATCCGGACCAGTTGCCTTCCCTGGTTTCATTTGTTTCGAGGCACCTGCGACCTCAGCGACATCAATAGGTTCGATAGGGCCTTCAACAGCAGTAGCGACAGGTATCTGGTTGTGCTGGAATTTCTCTGTTGAAACCTTCTCAAAGTAGTTTTGCCAGCGTTCTCTCGCCTTCTTCCAGTCGACGAGCAAAATGCCCTTATCGTCATTGATGCCATAGAAGTGTTGGATATCTTGAGATTTATGGTGCATGGTTTTGACGAGGCAATAAATGTCCCGCTCTCCCTTGCGTGTGTCAAGCTTCGCGTACAGGTCTTCGTACCGAGCAGATGTTGTCGCTGCAACGGTCTTCTTCGTTTCCCTGCTGGCCATTTTGTAAGCATTCTAACGAGAAGGTGCTTTGTATTCCAGAAAATCGTGGTAAAGATGTTTCTTCTTGCGTACCGCAGTTTTGACCGTGTCATTCCAAAGCCATGTGTCCTCATCAATCATACTATATTGAGCATACCATCTTAATAACATATCGGAGGAGATTTTTAGGGGTAGATGACCTCGTAGTTCCGCCTCTTAAAACAACAATAACTAACTAGATTTTGATTGTCAGTGCTTGCATCGCGTCTTATGATATCCCTCAGTATTATTTATAATTTATTAATTCCAGCAAAAGAAAATTCTATTTGATGTGTACATATTAAGATTGTTTCGTGTAATGCCACATTCAAGCACTATGTAACTTTCAAGGAATGGAACCTGAAAATGCATGCACTCGCTATATTACTATTGCCCCTGTGATGCAACTGTGTCCTGTCGTATCATTTTTGTACTGTAGTAAGATATTGGTAAAGTGGTAGACACAAACTATAAACATAACTAAAACAAATTCTAAAATTCTTCCCCTACCTAGTATCGAACCCCAATCCTTTAATTCACGAGTCCAACGCGTTATCAATTCACCCACACAGACACTCAGAGTAGAAAATATGACAAAGATATAGAGTGAGAACATTTGCATTGGATACTTGACTCTCTCTATCTGAAACGCTCCTACCAGTTCTAATACAATTCTCTAGTCGTCAGCCATAAGAAAAACTAATGTTCACATTCAAGAATAAGATTGATCTTCTTTATTTTGTTATGATGGCTTTGAAATATGCTTGAGCCACCGCCATTTCAATCGCGCCCCTAGGCACGTGCTCACACGTTGCATCATGGGTAGTGATATCAACATTATCTTGTGATCGAACAAGACTGTGGAGTATCGGACAAAGTGACATTCCCGCGGTAATGAGGAGTTCTCAGTGAACTTCCGTCGTACTCTGGTCACTCAAACTCTCATATCTTTGGCATTTATAGACGAATCAGTGAGGTGCTTGCACTGGCATGATATATATACCGCATGCTGCAAATTGATATTGCTTTGAAGTACAAAATCAGATTTTATTCGATGAAACTATTTGATGAAAAATTATGTACAGTATTTTGCTTAACGTTTCTGAATTCCTATATTAATTTTGATTTCGTTATTTAGAGGGGTTGGGTGTTGTACCACAGTGACAACGCAAGCTATTTATATGTTATAATCAAAGCACTTAACCGATCGTGGATACGAGAGGAAAAAAATAATAATACACCCTTAATTTGTGAAAACTCCTCCCTCCTGAAATGGACCATCCTATTTCATCGCGTGAATATGGCCAAGATCTTATATAACGATTTGGAAATTAATTCCACTCTATTTTGCTTATATAATAATAACCCTACCTAAAATTTCGTCCATCAGACGCTCATCGGATCATAACCACCTTTAGACATCCAACTGCTATCATATATTTAGTGAGAGAAGTATTGGCAAAATATAACGAACCCAATACAATGTGGTCTTCTTCGTCGTAAATGGATCATTTCATACAGTTTTAAATTTGTCGAGGAATGGTTTTCATTCCGGAGTTACAGAGGGCTTTGATTTCACACGTGCAGCGGCTTAAGAGTCTGCTTTCTCCTTTAAATAGATACTGTCGATAACACAGAGAAAAAAGGTGTTCCGGTATTATCGAGACTTAAGTTTCCCACTCAGTACCGGTTTTATCGAGACTTAAGATTCTCATTCAGCGGAGAGACCTGGCCTTGAGTGCACTTGGTGGGGGCCTTGCGGCAACTTATGATACCGATTGGTACTAGAGCAAATTTGCCCGGCTCTAATCCACATACAGTGCATAACAAAAGTATTCGACCACCCTATGTAATTTGAAGTACTCTTCCAACATTTGAAGCCAAAAAGAAGCAATTACCAGTGCATTTAGTAATGAGAATATTGACAGACAATACATCACACACAAGTCACCGTAAAATGTAATTAACTATTTGAAATTGTCATTTTCACAATATGCAGCCATGTAAATATTCGGGCACTTATTGTACAGGCAGGAAAAGGTGGGAGTGGGGTGTAGTAGTAGGGAGAACACACTCATTATGTGCTGCGTTCCCATTTTGTTAACACGAACGTTGTACAGTACGATGGGGCGGAAAAGGAAAAAATACATCATTTGAAAAGAGACAAATTGTTATTTTGCATCTAGCTAAAGGGCATTCTGAAAGAGATAATGTTGCATTGTTACAAATAAGTAAGAGTACTGTCTGTGATATTATAAGGAGATTCAATAGAGAAGATAGAATTGAAGACAAACCTAAAACAGACCAAGGAAGCTGAGTAGAAGAGAGGAAACTGGAGTAATAAGACAAATTAAGAAAAATCCAAAGTTACCGGCAACAAACATTTCTGCCGCAGTGCTGCAGGAATATAGGAAGGAAGTTCACCCTGAAACTGTGTGGAGAGTTATCAGAAGAGAAGGGTATTATGGCAGGGTAGGTAGGAACAAACCCATGGTAAATGAGAGAAATGGAAAGAAAAGATTGGACTTCGCGAATCAGCATATAAATAAACCTGTCGGTTGGTGGGACGAAGTAAATTTTGCGGATGAAAGCAAAGTGCAGATGCTCTCTTCAAACAGAAGAACTATGGTTTGGTGAAAACCCAATGAAGAGCTTCAATCAAAGAATCTGCAACCCACAGTTAAGCCGAGAGGTGGAGGTGTCATAATTTGGGGTGCCATGTCTTCATCGGGGGTGGGCGAATTAGTATTCATTGAAGGTAAAATGGACAAGCATAAGTACCTGAATATTCTAAAAGAGAATTTACCGAAAAGTGCTGCAAATTTAAGGCTTACGGGCAAGTTCAAATTCTATCAGGACAAAGACCCGAAATATAAATCCGATATTGTGAGACTATGGACTCTGTATAATTGCCCTGAAGTTTTGGATACACCTCCTCAGAGTCCAGACTTAAACCCTATTGAAAATCTATGGCATGAACTGAAGAGAAAAGTAAGACAAATGTCAGTGACATCAAGTCATGCTTTAAAGGATAGAATAATGGAAGAATGGTGCCAAATAAGTCCAGAGTACACAAGAAAACTCGTTTACAGCATATCTAAATGCTTGGAGCAAGTAATAAAGCAAAAGGGACTTCATACAAAGTATTGAAATGTACTGTGGTGTGTTTGATTTACATGTCGCCTGAAAACTATTGTGGTTGCGATATTGTGCCTGTTTCTTTAAGTATTGTTTTCAAGTACGAAAGTACTGTTCTGTTATTTATTACATGTGTCCCATTGCAATGCATGCCAAGATTGTTCCTATATTCTGCTTTACTGTTAATTAAGGTCTACAAAAATCACAAAACACTAGTGCCCGATTACATTTGTGATTCACTGTATACAGTACATTCCAGTTATGATTTTGTATACTGCAATAAAACTCTGGTGAACAGTTACTGCTCGAGGTCATATGTGCCACATGCTCAGATTAAATAGTAGATTTAATAAAAGTGTAAGCCACCCCGAGGCAACAGCATCCAAATTAAAAGAAATATTTATCACACCCCTCTCGTGCTTTGAATATATTTACGCCCAATTATATTAAGAGAGAAATATGGGGAGAAAAAAAAAACACAAAAAAAACTTACAGTAATTAGTCATATTTCCATAGATTGTAAGGGAAATCGGGGTTTATAAGGAAGACAGGTTTTGTTCGTCAATATGATATTGTAGTCACGTACTGTACCTCAATGTATTTGGGTGAGTATGTGGGATGAACAATTTCTTCAGCGTATTATGTATGCCTTTATTATAAACCATTTCGTACTAAATTTATATTATTCTGTTCAGTACATTCCATTAGAGAATTTTAAGGTACCGTACTGAAATATGGACCAGCCAGCCAACAGTTACCATTTTGACGAGTGAGCTTTAATTGCTGGAATTTTAAAATAAATGAGTGTATTGACCTCTCAGTAGTTTATCTTGTTCACATGTATATTTGAACACAATTATTTTCTATTAAATATTGTGCACACTTCTTTTATTTGTAGCCAATCATTCTACCACTACAATTTAATGTGTGTGTGGTAGTTATTTTGAGTAAAAAATGAATGACTTATGAGATCTACATTGAGGCGTCGAGTATCAAAACCGGCCAAGTCACAAAATTTACGAAAATGAGTGAAGGTTATCAATTTGAAGTAGAAGTATAGCACTATCAGGTGAAACAAGAATATGCTTCAAAATCGTCCATGTCTTCATGTTACAGAGCACTGAATTCTTGGTCGTGCAACAAAATGGGCCAAGTCATGCAGGCAATGAATTCAAAACCGGCCATGTCAAAGAACGAGCTGCAATCTTCATGTCGCAGCATTATTGTCTGGAATCTTGTGTTGTTAGATTACGCAAGAATGTGATAATATCAGTAAGCAATATTGTTCCTTATATTGTATACTCTTTGAAGTCATAATAATTGGTATTTTGTTCGTTTGCAACACTCATTTCCGTATTCGCGGGCTTCTTACCGCATTGGCGCGAATGCAATGCAATGATATTTTCCACTAGCTAAATCCAAAAGGATTATTATGAAAAAAAAAAAAAAAAAAAAAAAAAAAAAAAACGAGAAGGCACAAAATTCTGTTGGTGTAAAAGGTGAGATATTTTACTATTATGATCTTGGGAAGTACCAAAGTCTGTGTAAAAGAGGGAAATCGCTAGCTCAAATGACACCTCACACAGTGATCAAAGGCATTACTCTTCCTGTCTCTAGATCAAGAGACAAAGAATCTCCTGCAGAACCACTTTGGCCCAACATGGCAAGATCTTCCATCACTGCAATTTTAAAAAACTATAATATTAGCAAGTGAAACAGCTTTCACTGGTCATGAGAGTTCCAACACAGTCTCTGAAGTCTGCGTCAATAGTCAACGTGAAATGCTTGATATTGTAGTCTAAATGAGAAGAAATTGAAGACTTACAACAATATTACTTGGAATGTGTGAACAGTGCCTATCTTAATGATGATTCTATTAACATAAGTGACACATTTTCGTTTACTTTGTTCAAGACCTAAGTGTACTACAAACTTTTAATGAGATGTTCTTCTTCATATATTACTATCCAATTTATGCTGAATGCTTTCTTTTTAATTGCAATAAAGACAGGTAATTAAAATGTCAATTTATTTCCATTTAATTGCCTTTCTTCACAGGAGTTTGGAATTTAAAAAGAATAGTTTTACAAAAAGGACTCAAATTATACCAAATTGCAACAAAAACGGCCAAGTCAAAATTTATATCAACAAAAAAGATGGGTTCATTATGAATCAGATTTCTCAAAATAGCAGAACTTAAATATTAAACCATTACGGATATAGCTATGCAATAAAATCTTTTGTGACCATCATTGCTTTGTCGAGAGAGGTTTTTCATCCATACTGAAAAATTTGCCTTCAGTGACATGGCCGGTTTTGATACTAGACGACTCATAGGTCAAATGTCTGCGTGTGTAGGTCTGTCCCAGGTTTCAATTCACCTGATGAGACAGACCTGAGAAAAATACTTTACGAAGGTGTAAAGCTGTCTATAATGAAAATTATCTAGCCGACTGCAAAAACTGACTACTTTTTAAAGAAATGCGTAATGTCCTGTTGTCTTCCGCACTGCACTCTGAGATTTGCTGTTTCATCACGAACACGACGAAGAACAGTAAGTCCATTACCGACGCACCTTGTTGTTCAAAATACTGAAGGGTGGTTCAGACAGCGTTTATTCCCTCACTATGTGATATTTTAGGAGCTTGTATGGTGGAGTCTTCAATTTTTTTGGGCATTTTTTCATTAAATGTGACAGCAGCAGTAGTTTCTGCATCGGACATAATGTCATGCTTGGTATCATTATGGAACCACTGTTCGACGCCATTTTCATCGGCTTCTGCACATCCGGAAACTCTTCTTGCCCTGCCAGGGTGTGGCTGAGTTATCCGGACTGCTGGGTTATCGAGTGTCGAGTTTTCGGGACTCGATTATAGATTGAAATTCTCTTATGATGGAATGTACTGAACGAAATATAAATTTAGTATGAAATGATTTATAATGAAGGCATAATACGCTGAAGAAATCGTTCATTCCAACATATTATATGCTACACAGTCATACAAAGGCTATTGATAACTATCGTTTAGCAAGGTCTATCCTATTTGGACTGTCACGCTAGGACTGAGGTTCGAATCAAAGTAATGTTGATTTCTTTACTTGATTTTTACTACGGTATATTTATTGTTTTATATTTACTCATGAAGCAGATATTAGGCATGTATAGAGTGTGAATTTTTCAATGGAAAATACTCGTATTATACTGTATATACTTATAGCACCACATAATTCAACATGCTACCACAACGATTTCCATTCGTTGTCCTTGATCCGGGCTAGAGTCTGTTGATTGCTATTGTTGATTCTTTAGGGGCTTTGCGGCATCGTGGTCATGTAGCCCCGTGTACTTGGGTGTGTGTAGAAGTTGTTTGATAACTTGTGTCACTGTGATATCTGTACTACAGTAGTGTGTGTACCTTAAACGAAGAAGGATTTGGGTAGGAAGCGGCCGTGGCCTTAAGTTAGGTAGCATCCTAGCATTTTGCCAGGATAAGAAGTGGGGAAACCACGGAAAACAACTTCCAGGATGGCTGAATTAAGAATCAAACCCGCCTCTTCTCAGTTTTGCCTCACGAGGCTGAGTGTACCCCTTTCCAGCCCTCAGACCAGAATCACATTTTTTGGCAGAGCCTGGAATCGAACCCGGGACTCCGCAGTAGCAGCCAATACCCATGCATTTAGGAGAAAGAAGGCTATATGTTCTTTACTGAATATAATTTTGTTTTACACTTATTGATTTTCATCATGAATTCTTTCCTCAAGATGGAGTCTATACTACTTAAAAAACACATTGAAATCCTCTTGTTAATCGGCTAAAATGACAATGTCATCAGCAAATCTGCGAGTTGAAATTATTTATCCTTGAATCTTTATTCTTACTTTACATTTTTCTCTAATTTCCTTCATTGCTTGTTCAATATATAAATTGAAGGTATTAGTGATAAGTTGCAGCCTTGCCTTACACCTTTCTGAATACCAGCTTCTTTATCCTGTCCTTCGGCTCGAATAACTGCAGTGTGGTTTCGGTATAGATTGTATAGCACCCTCCTATCCCAGCACTTAATTCCGAAACTTTTCAAAATGTCAAACAACTTACTAAAAACAATATCATCAAGAGCCTTTTCTAAGTCCACAAATGCCATGAACGTTCTCTCATCTTTTCTTATTCTACCTTCTAAGGCCAGCCTAAGACTTAGTACAGCTTCCCTTGTTCCTACGTTTCTCCTAAAACCTAAATGGTCTTCACCCAACTCTGTTTCTGCCTGTCTTTCTATGCTCTTGGAAATTATTCTAGTCAGATCATTGAAGCACGAGTGATACAACTGATTTTATGGTAATCTTTACATCTGTCAGCTCCTGCTTTCTTCGGTAGATGGTACCTCACCTGTCTCCTAAATCTTACATACTAAGTGTAATAACCTGATCAGACCTCCATCACCTATGCAACGTAGCAACTGTCGATACATCATCTATGCATGGTGCTTTGTCCCTGCTTAACTATGACAGGGTAAAAATTGCAAATACTCGAGTGCAACCTTGTGTACTCCTCACCAGTAAAGCCAAAGTTAGTGAGGGATGCAAGGGTAAATTACTGTCTATGAAAAAAAAAATATACATATATTCCACCCATTTAAATCTGGGTAAATTGCTAGAGTACAGTAATGTAAGAGTAGTTTGTTGAACTTACCTCTCCATGTTACAAGGAAAACTAACAGATTTTATTGGGCAACTTCCTTCCGAGTTTCAGATAATGCCGACCTGATGAAAGGGCTTGGGAGAGAGAGAGAGAGAGAGAAAAGATAATCAATAAATAGTGTTACTTTCAAATATAAATAGGTATAAAGGTAAATACGATAGATTCAGACGAAGCAAAATTAGTTTTACATCCTTACCTAATTTTCACTCAACTGTCAGATGCCAATGAATACTTATTTGGGACCACGTGCATACATATATGGAGAGGGCTGAAGGAGGAAACAAGACTATTAACAAGTGCATGGTAGCAGTAAAAATGCAATTATTTATAACAAAATACATCATGTAAAGAGCAACAGTTTCTCTTACCTTCACTTCTCCTGGAAGAAATTGCAGTTGAAATGGTTGTGAAGCAAGGGATAGCATGGGTTCACCTTGACACAACAAGTGAGCACGACAGCAATCTGGCTAAAGGCAGCCCGTGATCATTGTGCTGCTACCGTACAGATTTGAATAGAAATAGTTCCCACAGCATTCATTGAAGGAAGGGGTGGCAGCACTAACAAGAAGCATGCTTTGCTATACCATTTTCACCCCCTCTTACCAAATACCATCCTGGCAAGGACCTGGAATTAAAGAGGGTGGCACTTCAAGGATGGCGAGATTGGGAATTAAATCCACCATTCTTCCGAGTTGACCTAACAAGGGTTAGTGAACCCCTTTCGAAACCCTCAAATCAGAATATAAATTCTGGTTAATATGAGTCGTATGGAGGAGCAGCTTCAGTTCAATCAATTTTAGTGCCAATGATAGATCAAGTAAACACAACAATATGGTTCGGAAAATGGTGTTTAGTACTGATAATTTCTTAAGAAAACGGAACACTGGACAAATCTTGAATTTTTTATGGGTAAAGACTTAACCTTCAATGCATGTTTAACGAGTGTCAACTGTGTCACATGTTTACTGCGAGGCTAAAAAGGTAACAGCAGAGGGCACCAAGTAATTCTTGTTCTCACCCAGAAATACCGTAATAAAATGTACCTATGTGAGTTAGTTTGACAATTAAGGGGAGACTCCACTGAAAAATGTAACTTCTCTCCTACTGCATCGATTTCAAATTAATTTTTTGATCATATATATCACATAAAGATGTAGCAATGTCTAAGGTTTGAAGGCCATAACTTGAATGGGTTTTGAATTATTAATTTTTAATGTGGTTTTTAACGGCATTTTTGAAACCTACTTTTGGTACTCAGATATCGTTTTTACATTTCAATTTCTTCAGACACAGTAACAGGACATAGTGTAAGAGTTATGTGCATTTACTTTATGAGAATGTTTGTTAATTTACTCTTAGTTCTTTTTTTCAAATTTCATTTTTTTGAATAATTTGTACATAAATGACATAAAGAATCAGTGACGCTTCATATCATTTAATATTAATGCACAGAAGTATGCAAATACCTCATGACTACTTTCTGAAAAAAAAAATTCACCGGGATTGGTCAATATTTAGGATTAAAAAGTTGGTATTGAAGTTAGAAAATCAAATTTTCAGGAAGATGGATTTTAAAATGTTTGTTGATATCACTAGTTCAGCTTTTTATCACCAGGAATCGCTACATTTGAATGAAAAGCAAAGAGGCAACTTTGAAACAAAAATGTCCTATTGGTGAGAAGATGGTCATGTTTGATGGTGATAACATCAAATACCATCTTTGACAGCTTTCAGTGTGCCACGCCCCCCTCATGCAGTCCATATTGAAAATGAAAATCCACAGCCTGCTTCCAGTCGACCGACCGGGTCAGGGAATGGAATGAATGAAGCCCCCATCTAGCGGCGAGGATATGAACTGTACCGGCTGCCGAAGCCTGTCGCACTCCCCTGGGGCAATGATTAAATGAATGACAGATGAAATGAAATGATAGTGGCGAGTGTTGCTGGAATGAAATTATAACAGGGAAAACTGGAATACCCGGAGAAAAACCTGTCTGCCTCCGCTTTGTCCAGCACAAATCTCACATAGAGTGACCGGGATTTGAACCACGAATTCAGCGGTGAGAGGCCGGCGTGCTGCCACCTAAGCCACAGAGTATAGATGCAGTCCATATTATTTAGACTTAATTATAATTCGAATAGAACCAAATCTTTCTAGGATCTAAGAGAAAACACTCCAAGGATCTGAAATAGCCAATAAAAATTCTGTGAAAAAAATTGAAGTTTTGCGATGGAGTCTCCCCTTAAATGAAATAAATGCACTTAACATTACTTCACAAGATATCAGCGACAAATAAAAGAGTTGAAGATGACATTTGTGATGATACATATGATCATGAGGACATAAGTGGTGCCCCTGGAATAGCTAACAGTAGCCAACCATTACATTAATTCAAGTAGGTAAGAAAAAAAAACCAGTGTGTTAAATAGGTAGATAATTGGTAATTGCATGTTTAAATTTCCCCCTGCCCCTTGAAACAGCGTCAGAAATTAAAAACATATTTTGCCATGAACTCTGCTTCAGACCCTTAAAATTATTTTATTTGTTATGTTATTAATTTAGTGTTCAAAATAATTAAAGGCCTCACTGTGCCCTAACCCCTCAATATAACCTGTTCAGAAATAATATAAAGCCTATTCAGTGCCCGAGAAAGACATCCCTACCATTTTTATCATGAAGATTGGAACAGCCATTTCGACAACAATCCTGTACAAACATACACATACTTGACTTATTGAGTTAAGATTATGCGAGGGTGGACCAAATATAAACAAGATGATCGAAATTAATGCTTTTCAGTCGGTCAACACGATTGTACCCAAATGTAATGGGTGTTTCCCTAAACCTGAAATAAATTTTATAAAAGATTAATAAATTCACTTGGATTACCAGTTTCGATTGTCAAGCGATCATCATCAGATCCTTTATACTTGGGCATTAAATCTATGTCTACAAGTATGTGGGTGATGTTATTTACAATATATACATTTATTTAGTTGCAGCATTATTATAAATTTGTGTAACTTGTCAGAATTTTAAATCATATGTGCTTTTTTTGTTAAGATATTGTTAGTGGCAATTAACCTTCGAGGTTGCTTGTTTAGTGTGATATCTATGATTTTAGTGAATGGTCATGTTGGATTTGAGTATGAATTTAACTTATTGTTTGAGTGATGTGGGATCCATTCTCGTGCAACTGCTACTATTTCCACTGTGTACACTGAACTAGACGGAATTTCCTCGTGCAAGCTGCTACCTCGGTATCTCTTTTCCCTCCCTGGGCTTATCCCGCATAGGGTACCTCAACATGACAGCATCCTCAAAACACTTTTTCAACTCCACAAAAGCCACACCGTTCTCCCGATTCAAACTCCATCTAGCACCTTGCTTCAGTAGTTCACGAAAATTTTCATACAACAAGAATACTCAACTACAAAGCATCTAGAATAATTAAAAGCTCCTAGCATAGATCTCAACCGTTTGGCCTAACGTGGTATTGGTGTGTTGTGATCTTGTCTAATCTGGACTGTTCAGGAAAAACCCCTAGTGCGCCCTAGAAATGCAGAATAAAGACGTACTAAATTTTAATTTCCTCAAAACAATGCCTAAATGTGTCAACTGTTCCCCTAACGTGTATGATGCAATAATAAGATCGTCAATGTACAAGGTTACAAAATCGTGGGCATACCTCCCTAACGCTATGTTAAGAGCCCTAATTAGTACCGAAGGGTACAGTAATCTTACAATCTGATACAAGCCAATCTTATGACTAAATGATGTGAGTTTCCTGCCTTCTACTCTTATGGGAACTTGCCAGAAGCTAGCCCTTAAATCCATCATAGAGAACCATTTCCTACCATGAAATTTCAGAATGAAATCCTCTACACACTCAGGTCTCTGTTGGTCACCCACAATCCTACTGTACATCTGGCGTGTGTCGATACAGAGCCTCACTGAACCATCGGTCTTACTAGGGGAGTCAAATACTGACTACATGATGGCTCAATAATCCCTTGGCTAAGGATCACATTAAGTTAATGTCTTTGTTCACAGCGTCAGCATGTTTATGGGAAATAGGATACTTGGGTCCTGAGAATGGCAAATAACTTCAAACTTGTGAGTGTAGACACGAGTTAAGCCTGGCTGGTCACTGAACACCACCTGATTCTCCTCTAACACCGCAACTGACTTGGCTGTATCCTGAACACTCAACTTACCCCTACTTCAGGCTTCAAGAAGTTGATCACAGATATCACCCTCCAAGACTACATGACACACTCTCACACTGCTCTCCAACATGCCAGATTCACATTCAGACTCTACATCAATGACCTGCACAACACATGACCTCAATAAATTCTCATTATTTTCACACCTCATCTTAATTTCCTGATTCTCTTCTCCACTTACTAAAGTGATAAGACCTTAATCAAAGTCAATAATAGTACTATGCATGTTTAACCAATCAATACCAAGATGACATAAATTAAATAGATGAGGCTCTATACTACCTTATAACTTATTCCCTAGAGCTCTTGCAATAAAAGTGGACTTCACAGGAAATCTCTTCAAACTCTCTACCTTCCTTAATAAATTAAACTTAGAGCTTCTGGCTGATACAGGTCCTTTCACTCCGTGTGTCCTCCAATACCTTAATATCTTTATCCAGGATACACAATTGAATAACAGATATAATGTTTACCTCCTACAGTACACTCTGGTCATATAGCAAGTCCTCATGTGCTATCGACACAATAACACATTGACTCGTTACTTGCACTTCGGACTGACCTACTTATGCAGTCTGATTGGAGTTTAAAGGCCCCTGTCTTTCAACTTGCCCTGGCCATCTTTGAACTTCCTGTCCCTGCTCTGAAGCTATCTCTCTGCACCCCTCACCCCTCTGATAATTTTCTCCTCGATGGAACTGGTTTTGCCTATTCCTATTGCCCTGATGCTGTTCTTGCTGCCTACTTTCATGTCTATGCTCTGATCTATCACTTCTACAGTATAACTCCCTACAGCAACGAAACTAAGTACTCTTCCAGTTCTTCATTAGTCCAACTTTTTGCATACAACTAACACAGTCTCGCAGTCAATCATATCATCCTGTACGGTAAATCTTTACTGAATTTCTTTTCCACCTACTTAAACATTATGGGGTTTGAAGCCATTTTTCAGTGTTGCCTTAGTAAACAAAAGTTTGGTGCTTTCAGTCGGTCAACACGAATGTACCCAAAAGAGTTGGGTTATACCCTAACCCTGAAAAAAATTACAAGAGATTAATAAATACACTAGGATATAAACAATGTATTTATTGATCTCATGCATCATTTTCAGGATTAGGGTATAACCCAACTCTTTTGGGTACATTCGTGTTGGCCGACTGAAAAGCACCAAACTTTTGTCTACTTAAGTAACACCATGGGATTATATTGCCTGGAATTAAATTGTGGCAAACAGGTATTCTGGTAGAGTAGGCTAGGTGACATTGCTCTTCTTAAGCTCATCAGCCTGTCTCTCACTTCTCTTCTTATCCTGGACATCCCCTCCTCCGTACTTTCTCCAATTCTCTTCAGCTCTTCTTGTAGCCTTTCATTCTTTTCATTCAGTGTCACATGTTCACTCCTAAGGTCACCAGTCTCCCCCAACATCTCTTCCATGACACATATCCTATCTAAGCATTCCTTTTTATTACTCCCTGGAGTGCTACAGATATCATTGTACCTAGACCTAATTAGCTATCCTACTTTTACCCTATTAGCTACCATCTAACTCCAAATGCAGTCTATCTCCTGACATTGACTTATCTGCCGAGTTTCCAATACATCAATCTTAGATTTCAGGCTCTCCTTAGTGTTACACATTTTAGATCTTAACAAAAATACTAACCTTCTATGAACGACTAAACACTAAAATTCTACTAACTTAACTCCACACCTTGCTCTTGAATCTTATCACGTAATTCCTCATTCATGGCTCCTAACCTGCTATTCATCACAATCTTGTGATCCTGTATCATATTGCTCAAGGTATAGATTTCTCACATTGGGACTATTGACCATATTTTGTTCATTACCTCATTAATAGAAGCTACCTGCTGATTAACTGATGCAACTTGTTGAATTACTGATTCTACCTGTTGATTGACTGACTATTTAACTGACACAATTTGCTGATTCGTGATTGAACTAGCTCTTTAATACTCTTAGTGTGGGCTACACTTAGCTATGTCATCTTGCTCATAGGGGCAGATGACCTCGCTGTTCTGCCCCTTAAGACAACAATAACTACTAAACTAACACCTTGCTCATAAGCAGTTGAAGTAAGCCAAAGTTCATATCCCCCCCGTTATTGTTACTGCCTGAAATATAGTCTTGCTTGTTAGCGACTGATTTCTCCGACTTTCCCCCAATCTGCCCTTCTCCTTCTACACTCGTATTCTCCTCACCTGACTACTGCACAAATCCTTTCCATCCAGTAAGCTTAAATTTCTGATTAACCTAGATCTTAAATATAGATTGTCATCGATTGACATACCCCTGAGATAAGTTCAAATCTACCCTAGCAATTTCTCTTTTTGTACTCAATGCTCTAATATGACCTCATTATTTTTGTAGCGTCTTCTCATTATCTTGTTCCACGTTGTTTATTAGATATAGTTCATTGTTTCATTAGCCTGTGGTGTGTGGGGGTCCATATGAGTGTGTCTGGTGACAGTTACATTGTTTATTAGATATAGTTCACTGTTTCATTATACTGTGGTTTGTGAGGGTCCATAAGAGTGTGCCTGGTGACAAACTGTTTTAGTGGTAGTATTTTGTTGTTGGTAGAACTTTAGTATTTTTCGTTAGTAGAATTTTAGTATTTAGTTGTTAGTAGAAGGTTAGTATTTTTGTTAGTAGAATTGCTCTATTACTTTATTCTGAAAGCCTTTCAGAATAAATCAATTCTTTACTTGTCTTATAGATGGTTAAGATATTGATAAAATTAGCCTAATAATGGCTACACTGCGTTCTGCTGCATGGCTGAAAGCAACGGGAAACTACAGCCGTAATACTAATCCCGAGGATATGCACCTCTCTATGCATAATTACATGTGATGATGGCCTCCTCTCTTGTAAAATTCCAATCCGGAGGTAAATTATTCCCCCATTCATATCTCCGGGTTGGGACTACTCGAGATGATGATGATGATGATAATTGTTGTTTTAAGGGGCCTAACATCGAGGTTATCGGCCCCTAATGAAATGAAATGACGTGAAATGAAAGTATGTAGATAAAAAACAACTCACTGCCAAGGATGAAGCAAAAATGGTGTTTATAAAACAGACAGTGAGCCCCCAAAAATTATGCCTTATTTGAATAAAAAGAATAAAAGGCGGATGATAAAAAAGGATAAAACAAATAAGGCATAGTGAACAATACAATACATAACACAATAAAAAACATAAAACAGATTTAACCAGAATTAAAAGTCGTACACATTAAAACTTAAAAAAGTAACCACTCTCCCTCATGAACCGGATGACGAGGTCAGCTGACGGCCCGTCATCACGGAGAATAAGGGAGAGGGTATTAGGCAGTTTAAGAGTCCCTCGCAGATCGGCCAGATCCACACACTCCAAGAGAAGGTGTGCCACGGTTAGGTGGGCGCCGCAAGTACACACAGGAGGATCTTCTCTCTTTAGCAAGTGGGAGTGCGTAGCAATCCCATGGCCGATCCGGAGTCGACAGAGTACCACAGCTTCCTTCCGGAGAGATCGGAAGGAAGAGTTCCACACCTTCGTTGTCTCCTTGATGCCTCTCAGTTTGTTAGGTGGAGGCGTGGCACGCCATGCCTCCTCCCAATGCGACAGGATCGAATGCCGCAACTGAGAGCGCACATCACTAGCAGGCACCTTATATGGGAGCGAGGGCAGTGCGACTGCCTCTCTCGCCGCCTGATCAGCAAGCTCGTTTCCCGCAATACCCATGTGGCTAGGAAGCCACACAAAGGTCACCCCGGTTCCAGCGTTACGCGAACTGACGAGCTGGTCGTGCACACGCTGGACCAACGGGTGCTTCGGGAAACACACATCGATCGCTTGCAGCGCACTCAGAGAGTCAGTACACACAAGAAAGTGCTGGTGATCGTCTGATAACGTGTACCGCAGAGCCTCTAAGATGGCATAGAGCTCTGCAGTGTACACGCTACAGGCCTCGGGAAGTGAAAAGAGAAACCGACGATCCTCAACCACAAATGCACAGCCTACTTTCTCGTTTACCCTCGAACCGTCCGTGAATACAAGCCCTGATCCCGGATACCGTGTCACCACGGACTGGAACAGCCTCCGATGGACGGAGGAGTCCGTGTCCGACTTGGGGCCGGTGTGCAGATCCAGGATGATATCAGGGCGAGAGACCATCCACGGAGGGGCCTTGCTAGGTACTCGGACGATACAGGAGACAGAAGGAAATCGGAACTGACGGTATAAGTCATCCAAGCGAATCCCCGCCGGCCGAGTGGCTCGGGCGAGCGCATCATACAGCCGGCGATTCGGATTGGAAAACAAACATGGATAGCTTGGATGAAGGGGCATCTGTCGAATTGTTGCAGCATAGGTTAGCAGTACTTGTTGGCGCCTCAGGTGTAAAGGAGGTACGCCAGCCTCGGCGAGCAAGCTGACGACTGGGCTCGTCCGAAAGGCACCCGTCGCCAGCCTCACACCGCCGTGGTGGACACTGTCCAGTTTAACAAGCACTGACTTACGGGCCGAACCATATGCTACACTGCCATAATCTAACCTAGATAAAATCAGTGCTTTATAAAAACGTAGAAGCACCGCGCGGTCCGCCCCCCCACGATGTGCCGCTAAGAAACCGCAACATGTTGAGCTTCTTAGCACAGGCAGTCTTCAAACACCGCACGTGTGGTTCCCACGTCAATTTCTGATCGAAAAGGAGCCCAAGGAACCGGTACGCAGCAACAACAGGCAAAGCTACATTGCCCAGATAAAGCTCGGGATCTGGATGGAGGGTGCGCTTTCGGCAGAAATGGACAACCGAGGACTTAGCGGTTGAGAATCGAAAGCCATGCTCCAGTGTCCAGCGTTCCACTCTCCGAATAGCTTGTTGTAACTGTCGTTCAGCGACCGCCATATTGTGCGCACTATAATGTACAGCGAAGTCGTCTACATATAGCGACGGTACCACTGCTGGACCAGCAGCAGCGACCATACCGTTTATGGCAATCGCAAATAATGTTACGCTAAGCACCGATCCCTGTGGGACTCCGTTTTCCTGTATATGATATTGCGAATATGTCCCCCCTATTCGGACACGGAACAGGCGAAGGGACAGAAAATTCGCAATAAAAACCGGCAAGTTACCTCGGAATTTCCATTGATGCAGAGTAGAGAGGATGCCGTAACGCCAAGTGGTGTCATAGGCCTTCTCGAGGTCAAAGAAAACGGCGACCAGGTGCTGTCTCCGGAGAAAAGCGTCCTGTATGGCGGTCTCCAGGCGTACCAGATGGTCGTTGGTACACCGTGACGCCCTGAAACCACACTGGTATTCAGACAGGAGTCCCCGTTTCTCCAGGATCCACACTAGGCGCCGATTGACCATCCTCTCGAAGAGCTTGCACAGACCGTTAGTGAGACAAATAGGTCTGTAACTCCCTGTCAATTTGGGATCCTTATCGGGCTTCAGGATAGGTATAATGATACCTTCCTGCCATTGCGCTGGAAACACACCCTCCAACCAGATACGATTAAACACCCTGAGCAAATAACGAATGCTCTCATCGTTAAGGTGTTTAAGCATCTGGTTGTGAATATTATCCGGGCCAGGAGACGTGTCCCTGCAGAGCGCCAGCGCTCCGCGGAGTTCCCACTCCGTAAAGGGCACGTTGTACTCATCCGAAGCGCGGGAAGCAAAACTAAGCTGGAAACGTTCCGCTTCGCGCTTCAGGGCCACGAAGGCAGGGTCATAGTTATCGGAACCGGATATATCCGCAAAATACGAGGCGAGATGGTTTGCAACGCGATAAGGATCTGTAACCAAGTCATTATCAATGGAAATTCCCGGTACAGTAGAAGATGTCTGAATGCCCGAAATGCGTCGTAGTTTAGTCCACACTTGAGAGGAGGGGGTATGTGCCGTAATAGAAGACACATACCGTTCCCAGGATCGTTTCTTACTCTGGCGAATAAGAATCCGTGCCTTGGCACGAAATTTCTTAAACGCCACCAAATTGGCCATGGTTGGACGCCGACGGTAGTGCTTATGAGCTCGACGACGGTCTCTTATTGCCGCTGCAATATCCTCTGTCCACCAAGGGACGAGTTTGCGACGAGGAGTCCCAGAAAAGGATGGAATGGACTCTTCGGCGGCAGCAAGAAGCACATCGGTGATGTGCTGTACCTCGTCATCGACGCTCCGGCAACCAAGATCAACGAAAACAGCTCGTTCTTGAAACGAGGGCCAATTTGCCCGCTTAAGAACCCAACGACTGGGGAACTCCACGGGCGTCTGGTTCAGAAGGGTAAGAACGATCGGGAAATGGTCACTGTCACAGAGGTCGTCGTGTACATACCAACCAAATAGGGGGACCAGCGCACGGCTACACACACTCAAGTCAATGTGTGAGTACGTGCCGTGCGCTAAGCTAAAATGTGTAGCTTCCCCTGTATTTAATAGACATAAATCCAACCCTTGAATTAAGCCTTCCACGTCCCTTCCTCTGGGGCAGGAAGATGGTGATCCCCATTGGGGGTGATGAGAGTTGAAATCACCCACGAGTAGGAAAGGGACTGGAAGTTGATCAACAAGATCTAAGACGTCATTAATATCAAGGGATTGGTTCGGTGGAAGGTACACGTTACAAACCGTTGTCATAGCAGGCAAGGACACGCGAACTGCAATAGCTTCCAGAGGAGTGGCGAGTGGAAACTCCTCACTATAGCAGTCAGAGCGAACGAAGGTACAAACGCCCCCGGAAGCCCGGGCGGCGTCTTGTCGCTCTTTAGAGTATAGTCGGAAACCTCTCAGAACAGTCTCGTGATCAGGTCTGAGGTTTGTTTCCTGTAGACAGACTATACTCGCCGCGTATTGGGCAATAAGCTGACGGAGCTCTGTCAAATGCCTGTCATAACTGTTACAATTCCACTGTAACAGTGCCATTGTGTGAACTTAGGGAATAAGTTGGAGCACCAAGCTACTCCAACTTTGACTCTGGAGAATCTACAGTCACTACGTCGACTATAATCTCCATGTCCTCAGGCGAGTTCATGGAGTGAATCGACTCAGTGGAAGATTTCCTGGACGCAGTTCGGCGGCGGGGGGATCTCCATGGGGAGCGCGCAGATCTGGGGGCCGAAACGTCCCCAGGCGCAGAAGCATCCGCAGGTGTTGGCGCGGATGGCTTCCCCTTTTTTGGAGAAAGGGAATGCGTAGTGCGGGGTCCCTTCTTACCCGCCCCCGGCTCTTTAAGGTATATAGACGGGTCAGGAGCCGAAGACCTGACCCTGGTCGACGATGCCGCCTCCGCCGGCTTCGGCGCGGCTTTCGCCGACCGTTTGGATGGGGAGGAAGACTTCGACTTCCTCCCGAGTGGGGAGGAAGTCTTCAACTTCCTCCCCTGCTGTGCGGGCGGAGCAGCCTTCGCTCGCACAGCCTTCGTGTTGGCCGAAGGTGGAGTTGAAGTCACCTTCGGGCTCTCGTTCTGATTCTGGGGAGTAGCTAGAGATGTAGATGGCAGTGGTACATTAGAAGGTTTCACAGTGGAGACAAAAGATGATGTAGCCGGGACCAATGTTGGTATTATGGCTCTATAATCAATCGTTGGAGAAGGCGAAATTGTGGTATGGTACTTCTTGCGGGCCTCCTGGTAGGTGAGACCATCCAGGGTTTTAATCTCCTGGATTTTCTTCTCACGCAGGAAGACAGGGCAGTTCCTGTCCCGAGGAGAATGAAATCCAGGGCAATTAGTGCACTGATATGGTGTTGTGCACTCTTCCGCTTCGTGGGGTACCTTACCGCATGTTCCACAGACGTCAGGGCTCGAGCATCGGGATAACATATGTCCGAATTTCTGGCACTTATAACACCTCATTGGTGGAGGGATATAAGGCCGAACGTCGCAACGGTAACTTGTTACCTTGACTTTCTCCGGGAGCACCGAAAGCTCAAAGGAAATAATGAAAGCACCAGTATCCACGATTTGACCATTGACCTTGCGCGTAATGCGCCGGACATCAGTCACGTGACGGTGCTGCATATCCTCCTTGAGCTCCTCGTCAGTGTTCAGAATCAGGTCCCGGTGGAAAATGACTCCCCGGACCAGATTCAGAGACGTGTGCTTTTCCACTTTGACAGGGATATCGCCAAAGTGGTCACATTTCAGAAGGTGTTCAACCTGCTCACCAGTCCTAGTCTTGAGCAACAAGCTACCGTTTCTCATCTTTTGTACCTTCTCAAGCTCGCCATAGACCCCTTCTATGTGCCGAGAAAACAAAATAGACTTTACCATCTTGAAATCACCCCCATCCGTTCTGGTTGCGACCAGAAACTTGGGGGTGTTAGCACCCAGATTTTCACGCACAGATTGTTCCCAGGGGGTTGATCCCCGTAGGGAATCAAAAGTTAAAGACTTGGGTGTAGGACCACCCTGTTTGGGTGTAGGTCCACCCTGGTTGGGGATTTTTCTTTTAGAACCCACGGCCAGATCATCCTCCCCGAATGCCACCGACATCCGATCACGGGCCGTCACAGTAGGCGCTACCCAGCCAGGGCAAGGCCCGCCTAGCTTGGAAGGCATTGCCCGGGGGTCCGATGTTTTACAATGCCGTATCGGCATGTACCCCTTGGCATATACTGGATTTTACAGCTCAGACATTCGGCTGTGCGGGGACCTGCGTAGTCAGGCGGATACTACTGAACGGGTACATGGCACACCCACCTGTCGGCGCGGCCAAGACCGGAACAGGCTTTCGAGCGTAGTCGCTAGCGTAAGTGGCCCATCCCCTAACAGCACGCACATATAGAAATTTTGGTTGCCAGACCCTGAAAGCAGTGACGGAAAGAAGTGCGATATAACCTAATGAGAGTTATACCGCACGGGTGTATGTCTTTTAGAGCTGACTGTCAAACCCTCGAAAGGGGACCGTTCCGAGAAGCCCTTTTAGTCGCCTTTTACGACTGGCAGGGAGTACCGTGGATGTATTCGCTTCCTCCCACCCACTGGGGGTCCAATTCACAAAACAACGCGGAGTCCTTAAAGTATAGCCAAGGTCGCCCCTTTTAGTCGCCTCTTACGACAGGCAGGGGATACCGGGGGTGTATTCTAAAGCCCCCACCCACAGGGGGGGACTACTCGAGAGGGGGTTAACATCACAGAAGTGACAAAGAGGAAATCTGACATTCTACGGATCGGAGCGTGGAATGTTAGAAGTCTGCTATGCAGTGGAAGGTTAGAAAACTTAGAAAGGGAAATGGATAGGTTGAGGTTAGATTTGGTTGGGATTAGTGATATGCGCTGGCAGGAAGAACAGGATTTTTGGTCAGGAGACTATAGGGTCATTAACACTAAATCAAACAACGGCTATGCGGGGGTAGGTCTCATATTAAGTAGTTAGTTATTGTTGTTTAAAGGGGCGGAACTACGAGGTCATCTGCCCCTTATATTAAGTAGGAAACTTGGGCAGCGGGTGGAATATTATGAGCAATATAGTGAACGGATTAGTGATATGTGCTGGCAGGAAGAACAGGATTTTTGGCCAGGAGACTATAGGGTCATTAACACTAAATCAAACAACGGCTATGCGGAGGTAGGTCTCATATTAAGTAGTTAGTTATTGTTGTTTTAAGGGGCGGAACTACGAGGTCATCTGCCCCTTATATTAAGTAGGAAACTTGGGCAGCGGGTGGAATATTATGACCAATATAGTGAACGGATTAGTGATATGCGCTGGCAGGTAGAACAGGATTTTTGGTCAGGAGACTATAGGGTCATTAACACTAAATCAAACAACGGCTATGCGCGGGTAGGTCTCATATTAAGTAGTTAGTTGTTGTTGTTTTAAGGGGCGGAACTACGAGGTCATCTGCCCCTCATATTAAGTAGGAAACTTGGGCAGCGGATGGAATATTATGAGCAATATAGTGAACGGGTTATTGTAGCAAAAAATCTATACAAAACCTAAGTGCACCACAATGGTACAAGTCTATATGCCTACCAGTCAAGCTGATGATGATGATGATGTTGAAAAAGGTCTACAAAGAAATAGATGAAATTCTTAGGTATGTCCAGGGTGATGAAAATGTTATAGTAATGGGAGATTGTAATGCTGTGGTAGGAAGAGGAAGAGAATGGAAGATAGTAGCAGATTTCGGATTAGGTGAAAGGAATGATCGAGGAAGCAGGCTGATGGAATTCTGCACCGAGCATGAATTGGTCTGGTCATAGCTAACACCTTATTCAATAACCACAATAGAAGAATATACACATGGATGAGAACAGGAGATACAGGGCGTTACCAAATCGACATCATTATGGTCAAGCAGAGATTTCGAAACCAGATTTAGGATTGCAAAACATATCTCCGTGCTGACATAAAATCTGACCACAATCTGGTTGTTATGAAATGCAGATTGAAGTTGAAGAAATTGAAGAAAAGTCAAAAAGTTGGGCAATAGACAGACTGAAAGAGAAGGATGTAAACGAAAGGTTCAAGAAGAGTATAAAGGAAGGATTAATGAAAAACCCTAAACATACTTCAATTGCAGAAGAATGAGCACTTTTGAAGAATGGAATAACAAAATCCTCAGAGGAAAACATTGGTAGAAGAAAGAATAGGTACAAAACCGTCACTCAGGATATACTAGAATTAATTGATGAAAGGTGGAAATACAAGAATGTAAGAGATGAAAAGTTGAAAGTAGAATACATACGTTTGAGAAATGAGGTTAACAAGAAGTGCAAGGAAGCGAAAGAAGAATGGTTGAAAGAGAAATGTGCAGGTATAGAAAATTGTCTGAAATTAGGAAAAGTAGATACTGCTTATCGAAGGATTAAGAATACTTTTGGGGAAAAGAAGATGTAAGTGCTGTAATATTAAGGACACAGATGGAAAGCCTCTAACAGATAGGAAAGAAAAGGTTGAGAGATGGAAAGCCTACATAGAATGTTTGTATAAGGGAAAGGAGATTGAGAATCATGTAAAGGAAAGGGAAGAGGAAATTGATGAGGATGCGAAAGGAGATTTGATACTGAGATCAGAATTTGACTCAGCATTGGAAGACTTAAGCAGGAACAAAGCACCAGGCATAGATGATATACCGATTGAGTTGCTACGCTGCATAGGTGATGATGGTCTGGTCAGGTTATTTCACTTGGTGTCCAGGATTTATGAGCCAGGTGAGGTACTCTCTGATTTCAAAAAGAATGTTATCATCCCTATACCAAAAAAAGTAGGAGGTGACAGATGTGAAGATTACCGTGAATCAGCTTGATTATTCATGCTTCAAATATCCTGTCTAGAATAATTTACAAGAGGATGAAAGCCAGATAGAAACAGAGTTGGGTGAAGATCAGTTTGGTTTCAGGAGAAATGCAGGAACAAGGGAAGCTATACTTTGTCTTAGGCTGATTATGGAAGGTAGAATAAGCAAAGATAAGAGAATGTTCATGGCATTTGTAGACTTAGGTAAGGCTTTTGATAACTTTGATTGGGCTAAATTGTTTGACATTTTGAAAACGATTGGAATAAAGTACAGGGATATGAGGGTGATCTACAATATATACAGAAACCAGACAGCAGTCATTCGAGCTGAAGGACATGAGAGAGAAGCTGGTATTCAGAAAGGTGTAAGGCAAGGCAGCAACCGATCACCCATACATTTCAATCTTTACTTTGAACAAGCAATCAAGGAAATTGGAGAAAAATTTAAAGTGGGAGTGAAGATTCAAGATGAAATAATTTCAACTCTGAGATTTGCTGATGACATCGTCATCTTGGCCGACACGCCCGAGGATTTGAAGGAGTTTTTGAATTATATGGACTCCGTCTTGAGGAAAGAATTCATGATTGAAATTAATAAATGTAAAACAAAAATATTGGAATGCAGCCAAAATAAATCAGAAACCTCTATGGACATCAAATTGGCAAGTGAAAAGCTAAAGGAAGTAGGAGTCTTCTGTTAATTAGGAAGCAAAATAACCTGTGATGGACGAAGCAAAGAGCATATAAAAAGTAAGTTGGCTCAGGCAAGGAAAGCATTTCTACAGAAAAGGAATCTGTTGACATCGAATATAGATTTTGGTATTAGGAAGTAATTTTTTGAAAGCCCTTGTCTCGAGCGTGGCACTATGTGGAAGTTGTTTGCCTTTGCCAAAGGCTACAAAGCAGGTAATTAATAAATTAATGTTTCTTCTTCGCGAGAAAAAAGTCAAAAATTCCAGAGGTCATTTATTTTTTCATAATCTCTAAAAGTACCACGTGTTGGTAACTTTTTAGTAACTTGTTTGCTTTTACCTTCAAGTTAGAAAATATATTTATCTACTTATTTATTTCTGCAACTGTGTCCCAGCACAGCAGAAAGTAGAATGCTTCAAGTACTTGGGAAGCATAATTAGAGAAAAGGGAGGCAATAGGATGGAAATAAATGAAAGGTTGAAGGTGCGCAGATGGATTTTTCAAGAGTGTTAGGGGGATGATATGGAATAAAGATGTACCAAAAAAATGTAAAGGAATCATCTACAAGACCTACTTTGTACCAATTTTGACATATGGTTCAGAAACATGGGTGATGAAGGAAAGGGACAAGATAATGATGATGATAATTGTTGTTTTAAGGGGCCTAACATCTAGGTTATCGGCCCCTAATGATCTGGGTGATAGCGAAAATGATAATGAAATGGAAACTAGAACGAAAATTAAGTGAGACGGAAAATACTTACAAAAAGGAACTCAGATTGAAACAACTCACAAAATATGCTTACAAAAGGGAATTTTGAACGAAAAGATTCACAAAAAGAATAGATTGGAAAACACCCACAAAATGTAGGCTAGGTTCAAAATACGTACAAAATGCAATGTAGCGTCGAAATACTTACAAAATGCAACTGAAATTCAAAATACTTACAAAATGCAAATGAGATCGAAAATACATACAAAATGCAATTGAGGTTCAAAATACTTACAAAATGCAATTGAAATTGAAACTACAAAATGCAATTCAGATTGAAAGATACCAGTACCAATCCAAATTATTCACAAAGTGCAATTGAAATTCAAAATACTTATAAAATGCAATTGAAATTGAAAATGCGTACAAAATGTACGGTAGATTCAGACGACTCATGTGGATTGACAATACTTACAAAATGCAATTTAGATTGAAAATACTTGACAAAATGTAATTTAGATTCAAAATACCCACAAAATGCAATTGAGAATCAAAATATTTGCAAAATGCCCACCAAACAAAAAGGAATTTAGATTTAAAATTCTTGCGAATTGCGGTTTTGGTTGAAAATACTTACAAAATGCAATTGAAATTCAAAAAACTCACTAAAATGCCCTGAAACCTACATTGAAAGACTTACTAAAAAGCAATTTAGATTGTCAATCTTTACAAAATGCAATTGAGGTTGAAAACAATCGCGAGATGTAATTTAGATCGAAAAAACTTACAAAATGCAACGTAGATTAAAAATACCTACCAAAAAAATCGCTAAAAGGGAATTTAGGTACACGGGGAATCAAGTAACAAAAACAGTGTGGGAATCTTAATGAGAAAAGGAAATATAATGAAAAGAGGAGAGGAGAGGAGAGGAGAGGGGAGAGAGGAGAGGGTCCGTCCCAAAGGTAAGGGACAAAAGGGGAAAACGGACCCAGCTCAGGAATCCCTCGGGGTCGCCAACTCCCGAACTCACCAGCCGTGAGCCCCTGAGGGTGTAGCATTATCTAGGGTGCACCAGAAGTGGTGGGGCTACATACACCCGGCCTCCGTAAGGGCCTTGAGCACAAGGCAGGAGGTAAAAGGAAAAGAATAAGAAGGCTGACCCCTCGCAGAAGGAGGGTATCAGAAAAGATAAGACAAGGGCCAATTAAGGCGGGAAAGGAAGAGACTCCCTAGGCCTCGGATACCCTAATACCGTCGGGGTCGGAAGAGAACAAGAGTTGACCAAGTGAGGTCGACAGGAAAGAAGACGGAGAGGAGCCCGGCACAAGTAAGTGGAAGCAATGCCGGACTCAGCTGGGGCCCCGCGGTCGCCAACCCACGTCCTACTAGATGTGAGCCCCTGGGGGAGAAAGGGACAAGAATAAAATACGAGCAGTGGAGATGAAGTTCCAGAGGAGTAGGGTACGAGTAACAAGAATGGACAGAGTGAGGAATGAGACAGTCAGAGAGATGGTAAGAGAGGAACGATTGCAAAATAGAATAGAGCGGTCTAGGCTACAATGGTATTGACATGTGAGGAGGATGCGAGAGGAGAGGATACCGAAGAAGATGTTTGGAATGGAAATGAAGGGAAGGAGGCCAAGGGGAAGACCAAGGGACAGATGGACAAAAAGAGTTAAGAAGAGTGTGGAGGAAAGAGGAGTGTGCTGGGACACAGTGAAAGACGAGAGATGGTGGATGGACAGGAAACGATTGAGAGGCTCATGTTCCAAGCAGAACCGACCAGTGGTCGGAAACTGCTCAAGATGATGGTGATGATGATGATGATTACTTATTATTTTCAAACATGCTCGATTTTAAGACACGTTTCTCTAGCACTGTTTTAGGAAACTTTCAATCACCTCACGCCTGTTGAAAAGCCCATAAGGTTCTGACAGCCATATCTTCACTCTCATTGGTCGCCCTCTCACCTGGACCAATCATAGCATGTTTCCGGCTCCTGACATCATCGAATCTTCCAGAAGCCCAGCTGATCTACTACATAACCAGCTGCTAGCATCCTCTGCTGTGTGACTTGAACACTTCGACCTCCACCGAGTACTTCGTTTCATCAGTGGCAAACTTGCCAAAATGGCGATTCTTCGTCCTGGCCTTCAAACATGACTACTAGTCATTCTTCAAGATTCATCATGTGTTAAGTGATCACTTCAAAATTATTTAAAGAAACATTCATTCCTACATCTTGGGACTTCTTCAAACATGTGGAAATTTCGGTTAAGTATCTCTATTTAAAGAAGCTTTGCTTCACTATTTTCTTCCCTTAAAATGGGTAAGTACTCTTCATAACCATCTTTGGTTAAATCTTCGTTCCTTTAACGATGTTGTTGGTTCTTACAAACCTCACCATGTTTGCTTGGCAAAACAAAACTTTCTACATCATAACCTAAAAAATGTATTATGCATCAACTGCAAGTTTATAGGTCTGGCACCTATATAAGTATTTTCTACGCTTTCACCACTGGAACTGCTACATCTTGAAAATGAGTTTAACTACGTGATCACAGCAAGTGATTAGATCCACTAAGTGTTACAGTGCATTTCTAATCTTCTACTTCCATCAAGCATGTTATTAATTGTGCATATGTTTTTCTTTTCAAATTAAGTGTAGCACAGTTTTCTTAAAAATTACTTAAAGAAATCAAGAACTAAAACAAGTAACATTAAATGTTCTTCAACTTCTCGGAAGTCGTACAACCCTTTTTTGGGAGTATTTCTGCTCCACTTAATTCTGCGTCACTAATTTGAGTTGCTTCTTGTTATGTATTTAATACAAGAGTTTACATGACATTGCTTTTAATGAACCTCTGAATCGAGATTCACATAGCAGCTTACCTTGGCCACTTTCCCTTAAGGAATAACAATATCTACTCGCTTTTGCCACTTTCCTTTTAGGAATTACATATCTACTTGCTTTTGCCATATCTTGTTTAGAAGCCTACTTCTTCTTTCTCAATTTTCTTCTCTAAGGAGAGGTATGACTGAAATTTGAAACTTCTACAGTTTTCATGATATCAGTACCAAATTTTAAATACACATGTAGATAGATATCAGTATACTGTATCATGTACCAAGTTTAATACATTTATGCCTACTGGTTCCCAAAATATCCTTGTTTTTAGTACATAATAATTAGTCGCTTGCAAAATGCTCCTTAAGATGCAATTTTCAGGCTGCTGAACTGAAATTTGATAAGAATGTACCTTACTAGTATATTAACAGTATTTGCCCTCAACTTTAAAATCTGTTGAATATTGAACTGTCTAGAATATTTCTAAATTAGTATTTTTTATTTTTTTAAATTAATGCTGCAACATTCAAATTTAACAAGCCAAAAAAATACTAATATATATTTGACATAAAAACTGAGAGCAAATTCATATCCCTTCCTAAGCTGGAGCATGCAAGTAACTTTTCAGCTAATTCTGATTTAAACTCTGTCGCAAGGAGCATTTTGTATACAGCAAAATGTGTTGAAATTTGAAACTGATAAAATTGCGTTTAAAGTTTTAGTACCAGGGTCTTACCTTAGAACTGCCCTGCTCCATATGTATCCCCCTCAGATGTCTTTTTTCTGTCTTTTTCTGATATTTTCATCCACTTTTGTAGTTTCCTGGATTGCTTTTGGTGATTTGATCTCCTTTTTTTACTGAAGGTGACAAGCTGACTTTTGCTGCCAAAGACCGCACAAGCAGATATAGTTTCCCCTCGGACAGAATGAACAATTTCCAGTGTTTTGAGACAACCCATGGTGAACTCACTGACTGCCTTAAGGACAGCAAGTTCAAGTTCTTTCCTCGACACAAAGACTTCCTTGGGGCATTTCGTCCAAACAACACTATGAAGACATTCGTTCGCCTTTTGTGTTCTCCCTTGGGTGCAACGTTGTAACAGCTGGTCTGATGCAAGCCTGTGGTATGCTGGCATGATTTTTAAAACTACTGTAGGACTTAATTTACAACTCATTTTACTATGGCTATCCAATGGTTTCCCTTCCGCAATTTGTCGATTATAAAAACACCATGATTTTAAAGATTTTGGACATGTTCCATGTTGGGACTTAGTGTCTGTGGACATGCAGTGTCTAAGAGTGGCATGAACTGCCCTTTCATTTCAATAACATCAGGAATATTACTAGCAATGGCATGCCTGTAGTAGTTTGTAAGCTTTGTAATGGTGGTCTCTTTTAAACTGCCTTCTTTACGACCCCCCAGAGTGACACCTTTAACCTTCCACTCCTTAACAATGTTCCGAAGTGCAGTACCAAGTCGTTTAGCCACATGATTGATACACTCCTCTTTTTCGATGACTTGCTGAGGACCATACACTTGAAGAGCATTCAAATGGGCATGGGTTTTGGCATCACCATCAGACAACATCGTAGTGTACCTCATCCCTCGGTCAGCAATAGATCTTTTCCAAATAATTTCCCCAATGTCTTTCTCCATGGCATTGGATGAGCCATTGTAATTTCTCTGGCATTCCCATTGAACCAAATGTCAAACTCTACACTATTTTTACCCAGTTCCTTCTCAGTCCTTTTACAATCAACAGCATTTTGACAGTACCTCATAATCTAATACAATGCCTGTTTGGATGTCAATAGCAAAGCCAACCCCATAGTTAGAACTCTGCCCTCGTTTATGCCACGTGGCATCGTAGGAAACACCTATGTCAATTATTTCATTGTCATCCCCATTATGAGCTTTGCAAACTGCATCAGCTGCCATACGAAGGACCTCTTTCTTATATATTTTCCCCTCATCCACTAACAAATTCAAATGTTTAGCATAAGGTCTCTTTCCGAGAGTATTCATGCCCATGTTAGAAGAGAATTTCTGCACTGCTTGATGACCTTTACCTATGGCACTAAATGTCTCCACTATAGTTTTATTAACATGAAAAGGAGGTCTTTGACTCTGCGAACTGGATATTCGAGGAGAACTATACTCACTAGCAGCCACATACCCACAGTTCCTACACTTGACTACTATTTTGCTGCAGAAACCATGACTTTCTCTAAATTCAACTACCACAGACTTTGTCTGACATTCACTACATAATAAATCTTTCATGAGATTATCCCATACACTTGTGTGAACTAAGGTATAAATCACAGCACCATCATTTATAATTGGGGGCCCAAACTGTGTTGAGCATTCTGAAAATGAATTTAATTTTCTCTCACTGCTAGAAATATCATAATTTTGTTCTGCTACAGAGCTCAAACCACTGACAGATGCTGCACTAGAAATACATTTTGTATCTAAATTACACTGTAGTTTCTCATTTGGGTTTTCAGCCTGGCCTACATCTAGGCCTAAGTTTTGAGATTTCTCATAGGACAATTTACCTGCAATACTTTTCTTCGAAGGGCATTTCTTTGGCTTTCTATAACTACTTCTAATGATGAATAAGAAACACAAATCACAATTCAACACAATTTCGAACACACACAAACAATTTTTCACACTTAGTATTTGTACACCAACACGTTGTAGGCCTACTGTTTACAAACACTAAGCAACCATGTTGTACTACTCAACACATTTAAATCTAATATTTCACATATGAAAACATCATACAATTAAAATTCCTGGCCAAAAATAAGGTAATCATTCAACACAACACTTGAAATAATTTTACAAGTTACAAGATTCTTAGAGAATAATTTCTAAATCACTGTGGAACTTGGTCTCTGTTTTGAACACAAGCAGACAAACGAGCAACTCGATTCTGAGCGGAGTATTTGAAAAGAACTACGAAGTAAAATCTAGGCCTAAAACAAATATTCTGCAGTACTGCAAGCGAGTGGGCGTGCACCAGAGCATTAAATACCCATGCAGCACCTTTTAAAAATGGCTACCACGGGTCAAATAAATGGCGCATAGAAAACATTATACCATTTTCTGATAGAGCACACATTGTAATATTTTATTTTTAATAAAATTAAAAATGACTTTTTTTTTCAACAGAATATCAAATATTTCAGTCATACCTCGCCACGTAACGGCAGGATTGGGTCCCTGTTCGTCATAACCCTCTTAAGGTTATGTTTGTTTATGTATTATTAAGTAGCCTATATTGATACTTTTAATGCAACTTTCCTTTCTATCTTACTTTGTAAAGTAAGTTACCTTCCTTTAAGGTTAAATTCTTTCTACTTCAAACCGCTTGGGCTGGGGCCCCAAGCGTTTAGCCAAAGAAAGTTCAGTTTCTTTAACTTTCATTCTGGAATTTTGGTTTTGCCTTCCAGTTGGTTGGACTTGGTGTTCATGCATTTTGTAGTTTCGTTAGTATTTTGGGCTAGGCCCCAAAAATGCTATCTGTACTAGTCATCATAGATGGCTGCTTTGTTAACCTCATTCCGGTTCTTAGGTATTTCACAAAGCAATGAAAAAACTCTTTACCATATTATATTTTTCTACGTTATAAACTTTACAATAAATATTTATCTGTTCAAGCAACATGTTCTCTCTTTTTCTTTGTATGTTCACTTTAAATGAATTTCCTCCTGGTATTTAACGCTCAACTTATTTTCAACTCTAACCTTCTGTTGGGGTTCACTCTGAAACAGGAAGCCTTTAATGGGCTGATCCTTTGGTTCTATACCAGAAGTGAAACTTGGACTATTGGTGCAGCAGAAAAGAGGAGAATTGAAGCGTTTGAAATGTGGTGTTACAGGAGAATGATGAAGATCAGATGGATAGATAGGGTAACAAATGAAGAGGTATTATGACGAGTGGGAGAAGAGAGATGTTTCTGGTGACTAGATAGATAGATTTTTATTAATTCCATTTGATCAAATACATGCATTCAATACATTTTTGATATAGGACACGTCAGAATTTACATGCATAAAATAAAAGAACTAACAGGTATATATTACTAAGATTATAACTATTTATAACTTATTATAATAGCAAATCTTAATAGATACAATCTTATTGCACAACTATTTACACCTCACTCTATTATCATAATATGAAAACTTAATTCTATAAATACAACAACATACAGCTAGGTATTAAAATTAAATTAAAAAAGTAAAATATAGTTATAGATTCCATCACTCCTATACGCTAAAATATTCAACTACTGAGTAAAAACAATGGCACTGCAGATAAGCTTTCAACATTCTATCAAAGGTTTTTATTTTTGGGGCCAGTTTTATATACTGGGGTAGTTTATTGTATAATTTAACTCCAGTGTGAAAAGTTCCTTTTTGATATATGCTTGTGTGTGTGTGTGAAATATGAATGTTTTGATTTTGTCTTGTGTTATGCCTATGAACATCATTGTTTGTTTTAAGTAAAACATCTTTATTCATTAAATTCTTTTTAAAAAACATAATACTTTCAAAGATATATATGCAGGGCAGTGGGAGAATGTTTAAATCTTTAAACAGAGGTCTACATGATTCTCTCGAGTTTACATTTGCCATAATTCTAATCGCTCTAATGCTAATGATGAGAAGAGACAGGTTGGTAGGACACATACTAAGACACCCAGGAATAGCAAGCATAGTTAAGGACGGAAGGGTCGAGGACAAGAACTGTAGGAGTAAACCAAGGTTAGAATAAACAGATTGCCTCGGATGTAGGGTGTGGTAGCTATGTAGAGATGAAACGATCAGCTCAGGACAGGGAGGCATGGAAAGCTGTATCATACCAGACAAAGGACTGAAGACTCAAACAACAACACGTAGTGCCATTTGTAATGTTTCAATCATTACCTTCCTACTTGCCCCACTTGGGCAGCCATTTTCAACCCACTGTTGGGTGACCTTTTGTAAATTATTAATCAAAGGGAGAAGGAAGCTTTTAGTTTTACATGACCGTTAATCATGCGATCATGAGCCACGGGACCTCCTTTTTATGTGGAATCCGAACCACAGGACATGGCATTTCACTTTGAAAATCTCACATGCATTGACCGGGAATCGAACCCAGTCCACCTTGGTGAGAGGCCAACAGCTTGACCGCTGCGCCACCACGTCCCCAAATTATTAATCAATATAAAATTGCAGGTTGTGGGGTGCTAAGCACACTTGAGAAGGAACACTACAGGAATGATCAGTATCATGCAACTACAAGGTTGTGAATTCCCTATCAAAATAAAAAATTTGAATCTCTGCTCAAATTAAACTACATTCTGATATCAAACCCATGAGCTAGGATATCTGCCTTTAGAAGGATTCAACTCCCCTAACACTAATACAAAGGTGGTCTGAATTTGTGACTTACGCTCTGGCAACAATATCTTAAATAAGGTTGTCAAACTTACGTAGCTGATGAACGATTCCACCCCTTCTCCGGTCATTTTGGCTTCTTGAAAAATCAGTCAAATCGATTTTCTAATTTTTTATCAGGAGAATTTTCCCAGACCTTCAGAGATACTCACACCTTCAAGGATTTTTAACTCTCATCTTCAGCCCAAATATAAACGAGATCAAAAATTCCACAAATATGTGTCTCTGATTTTATCGAAGATCACCCAACCCTTTTCAAGTTTGTAGCTGAAGTGGTTTTGGAAAAAGCCCACTTTTGCAACCCCTATTTTTGAGCCCTTGAAAAGGAAATCAGTGAAACTCCAATATCCACTGCCAGTAAACTTAGAGCAATTCCATGAAAAATTGTTAATTTGTAGGTCAAGAGGTAGAGATATGGTGAAGAGTGATTAACATTTACCTGTTACATATAGCCCACATAAGATTTATACATACCACAAAATTTATGTCCACAGTTTGTTTCGATGGGCAGACGGTGTGCTTCAATACAGATGGGACATAAATCTCGATTATATGCCGGTGGTGCAGCTGCCACAGCTGCAATGTTAATACCAAAACATCATAAGAAAATCAGTATCTTAAGTGTTTAAGAGTCCATTACATGCCTCAGAAAGAACTTCCAAAATAACGAACCTTCATCACCACCATTACCCCTTCGGTTCCAATACCTGCAAAATAAATGAATCAGTAAATTGATAATATCAACTAATAAAAGAGTATCTCTCTATACAGGAAAATATCATGCATAAATATACTAACAAATAAACAATAGACAGGAACAGGACAGATACACACACCTTTAAGGAATTGTTTTAACTCTCATTTTCACCCCTAAAATATACCAGATCAAAAATTTCACAAATGCATCTCATTGATTTTATCTAAGAACACTCAACAATTTTCCAGTTTGTAGCTGAAATGGTTTTGGAAAAAGCCCTAGCTAAGAAAATGATGATGATGATAATTGTTGTTTTAAGGGGCCTAACATCGAGGTTATCGGCCCCTAATGAAATGAAATGGCGTGAAATGAAAGGATGTAGATAAAAACAGCTCACTGCCATGGATGAAACGAAAATGGTGTTTATAAAACAGACAGTGAGCCCCAAAAAGTATGCCTTATTTGAATAAAAAGAATAAAAGGCGGATGGTAAAAAAGAATAAAACAAATAAGGCATAGTGAACAATAAAATAGATGAACACAATAAAAAACATAAAACAGACTTAACCTGAGTTAAAAGTCGTAACTACACATTAAAACTTAAAAAAGTAACCACTCTCCCTCATGAGTCGGATGACGAGGTCTACTGACGGCCCCGTCATCACGGAGAATAAGGGAGAGGGTATTAGGCAGTTTAAGAGTCCTTCGCAGATCGGCCAGATCCACACACTCCAAGAGAATGTGTGCCACAGTTAGATGGGCACCACAAGTACACACAGGGGGATCTTCTCTCTTTAGCAAGTGGGAGTGCGTAGCAATCCCACGGCCAATCCGGTGTCGACAGAGTACCACAGCTTCCTTACGGAAAGATCGGAAGGAAGATTTCCACACCTTCGTTGTCTCCTTGATGCCTCTCAGTTTGTTGGGTGGAGGCGTGGCACGCCACGCTTCCTCCCAATGCGACAGGATCGAATGCCGCAACTGAGAGCGCACATCACTAGCAGGCACCTTATACGGTAGCGAGGGCAGTGCGACTGCCTCTCTCGCCGCCTAATCAGCAAGCTCGTTTCCCGCAATACCCATGTGGCTAGGAAGCCACACAAAGGTCACCCCAGTTCCAGCGTCACACGAACAGACGAGCAGGTCGTGGACCAACGGATGCTTCGGGAAACACACATCGAGCGCTTGCAGCGCACTCAGAGAGTCAGTACACACAATAAAGTGCTGGTGATCGTCTGATAACGTGTACCGCAGAGCCTCTAAGATGGCATAGAGCTCCGCTGTGTACACGCCACAAGCCTCGGGAAGTAAAAAGAGAAACCGACGATCCTCAACCACAAATGCACAGCCTACTTTCTCGTTTACCCTCGAACCATCCGTGAATAGAAGCCCTGATCCCGGATACCGGCTCACCACGGACTGGAACAGCCTCCGATGGACGGAGGAGTCCGTGTCCGACTTGGGGCCGGTGTGCAGATCCAGGAGGATATCAGGGCGAGAGACCATCCACGGAGGGGCCTTGCTAGGTACTCGGACGATACAGGAGACAGAAGGAAATCGGAACTGACGGTATAAGTCATCCAAGCGAATCCCCGCCGGCCGAGTTGCTCGGGCGAGTGCATCATACAGCCGGCGATTCGGATTGGTAAACAAACATGGATAGCTTGGATGCAGTGGCATCTGTCAAATAGTTGCATAGGTCAGCAGTACTTGTTGGCGCCTCAGGTGTAAAGGAGGTACGCCAGCCTCGGCGAGCAAGCTGACGACTGGGCTCGTCCGAAAGGCTCCCGTCGCCAGCCTCACACCGCCGTGGTGGACACTGTCCCGTGTAACAAGCACTGACTTACGGGCCGAACCATATGCTACACTGCCATAATCAAATCTAGATAAAACCAGGGCCTTATAACAAAGTAGGAGCACCACGCTGTTCGCCCCCCACGATGTGCCGCTAAGAAACCGCAACATGTTGAGTTTCTTAGCACAGGCAGTTTTCAAACACCGCACGTGTGGTTCCCACGTCAATTTCTGATCGAAAAGGAGACCAAGGAACCGGTACGTAGCAACAACAGGCAAAGCTACATCGCCCAGATAAAGCTCAGGATCAGGATGGAGAGTGCGCTTTCGGCAAAAATGGACAACCGAGGTCTTTGCGGTTGAGAACCGAAAGCCATGCTCTAGTGTCCAGCGTTCCACTCTCCGAATAGCTTGTTGTAGCTGTCGTTCAGCGACCGCCATATTTTGCGCACTATAATGTAGAGCGAAGTCGTCTACATATAGCGACGGTACCACTGCTGGACCAGCAGCAGCGACTATACCGTTTATGGCAATCGCAAATAATGTTACGCTAAGCACCGATCCCTGTGGGACTCCGTTTTCCTGTATATGATATTGCGAATATGTCCCCCCCTATTCGGACACGGAATAGGCGAAGGGACTGAAAATTCGCAATAAAAACCGGCAAGTTACCTCGGAATTTCCATTGATGCAGGGTAGAGTGGATGCCGTAACGCCAAGTGGTGTCATAGGCCTTCTCGAGGTCAAAGAAAACAGCGACTAGGTGCTGTCTCCGGAGAAAAGCGTCCTGTATGGCGGTCTCCAGGCGAACCAGATGGTCGTTGGTACACCGAGACGCCCTGAATCCACACTGGTATTCAGACTGGAGTCCTCGCTTCTCCAGGACCCACACCAGGCGCCGATTGACCATCCTCTCAAGGAGCTTGCACAGACCGTTAGTGAGACAAATAGGTCTGTAACTCCCTGTCAAATTGGGATCCTTATCGGGCTTCAGGATAGGTATAATGATACCTTCTTGCCATTGCGCTGGAAACACACCTTCCAACCTGATACGATTAAACACCCTGAGCAAATAACGAATGCTCTCATCGTTAAGGTGTTTAAGCATCTGGTTGTGAATATTATCCGGGCTGGGTGACGTGTCCCTGCAGAGCGCCAGCGCTCCACGGAGTTCCCACTCCGTAAAGGGCACGGTTACTCCTCCGAAGCGCGGGAAGCAAAACTAAGCTGGAAACGTTCTGCCTCGCGCTTCATGGCCACGAAGGCAGGATCATAGTTATCGGAACCGGATATATCCGCAAAATAAGATGCGAGATGGTTTGCAACGCGGTACGGATCTGTAACCAATTCATTATCAATGGAAATTCCCGGTACAGTAGAAGATGTCTGAATACCCCAGATGCGTCGTAGTCCACACTTGAGAGGAGGGGGTATGTGTGCCATAATAGACGACACATACTGTTCCCAGGATTGTTTCTTACTCTGGCGAATAAGGATCCGTGCCTTGGCACGAAATTTCTTAAACGCCACCAAATTGGCCATGGTTGGACGCCGACGGAAGTGCTTATGAGCTCGACGACGGTCTCTTATTGCCGCTACAATATCCTCTGTCCACCAGGGGACGAGTTTGCGACGAGGAGTCCCAGAAAAGGAGGATGATGATGATGATAATTGTTGTTTTAAGGGGCCTAACATCTAGGTTATCGGCCCCCAGAAAAGGAGGGAATAGATTCCTCGGCAGCAGCAAGAAGCACGTCAGTGATGTGCTGTACCTCCTCATCGATGCTCCAGCATCCCAGATCATCAAATACTGCGCGTTCTGTAAATGATGGCCAATTGGCCCGTTTAAGTACCCAACGACTGGGGAACGACACGGGCTTCTGGTTCAGAAGTGTAAGAACGATCGGGAAATGGTCACTGTCACAGAGGTCGTCGTGTACATACCAACCAAATAGGGGGACCAACGCACGGCTACACACACTCAAGTCAATGTGTGAGTACGTGCCGTGCGCTAAGCTAAAATGTGTAGCTGCCCCTGTATTTAATAGAGATATATCCAACCCCTGAATTAAGCCCTCCACGTCCCTTCCTCTGGGGCAGGAAGATGGTGATCCCCATTGGGGGTGATGCGAGTTGAAATCACCCACGATAAGGAAAGGGACTGGAAGTTGTTCAACAAGATCAAAGACGTCTTTAATATCAAGGGGCTGGTTCGGTGGAAGGTACACGTTACAAACAGTTGTCATAGCAGGCAAGGACAAGCGAACTGCAATACTTCCAGATGAGTGCGAGTGGAAACTCTTCACTGTAGCAGTCAGAGCGAACGAAAGTACAAACGCCCCCGGAAGCCCGGGTGGCGTCTTGTCGCTCTTTAGAGTATAGTCTGAAACCTCTCAGAACAGTCTCGTGGTCAGGTCTGAGGTTTGTTTCCTGTAGGCAGACTATACTCGCTGCGTATTGTGCAATGAGCTGATGGAGCTCTGTCAAATGTCTGTCATAACTGTAACAATTCCACTGTAACAGTGCCATAGTGTGAACTTATAAACTAGGGAATAAGATGGAGCAGCAAGCTACAACTTATCCTCTGGAGGATCTTCGCCCACTACGTCGACTATAATCTCCATGTCCTCAGGCGAGGTCGTGGAGTGAATCGACTCAGCGGAAGATTTCCTGGACGCAGTTTGGCGGCGGGGGGATCTCCGTGGGGAGCGCGCAGATCTGGGGACCAAAACATCCCCAGGCGCAGAAGCATCCGCAGGTGGTGGGGCGGATGGCTTCCCCTTCTTTGGAGGAGAAAGGGAACGCGTATAGCGGGCTCCTTTCTTCCCCGCCTCTTTCAGATATTTAGACGGGTCAGGAGACTTATTCCTGACCCTGGTCGACGATGCCGCCTCCGCCGGCTTCGGCGCGGCTTTCGCCGACCGTTTGGGTGGGGAGGAAGTCGGGTCCCGAGTGGGGAGTAAGTCTTCAACTTCCTCCCCTGCTGTGCGGGCGGAGCAGCCTTCGCTCGCACAGCCTTCGTTGTGGCCGAAGGTGGAGTTGAAGTCATCTTCGGGCTTTTCGTCATATTCATAGGTGCTGGTTTCGGAACAGGTAACTCAGTTGCAGGTTTCACAGCTGGTACAAAAGATGAGGTAGACGGAACCAAATTGGGTATTATAACCCGATAATCAATCGTAGGCGAAGGAGCAATCGCGGTATGGTACTTCTTGCGGGCATCCTGGTAGGTGAGACCATCCAGGGTTTTGATCTCCTGGATTTTCTTCTCACTCAGGAAGACAGGGCAGTTCCTGTCCCGAGGAGAATGAAATCCAGGGCAATTAGTGCACTAGTAGGGTGTTGTGCACTCTTCCGCTTCGTGCGGTAACTTACCGCATGTTCCGCAGATTTCTGGGCTCGAGCATCGGGATAACATGTGCCCGAACTTCTGGCACTTATAACACCTCATTGGTGGAGGGATAAAAGGCCGTACGTCACAATGGTAACTAGTAACCTTGACTTTCTCCGGGAGCACCGAAAGCTCAAAGGAAATAATGAAAGCACCAGTATCCACGATTTGACCATTGACCTTGCGCGTAATGCGCCGGACATCAGTCACGTGACGGTGCTGCATATCCTCCTTGAGCTCCTCGTCAGTGTTCAGAATCAGGTCCCGGTGGAAAATAACTCCTCGGACCAGATTCAGGGACGTGTGCTTTTCCACTTTGACGGGTATTTCGCCAAAGTGGTCACATTGCAAAAGTTGTTCAACTTGCTCACCAGTCCTAGTCTTGAGCAACAAGCTACCGTTCCTCATCTTATGTACTTTCTCAAGCTCACCATAGACACCTTCTATGTGGCGAGAAAACAAAATACTCTTTACCAGCTTGAAATCGCCCCCATCTGTTCTGGTAGCTACCAGAAACTTGGGGGTGTTAGCACCCAGATTTTCACGCACAGATTGTTCCCAGGGGGTTGATCCCCGTAGGGAATCAAATGTTAAAGACTTGGGTGTAGGACCAGCCTGTTTGGGGATTTTTCTTTTTGAACCCATGGACAGATCATCCTCCCCGAATGCCACCGACATCCGATCACGGGCCGTCACAGTAGGCGTTACCCAGCCAGCGCAAGGCCCACCTAGCTTGGAAGGCATTGCTCGGGGTCCGATGTTTTACAATGCCGTATCGGCATGTACCCCTTGGCATATACTGGATTTTACAGCTCGGACATTCGGCTCTGCGGGGACCTGCGTAGTCAGGCGGATACTACTGCACGGGTACATGGCACACCCACCTGTCGGCGCGGCCAAGACCGGAACAGGCTTTCGACCGTAGTCGCAAGCATAAGTGGCCCATCCCCTAACAGCACGCACATATAGAAATTTTGGTTGCCAGACCCTGAAAGAAGTAACGGAAAGAAGTGCGATATAACCTAATGAGAGTTATACCGCACGGGTGTATGTCTTTTAGAGCTGACTGTCAAACCCTAGAAAGGGGACCGATCCGAGAAACCCTTTTAGTCGCCTTTTACGACTGGCAGGGATTACCGTGGATGTATTCGCTTCCTCCCACTCACTGGGGGTCCAATTCACAAACCAACGCGGAGTCCTTAAAGTATAGCCAAGGTCGCCCCTTTTAGTCGCCTCTTACAACAGGCAGGGGATACCGTGGGTGTATTCTAAACCCCCCACCCACAGGGGGGAAAAAAGAATGAACACAGGGAGAAATAACCAGGGCAGACAAGGAAACTCCACAACCATACACACCACTACTCACTGTGCAAATTTCCATCTCTGGCTGGACAGAAATATTATAAGTTGTTGATTTTTTATTATGGCTGACACTTTGACTGGCTGTACAACATGCTTTGGAGTATAAGGAATCGGAGATTAGCAAAAATCAGTTTTCCACTAGCGGATTAGAAGGCTTTTTAATGACACAGTATCTAATGATATATTTCCATCTCTGGTTGGGCAGATATACTTAAAGCTGATTTTCATTATGGCTGCCATTGCATGCATAATTCAACGTAACGGTGAACGAAAAGTCATCGTACGTTAAATGTTCTTAAGTACTGAAATTAGCCAAAATACCTTTTCTAATGATATAATATAAATCAGGAAACGATGTAGTACTGGTAATGGAAATTTACTCCTCAGGAAACAATGTAGTACCGGTAATGGAAGTTTACTCCTCTGTAAATAACCCACCCACCATTCCCCCTCTTAGATCATGACTTATATAGTAAATTCCAGCTGTGTCTGCCACTATGCAAGTGAATTATCGTCAAATAGAGTATTGCCAAGCCTGCACTTATGGTACTACTGAAAAGTTTGTTAAATCCAGACCAATGGCTTATGCCTAGACCAATAATTATTAGGTAGCAGCCATATTTTACACCTATGGTTTTTGTCACGCATCATAAATCTTTAAATAGACAAGACCTGTGCGGTGTATTTTGTATCCCACATGTTGGCAACTGGAGTGACGTCAATGTGTGTGCCTTGCTAACAGCTGAAGAGACCTCATGCGCTGCCAACATGGCATATTTAAGTAATTCAGCACATATTTCCGGTGCAGTAATGACCAGGGTTAGTACTTTCGATTTGTAACGTACCCCACAAGATGAAACAAGGTATCTAAAAGCCACGATGCCGTCCGATTCAGAATTAATTAATTCTATCTTTATTAACTTACGGCACACTATTTGAAAAATGCATAATATTTATTAATACATCCATTTGAGACTGTTTAACCTGTTAGGTAATCTCTTCTCCCCCATCCTTTTCACATTGCCCCACCATCTGAGTCTGCACATACCAACAGCTTCATGTAGCATGTTCATTTCCAACTTCATTATGAGTACCTTCCTGCCATTGCTCCCATCTATTCGTTCCGGCAATCATTTGTGCTACTCTAATATGTCACCTCTCTAGCTTATGTATCAGATAACCTGAATCTACCCAGCTCTCGCCTCCATACAGCAAAGTCGGTCTAAATATTGAGCGATGCAGGGAGTTTCCTCACTATACTAACTTCTTTCATGCAGAATACTGTAGATCACAAATGAGAAGTCACTTCATTGGCTTTTCTGCACCTTATTTCTTTCCCCATACTAAGAGAATACACAGTCTTAAGTACTTAAAATGATCAGTAACATTGGAGGAGACCAAATCCCTGGGATATAATTCTTTAAATACTGAAATTAAGACTAAATACCTTTTGTAAAGATGAAAAAAAAGTATAGTATTAATCGATGTTTACTCCTGCGCTGTCTAAAACCCACCCACCATCCCTTTTTATATCAAGACTTTTATAGATAAAATTTCAGCAGAGTCCGCCATTATACGCGTGGATTATGGAAAAGTACAGTATTGCCAATGCTACGCATACTGTACAGCTGGTATTGTAAAACAAAGGTTTTTTTAAAATAACAACTGATCTGTATCCTCTCATCTGCTAAGACAGAAATTAGCCAAAATGCATCAATAATCCTTATCCAGACTAATGGTTTTTGCCTGCACCAATAATTGGTAGGTAGTGCGGCCCACGCTAATACGAGTATATGCACCCCTGGCTTTTGCCACGCACAGTGGGGGTAACCACGCATCAATACCAGCCCAATGGTTTTGCAAATTAATGCTTTTTCACATTATTACAATATTATGTGTCTGTATTACACGTGTGGTGTATTTTGTAGACCACATGTTGGCAACACTAGCGTGACATCAATGTGTGTGCCCGATGTGTGTAACAGTTGGAGCAACCTCATAAGTAAGAAATAAAAACATACTATATTTGCGTAATTTGACACATATTTCCAGTGCGGTAGTGTTAATAGACAGCAATTTCAATTGCTTATGACTCCCAAAAAGTTATGAAAATCATATATTATCAATAAATAGCCAAGTAGAAGTGTCAACGTCAGGATTTATTCTCCTCTAGAATTAATAAATAATCCACCTACTCCAATTTAGTTCCACCTACCTGGCATTTTCTTTTCTAGTGTTTCTTCCCCACCAGCATAACTTTCATTTTTTAAAAGCTGCCTTTATACCATATTGCCTACATTTCTGTTAAAAGTTCTAACATTGGCTTGTAAGCATACGACGGAGTCTATCATTACTAACAGGTATTCAGCACAAACCAAACTGCTTACCTGGTTTCCACCTAATTAACTCCCACCTAGCCAGTTTATGCCCTTCAACTAATGGTTCATTATATAAAATACAACAGTAGTGGTGAATGATTACAACCTTACTTCACCCCTGTAACAATGTCAAATCGAGAACTCATCCTACCATCATTTATCAACATAAATACTTTTGATTGCTAGTAGCAACCTTCCCTAGATACCATAATCCCACAGGTTGCTCGGCATAATTTACCTTGGTACTCATTATCATAGACTGGCTGTATGACACAGCGGTAATGTTCTCGCCTGCTGTTCCCAAGGTTGCTGGATCAAATCCTGGAGCAGTCAATTGGCATTTGAGGGTGCGCGAATGCAAGGGAGCTGTGTCAGTAGATTTACTGGCATGTACAGATCCCCTTGTGTTCGCATTTGCTAATAATTAATTTGTTAATTTTGTAAGTTTTGATAATGTCAAAAGTCAGACCAGAATTTGATTTTTCATAACCTCATTTTTCGTCACCATATGCTTGTGACAGTTCATTTTGTATTTCGCTTTCTTGTTTAATCTAAACATATTTAAAATGATTTACGTACTTACTAATGTCATGTTTCGCCTCTAAGACATTTTTTCTAAGTGTTAAGGTCTTTCTTCACGAATTGAGACAGCATGGCATATTGGTTTCTGTAAGCTACGCGCTTATTGGTCCTCGCCATGACGTGGCCTCGCTCCAGCCAATCACCACGCTTCTTCTTCACGACGTCAGCCATGGAAGGTACTAGAACTTCAGCTGTTCGCCTATAAAAGAGACTGGCTCTGCTAGCCTCTTCGTGCTTTAAATCGTCAGTCATCATGCTGGCCACCCGTCCTGCAAACCGGACGATAAACCTCAACTTTGAAACTTCTCATCTGTAAATTCTGCGTCAAGAAGTGTTTATACATAAGCTTCGCCATGTCTTCAAAGACATTTTCAAGTGATTAAACTTGGATCACCCTTCAACGTGTTCCTGCGACATGAACATTAAGATGTCAATTATACATCTTCAAGTGCTACGGAAATCTATTCCTACGCAAGTTCTTACTAAGTGAATATTATCACTTCGTCTTCATGCTACAAGTCTTGAACTTTTGCGATAGCTAAGGTCATCCATCCTTACTATTCAACAAGTGTTCTACGTGACATCAGTGAAATCAGTTAAGTACTTTTGTGAAAACAACCACAACTTGACATGAACTATGTCATCTTCTTTGTACTCAAGTGTTCTATGCACATGTGGGATGTTAACCACACTTTGTTCTAAAGATAAGTATTCTTACATTCAGTGATATTTCACGTTCTTTCTGTTCTATCATGTTAGCTTTATACAAGCCTGTTTCAGAAGATTCCTAAATTTTAATATATTTGTGGCTGCTTCCGATTTCTCTTCGGAGGGATTACATATCGGCTTGCTTTAACCATTTTTTTTCTTTTCTTTTCTTTGAGAATAATCTCTTTATTTCTTGTGCATATCTGGATCAGTCATTGCACCTTTCTTGTGCACTTCACATTTCATGGTTTACTTGCAGATAATAGGCCTACTTGCCTACCTGCTTCTGCCATCTCCATTTCTTAGGAAATCTTTAATGATTAACTTACATGCAGTTCACGCATCCTGTGTCTGCCATTGCATCTTGGCAACTACCCAAGCATTTAAATTGCATAGGGTACTGCAGGACTGAGCCCCTGTCAGCAAATAGCTCCCTTCATAGGCTATTTATTCTTTTAGTAACTTCTTCAGTTTCCCTATTTTCTCTTCTTAGGTATGGTAGGATTTGCTCCCTGCCAGCCATCAGCTCATAAGCTGCGTCACTAATTTTCTTTTGCACAAAGCAGCTTAATTTATATTGTGCTCACAAGCACGGACCTGTTCTTTACGGGTAAAGATCTCTTACATTTTTTTTTGTAACACTTATGTTATCTCAAATTGTTAACCTGTATGACCTGAAAATTTGTGAATATACATGTTAAAGCTACCTGCTCTCTCTATTCTTTTTTTCTTGTGTCATATTGTCTAGCCCATGTTCCTTAGCGCTCAAACTTTATTCCATTTTGAATTCACTCAAAATGCGTCTGATACGGAGACCTTTAATTGGTCGATCCGATGGTTATTGATTATTCAGTACACCACCTTGGGGGCAAATTTCCGGCACCCCGGCGTCTAAAATCCACAGTAGTTGAAAGGGACATTAAAAAAAAACTATTAAGGTATTCTATCACACGCCTCAATTTCATCTACAGAGGACAAATGTCTATTCCTTTCTTAGCATTTATCAATAACATGGCACATACTAAACATTTGATCCTGACATCTTCATTGTGGTCTAAAGCCACACTGGGTGTCGTCCATATTGTTCTTGGCCAATGATCGAACTTCCCTAATACAATGACTGAGGACACTTTACCTGGGACCTTTATCAAAGAAATCCCTCTACAATTGTTGCAATCTTTCCTGTTATATTGCTTATAAATTGGGTGGGTTACTGCTTTTGACCAGTCAGAGGGTGAAATGAATGAATCACATGACAACTCTTATCCTTTCTGGCCAAATTTCACCTACCCCTGCCGCTTTGTGTTATTGTAGTTTATTTACCATCCTCTCTACTTCATCAACTGTGGCTGTGTTCCTGTCCTCATTCTCCTCCTTTATAACCTCAAATTCTGCCACATTGTCAGATTAGTCTCCATTTACATTTAGCAAGTTTTCAAGGTATGCTTGCCATCTTCCCATTGCTACCTTGGCATCTACAATGACTTTCCCTAAATTATCCACAACACTACTTATTTCTCATTTTCCTCCATCCCCGAAATTCTTCTTAACACTCCAAAAAGGCTTTACAGACACTTGACTCAATGCTCTAATTTATCTACAAATCCCATGATCTCCTTTTGGACTCTACTATTTGCTAACGATCCTTACCACTGCATAAAGCTGTGTCTGTCTGCTGAATTCCATGTTTGGAGCCATTATTGGTACCTTCCTTTTACTTTGACAAGCAGACTTTACTACAAAAGAGCGTCGATAATCCGGATTAATTGTGACTGTACCCTGTCCGGATTGTCAAAATGTCCGGATTTTCGAAATGAACCAAAAAACGGTTGTTTGAGTTCATAACAAAGAGAAAAACTTGCTAAAACCGTTAATAATTCAGTTCAGTGGTTACATAATAAATTGGAGCAGATAAATAAAGCCATTAATTAATATGAACTTGTAATGTATTTTAAAGAAAGACAGTGACAGTTACTACAGGTCAAGCGACAAGTCAACACTACTGTGCGGTGACACCCTACTAAGTTAAGTAAGCATTACGAATAGTTTTTTCTAGTGCATGCTAATTTTGTTAATTTTATTTATTTATTATTACATTGTGTCGTTCTAAATTGTATACACCTTTACTCACGTAATTCATAAAACCTTTAAGACAAAAAAAAATAACGTTTAACAAGAATCAAATTGCAAATCCTAATAAAAAAAAAAACACCAAGCACCATCACACGTCATGGCGCGCCTCGCTCGGAAGTGATGGGCCCATCTCAGCAAAGCTGTACAGCTTTCCGCGGAGCGACTAGCTGGTGAACCATGTCTAATTTCCCCGTACAAATACGAGCAGATATAAAATAAGTGAATTCATTTACGTATTTCTCAGTCATACAGTATAATGTTTTGATATAAGGATTACAACGCGACCAAGATCTACATTTTCCAACCGCCCCGAGTCGAGAAAAAGTTACCTTACAAAAATAATAACTTTGTTTCTTGGACACACAACATTTTGAAATTAATAAACCAGTTATACAACATTCCAATGCATATTGTGTTAAAATTTGGATCTGATCTGAAGACGGGTTTGTGAGATAATAATTTTTAAATGTGACGCATCGTTGAAACATGCTTAAAACGGGCACTTTGTGTTCCAACTGCGATAAGAAATATTAAAATATAAATTAAAAATTCCAAAGCTACAAGAACTAACGTAAAATAGAACGACGAAAATGATGTTATTGGATTTTATGTAAGTCTATTGGTTACTTCACAAACCACCTTCAAACTCTAGTGCACATGATACTTTGGTCGACTGTAGTTCCTCTATCCTCCTGAGTATCTCCTTATGCTTTGAGAACGAGTTCACAACAAATGACCCCCATGCTAGCACAGAAGTCCAGTAAACATTTCCCATTGGTGTTCGCTTCCCTGTCCTCACTCCAGTTACCCATTACCTGCTCGTACCCCTCAGTTCTATTTTCTATCCTATTTTCCCCCCATCATTTCTACACTGTTAACTCTCACTACCACATCAGTCACTGCCTTATTAAATCAGTCTACTTCGTCCTAATACACCCTTTCACATGGAGTGTATAGGCCTACTGAAACAATCCAGACATTTCCATATCAACCCACAGTAATTATTCATTCATGTACCACACTGAAACTATGTCCTAAGGTTCTCTTGACATACAGCTCTACTCCCCACTTTGCTCAACCTCGTTTCACACCTGCAATCTTTTACGCCCTCCTTCCCATATCCCGTTATCTGAACTTCACTAATCCCTAGAATATCCAATCCCATCCTACTTGCTGACTCGGCTAGCCTAATGTCTTCCTTCCATAACCCTCTCCTCGATATTAATAGCACCTCCATCGGTTGCCTCTCCATTTCCAAGGAGTCCCTGAATTGTCAAATGGGAGTGGAACTCTTTCACTCCTACAGGTTCGCGGCTTCCTCAGACATTATTAGCAAGTTGTTAAAATTACTTACACAGAGCCCCACGAGTCTCACCTCGGGGAACAAACAATCGAGCTAGGTAGCCCTAGATGCCTGAATACAAGGAGAACTCAAGAATATACCCAAGATGCTCCTATTCCATAGTAACTGGTATCCCAACTATCAGGCCCACATACTAGGCCACTCAGCTGTTGCCCATGGTTCCCGCACAAGGACGTAACTACACCATGAACCATAATGCGCAGAAAAAATGGTTTTATATCTCTTTTCTTACTTTAATGTTTTTATGATGCTTAGAGCAATACTCAAGGAAATATCGCAATCATTTAGAAGCAAAAAAGGTACGAGATATTAGACGATACCAAGTATGGTATCTGTTTGCTTCCGCTACAGAGGTTATAATTTTAGGTTTTATAAGTCTATATTATTATTTACCATATTTATGTCCGTTTTAACTGCTGGGGCTTTTAGAGATACCAGAATACCGGAATTTTGGCCCGAAGGGGATCTTTAATGTGCCAGTAAATCTAAATGACACGGCTCCCTCGCATTTGCGCACCCTCAAATGTCAACTGATTGTGTCAGGATTTGATCCTGCAACCTTGGGAACAACAGGGTTTGTTGGCAAAAGGTGGTGAGCAATAAGCCATCTATTTTACAGTGAGGGTCTTCCCTAAAGATAGGAAGGTTGGCTTGCACACGAGACGGACAGCGAGTGATTAGTCACTGCCACTTGAGAAGCACTTAGCAATAGCACAAGAGTAGGACGGGAAGTCCAGAATGCTATCATTGCATTTATTACACAAAGAGCTGGCAGGATACTTGTGGTGAAGTACTGTAGGCTGTCGTGTATCCCGTGATGGCACTTCACAACATATTTGATGACAGAATAATAAGCCGAGGACTAACGCCTGCCCGGTCCCCGATATGTCTCTTTGCGATTATTGCTTGTGGGAGAACCTCAAACAGAAGGTATACCAAAACAATCTGCGTACTCTGAAGGCTCTCGAGAACGAAATAACTTTAATGATACGAAATATCAGTCAGGATGAATTACAGCAAGTATACCAAAACCTCCTACGTTGGTGCAACGTGTGTCTAGAAAAAAGACAGCATTTCCAGCAACTACTGTGAAATTCATGTAAGTAAATATGATTATTAAATACATAAAATAGTGCAAATGTGTTAAACTAGTTGGGCGTTACGCTCCTGCTAGCCCCAGTGCCTTGCTCGACAGGCGGCTACACACAGTAGTCCGCCCGTCGCGCAGCGCATCCAAGGCTCAGTTCTATAGGGATGGTCCTCACTGTAATAGTTATGGTACCGGTACGGGGTCATTTGGTTATAAAGTAGTGCTTTGGTAATGAGTAGCAGGTTATATATGATAATTACTTGTTCACTTGGTAAGACAGTTTTTGAGTGTGTATTGGTAGCAAGAGGTTGTTGGCTAAATTGATAACCAAGATGGCTCCAGTGAACGTGGATATGTCTTTGACAGGTGAAGGAAGAGAGAGCATAAAATGTGATAAGGGCCAGGTCCATCAACCTTCGTTAAAATTTTAACGACATGTTAATATAATTTAACAGAAATGTTAGCGAAATGGTGTTTCATCAATCAACATTACTGTTAGCAAATCGTTAACCTATCCGTTATTTTAACATCCCATTCTTGTTCAGTTAGGAGTTTAACATAGTGCTAAAATGGCTCCATGGGAATAAGCGTTTCGTGCTCAGATATTGTATTTGGACCATTTGAACAATAATGCAGAACAACAATTCTTGCCAAGGTCAAATGACATGTTGCAACTGTCTGAAAATAAGTTTTTGGAGATATAGATTGCAGAAATGTGTTGGGAGGAAAGTGTTAAAAGAAATTGAAGAGAGGTTAGAATACCCTACAGAAAGAAATTTGCCTCTGACCCACACACCAATTTCTTTTGCCCTCAGGTTTTATGCAATAGGGTCGTTTCAAATTATTATGGGAGACGAAGCTCGAGTATCTAAAGCAACAGTAAGTAGGATAGTCCACAGAGTTTCTGTTGCAATTTAATCATTACGACCCTTAGATACTGTATATCTTTTCCTCGGGCACAAGAACATAATGAAATTATATGCAAGTTTTTTTTGAAAGAGCCCATTTTCCTGGTGTACTGGTTGCTTTGGACCGCACTCACATTCAGATTCATTCTCCTGTCGTGCATCAGGGGAGAAACATACAGGAATAGGAAAGGATATTTTTCCTTAAATATCCAGAGAGTTTGTGATTCAGAGCTCCTCATCATCATCTTGCACAGTTTCTAGCCACTGGCCGGGTCTGTTTGGAACACAAGCCTCTCCAACGTCTTCTGTCTTCCCACCATCTCTCAGCCCCCATCCTTGTCCAGTCTTCTCCTCTCTTCTTCACGCTTTCTTCCACCCCTTTCAGCCACCTGTCTCTCGGTCTCTTTCCTTCCCACTTCGTCTCGTGTATCCTCCTGGGTAACCTCTTCTCCTCCATTCGTTTTACATGTCTATACCATCTAAGTCTAGATTTCTCTATACCATCCGGTAATGGTTCCTCCTTCATTAATTCTCTGGTCCTCTCATTTCTTATTCTGTCCATCTTTCTAGCTCCAATAGTGCTTATCAAGAACCTCATCTCACCGGCCTGTATTTTGCTCTTTTCCTTTCATAACTCAGGTCTCCGAGGCATAAGTCAGGATAGGGACATAGTACATCCGATATATGACCTTTTTGCTATTCTGAGGGACATCCTTGCTCCATAACATGCTTCTCACACTCCTCCGGAATGCTTCTGCCTGTTTCCCCCCGCTCATTTATTTCTTTATTGTTTCTTCCATTATCTTGTATCAGGCTTCCCAGATACTTGAAACTCTCCACTTTCTTCAGCTGCTCCCCACCAATTGTTATTCCCGTTGTGGTTCTTTCCTTCTTCCTTGCTGTGATCACCATCTCACTCTTATTTATGCTAAATTTCATCCCATATCCTTGTATTATTCCTTCCCACACGTCCAACTGTTCCTGTACCTCCTCCTCCTTGTTTCCCCAAATCATCTGCAAACACCATTGCTTTCATCTTTCCTTCCCCAATTACTTGTGCCACTCGGGTCATTATGTCATCCATCACCACAATGAAAAGTAACGGTGACAGTGCACTTCCTTGTTTCAGGCCGTTTCTCTGTTCCAACCAGTCCGATCTCTCTCCTCCCACTTTCACACAGCTCACGCTTCCCTTGTACATCTCCTTTATCCTCCTTATAGTCCATTTTTCTACTCCTCTATCCTCCAGAGACTTCCATACTTTGTTTCTGCATACTCTGTCATATGCTTTCTCAATGTCCAGGAAGACCATCAGTAGATCTGTTCCATACTCATAGTGCTGTTCTCGTAACTGCCTTACAGCAAAAATCAAATCCACTGTGGACCTTCCTGCTCTGAAGCCATGTTGTTCTTCCCTCAACCCTCCTTCAATCCTTGTCCTAATTCTCCTTTCCAAAACGTTCTCAAACATCTTTGCGCAATGACTCATCGGTGTCATTCCCCGATAGTTTCTGCATTCTGTTCTACTACCTTTCTTGAAGATCGGGACAATTATTCCCTTTTTCCAGTCCTCTGGGGTATTCCTTTCCTTCCATGCTGCCTTCATCACTCGGTACAACCATTGTATCCCCACCTCTCCTGCTGCTCTCACCATCTCCACACTCAACTCATCCACACCCGGTGCCTTTCATCTTCCACTTCTTTCCATGATAAGTCCTTTTCTGTTTGCAGTCCATCTTCCTCTTCTCCGATTTCTTCCTCCTCGCCATGGTTTCCATTTGGGTTCAGAAGTTCTTCAAAATATTCTTTCCACATTTTCTTCAGTTCTTCCCTATTCTCTATCTCTTGTCCCCTTTTGTTCCCCATTCTAACATAATCCGTAGGATCCTTCCACCTCGTATTTTTTACCATCCCATACAGGACCTTTTTTGTACCTTCACTATCCTCCTTCATATCTTTGTCCACTCTTCCATCCACTTTCTTCTCTCCTCGGCCACTACTCTCTTTGCCTCCTCCTTTCTTCCCTTGTCTCTACCGTCCTATTTTGATACCACCTCCTAAAGGCTCTATTCTTTTCCTTTACTATATCTTTTGTCTTCTCATTCCACCATGGTGTTTCCTTCCACCTCTTCTTACTACTTGTCCTCCCACATACTGCTTCTGCTGCACCTACTAGTGTCTTCTTAAATCTAGCCCATTCCTCTTCCACCCCTCTTTCTTCATCTGTTGGAATTCCTTCCTTTACCATTTTGAGGTACTCGACCCTTCTATCTCCTTTCAGTTTCCATATCCTTATAAGTCTTTCCTGGTTCTCAGCCCCTTTCTTCTCCTTAGTCCCTCTCAGGTTCATTACCAGCAATCGATGGTCGCTATCCAGGTTCTCCGATGGTATAACCTTGATGTCCGTGACGTTCTTATTTAATTACTTCTCATACAGTATATAGTCGACCACCGACTTCCTGGTCAAGTCATCACTGTACCATGTGATTGTCTGGCTCTCCCATTTTCTTGAACCAGGAGTTCCCAACTAGCAGGCTGTTCCTTTGGCAGAAGTCCAACAGTCTCTTTCCTTCCAGGGTCGTGGTGGCTCAGCGGTCTAGCTGTATGCCTCTCACCAAGGTGGTCCGGGTTCGATTCCCGGTCAATGCATGTGAGATTTTCGAAGTGAAATGCCATGTCCTGTGGTTCGGATTCCACGTAAAAAGGAGGTCCCGTGGCTCATAATCACAAGATTCACGGTCACGTAAAACTACAATCTTCCTTTCCTCTTTCCTTCCTCATTTCTTCTGCCCCAACCCTCTGGTCCAAGTACACTCTCATACCCTTGTCTTTCTCTTCCTACATGGGCATTCAGATCCCCCTTAACAATTATATTTCTTCCTACCAGCTGCTTCTGCAATTCCTCTCCCAACTCCTCCTCCTCTTCAGAGGCGCAGCCTACTTGTGGAGCATACACTTGCACTATTTCTACGGTCTCTCCCCTCAGTGCTACTTTCACTTTCATCATCCAATCACTTATTCTCTTCACTTCTTCTTTTAAACCATCTCGTACTACTACTCCCACTCCATTCCTCTTTCCCTCTTCATTCCCACTCCAGTACAGTCTATAACCTTTTCTCAGTTCTCTCCTTCCTTCCCCTTTGTTTCTGCCAATCCCAATAAATCCAACTTCCTTCTTTCCATCATATCCACTATCTCCTCCACCTTCCCCGTCAGCGTTCTTATGTTTAAAGTTCCAAATCTTAGTCCGTGTTTACAGCCGTGTCGTCTATTATATCCGTCATGTCCGAGGCTCGTTCCATTTTTGAAAGCATTTGGTTTCATCCACTACTGGCTTGCTGGGCCTATCGTAGCTTCACCAGAGCCCCGTTAGCCGTCACTTTTCAGGGTTCCTGTAGGACCTTCACAGCTACCGTAACGGTCCCGGGGCACACGAAGTCCCCACTGTACTTCACCCCGACAGGCAATCCCCTACTTTGTGCCGTTGCCGGTCTCCCACGACGTGGATGAGGGGTTGGACTTATGGGAGCTCCTCATAAGGGACATAATTGCACGTTGGCCAGGCTCTGTACATGATAGTACAATATTTAATAACTCAAGAATTAGAGCACAGTTTGAGACGAGATGTGTAAATAGTGGGGTTCTCTTGGGTGACAATGGTTACACTTCGAGAACATATCTATTGACACCTTACCTAGATCCAGTAACCAAAGCTCAGGAAAGTTACCATCATGCCTGAAACCCCTAAATGAAATCGCTACATCATATAAGCAACTAACAAACATACTAATCAGTGAGGGAACTTTTGGATTAATAGAAAGGAAAGGCTACTACAGGTTAAAACAAAAGTATGCTTTTATAGGTTTATTAATGCGAATCTTTTTTTTTAAATTTGGCATTTTTTATTTTTACTTCTAACAATTCCGTTTCTTTTTCAATTTTTTTTCTTCGTTTGCTCTTCTTCCAGCTGACAAGAGATTTGCAGAGTATGCTGCCAGTTCAGCAATGTTCGAGTGGCACTGAAAGGCTTCTGACCTCCTTCTCCGTCCAGTTGGTGTCGCCGAAGCCTGCAAACCGAGAATACTGTACAGCATACCAATATTTTGTAGAACTGAATTATAACACAAGTAACACGAATTTTGAAGTCAGGCTTCTGTATGTCTTATTTTGATTTGTCATGCCCCAACTAATGAAAGGAAAAACAGTTTTACCTAATAAAGTTTGCTTTTGGAGCTACCAGAACGAAAGTTCTAATTTATGAAGGAAATTTTTATAAGTTCAAATGCAAACAAACCTTAATTTCACGTTTATTAACAAAACATAGTTAAAATCTACAAACCAAAAAAACACAACACAAACAAGGATTAGGCGGCATCGTTTATCGGTGATTATTTCCTGACGTTTCGGCTAGTACCCATGATTAAGACTGCTGCAATGACAGCCGAAACGTTGGGAAACAATTACCGATACACGCCGTGGCTCCATCCTGTAAGCCTAGATGATAAACTAGACACCGGTCGTGAAAGCCAATGATCCATATACAAATAAGCTTTAAAAATGAATATTTTTGGTACTTCTTAGGTGTGGATACGAACTTTCTTATATTAGTCCCAAAATGTTATCACCCATCATGTTCTCATTATACTGTCCTTGATAATGTTGCTCGAAGTCCATCACGTCTTGGTGAAAACGTTCCCCTTGCTCTTCTGAATATGCCCCCAAGTTATCTTTTAATTGGTCCAAATGAGCATGTAACGTGTACTCTAAGGAACATTCTGCAACCCACGAGTTTAAAGTTCTCACGCATAGTGGAAATAAGCTCTTTGTAATTCTCGGCTTTCTTATTTCCAAGGAAGCAATGGGTCACTGCTTTAAGGCTGTACCATGCTTGAATTTCGTGGGTATTAAGTAATTGTGGAAATTCTTCACTGGTCATTAATTTCTTTATTTGGGGATCGACCAAAATACCAGCTTTAATTTTAACGGCTGGCTGCGTGGCTCAGCGGTAACGTTCTCGCTTGCTGGACCCAAGGTTGCAGGTTCGTATCCTGGCGCAGTCAGCTGGCATTTGAGGGTGCGCAAATGCGAGGGAGCCGTGTCAGTAGATTTGCTGGCACGGAAAAGATCCCCTTCGGGGCAAAATTCCGGCACCCCGGCGTCTCTAAAAGCCCGAGTAGTTAAAAGGGACGTAAAACCAATAACATTATTATTATTTAATTTTAACTTCTGACAATTCAGGAAAAAAGTCTTTAAATATTGAAAAGCCTCAGAATCTTGACGAAGAGCCTTTACAAACTGCTTCATGAGGCTTAATTTTATATGCAACGTTATATTAAGCAATTCTATGTAGCCTTTTCTGTTGAACAATTGTAAGTTTAATAATAATAAATAATGATAACCCCTGGCACTACAGCCTGTGAAGGGCCTAGGCCAACCAAGCGACCGCTGCCCAGCAATTTGGCCTGCAGATATTGGGGCGACGCGTGATCAGTGCATCGGATCCCCTCGGCCATTAATCTTGGTTTTCGTGATCGGGGCGCTGCCTCACTGTCTGACAGCTACTCAATTGTCCTCACGAGGCTGAGTGCACCCCGTTCCAGCCCTTATGTCAGTTTCTAAAATCCCTGACGGAGCCGGGAATCGAACCCGGGGTCTCCGGGTGAGAGGAAGGTGCGCTACCCCAACACCACGGGGCCGGCAATTGTAAGTTTACTTGTAAGATAACGAAAGTTTGATGCTTTTCAGTCGGCCAACATGAGTGTACCCAAATGAGGTGGGTTATTCCCTAATGCTGAAAAAAATAATTATATGAGATTAATAAACACTGCCAAGTATCAAACTTTCATTTACTAGGGCAACACTGAAAATGGCTTTGAACACCATAATTCTTGTAAGATTAAATAAAACTATGTGTAGAGAAGTACAAAGTAATAATTGTCTCTCCGATTTTGCCAAATGATTTAGTCTACACACTAGGGGTCATAAGTGGGAAGTTTATGTCATCTGGTGCATAGGGTAGCATACTTCGCTCGAGGCCTCGATTAGATTCCACAAATCAGACTAGGTATAATAGAAGTGTAATGGATCATCAGTGAATATGATGTCAGGAGCAGAGCAGACCACGATGCTAACACTACACACAAGTTCTGGCTAAAAATGGGTATGAGATACAATTTAAACTTGTTAATAGATCTGCTGCAGATCGATTACAGGCTGGAAACAGAGCATACTATGCAAACATCAAGATGCTCAGGAATCAACTTATATCGCGAACAACCAAAATGAAGATATATAAGACAATGATAAGACCAGTAGTGACCTATGGCTCTGAAGCTTGGACATTAACTATGGATGATGAGAATACTGTGAAGTGTTTTGAAAGGAAAATACTGCGAAGAATATATGGCCCTGTTAGAGAGGAAGATGGATGGAGAATACGATATAACCATGAACTAAACGAATTGATTGGAAAACAAGATATCGTAAAGTTTATAAAGGCACAGAAAATCCAATGGTTGGGACATATAGAGAGGATGCCGGAGAGCCAGATGCCCAAGAGAATGTTGAAAGGGAGGCTATTCTCCAGGAGGAGGAAAGGACGTCCTAAGAAGAGATGGTTGGATGGTGTGACTGCAGACCTCGTCGCAATGGGAGTGAGAGGATGGAGGAGCAAGGCGATGGATAGACCAACATGGAGAGTAGTTGTCCAAGAGGCCAAAACCCACCCCGGGTTGTAGCGCCATGGAGTAAGTAAGTAAGTAAGTAAGTAAGTAATAGATCTGCTGCAGTTGTTGACTTCCAACGGTATAATCTTGTCGTCACTGCCACAAAACATTTTTCTCAGTTCTCATTCCGATTAAGGTTAACATGATCTACAATAGTAACAAAGTACTTTTGTACTTTTTGTCCAAAAGTGTCTTATTAAGTGTATAAATAATTCATGCAATATTTCTTTTAGGTTAGGCTGATAAAATATTTGTAATTCCCTGCCTAAACTAACTGGGCACACTCCTGTTGGACCAACTGATGAGCACTCTAATAATAGAATAGCCTAGTGGAATATCCCAAATATCTAATAGAACAAGTTGTTACCGTAACATCCATCTGGTAGCAATTGTAAATGAAACACCTCGTTTAATCACTTACGGTAATTTATTAACTAAATACTAAAACTATAGACAACATGTGTGCATGCATATGAAAAGGGACCACATGTCAGGTATTGAGATAAAGGTACTGTCGTGATCCATAATATGGAATTGAATTGAATGCCTCCGAAAGAAATTCAAGGAAGATTGTAGTTTTACGTGACCGTTAATCTCGAGATCATGAGCCACGGGACCTCCCTTTTACGTAGAATCCGAACCACAGGACATGGAATTTCAATTTGAAAATCTCACATGTATTGACCAGGAATCAAACCCGGTCCACCGTGGTGATAGGCCACCACGCCCCCTCCGAAAGAAAGTAAGGCCTTAAATTAGCACGTAATGGTACAACATAAGATTTCACAACTTTTCAGTAGAGCTGTTTAAAAATTTGGTTAATGTATAACACAAACAACTACTAAACTATTTAGAAGTTACACTGATCTTTACATTTCACTGGTATTCTGATATAGATTTTTTAACGAATATTTTATTTATAATTTTTTTCCGATTTTGCCAAAGGACCTAACTACATTTTAAAAATATCTCGCAAACCAATAATTGTACCAAGTTCTGTGAGGATTCAAATTTAACTCTACACACAATAATTAATTATAGAACGAACTACAAACCACCTTTAGAAACTCATCCCCTCACCTTAGACCCGTTCTTCCCCTTCCCCCCCCTCCTCCTCCATGCCATCATGTTCACTCCACCTATCCCTCCCTACTTTCTCAACTGGCTTGCTTATCGCTTGCATGCAAGCACACTGACCTCAGTAGTGTTCCGTTCCCGACCAGCACAGCACGGCTCTGTGACACCTTGCCGCATTGATACGTAAGTTTTTCAATCAGTATTCAACTCCAGAGATTTTCAAGAGATTTTCAAAACCCCTTTTCCAGATTTGGAGTTTTCACACTTAGCTTTCGTTTTTTCCAGTTGGGATTTGACACCCTTCCTGGACATATTGATATCAATAGAATGCACGCTTCTAAATTGGGTTACTATAAGCCAGCTCTTAACGTTATGTCTCCGCATGGGTCATCAACTACATCGTATGTGTCCATTAGTTCATACTATGACTACAAATGTATTCTTTCAAGCAAAAAGTGTAATGTACTACGCCACATTCGACATCAAGAATTAATTGACTCAATTTGAATAAACAGTATGGACTGGGCGGAAACAATCGCTTTGCATTTTATATTCAAATTAAAGGGCGTAACACCCTCTTTGCCATGACCTATTTATTTTTAGCCTACTTTTCACATTTTGCAAAAATGAGGAAAAAGTAGACTTATGAGATCGGGCAAATGTGTATCTGTCTGTCTGGCTGTGTGTGTGTCCCCCTATCAACTCCTAAACGGCTACAGCAATCAAAACAAAATTTGGTATGAGTAAAGATTTATACCTGAATATCTCACGGCCATATTTGAAAATGATGTCAGTGCTACCAACTGCTGAAAAATCGCAATTGAAATTTGAGCTCCATGTTGGATATCTTGGAAGGTATGAATGGGAGCTATTTCAAAATTGGCACATGTATGGATAATAATATTGCAGTTTAATTTCCAGGAGGCCATACATGGCAGTGTTGCCAATATGATTATAAGCCTGCTGATAGGTCCAAATTTTAAATGCATGTAACTTCTACACTATCAATTGGATTTCAACCAAATTTTGTATGTGCTATGTATACATAAGCAGATTTGACTGCGCGTATTCTTAAGAGCCACCAGGGCTGCCAACTGTTAATAAATGCTCTCAATTTTTTATATCCAAATACCCATATATCAGAAAGTATGCAAGCCGACAGCTTTAAACTATGCACACGTATAGTACCCGACATTCTATATTAATTTGGAGTAACTTGTATATGTCAGTGCTGCCAACATGATTCTAAGCCTGCTGATAGGTCCAATTTTCAAATGCATGTAACTTCTATACTAACTAATGGATTTCATTCAAAATTGACACAACAATAGATCCTATTATTTCAGATTATTTCTGACCAATACATGTATGTCATTGTTGCCAACATGATTTTACGCGCGCTTTTAGCTTCAATGTTTAACTGCATATAACGTCCATGCTATCCATTGGACTTCAACAAAATTTTGTATTCTGTACCTTAAGAGATGGAACTAAGAATATATTCAGTCACCAGGGCTGCCAACTGTAGTTCTCTATTAGGCTGCAATATGCCAGGTATACAGTATTTCGAACTAATTAGAAATTTCGATATTACCAACTTATTTTCGTCATTATTCTAGATAGATCCATGTAGATTAATCATTGGCATGAATCTTAAATTTTAAGAAAAGTAGGCTCTTTAGTTCTTCACGGAACTTCTTGTTATTTTCTGATTTGTGTCAAAGGGCACAAGTGCACATTTATTTGATTATGATCTGTGTTAAGGTAGATAGATAGCTATTCCGACAGGGGTGACGGGAGATGTATCCCTGACCAGGAAGGGGTATCTTTAATTGGTCGATTCAGGATGGTCACTTATTATTATTATTAAATAAGAATTTTATTTATGATAAACATTGCGCTAGCAGTTACAGTACCAAAGCTGGGATGTATCTTTAGTTGGTGAACCGGGCTGTAAGAATTCTATTTCACCCATTTTATTTGAACACTCCTGTACCTTTGAATCGGGGCATCGACCAGAAATATCCCGAACTAACAATCGTAGAGTCGCACCTGAGCTCAAATTAACGGGTGTAATGTTACCTTTGAAGAGGACAGATCAATTTTTCAAAATTTCCCAAATGGCTTAAGTACAATATTTTTCGCTTACGATGTGAAGAGTGCTCCCTTTTCTTAAATAAATAAACCTGACGTTTTAGCAGCGATTATTGTCAGAGGGATTTTAAATTTACGCAGCGAGTAGGCGACGGTCCAAGCAATACATAGACATGAAAAACCGAAGTTCGACATTTCACTCCCTTGAATGGTTTTTACAATTATTTCGTGAACTATTGACCGAGAAGTGGTCCCTTTTCTTATGCATGCACACATATATATCATGAACTACGTCATTGCTCTCCTGAACCCACAGGACGATAAGGAAAAGGATGAACACCTTGATCAATGAATGCCCGACTATGCTGCGGGGAGCTGCTGTCTGCGGCTACTGGGTGAACTACCATAGTCCAGGGCACAGCACCAAACACAAGTAAAGTCCGTGCGATATCTTTATGACTGGCCACAAAAGCAGCGATTATTATGCAGCAGCTAGGTGTTGCAGATTGTGCAAAACATATCAGCTGGGTCAAATATATACTGCAATCCGTACCAGACTAGTGGTCTATGATGTCACGATTGATGTATGATCATTGATGTTTGTTTGATGTAATAGTGGTTTGATTTGTTGCTATGTTGCATTGCTTATTATATTTTTTTCATGTTGGAATGAAGTTTCAAAAAAATGTGGTGCGAACACATGCAGATTCAGTTGTGCAAGGCTTGGTGGTAAGTTACGATTGTGCAGATTAGTTCAAATTGATTGAAAGGCTGCACTGCAATTCTCTAAAGCCGTTGTCAGGACAAAACTATTGCTCGCTACTGAGTTAGACCACTGCCAGGACGAAAATCATCGCTTGTACTGCAAGCATGGGATCCTGACACAAGCCTCAGGTTAGGTTTTTGTTTTTAAGGCCTAACACAAAGAATGTAACCAATATGTATTGCAATAAGTTATTTTTCAAAACATTGCGTTAAGAAAGAAACGCATCAGGATATTTACTCTACTTTGATAGGTCAAGTACAGGTTTTTTTTTGGAATTTTGTTTTCAAACTTTTTATCACTGATTTTTGGGGAGTAATATAGATCGCAATACAAAATTTCCCTAGGCACGAAATGGCAACATCCATGAAGTCATGGACGACACTAAAGCTGTAAACTATGCATACATGTTACATTCTATGTGTTAATTAATAAGGCATTACCAGTGATGTAAACTACCCATGTATTTATAAACCGGGGTAAATACCCAATTTGGGTAAATACCTGGTTATTATAGATTTTTCATTAAAAATCCTGCGTCGTGGTAAGCTGAACCTTAAAAAAGGGTACCGGTATGCAAACTATTCTACATTAACTTTTTAGAAATGTAACAACATTAGATAGTTAATAAAATTAAATTTAATTAGAATTGGGACTTAAAACAGAATTAGAATTGGGAATTAGATCAGGAGATAAAATTCAATAGTCATAACCTGAAAAACACAGGGTTAGAATTGAACTAGGCTCTTTTGCAAACATTGAGATAAAAGTTGGGGGAAATTTATTTAGAGCATTGACAAAGTTCTACAAAAGGTGTAATGTACAGTTTTTCAGAACAGTTTGTAAAATCATCTCTACTTAGTATAAAACTAAGTCCCCGATTCTTGGATGTCACGGGTAATCTCGAGAACCTCCGGATAGATTTTGATGCGGTTTTCACAATTCTGTAAAGGATATCTTGAGAAAGATTTCTGTAGAAAATAATTTATTTATGATCAAAGGAAGCAGAGCAGTAACGATTTCAGTGAAAAAATAACCAAAAAACCTGGCGTCCGAGCGCTTTTTTTAGTTTATTTTGGGCAAACCGTTAAACATATCTAAATACTATGAGTGTAAGAATTGATCAGCATGATAAGTTCTACATAAAATCCAGGAGAGCATATCTCTATCTTCAATACATCGCCCACTATAAGTATTTTTAAGTTTTCACTTCTTCTAACTATGTCCATTCTAATATTGAGGCGACAGTTTACGAGCTAGCAAAGGGCGAGTCTTATCACACCTGTTACAGCCTAACTAGCAGGCGAACCTATTGCCCCAGAAACAGCCAGCAGCAAACCGTCGAGTCGTGTTGAGTTAAGACTTCAGAAAAGGCTGGTTGTGTTTGGAGCTTCCCTGGAAGTTCAACTCGGTTTTTCTTCAATTCGCCTGTGAACTTTCCGTTCCGCAAAATACACAGTCAAGTTAAGATTGGACGGAAGGGGGATTTGTGTTTCATGCACCTCACCATTCTTAAATTACGTCTGACAAGAATTCGTTATAATTAATAGTCCAGTCAGTGATGTTAAGCCATCATGCCGAGATGTAAAACGGATATATGTCATAGTTCATTGACATCGCAAAAAAAAAGGGCTTATCACGTAACAATGAGACAGAGCAACAAATAATTTCTAGATTGCCACAAGAGAAAGAAAGATTTCGTTCTCGGCACCTTCAAACCATTGCTCAAGAAGAATACCGTCTGAACCACGATCAGAAACAAGCCTATAACACTAAGAAGGAAGGTAAGATATTTTTTCTCGATGCCCCTGTAAGCACAGGCAAAACGTTCTTGATTTGTGTGTTGCTCGCCAAAGTGAGGTCTGGTGGTAATATTGCTCTTGCCGTCGCATCATCTGGAATTGCAGCCACTCTTTTGGAAGGAGGAAGAACAGCACATGCAACATTTAAACTTCCTTTGAAAGTCAGCAGTAATGATGGAAGCGTATGTAATATTTCAAAACAAAGTAACACTGCCAGTTTAATCCAAAATTGTTCTTTAGTTGTATGGGATGAGGCTACAATGTCGCACAAAACTTCCGTTGAAGCTGTAGACAGGACCTGGCGTGATCTAAGGAATCGGAACACACCTATGGGTGGCTGCACAGTTTTGTTTGCCGGAGATTTTCGTCAAATCTTACCAGTTGTTACCAGAGGACGAGAGCCGACGAAGTGAACGCTTCATTAAAAATATCTTACATCTGGCCAGACATAACAAATTGGCACTCAAAACTAACATGAGAGTAGGCTACTCTTATCTTCAGAAGATAATAGTTTGTTTGCTAATTTGTTACTTAGAGTCGGAAATGGAGATTTACCGGTCATTGACGGGAAAATCACCCTCGGTGACTATTTCTGTGCTTTAGTAAGCAGTATTCAAGAATTGATTGATGGCGTTTATCCTCAAATCCATGACCTATCTAACAAGTCTCATTCATGGTTTATAGGAAGAGCAATATTATCGCCGACAAACGAACAAGTTGTGAAAACTAATGACTTGGTGTTCTCCAAATTCACTGCCTAGGCTCTAGTATATTACTCAGTAGGCTAGACGCAGTAGTCGATAGTGAAGAAGCTGTTCATTACCCTACAGAATTCCTAAATTCTTTATTTCCTTCTGGCTTGCCACCACACAAGCTTATTTTAAAAGTAGGAGTGCCTATTATATTGCTACGTAATTTACAACCACCAAAGTTATGCAATGGGACACGATTGGTAGTGAAAACTTTGAAAAACTGTCTCATTGAATCAACTATCTTAACTAGCTGTGGTACAAGAGAAACGGTCTTAGTACCCAGAATCCCCACGATTCCTTCAGATTTGCCTTAACGTTTCAAACAAGTACAATTTCCAGTAAGAGTCTGCTTTGGCATGACTATAAACAAAGCACAGGATCAGACACTTAGAGTGACTGGAGTTGATCTTAATGGAGAATGTTTTTCTCATAGATAGCTTTACGTGGCTTTATCGCTTATTACATCAAACCGAAATCTTTTTGTGTTCACTGCTGGGTTGCTAGTTCATATATAAAATAAATAATCAAATAACCAAAAAGGCTAGTAAATAGTAAATAGAAAATCAAACAAAGAATAGAAAATGGGAGGGAAGTACAGTGTCAGTTTGAATTCTGGGTAGGATGAGCTAAGCAGTGTTGTCAACCCATATGCTTGCTGGCATACAGTATATCTTCACCCATTATAGAGCCCACATACTACAAAAACTTCCTGACATGCATTTGTGTTATTTAGAGTATGCTTAAAAGAATTAATATTTCTTTAATATTTAAAATTGAATGAAAAATAACTTAAACGCACTTTTACTAAGCATTTTTTTTTCAAATGTCCTTTCTATTGAATATATTTTATTACCTTTTGAGTTTTGGCATACACTTTCAATTAATATGCAAATAGCCTACTCTTATTACTACTAAAGTAGCTAAGTAGCTTTTCCCTCCCACATCTTTGTAGCTCATTTCCAGTTTCATAATAAAACTCGACCTTCTCAATAACTTGGTATTTATTAAAAATTTAAAACACAAAACAAGCAAAAGGTTTTATTTAATATTTTACTTTAGTTTAAGGAAAAAAAAAACAATTAAAGACAAGGTTACATTGTCGAAACATAACATATTAATACCCAAAAATATCTGGACATCCATTTTCTTTTTTAAGTTTTGAAGGATCAATATTGTTCCTGATTTCAATTTAAGGCATCAAATACCTGTGTTTCAGTCCTTGTTTGTCCAACACTTCATCAACACATCAAAAAGTAATGTACAAAGCTCAAAAACTGAAAATATCCTCATTTTGGGTATTTAAAAGACCACTGGGTAAATACCTAATTTATATTTACCTTCCCACAGTGTATTTACCCATCCCACATCACTAGGCATTACATACAAACACAAACATGATCTGGGGCTTACATCCCAGACCCCCTTGCTTATAGTACATGCAGTAATTTTCATCCAGACAGTTGTCGAACCTAGAAGCGACCAATGGCTTTGTCTCACCATGGCTTTAGAAGAGTACAGTGAAACGTTTCAATTAAATTGAACAACTAAAAGGAATTGAACTTTAGTACCTCACCACCACACCTTGTATAACAGGGTGTCTTCCAACTCATCTTAAAAGAATTCCCTGATTATTCCCTGATTTTTCCAGAATTAATGAGAGAATTCCCTGAGTAAAGAATGCTAAACATTCGCCCGGGAACGGGAAGTGTGATGAAACGCACGCTATTTTTGGTTGGTTATAAGCGCTCTCCAGGAACAAGAAGCAAAATGTAATCCAGGAAAGCAAAAGGAAAATAGAATTAAGTTTTATGTTTTCTGTTCTCGGAAATTCCAGGATCCAAACAGATGTGAGCAATGGCGGCACAAGGGAAACAGTTGTGAATATAAATTTATTTCAATAAGTGAACTTGTTGTCCAGTAAAATAAGCAAGGTCTATTAAGTCATGCTACAGTAAATGCCTCCAATAAAAGGGACAAAGGAAGGTTGAATACACACATCAAGGTGTCACTATATGAGTGGAATCATCTTAGACCAATATTTAATTTGTAAAACCTTTCATTACCATTGAAATCACCAATCTACGTCGCAGGTATGATATTCGGTAGCATAAGTCTGAATATAAGCCTATACAGTAAGTTACACATATCCAAGGGACGAAGGGAGGCATATTCCAAGTTCTCACTCTGAATTAGGTCCACCTCGTCATGACAGATGTAATTGAGTAATCATCATCCAAGTCCCACTCCAGCCACCCAGGTGTGGTTTACAAGCCTCCTCCACTCCTTTCTGTCCCTCCATTTTTCATGTTCCATCACTTCTGCCACATCCAACCCAGTTTCTCCAATGTCCTTCAAAATTTGGTCCAACCACCTTCTTCTCGGTCTTCCAACTGGTCTCTTACCCTTGACTTCTCTTTCTAATTCCCTTTTTGCTACTCTTTCTTTACCCATTCTTTTGAAATGTCCGAACCAACGTAACCTTGCTTTCTGTAGCTTCTGATTTGACGGTTCCATATTTAACTCTTTTCTGATTTCAATATTTTGAATTCTATCCCTTGTTGTCTTTTTAGCTGAAGTTCTTAAAAATTTCACTTCTACTGCTTGTATCTTACTATTTTGACTTTTATTCGTTACCAGTGTTTCCAGTCCATATGTTACAATTGGTATGAAATATTGTTTATATAATATTAATTTCGTCAATTTAGTAATTTATAAATACATTTAAATGAAGGAAATCATTATGAATGATGTTTCGACAGGCCAGAACACACCATTATCAGTCTAAAATAATTTAACCTAGTCTGATAATACAAGGCCGAGTTTGAAAGGTGTTACAAACACATTTCCTGGGCGCAATTAAAAACAAAATAGGACATAAGTTCTAGCCTAGCCAAGGAACGTAGGAGCAATAAATATGCATTTAAGGGCTCTAGGCATATCCATCATATTACATAAACATCAAACATTTTCCTTGTTCCCGTTCCAGTCGTTAACCAGAGCCCCCGTTCTCATTCCCGGGCCAATCGTGAACCAGCCTGAACATAACTGGCAGCATCTACAAGGTAAAGATGATCACATTAACAACCTCATAGTGATCATGAGCTTCCGTTAAGCCTTTTGATCACTACAGTATAAAGTACAAATGAAATATTCGTAAGCAGAGCGAGAGGTTATTTGCCACGATGCACAAGAGTAGACACAGATCGAATAGCACACGATATAATAGCGGGTAGCACAACCACGTGTTTGAACGACTACGTATTTTAGGGGCTAAATCATATATCCACAGCAGCACAAGAACACCCTGGAAATTGTTGCACACCATAAGTTTTCACTATAGATTTAGCACACAATGGCACAAATGTTATATTTTTCGTAAACTTCAAACAGCACACTAAAGCATTAACAGTAGAACTACAGCAGACAATAATCAAAGAATACCGGGATAGAAAAGCCGCGCAAACAGTATTGTCAAACCAGGTCTAACACATGTTGCCCGGGCGCGCGCTAACACTTGACATGACAATACACACGGTAAAACCTCACTTCCTGTACCGAAAGCACTATCGAGACAATATACCACAATATATGCGCTTTTGAAGCTTACACTGAGCAAACCGTTAAAAATATCAATATACTATGAGTGTAAGAATTGTTCAGCACGGAAAGTTCTATAAAAAAAAGTCCGCGAGAGCATATATCTATCTTCAATACATCGCCCACTATAAGTGTTTTTAGATTGGACGGGAGGGGGATTTGAGTTTCATGCACCTCGCCATTCTTAAATTACGTCTGACAAGAATTCGTTGTACATGCTATCTCCATGATAATATAATTAATAGTCCAGTCAGTGATGTCAACCCATCATGCAGAGACGTAAAACGGATATTGGCCTAGGTCGTAGTTCAATGACATCGAAAAAAAAAAAAAAAGCGCTTGTCACGTAAAGCATTCATAACTGTTTCCGGGCGAAGCTAGTATATTATACTCTGTGAGCTGCCAGAATAGGATTGACAGTTCACGTATCTCCATGTGGTCTGAGAACGAGATTGCCAAACTGTACAAGCCAGAGATAAAGCTGACCAGGCACCGAGGCACGTGGGCGGTAATATTGCAACGCAGAGTATTAGGACATCAACTATGCGAACATGGATTGGTCAAGAGGCAGAGCGGTGATGAGTGACGTGGAATTTCCGCTGAAATGTCAATCCTATTCAGGCAGCTCACAGAGTATATTTATAAACAATACTAAATTTAAAATATTTTGTCGCCAAAGTTGCTATATCTACCGACAAAATCGCTAAATTGGCGATACTGATCGCAACGAACAAAATGCTCAAGGCCCAATAAAATGGCGTAGTTGGCTCCTGCGCAGAAAGCGAACGGAAAAGTTGCCACATCATACGTTCAGTTGACCTTGAGAAGGCACTGCTCATTGGCTGAGCACTGTCATCCGGGTGTCTACTGTAAGGATGAAGTAAAAATTAGTTACTTTTTAGTTACCTTTTAGTCAATTTTAGTTACCTTTTAATTCAAGATACGTCTGTGGTCTGCAAGCAAAGGGGCTCATCACGCGGTGAAGATAAACAACAATGAACTGTGTTTAAAGCTGTAAATAAAATAAATAATAAAAAAATACTATATATTAATTATCAAATTAGTTGTTTCAGCTAATATGTTGTCTTGTGCACAATACGTTGTTTTAATATCAAGAGGTTGCTCTGCTCTTTACCGTTTGGCGAGATTTCCTTTGTCCCCGCGGTAGATCACGAAGAATTGTATGCGACGTTACGTGATCGTCGCCAAATTCTGACTTTGCAGTCAAGTATGGAGAAATATCGAGATGTTACACAATCGGCGCTGGTCTCAGCCGTTTGACGAGATTCCCGCAGTTTTCACGATAGAACACGAAGAAAAATCGCGATTTAGATAAACGATGTCACTTTTGGTCATTCGACGAGATTTCCATTGTCCTTGAGGTCGGGCACGAGAGAATATAGCATTATTACGCAATCGGCGCCACTTGCTGTCCGTTTGACAAGAATCCAGTTGTCCTAGTCATTGAAGGCGGAGAAATATCGCGATGTAACGCAATCGCTGCCGCTGTCGGCCGTTTTACGAGATTCACGTTGTCCTCGCGATATTATGCAATCGGCGCTGCATCCAGCCGTTCAACGATTGCCTGCCTATCTGCCCTGACAGAATGGTGGAGGCAGGCTCAAGGTTAGGCATGGTTAAAATTCACGAAAATAATGGACATGTTGTATGGTCGGCGCCGTGATTCCCGCAGTCCCTATGCTGTGGTTGGGAGTTCATAAGTTCAGGGTGGATCACGAGGGAAAATTAGTATCGCGATGCAGCGTAAGAAGTCATTTCTAAGTGGGTTGATGCACTTCTCGCTCCCCGTACGCTTTTAAGTATACGGTCATGGTAAAAGTGGCGAGTAGGTTTCGGAATGTTTCGTGAAGAATGCCCAATCACCTTTGACAGGATTCCCGCAGCCCTCGTGGTCACAAGTTCACGATAGGGGACGGGATTTATCATTTTACGCAACTGACGTCGATCTCGGTCCGTTTGATGAGATTCGCGCAGGCAAGTCATGAGGTCAGCCAGTCTTCTTGAGGATGTGATTTTGGAGGATGAACGTTCGAAGTAGGGACCGTATCGAATATTACGAATTATTCTGAGAGGATTGCACGAATAATACGACAAGAGGGCACATTCTCTTTCGAATGCGAATCACGAATTATACAAGTTATCGACATAACCAGTTAGATTATATATCCGATGGAACCAAAGTTCGAAGGAAAAATCGACATATAACTGAATTTCGAATTAACCATACCGGATGTTGCAAATTTACGAGACAGATTTTTAAAATACCGGTAGGTTATTATGTATTTCGAGGCTATTTGGTATTTTTTGTTTCGAAACGGTAACATTTCGCAAGATAGCAACATTAAATTATTTCACGTTATATTTGGACTTCAATTTGACTCAAAATTTAGAGGTCGATAACTGAAATGAGAGGTTTCTGTTTAGTTTCGGAAGTTTTCACGAACAAACGTCTCGAGAAAAGTCAGGTTTCCTAATAAAACAGAAAAATATTTCACACAAAACTAGAAAGTATTCTTGATGCCGAAAATGTACGTTGAATTGATGTAGCCTATACCACACAAGGTGTCCACCGTATGCATTTCCTCTAGCTCAGGCACGGCGAAGTATAGCTTATGCAATCGGCGCCGCTTGCGTGAAACTCGCTCCATCGCAATCTCTGAGCCTAGCGGAGCGAGTTTAAATGATTCAAGCCGCCTACAGAAAATTTTCGTTACCGTTTGTAAAATTCGTTGCTTTTGCGTCACTTTCGTCACCCGTTTGTAAAATTCGTTACTTTCGTTACCGGTAGACACCCTGGTCATCAGTAACGAGCGATCACTTCCCGCGAAATTCGAAAGTATTGCTTCCACTTTTACGGGATATAGACAAATGGAGAAAAATCCCTGATTAACAAAGAAATTCCCTGATTTTTCCCTGATTATTCCAGAAATTCATAATTCCCTGAGAATTCCCGGTTTTCCCAGGTCGTAGACACCCTGATTATAACCTGAACATGTGACTGAATCTGCATGCGACCACACACATTATTTTGGAACTTCATACAACTGACCAATATCGCTGCAATTCAAGCCATACCATCAGACAAAATAACATCAACGCCCTCAAATCATCCGTGACTTCATCGACTACACTAGAAGTTCCCCTAGACGCATAAGTATTGCGGTATATACTTGAACAGACTTTTGTCTGTGTTTTATGTTGTGTTTATAGTTGAACATTTGGTGTCGTCCATGGAGTGATGGATGCCACTATTTTCTTTATGTATCTTGATTTAAAAAAATTGTTACAAATACATCCTTAAAAATAGAACACAGAAAATCCCCTGTACTGGAGCACTAGACAGACTACGACTGGAAATCCTTTATCAATCGTTTCTGATCTTTGTGTTCCCGGTCAATGTATGAGATTTTTGAAGTGAAATATCACGTCCTGTGGTTCGGATGTTACATAAACTGGAGGTACAGTAGCTCATGATCACAAGAAAAACGGACACATAAAGCTACAAGCTTCCTGCCTTTGTAACTTTTGTATGTTCAGTCCATTTCTATGTACACATAAGAAAAATAACTACTGCATTGCATGGATAAGTGCAAACAGAGTTTAAAAGACAACGAAGAAGGATTTATTATAGCTTTATCTATTAATAACTCAAGAAATGCAGTTTACTGTGTACTATATTGGAAAAGCGATTCATGCCATCATAGTTTAGAAGCATTATTAATAGTGAAAGAGACTAGAACCTGCCTTTGACACAGAACTCATTTAGTTAACTGTGTCCACCGCCATCAAAATCTGAAATATTTTCTATAGGAATAGCTAACGCGAGTAAGATACAGGAGTTGAACATTGTACCACAAGAGGGTGTTATTGCATTTTTTCAGTAATGCCAACATTATTGTTTGGCGCTGGTTTTGCCGCTTAGTTCGAAACATAGAATCGCTAAATGTGTCCTTATCAAACTGTTCAGATAGTGCGTTCATTGCAGCAGTGAACACTGATTAATGTTTTACATACAAAAACAAATTCGCCTCCGTGGCTTAGGCGGCAGCACGCCGGCCCCTCACCGCTGGGTCCGTGGTTCAAATCCCGGTCACTGCATGAGAGATCTGTGCTGGACAAAACGGAGGCAGACAGGTTTTCTCCAGGTACTCTGGTTTTTCCTATTAAAAATTTCATTCCAGTAACACTCTCATTTCATATCATCTGTCATTCGTTTAATCATTGCCTCAGAGGAGAGCGACAAACTTCGGCAGCCGGCACAGTTTATATCCTTGCCGCTGTGGATTTTCATACAAAAACAAACCTGACCTGACCCTCTTGCTTGTTGTACAATCAGTAATTTTCGTCCAGACAGTCATCAATCCTAGTAATGACCAATGGTTTCGTCCAGACAACCATTTTAGTTCATCAGTATTTTTTGTCCAGACAGTCGCCTACTGCAGGGGAGTGTGGTAGAGTGAAGGTTGGCAGCATTACCTAATGCAAGCCTTATCAAACATGGCGACGTGTTTTTTCGTCAATTTATTACTCGAAAGTGAATGTTGGTAATTTCCTTATTTTAAAGCATGAACGTGGTGTTTGTTAAACACAACATAATAATATTGAGACAGGACACCGTGTATTATACAAGAGCCACCAATTGAAATTCCTGTCCAATATCACCAGTGCACTGGAAATTTGTGCTAAATTACATAAATGTGTGCTTTTGTTTCTTGCTCCACGAGCGAAGGCAGCCATATTCCTCAAGTGCACAAGGTCTCTGTTACCTAGACGCTCATGAGGACACATTGACGTCACGTTAGCATTGCCAACATGTAAGATATAAAATACACCACCACATGAGGTCAGTCATTTGCATAACTATTTACACTATGTGTGACAAAAACCAGGGATCAATATGTAACTGGACCACAGAGCCACGCTACCTAGTAAAAAAAAAAAAAGCCTATACAATTAGTACCATATGCGTGGGGTTGGCAATACTGCACTTTTGCATAATTCATGTGGATTATGGTAGACACAGCTGGAATTTTACTATATAAGTCGTGATCTAAAGAGGGAAGGCAGGTGGGTTATAGACAGCAGAGGGGCAGGCTAAACTACATTTGAAGATCTATTTTAAATCATTACAGAAGGTAGTTATGGCTAATTTCAGTTATTGTGGGTTCTCATCTCCTTCACTGTTACCGAAGCACTCGCCTACAGGTTGCTGCATAGCTTGAGCACTGACCAGATTTCTACAGAGGATGGTACGGCAGATGCAACAAGGCACAAGGTGCACTGAGCAATAATACACAAGCTCCTCTGGGTATTGCTGATCCCCCACTGACATGCAATGTGAATAGACTATTATTAGATTAATTATTTTGAAGATGAAATTAATATGCAGTCTATAACATGCCTATGCCAAGAATGTCCACCAATGCTCGATCCAGATCAGTATTGACTTGGAACAGAGTTGAATGTGCGAGATACAGTACTTACATGCCTATTTGGCTCGGGGGTTTTTTCTTCCCTCTCCTTCTACAGGCAGATCATACACCATCGGCATTGAAATTGGTGTTTGATTGGCGATGCACGGACTTAAATGTGGCCTGCTGGTGCCTGGATTATCTTCTGAAAAGAATATGCCACATATGTCCTATGATTAGCAGATTTACATTTAATGACGGGGACTAGTATGGAACAAGGATATACCAATTAAGGCTAAAGAAGTTATGTACAAAGCATATTATGTTCCTATAATGACATATGCAGCGGAATCTTGGACAATGACTAAGAGGGATGAGAGCAGAGTACAAGCAGCTGAGATGAGATTCCTGAGAAGTATGGTCCAGAAAACGAGGAGGGAAAGCGTGAGAAATGAAGATATATGGAAAGAACTGGGAGTACAGAAAATAAATGAGAAACTGGAGCAAAACAGATTGAGTTGGTTTGGACATGTCAAACGGATGAATGAAGTAAGGATACCAAGACGAGCACTTGAACGACGGATGACTGGGAAGAGAGTACGAGGAAGACCAAGAATGCGTTGGATGGACTCGGTGGAGAATAGTATTAGAAAACGGAACCTGGATTGGAACACTGTGTCGGAGGAGGAATGGTGGAACGACAGAGCAAAGTGGAGAGGAACCATATTTGCCCCCACCCAGTGTCAACTGGAAAAGGGGAAATGAAGATGATGATGATGATCAGGCTCCAAAGCTAATTAAACAGAACTAAGTTGCTAAGTCCAGCTGAGATTACATATGTAAATATGAAAGCTTGCACAAAAGTTTATGGAATTATAACATTCGTAAAACGAATAACAGAAAACTTACAAAAACAAACGTGAGGAAAAAAATCACTTGATTAACCTACGACATGAAAATTTTGGGACTTACCGTGAGGCTCTGCATCACAGTCGTCTTCATTTTGAAGAGGCTCGACTTGGTCCACAATTAAGGCCAATATTTTATCGCTGGTCAAAGTTGTAATAATAATAATAATAATGTTATTGGTTTTACGTCCCTTTTAACTACACTGGCTTTTAGAGACGCCGGGGTGCTGGAATTTTGCCCCGAAGGGGATCTTTAACGTGCCAGTAAATCTACTGACACGGCTCCCTCGCATTTGCGCACCCTCAAATGCCAGCTGACTGCGCCAGGTTTCGAACCTGCAACTGGTCGAAGTTGTAGTAGGGGCACGTGAAGTGCCTCCTTCCGTCCTATAATGCTCAAACTTATTGTTCGAGTTTTCTTTCTTCGCGCTTCATGTTGTCATACAAATTTTTTTATTGGCTTCACGGTCCTTGTGGTTACAGTTAAATAGCTATTAAATTTGTTAGCGAAGTTTTGCCACGCCTTTTCTCTTTCTTTAATCTGTCTTTCTAGACTCTATGACAGGCCCCCCATTTGGTAATTAAATTATTTCCTGCTCCAGTGTGGAGAAATTGGTGCCCCAAACACGCTTCTTTCCTTCTATAGCCATTGTCACAAACACATGAGTCAGTATAAAGTAAAAACACAGGACACCAAAGGACTCGTAATTTGCACAAAGTGAGCGTATACAGGGTCTTCATATTTGCTCGGCAAGGACATTCTCGCTCACGCGCTCCGCCAGTGACTGCTGCCGTGCGCCCATATTTTCGGCAGAGTACGGTGCTTAAAATCAGTATCCTGCATTTTTACTCACCATGTATACAGTAAATGCTGAAAATGTTCCCCATCCTCTGCCAAACATAATCAGCATCTCCTTATGAAGTTTCCGGTTACTCCGATAAATTTAGCTTCAGCAAGGAAATAACGACCATTACGTCTATCTTTATTGTTTACTGAAACGGTACGTTTGAATATCTTAGCCAGTTGTTTTATTGTTCGATTTATAGGATTGGGTATCCCTGGAAATTTCACTCGAAACTTTTGTCTTGTTCTAGCGCACGATTTCCTGCACTTTATGTACATATCGTGCAGATATACACGTTCACGAAAGCAAACAAAAACAAAAAAAAATTACAGTACTATACACAATCACAAGAAAACAACTGGCTAAGAGATTCAAACGTACAGGTTCGTTCAGTCAACGATAAAAATAGACGTAAAGGTAGTTATTTCCTTACTGAAGGTAAATTAACCAGAGTAGGGTTATGGCACTATATATCGAACACTGAAGGTCATGTCTACGAATAATTGATCAGTAGTTTTTGCCAGTGAAGAACAGACATCTGAAGAAGAGATAAAACCTTAACGGAACATCCGTTGGTTGCAACTAGCTTGATCTGACCTTTAAAATATATAATTTATAGGTTCCAGGAGTCTTTAAATGCAACAGCTGTATTCCTCCATATATCGAACGGTCTGCATTATATATCGATCAGTGAAGTTGTAATTATCGAACATGATTTTTTTATATCGAACAGCAAGGTTTTAAACACCGAACAGAACTATTTATTATGAATCACGCAACCTTTAGACATTATTATGGCTGTAATAACAAGAACAAAACAGAAGGATTCTTAAATATAACTCACAAAAGCAATTAATAATATTAAAAATATCCTGAGAAACACAAAAATCAGTTTCGTATTTCCATAAGTCCACAGAGTGGAACATGTCTTTAGTCCTATTTCTTTCTTTTTCTTCAATTCTTCCTGGTACTCCTTTGAAGATATTGCGTACGTTTTTCTATCTGAACTGATGGGGTTTTTCTGGTACTTGAGGAACTTGGAGAAAATCTTTGAATGAATCCTCACTACTACGGGTACCGGTACTTGAGGTGGGTGAGCAATCAAGCTCTGAATAGATTTCATCCTCATTCAATAGTTTCGGCTTTTGAACTTTTACTCCACTCTTCAAAATGACGGCACCAGGATGATCCTTCTTGGGAGATGGTACAATCACCTCTAAACGTTCTTCATTCCACTTGAAATCACGATTATCAATGCCCGGGTCATCATGTATTTCTTCTTCTGATGAACTATCTGTCATAGTTTCATTTGCCGATATAGTTACATGTGTTGCATTGTACCGAGTTGTAACACTCTTCCAATAAGCATACAAATCTGGTTCACCATCATTTTGATTTTCTCCATCAAATCTTAGTTTTTCCTTGAACGTATCGAGAATACAACGAGGCAAGAATTCTTCGAGGTCATTAAGTGCAAACTGTAACATATGATTGGAAGTGGAAGGGGATGAAGGGCTGCCTTCTTCACTCTCTTGTTGACTTCCGACTGAGGTCTTCAAAATATCTGCAACACATTTTGAGTAGTCCACAGCGTTGGGATCTTGTGGATAGAGACCACACTTACGGAAGGCGCTTTTCACGATATCTGGCCTAACAGCATCATCCCATACCTTCCTCAACATGGGTGCAAAATTTACCTTTGTTACTGATGCCCCGAGAGTTCGTATTTTTTCATCTTGAAGAGCATTTTCCCATGCTCTCTTGAGAGGTGCAAATACCCTCACATCTGCTGGCTGCAGAAGATGGGTGGCGTTAGGGAAAAGGCAGTACAATATTATTCCATGGTCATGACAATATTCACTGACTTGAAGAGATAAATGACTTCTGTGTCCATCAAGAAAAAGAATAACAGGAAGTGTAACTTTCTTAAGCTCTAACCATGACCTAGTGTTGAAGGTAGTTCGGAAACGTAGCCACTCTCTGTTTTCTCGTAGATCCATGGCTCTGGTACACTATCTTCGATAAGTTGCTGAAGTCGTATGTTGCTGTAGACAATCATTGTTGGGGCACAATGCCCATCGGCACAGAAATTTCCGAGCACGGTTATGCCTTCTTTCTCTTTAGAGGTTGACGTAATTTGAAGCTGTTTCCCTCTGACTCCAAGGTACTTTCCTGAAACCTTATGGAACAGAAAATTTGTCTCGTCTGCATTGGAAGATCCTGCTTGGATCTTCCATAATTGATCTTACACCCTCAGATTCCAGGTAGCACGATAGTCCAGCAAACCAACCACGTATTCTCTCTTCCGACACAGCTGCCCTGCCCTTGCTAATGGTTTCAGCCTTCTTCTGAGACAGGGAAGGATGCCGTCCCATGAAACACTTGAACCAGGTTTTCCCAGGTCTTCCATGCTTAAACGGTGTGCTTCTTGCTGATGACTGAACAATTTGCTGTACAGTGTCAAGTAAATTCTTTCTCTTCAACGGAAATCCTCTCTTAGCCATATTGATCACCCATTCACTAATGCCCTCTTCTTCTCGTGGACTCAGGAACGGCTTTCGGCCAAGGGCAGTCTGAATCTTCTGACGTCCAGATAGTTTGTCGTTTAACGTTGTTTAAAGGGACCTGGTATGTTTTAGATGCCTGCCTTTGTGACATCATACCGGACTTAACCTGTTGAACAGCTTCAGTCAAGGCAGATAACGAATACTGACACCGTTTCATTTTTTCAACCGGTTTAACTCTTGATTTTGGGACATTTCCCCCCCTTGGGTGTCTTAATTTTGACCATAGTCAAGCTGTAAGCACTAGTTAAGGAAACTAACCAAGAACAGCAAAAATAATAATTTTCTGCTTCTAATCCTCTACTCTGTTTATTGCACAATATTTACCCAGTAGCGGCGGTTGGGAGTTAGACGTGAAGGGGGACAATTTTATGCACTACATGAACTACAAGGGGTCAATGGTTATGGGCTGTTAGAGTATAAAATTGAAGAAACTGAGGCACAAAATCTGCCCCCCCGAAGGTCCCCTCTCGTCGCCGCCACTGTATTTGCTGATGATGTCAACCCTGGTAAGTGACACGATTGTCAAATTAAGTGATTAGCACAACGTACGGCATCAAACCGACATAAGACAACGTAAAAAAAATATAACAATACCCGATGTGGGCTGAAATTCAGGCTCTCTCAATTTACAGATAGACACCTCATTAGTCGCGACCACAGAAATGTGGACTTAGGCGCAAAATAAAACAATACTGTAAATTAAATCAGTAGCAGCCCATTAATTTTAGTGTCGTTCGATATTAAGGGTTATTTTTGTATGCATGAACCTCTTTTATCGAACGACATTACGATATTATAAAACGGGATTCAAATACCGAACAGTATTTTATTTTAGGAATAATTATGAAGATAGGTTAAAACCCAGAACAAAAGAAATTAATAAACAAGTATTTATGTTAACACAACATATTATTTAAAGGACACTTCCGAAGACACTATTTTACGAGCAGAAATGAATAATCACAGGGACACGCCACCATACTAACAATCCAAAGCTGTCATCAATATCCCGCCAACAACAAGGTTCTGACACTTTCCCGCGCTCACCAACACAGTAACGACTTCGACCTATCGATTGACATAAAGAGAAGTTTGGCGAGGTGAGTTCAGAAATCTAAAATGCTGTGTAAACTTATAGATATCCTTATTTTGCAACGAAATGTATGAAGTGTTCGATATTTAAGGGGTGAGGTTTTGAATATTCCCGAAGGGAATATGATGTAGTTTCCATTTGAGCGGATGAATTATCAATAAATGATAAAAATGGTCCGGTTAGCTCAAACAATGCCAGCGTTTCGCCCCAGTGTGCCGTTGGGCTCGTCAGTTGGTACAGACACACCTACCAATACGCGTGGCTAGCACATACTGAGAAGGCCATGCAAAACACAAAATACAAACAGTATTGACACTACATCATATTCCCTTAGGGAATATTCAAAACCTTATTTGGATTGCCAAGGTAAGGCTTTTGTTTTTATGGAAGGGAGTTTGACTCCCATAGCACATTGGCAAGCTCGTGACGTCAATACTGTTTGTATTTTGTGTTTTGCATGGCCTTCTCAGTATGTGCTAGCCACGCGTATTGGTAGGTGTGTCTGTACCAACTGAGCCCAACGGCACACTGGGGCGAAACGCTGGCATTGTTTGAGCTAACCGGACCATTTTTATCATTTATTGATAATTTAAGGGGTGTTCGATATATAGTGCCGTAACCCTAACCAGAAACTTCATAAGGTGATGCTCATTATATTTGGCAGCAGATGGGGAACATTTTCACCATCTACTGTAAACATGGGGAGTAAAAATGCACGATACTGTATTTAAGCACCGTACTCAGCTGTACATATGTGCGCGCGGCAGCCGGCAACTGGCCGTCACTGGAGGAGCGAGAATGTACTTGCCTAACCAAATATGAAGACCCTGTATAATAGCAAACAAAAGAATACAAGTTGTCTAGACACCGTTCAGAATTCTGGAATACCATCCACGTCGTTCACTGCTTCCTTGATCCTTACAGAAAGCGACATTTAATGCATCGTCTGTTAACCGACTTGTTAAAACATTCCGTGGAACACGTAATCTAGAACAGAACGGTTAAATTACAACGATTTGTTAGCCAAATTTAACATAAGGTTGATGGAACTGGCCCTGGTCCAATCTCATTCAAGGCTGAAAACGAGCTTAAAAGTAGGATGGTAATGCACTATAAAAGAAAGTCAATTGGTGGAGGGATTAAATAGGTTCAAGTGCACGAGATTTAGAACCCGACGGAACAGATAGTGGTATCATTCTATGTGAGGATAAGACAGAAGGATATATTGTTATGATTACTGGCTCATCATTTGCACCATGCATTTGCACCAGTCCCTCACCTTCACTTCCCAAAGTTAGGATAATCCGTGTAAATTATGCACAAGTACAGTATTGCCAACCCCACCCATACAGTACTAATTGTATAGGCAGCCTAGGTACAGTTCTGTGAGGAGTTCAAATAAAAGGAACAGTGGTTTTGACAACGGTTACAGCCTAACGTGTCATCAACAGTACTCCGCTAGCTTTCTGCGGCCAAGGCCGTGCCTCGACCCGAGAATTCTAACATTTGTTTTGTCCAATCCAATGGGTTTTGACTAGCCTGAGGGCCGTGTTAGCCATACATGCACTCCTGGCCTTTATCACACACAGAGGAAATAGTCACTCATAATCTTTCTCTAGACCAATGACTTAAGTCACGCATATGACCGACCTCATGTGGTGGTGTATTTTGTATCTTACCTGTTGGCAACATGGTTCATTGTTACATTGCGATGCGGCTGCGTCGGGAATTTTTAGGGACATCAGTGACGTCACCGTGATGTTGCGGCTGACGTATTGACGCTTTGCCTGCTTGTCAGCTGATTAATACGTCAGTTTCGCGCGCGGTTTTGTTGGAGCAGGTCGTCCATTTTTTTCACCTGTTAGCGTTTGGTAAACGTAATTTTAACAATTATTATTCTTGTGAATTACCTATAGAACAAGATTGTGATATTAGCAGTGTCATGTGCGCGATTGTGTTCTGGGGCGTGGTGGCCCAGCGGTCTAGCTGTATGCCTCTCACCAAGGCGGTCCGGGTTCGATTCCCGGTCAATGCATGTGAGATTTTCGAAGTGAAATGCCATGTCCTGTGGTTCGGATTCCACGTAAAAAGGAGGTCCCGTGGCTCATAATCACAAGATTCACGGTCACGTAAAACTACAATCTTCTTCTTCTTTCGATTGTGTTCGAGATTTGTAATAAAATTGTTGAATTCCCAAGTCGTCGTATTCAAATAAAATGTCGTTACGTGTTACGTGAGGGAACGTGTGGTCGAAAAATACTGGTTTTTCTTATACATGTGGAATAATACGAACTGTGGGACCTATCGGAGAGTTTGTTTTTTACGTTGTTCATATGTTTATTTTGTTTTTTGCATTTAATTGAAAAGTTGTACTGTATTCTTCTAAAGCCATAGATAATGCCCTTTGTCTAAACGATAATATTACGTCAGGCAAGGTGGGAGGGAGGGAATATGCCTGGGTAAAATATAGAAAAAAATTGGCATTTACAAGAACACTTGCAAAGGCATATAACAGTCTTTTGTACCATACATATATTGGTCGGTTTTTATGTTTTACACAGTATGTTTGTGTGGTGTTATTAGACAGTCTGTAATGGATGGTGTTTTCTAATCAAGTATTTTCAGTCAATACTGGAAAACATAAAAATACCGAACTGTTGTTTGGGGGTATGGGGTTGCCCCCCCCCCCCCCCCAAAAAAAAAACATTTTTGACCACAATGTTTTATACGGAAATTAGAATGCTTTAGTTTTTGGATGTTTTTGCGTAAGTTATCGTATTTGTGTTTGCGCATTTGTAGCCAACATTGGAAAAAAGAAATCAAATTATACATAATCATATCTTGCTATACACAATTGGTTTTGTAGTTTTTTATAATGCTTATTTCTGTTATTGAGTTGTCTCCACCGAAAATAATATATAACCAATGTTTTTCCCGTAAGCTTGCCAGAGAAGCATTTCGTAAAGTCGTTGATAATATCACAGAAGCCGACAATTTTATAATCATCAATTTCAAATAATAATTGAGCTATATAGGCCAATTTTAGATTTCGATGCGGAAAATTAAAATTCTCAATTTAAATCGCGAATTTTTTCTACGCATCGGAATCTTTAATTGAGCTATGTAGGTCAATTGCAGATTTCGATGCACGGTTTTTTAATTATGAAATTACAAGAATTACGATGTGTATCGGAATCTGTAATTGATCTACGTAGGCCAATTATAGATTTCGATGCGGAAAATCAAAAATATTGTTACGGCTGTGAGTTTGTTCATCGCTCGCCGCATGAGTCACAGCTGCCCCCGGGCTGGGCTGTGCTCTGCCTCAAGAGTATTGCGTGCGCCTTACGCAACAAGGGCTACTAGGACAAAGGGATGGTCCAGAATATTCGTGACCCAGCCATTGATGGAAACCTCGAGAAGCCGTGAATCCTGGATGGGTCTAGAAGCATTTTTGAGTCACCGGCCTGCTATATAATGGCGACCTGGCAAGCGAGGTGAACAGTGTTTTTTTTTCGAGACAGTGCGAGCGTTTACCTTGAGCGACAGTTAGTGACGTGACTTGCGAAACCCTAGTGTAGCTGATTCTCTTGACAGCGAGGGAGTGTGAGCCTACAGAGGAACTGTGCCTTGAGCAAGTGTGTTTTCCAGTGCAGCAGAGGTTAGTGTGGTAAATTGCGAAAGCACCGGGGGCTGTTTCCCTAGCCAGCTGTCAGCGAGGCAGAGTGTAGGGGTGAGTGACCGGCTATCGTAAATAGCTGTAGTGTTGCTTGTAGTTCTGTCAAGGATACAGGACTCATTAGGACGGATTAACTTCTGTGGTCTGTTGACAAGTGAAGGGCAAGAGTTCCCTACAAGAGGAAACTGGAGTGAGGTACCGATTGCTTGTATTTGCTATTTGCTTTCAGGCTTCCAATAAAGCTAATTATATTTCTTTAAAGGAACAATTGTGTTTGTGCTTTCACCCACCGTAATCCAGTTAACGTAAGTGCCACTAGGGGGTGGCACGAAACAACTGGTGTCAGAAGCTGGATTACAAACTCAAGCACAAGCACAACACCTGAAGGTCCTGGTTTCAAAACCCGAGCAGGCCATTTTACCACAGTTCTCTAATTTTCCTATGAGTGCATGCCCTTTACAAGACAATCAACTAAAATGGAATCGCAATTGGCAGCATTGCTAGAAAAGTTAAGTGGCATGGAAACCAAGATGGAGGCCGGCCAGAAGAAAATGGAAGACTGCCAGAAGAGTTTAGCCGAGGACCTAAATTCCAAATTAGAAGACGGTCAGAATAAGTTAGCGGAGGACCTGAAGAAGATGGAAGACGGCCAGAAGAACTTAGCGGAGGACCTGAAGAAGATGGAAGACGGCCAGAAGAATTTAGCCAAGGACCTGACTACCAAATTCCTGGATGGACAGAAAAATTTGGAAGAGTGTCTGCTGACGAAATTAGAGGAGAGCCAAAGGAAATTAGAACAGGGCCTACGTGAGGAAGTCTCAGCAGTGGAAAAGAAGTTTGACGCCTTACAAGAGGAAGTTGCCGAACTGCGCCAACGCCCACTGACGGGGGTAGAAGAGAAATTCAACGCTTTAAAATAGGAAATTGCTGAGCTGAGCCAACGCCCGCCGACGGGTATGGAAGCGAGATTCAACGCTCTACAAGAGGAAGTTGCCGAACTGCGCCAACGCCCACTGACGGGGGTGGAAGAGAAATTCAACGCTTTACAAAAGGAAATTGCTGAGCTGAACCAACGCCCGCCGACGGGGATGGAAGCGAGATTTAACGCTCTTCAAGAGGAAGTTGCCGAGCTGCACCGACGCCCGCCCACATGTACACCGGGAATATCAGGAACGGGACAGAGCAGAGTGACGCCCCCAACCTTCGACGGAAAGGTCCCGTGGAGCACCTATTTACGTCAGTTCGAGGCAGCCTGTTCCATAAACAACTGGAACAGCACGGAAAAGGCTACAGCTCTCATTGTAGCGCTGAGAGGGGACGCCCTTAACGTCCTTCAGGCCATCCCGACTGGATCCCAGGACTATGCTTCACTAATCACCACTATGGAGTCCCAATATGGAGATAGCCATCTTCAGCAGGCCTATCAGATGCAGCTCCGGACTCGGGTACAAAAGAACGCGGAAACCCTGCAGGAGTTAGAGATGGACATCGCACGCCTCGTAAGGCTCGCCTACCCAACAGCGCCGGGCGACTTTCTGGAACAGATAGCGACGCAGCCCTTCACTGACGGGCTACGGGACTCGGACACTCAACAGGCGCTGCGACTCGTGCGCATGAAGACCCTGGCAGATGCGCTGAGCCACGCACTTGAGTTCGAGACGACAAAACAGGCATTTAGAATGCACGCGCGTGTGCATCAAGTGGACGTTGACGAACCAGCAAAACCAACGAGACCAAGCCCCTGGCCGACAAATTTATGGAGGCGCTAAGCCGTTTCTTCGATAGTCGCGGCACCACCAGCAACGACGCAGCCGGTAGACAACCAGAGAGGCGGCCCGGAAGAAGGCTACCGACCTGCTGGACCTGCGGTAAGAAAGGCCACCTGAGCAAGGACTGCGGTGATCGCCGCCGCCGAGGGTATCCGACGGGAAATCAGTCGTCTGAAAACCACGCGGCCCAGGGAAACGAGTATTAGCCAGCCTTGGGGGGCAAAGGTTGGCTTGTGACAGTCGTCAAGCCCCGGCAGTCCAAGTTCGTGTGACGCAGTTACGGAGGGATAATAGCAGCCTGATGGTCGACGGAGTCGTCAACGGAGTGAGCTGGCCCATGCTGATCGACACGGGAGCGTCGAGGCCCGTCGTCAATCCCACCGTGATCCCGAAGTGGAGAGTGCAACCCACACAAAGGAACCTCCAGCTAATAACCGCGACTGGAGAGACCGCACCGGTACATGGCGAAGCATCTCTGGAGTTCGTCATTGTTCGACGGGCGGTGAAGCATCCAGTGCTCGTGGCTGATGTATCAAACGAAGTGATCATCGGACTGGACTTCCTGGACCAGAACATCATCATCTTGGACCTGAGTACCAACACTCTGCACTTCGGAGGTGAGGAACTCGCTTTGCAACCAGCACACGAGGCCGTCACCGCACGACGAGTAAGGCTGAGAGAGGACGTCATCGTTCTCGCCAGGACGGAAGTCAGCGCTGCCGTAATTGTCGACGGAACTGCTGAGGAAGTGGCGGCTATCATCGAGCCAAAATATGAGGACATCCAGACAAAAGGATTGCTAATTGCCAAGACCCTCATCAATACGACGTCTCGGCCGTAGGTCCGCCTGTCCAACCTGAACGACTACGAAATTAAAGTTCACCGGGACACCAACCTAGGAGTCTGCGAGCCCGTTACCTGGATTGCCCGCATCACAGATACGACGGACGGACACCTGCAGACGGACAACCGAAGAAGACACGCACTGCCAGAAGAACTACAGAAGCTGTACCAAGGATCCCAGGACCAGTTAGACGAAGAGCAATCACGCCAACTTCAGGACCTGCTACGCGAATTCCAGGATGTCTTCTCCGTGGGGAGCAAAGACTTCGGCAGGACAAGCTTGGTCCAGCACAGAATCGACGTTGGGGACAGCGCACCGATTAGGGCCCCATTCCGACGTGTCCCGCTCGCCAAGCAAGCCGAAGTCGACCGGATGGTAGAAGAGATGAAGAAGCAAGGAGTGATCGAGCCATCACATAGTCCTTGGAGTTCTCCGGTCATGCTAGTGAAGAAGAAGGACGGTTCCACCAGGTTCTGCGTGGATTACAGGCGAGTGAATGATGTCACGAAGAAGGACAGCTACCCTCTACCCCGGATCGATGACACTCTGGACACCATATCAGGGTCAAGATGGTTCTCCACCTTGGATTTGAAGAGTGGCTACTGGCAGGTGGAGGTCCACCCTAAGGACCGCGAGAAAACTGCGTTCTCCGTGGGCAGCGGGCTCTGGCAGTTCACCGTCATGCCATTTGGTCTGTGCAACGCCCCTACGACCTTCGAAAGGCCTATGGAGTCCATTCTGAGGGGACTACACTGGAAGACCTGTCTGGTCTACCTAGACGACGTCATCGTTCTGGGGAGAAGCTTCGAGGAGCACTACAGCAACCTGAAGGAGATCTTGATGAAGCTACGGGCTGCCCAGCTGAAGTTGAGCCCCAAGAAGTGTCAGCTCTTCCAGAAGCAGGTCCAGTACCTTGGGCATATTGTCTCCGAGGAAGGGGTGCGCACCGACCCAGAAAAGACCGCAGCTGTGAGGGAGTGGCCAGTTCCGAAGGACAAGTCCCAACTACGAAGCTTCCTGGGACTCAGCACTTATTATCGTCGCTTCGTGAGAGGATTCGCCGACATCGCCAAACCACTGCATCGACTAACTGAGAAGGACCAACTCTTCACATGGACAGCAGAATGCCACAGTGCCTTCGAACAACTCAAGCAGGCTCTGTGCACCGCGCCTATTCTGGCCTACCCCAGAGCTGGAACAAGGTTCATCGTCGATACCGATGCCAGCGACTTTGGTATAGGGGGAATCCTGTCACAAATAGTGGACGGCGAGGAGAGAGCAGTGGCCTACTTCAGCAAAGCCTTGTCAAAGCCAGAGAGGAACTACTGCGTCACCAGGAAGAAACTGCTCGCCATCGTAAAGGCCATCGAACACTTTCAAGAGTACCTGTACGGGCAAGAATTTCTCATCAGGATCGACCATGCATCCCTGCGGTGGCTCCTGAACTTCAAACAGCCCGAGGGTCAACTCGTGCGGTGGATAGAGAGGCTTCAACCGTACAACTTTGAGATCCAGCACAGGAAAGGCCAACTGCATTCCAACGCCGACGCCCTGTCACGAAGACCGTGCCCCGAAGACTGCACCTTCTGTACCAGAAGAGAGGAGAACACCGGGATACAGCGCCGAAGGACTACCGTGGAACTTCATGGGAGCTGGAGCCGCGAATTTTTCACGCGGGCACAAGCAGAAGATGATGACCTGGGACTGATAGCCGAATGGAAGAGGGCCTGTGTTCCCAGACTCGGGTGGAACATTGTGAGCGACTGCAGTCCAAAGTTCAAGTCCTACTGGGCGCAGTGGGACTCGCTGATTGTAAGGGATGGCCTCATCTGCCGGACCTGGGAGAGCACCGACGGGAAGACATCTCGGGAACAAGTCGTCGTTCCAAAGGTTATGACGGAGGAAATCCTGAAGGAAGTTCATGGAGGATCATCTGGTGACACCTAGGGATAAAGAAGAGCCTGGAGAAGCTGAGAGAGTGGTTCTAATGGATTGAATGCCGAACAGACTTGGAGAACCACTGCGCGAGGTGCCTCGATTGTGCAGCCAGCAAGGGCCCAGGACGAAGACGACGGGGTCCACTGAAGACCTACAAAGTGGGCGGCCCCATGGAGAGAGTGGCCATCGATGTTGCTGGGCCATTCCCGTTAAGCGAGGCAGGGAACCGCTACATATTGGTCGTCAGCGACTACTTCACCAAATGGCCGGAGGCGAATGCGCTTCCTAACCAAGAAGCCGCGACGATCGCAGAGACCCTGGTGAAGAAATTCGTCAGCCGGTACGGGGTACCCCTGGAGCTGCACTCTGACCAAGGGAGGAACTTCGAGTCGCAGGTGTTCCAGAACCTATGCCAGCTGCTGGGAATTCGGAAGAAAAGGACGCCGCCGCTACGCCCTCAGTCCGATGGGATGGTAGAGCGATCCAATCGCACCATCGAGAACCATCTCCGAATAGTCGTCAGCGAGCACCAGAGGGATTGGGACAAACATCTTCCACTATTTCTCCTGGCCTACCGCGCCGCCGTGCATGAAGCCACCGGGTGTACACCAGCCCGGGCCATGTTTGGGAGGGAGCTCCGTCTACCTGTCGATCTTGCCTTCGGCCGACCTGGGAATGATCCGGTCCCGGTAAGCCAGTATTGTCAAGAACTGGTCGACCAACTGGAGGACGTGCACACGTTCGCGAGGGGGAAACTGCGGATCGAGACCGACCGAATGAAGACCCGATACGACCAACAGACAGATGCTGGCGGATTCCACGAGGACGACCTGGACTGGCTCTTCAACCCATTACGGAAGAAAGGCCTGTCACCCAAACTGCAGAAGTCCTGGGAGGGCCCGTACCGAGTCGTGAAACGGATCAACGATGTCGTCTACAGGATCCAGCGGGGCCCGAGGGCGAAGACGAAGATCGTGCATCGAGATCGCCTGGCAGCCTACGAAGGGACACAGACGGACCAATGATTGATCGGGACGATCAGCCTTTTAGGAAGGGGGTGGTGTTACGGCTGTGAGTTTGTTTCATCGCTCGCCGCACGAGTCACAGCTGCCCCCGGGCTGGGCTGTGCTCTGCCTCAGTGTATTGCGTGCGCCTTACACAACAAGGGCTACTAGGACAAAGGGATGGTCCAGAATATTCGTGACCCAGCCAGTGATGGAAACCTCGAGAAGCCGTGAATCCTGGATGGGTCTAGAAGCATTTATTGAGTCACCGGCCTGCTATATAAGGGCGACATGGCAAGCGAGGTGAACAGTGTTTATTTTCGAGCGAGTGCGAGCGTTTACCTTGAGCGACAGTTGTTAGTAACGTGACTTGCGAAACCCTAGTGTAACAGATTCTCTTGACAGCGAGGGAGTGTGAAGCCTACAGAGGAACTGTGTCTTGAGCAAGTGTGTTTTCCAATGCAGCAGAGGTTAGTGTGGTGAATTGCGAAAGCACCGGGAGATGTTTCCCTAGCCAGCTGTCAGCGAGGCAGAGTGTAGGGGTGAGTGACCGGCTATCGTAAATAGCTGTAGTGTTGCTTGTAGTTCTGTCAAGGCCACCGGACTCATTAGGACGGATTAACTTCTGTGGTCTGTTGACAAGTGAAGGGCAAGAGTTCCCTACAAGAGGAAACTGGAGTGAGGTATTTGCTTGTATTTGCTATTTGTGTGGTGTATCTTTCAGGCTTCCAATAAAGCTAATTATATTTCTTTAAATGAACAATTGTGTTTGTGCTTTCACCCACCGCAATCCAGTTAACGTAAGTGCCACTAGGGGGTGGCACGTAACAATATCAATTGGAATCGCGAAATTTTTCTACGCATCGGAATCTTTAATTGAGCTATGCAGGTCAATTGCAGATTTCGATGCAAGGTTTTTTAATTATGAAATTACAAGAATTACGATGTGTATCGGAATCTGTAATTGATCTACAAAGTCCAATTATAGATTTTGATGTGGAAAATTATAAATATCAATTGAAATCGCGAAATTTTTCTACGCATCGGAATCTTTAATTGAGCCATGTAGGTCAATTACAGATTTCAATGCGCACCTCGTTTCGAAGATTTTTGTGTTTCCCCACCCAAAAACCGCTATTACCCAGGCTTTTCCTGTAAGCTTGCCAGAGGAGTGACGTTGATGACGTCATGGTAGACGCCATTTTGTTTTTAGGGGAATTTTATACGCGGCCGCATCACAATGCAAAATTATCCCGGCAACACTACTGTGACGTGAATGTGTCATCCTGTCTCCGCCCATGTAACAGTTGACGAATGCTCAGTGCATGAGGAACATGGCTGCTGTCGTTCAATGAGCAAGAAACAAACACATGTTTACGTAATTTAAAACAATTTCCAGTGCACAAGTGATAATAGACGGCAAAACCAATTGGTACTGTTCCCTAGAAAGGTATGAAAATCATTTATTATCCGTATTAACGTAGTTGTGAGTGTCAAAAGGCATGTCTTGTCTCCTCTATTATTAATCATGTTTGTGGTTTGGAGAAGCCTGGAGCCAAATTAAAAGAAGTCATAAACACCTGTATTACCTGTCTGAGGAATCCTTGTTGGCAGATATATGTGAACTACAAGTTGTTAGCAGTATGATGCAATCTCCTTTTCCTGGAGATATCGTTACAGTCTGCCCGTAAGTCAAATAATAATTGTGGCATGAGCTTAGCGTTTGATCAGTTGGGTATTTCAAATTCATGCCATGTGAATAGTTTTAAGACATTCACACGCTTAACGGAAGAGTGCTGACAGTTAATCATTACAATAGTATTAGTATTATATTGTCTGTATATTAGCACCAGCAGACCAGCATTCAGTGTTGCCTCAGTAAACAAAACACGATTGTACTCAAATGAGATGGGTTATTCCCTAATCCAGAAAAAAATTACTTGAGATTAATAAATATACTTTGATAAGAAAATTAAGATACAAATTAAGAGAAACTGACTGGCAGAAAGAAATTAAATAGCAGTAAGGTCTCTGAAACCTTTGAAAGGTTTATGCTAAAATTGAAGCTTAGCCTGAAGGGTCATTTATATACCCCGATACGTACCTATCCAGGGGGAATTGTTTAGTGTAGCCTACTGTGGTCAATGTCACTAATGATGAATGTGGATTGATAATTTTTTTGCATTAGTGCCTTGAACTGTCACTGTTAACAGTTTTAAGTCCAATGGTTTGAGATGTTTGGTGGCGAGTTGCAAATGTTTATATAGTAGGCCTACTTTCAGTTGTCCAATTTAATTCAGAAGTTTCACCACACACCCCTAAAGCCATTGTCTGGACGAAACCGTTGGTCGCTACAGGGTTAGAGCACTTTCTAGACAAAACCACTGTCTGGATGAAAACTACTGTTTGTACTACAAGCAAGGGGATCTGCGACAAACTCAAGTTAGGTTTGTTTTTGTATGTTATGCCTTATTAATACTTTTTTTTTATTTGGCTTTCTTAGAGGTTTTAAAGCAGCAATGAAATGTAACGCTCGTTTAAATGTAACTCAACTGATTTTTTAACACAAAATACATGAACTGTTTAAATGCGTTGTGCCGTGAACAGATCATAAAATGAACTGTTTAAAAGTTAGTTGAGGGCGCTAGTTGCGCCTATCGATCAGGATGGAGGTCGATACCGGCAGGTGCCGAATCTCACCAACACTTCCCCTCGACCAACAGCCGGAGTCATCCTGGTGCATGTGGTCTCAAGCCAAGGCTTTGAGCACATTTCTCGTGCTTGGGCCTTGACAATCCTTTTGTCAATATGTCGGCAGGCATCTCATCCGTTGGAGTGTACTCCACCAAAACCACCTTTTTGGCCACGGCATCTCGGACGAAATGGTGCCTGATGTCGATGTGCTTCGTCCGTGAATGAAACATAAGATTCGACGTCAGCTTCTGCGCACCTACATTGTCGTTCTTCACTGGGACAACATCTATCGGTTTTCCGAAGTCTTTCAGGAGTTTTTTCATGTGTAGAGCTTCCTTGGTTGCTTCTGTCAAGGTCATGCGTTTTGCAGCCTTCCAGTGCTGCTGTCCGTGACAGTCGTTGAACTGAGAGAGAGAACTGACTGCATGGGATATGTCCGGCCTCGTTCCCACTGACAGGTACATTAGAGCTCCTATCAACTGTCGGTAGGGGACGCTCTCCGCTTGTTCGCCAGGGTTCACGTCTTCCTTCTGCAGCTTCGTACCTGGATCAATGGGAGTGCTGACAGGCCTGCACTCTGCCATTCCGAATCTCTCCAGGACCTCGTCTATGTATCCTTTCTGGCCGAGTCATCTGGTTGGCGCTCCTCTCGAACTCCAGCCCCAGACAATACCGCACGTCCCCCAAGTCCTTGATCTCGAACTTGGTATTCAGAAAGTCTCACATCACGTCGATCTTCTTGTCGTCTCGAGCCATGATCATCATGTCGTCGACATAGGTGATTATATAAATCCTATCTTCGACCGGTCCGATGTGGTACATGCATGGATCTGCATCCGAGCGAGTCGCCTTGAGATTTTTCATTCCTTCCTCGAGATGGTGATACCAAGCGCATCCTGCCTGTCGCAGTCCGTACAACGCTTTGTTTAGTGAGCACACCATGTCACGATTGGTCTCCAGCATCTCATCTGCGGTCTTTCGCACAGTCTCGTCAACCGACTCGTCTTGAACGGTATGGGCAAGAACGTCCTCGAAGTGGTCCGGGGCCTCCATGAAGATTTGCTCCTCAACTTCTCCGTTCAAGCACGCCGTCTTGACGTCTAGCTGTCGGATCTTTAGATTATCTTGTACAGCTAACGCCACCGCAGTCCTTATTGTGCTCAGCCTTGCGACTGGAGAGAACGTATCGTGAAACTCTATTCCTGGTCTCTGAGTGAAACCCCTCGCTACCACGCGCGCCTTCCGCTTGCTGATAGTGCCGTCAGGGTTAAACTTATTCCGGAGAACGAATCTGCTTCCTATCACACGTTGCCCCTTGGGACGGTCGACCAGCTTCCACGTATTGTTCCGAATCAGTGAAACTGCTTCTTCTGACATTGCTTCGATCCACGCAGGTGAGTCTTCTCCCGAGATAGCCTGGGTCACTGGGATTTCAGCGACGTAAGCCGCTTCCCCTGGTCGATCACCGTAGTCCTTGCGGGGTCGCCCAGATTTTCCAGTTCTAATCAAACGAGGCCGTCCACCTCTTCTCCTAGATGATGCCGCTTGTTGCTCATCGGATTGGATCTCCAGTTCAACAAAGTAATCGTCGGCAGGAAAGCCTATGAAGCCATCGGGGAATTCCCATTCAGCAACATCAGGTTGGTTTTCTGCCAGAACTTCGTCTCTCGACACCAGCTCGAACTCCAGTTCATGGATCGGATCCTCTGGTTCAATGCGTACTTTGTCCGGAGAGTCACGCGGGAACAGATCATCGACTGATTTCTTAGGTGCGGTCATCTCCTCAAGAAAAACAACGTCTCTCGTGATCTCGATCTTCTTCGTTTCAGGAATCCAGATGCGGTAAGCCTTCGACTGCTCCGAATATCCAACAAAAATTCCCTCTTTTGAGCGAGGGCTAAACTTCCCCTTGTTTGGGGTCTTGTCCAGGCAGAACACCTTGCTCCCAAAGTCCTTGAAATAGTGTGCAGTCGGAGTTCTGTCGAACCAGCGCTCAAATGGAGTCTTCCCGTTTAGCTTTTTGGTTGGACATCGGTTCCTCAGATAATTTGCGGTGTTGATCACCTCCGCCCAGAATGTCATCGGTAGGCCAGATTGCAAGAGTAAACATCGTGCTGCCTCTTCAAGGGTCCGATTTTTCCTCTCGGCCACACCATTTTGTTCAGGCGTATATGGTGTTGTGAAACTGCGCTCGATCCCCTCAGATTTCAAGAACTCGTCAAATTCCCTGTTGAGATATTCACGTCCATTGTCGGACTGTACGCACTTTATTTTCAGACCGTGCTGCTTCTCGACGAAAGCCTTGTACTCTCGGAACATTTGCAACGCCTCGCACTTCGCCTTCATAAACCGTACCTCTGTCCATCTCGAGTAGTCGTCCGTAAATGTGATCATGTACTTGGATCCACCGTTCGACACAACACCCACAGGGCCACAGACGTCTGTGTGAACAATATTGAGCATACCGGTCACACGATTTGACTCCTTCAGGAAAGGTATTAGAGTCATTTTGCATTTCGTGCAAATGTCACACGTTAGATCTCCACATCTCCCTTTTAGTTGCACACCTCGAATGGATCCCCTCTTCACTGCCGTATCGAGATCACGAAAGTTGACGTGACCCATCCTTCGATGCCACAGCTGCGCCACATTCTCGTCGCGCTTGTCTTCTGACACTGCGTTTCGACATTTTTCCTGTGTGGTGGCCTGTACGTAGTACAGATTGTCCTTGCGCTTTGCAACTAACCTCGTCAGTCCATTCTGGTCGAAAACGTCCGCCTTCTCTTTGCCAAAAACAACCAAGAAACCACGGTCTGTCATCTTCGAGACTGATAAAGAGATTAGTGCGGATCTCAGGAACGTGCAAAACCTATTAGAGGTTTTAAAGCGGCAATGAAATGTAACGCTTGTTTAAATGTAACTCAACTGATTTATTTAACACAAAATACATGAACTGTTTAAATGCGTTGTGCCGTGAACAGATCATAAAACAAACTGTTTAAAAGTTAGTTGAGGGCGCCCGCCTATCGATCAGGATGGAGGTCGATACCGGCAGGTGCCGAATCTCACCAACAGGTCTGTTAGGAAAAAATATAAACACCCCAGGTTTTTGTCATACACAATGGGGTAGACACGCATCAATACTTTTCATCCAAACCAATGGTTTTTGCCTTGCCCAATCTTTTAATCCAGACCAATTGATTTTGCCTCTAGACCAATAATTGAGTAGTTCACTATCAAAACTGATCAACTGACATTTTTTGGGAAATTGAGTTACACATGGCAGACGATCCGTCACAAGGCCAGCTACAACATACAGTGTCTAAACTTCTCATTTTCACTGTACATGGAAGCATGTAAATTCTGTTTCGGTTACATAACTGCTCATCTGCATCATTGTTTCGGTTACAAAACTTATCATCTGCTGTATAGTGTTTTTTTAATGAGTAAGGTTGAGCACGGAAAAAAAATTAATCATTGCCGCAGTCTAATTAAAATCATACTCTGAACTCATTGAAGAAAGAAGACATTGTTGATCCTCAGTAGTACAATGATATTTTTGGGGAGTATGGAACTGTCATACACATAAAAGATGTTGAGTTATTCGAGTGGAAATCAGCAGTCAATGGTGTGATAAAGCCACCGTGCAAGTGGCACTTTAAATTTTCTGAAACTAAACGCTTTATTCTAACTAGAATTAACGGAAAGGATTTACGAAGAGTAGAAAAGGCTTACATCACAGACTTCAATCAGCTGAAGAGCATTTGAAAACCATGTAGAAAAAATACTGACATCAAACCTTTGCCGATAGCATTAGGATTGCAACCGGAACAAAAAAAAATGCAAGATGTGGGAAAACTACTTTCCGAACACTACGGTGATGAGTGGCGAGATCTCCTACAAAAGTGTCCTGGATGCCTTTACTGGTGAAATGTCAGGAGGTGAAGTGGAAGATGAAGGGGAATGCCAATGGGCTCAGATAGTGAAAAAAAGGAAGATTGTAGTTTTACGTGACCGTGAATCTTGTGATTATGAGCCACGGGACCTCCTTTTTACGTGGAATCCGAACCACAGGACATGGCAGATAATGACTTCTTTGTTTGAATGGGAATGCAAAAATGCTACAATAAACCATTAAGTGTGATATTTTAAGCCTGATACATGATTATGTTGATCATACTTCAAAACAGAATTATTCTATTACTATTTCTAATTACTATTATTATTTTAACGGAATCAGTAGTCAGGAAAGGTGAAGTTACTAGTGTTGTCTGACGTTTCTATTGTTGATGACTTCTCTTGTGTTGTTATAAATGTTTCTAGTGTTATTTTTCAGTTCCTTCTATGTTAGTAACAATATAAGGCATTATTGCAGTACTAAAACCTATTTGCAATTATCAGTTTAGAATGAGTTACGGTAACATAACTAATCAATTTCCATTTACTCATACAAAACTGATCATCTTCATAGTTAAGTTAAATTCAAATTTTCATCCATTTCCTGTAATTTTCATAAGGTGAAATTAAAGGACAATATTTTGAACCACCCTGAAGCTGGAAATACAATTTATTTCAATCTCGCACATAGAGAGTTCCAAATGTGTTTTTTGACTCTCTTGTAAAATTTCAAAAATGTCCGATCAGTTTTGATAATGGACTACTCAATTGTTCATTAGCCAATATAAACACCCCTGGTTTTTGCCATGCACTGTGGGGGTAGTCATCATCAATTTCAGTTTTCCAGCCTAAGCCGGGTCGGAGCAAATACGACACCCCTCCACTTTACTCTGTCCACCATCCTTCCTCAACCACTGAACTCCACTCAAGGTTTCGTTCTCTAACACTGTCCTTCACCAAATCCATCCACCATACTCTAGGTCTTCTTTGTCCACTCTTTCCAGTCATCAGTCTCTCCATCACTTGTATCAGCATTCTTTCATCATTCATCCTTTTCACATGTCAAACAGACAAAAACCAGGTATGCATATATGGCTAATGCGGCCAACAACAAAGGTTAGAGTGGTCAGGTTGAGGTGCGGCCTTGGCTGTGGGAAGCTAGCGGGGCACTGTTGACAACACGTTAGGCTGTAACCATTGTCAAAAACCATTGATCGGGACGAGTTAGGCAGTAATCATTGTCAAAAAGCCATTGGATTGGACATGTTAGGCTGTAACCATTGTTCCTTTCATTTTAACCCCCTCACAGACCATACCTAAAGACCACCTATACAATTAGTTCCTGGAATAAATACCTCCATTTCATTGGTCCATATTGAAGTTATCAAATTTGAAATATATTACACAAATGTTCGTCAAATCAATACTTTTAACTTTTAAATTATTGATTTGACGGACATTTGTGTAATAACATATTTCAAATTATACAATTAGTACCGTATGAATGGGGTTTCATTGGGGTGGACAACAGCCATCTAAATAACTGCACTACTGCACATGCTTAGTTCGTTAAAAGTTGAATTACCAGCTCTCAAAGCGTCAAACATTTCCCGACTAGCTTTCAATCCACAACAAATAAATCATGACGTCAAACTTTTCATCACACACAAATAAATCATGATAAGGTTATGTGACATACTAAATATCTTACCTCGAAAACAGTGAAATCACGTAAAGAGATATTAATAGTCCCACCAAAAGAAATGTGGTGGAGAACAACACCACTTCGTCCCCAATTCCATCAAACGAATCCCTAGACAAGCGGTCCATTATGTTTCCTCAACTTATTAGGATATAGCACAAAGCACACGGATAACACTACCAAACAAAATTTTATATTTTTCGCAACTTCCAATTTTTAAATTCGGCGGAGGGATCGAGAGTTAAAGGCTGCCAATATTGAACTGAATATTTACCGCTGTCCTTTGCTGTAAAGTTCTGCAAGGGAATATTGGCAACTCAAACTATCACTTGGGGCGCTGCGGTCGATCCAACATGGCGCGGATTGGCAACTCCAGCTATCTGATATGACATCTAGCGGTAAAAATGAAAAACTTACCAAGTAGGGTACTTTTGTCACGTGGTGACTGTTTGTCCATGGTTTCTTGTATTGGTAAGCAGATCGTAGTAAATTCTTCGTGTCTTTATACATAAGTAATAAGTTTTACTCGTTGATAGAGTGCAAAATGAGTGAAAGCAAAGTATATTGCTCAGTTAACGGCTGTAAGTCGATGTATAAGGGGGCTGCGGATAAATGTTTTCATCACTTTCCAAAAGATGCAAATAGCAATAGCCCAAAGGTGACGATACCAAATAAATACTGGCAACAGGAGCGGGTTGGACCACTCACCACTACACTCACTGACGACAGGACGGGTTGTTCACCGTTACGCCGAGCCAAGCCGCACCTAGACAGCCAAGCACACTTGACGTTACAGACAGTTAGGAACAAGCACACTTGACGTTACAGACAGTTAGGAACAGGGCTCCGAGTGAAAGCCGAAGTTAAACGATTGACTTCGCGTCTCCACATGGTAGCTTTACGAAGTGAGAAGCTTATTATCCTCTCTGTTTCAAAATAAATCATGTGATTGTGCCAGAGCTTATCTATATTTACGACACTTTACTAAATGTAAAATACCGTACTGTAGTGTAATATTCAACAGATTATTCTCAGAATACATTAAATTGAAGTACAGTACCTCCATTTTCTGCAAAATGCACGCCGCCCTGTTGGTCTAGGGGTATGATTCCTGCTTTGAGTGCGAGAGGTCCCGGGTTCAAACCCCGGAATTGCCCAGCATCATTACTTTTGTTTTATCTCTTGAAAATATTCAAAAAGTGTATAAAAGAACCGTAGGAACGTTCTTTTTGCGGGCGAGACTTGTACTTATACCTGTAATATAAATACATAGGTTGAGGTAAACGCTTCGTTTTTTCCCGTCGATTTACCCTCCAGGTTGGCTTTTCCCTCGAACTTAGGTTGGTTGGTTGGTTGGTTGGTTGGTTGCTTCCTCAGTTTAGGGGCTGTGACAATGCGGTCATGTAGCCCCGTGTACGTTGGGTGGGTGTAGAATCTGTCTAGTATTAATTGTGATGGCTGTATTAGTGTATGTTATCTGTTTTCAATTCAAGTAGGCCTAAGGACTGCAGACATTGATTTTTTTTTCAAGTAGTTCCTACTTTTGCCGCCAAACACCACCATCAACAACGACTAGTTCTGAATTTGGTTACTAGACGCCACCGCAGTCAGCTCCTGGCAACGAACGTTGGAACCTAAGGGCGTTATCCAAATTTTAACCTATAATTTAGCTTCACTCAGGTTTAATTACTGGAAGGTTCTTTAACATGCCATAAATCTATGACATGGGACCGCCGGCTTTACTTCCCCTCCAAAGAAAGGCATACTGAGGGATTTTAACGCCGGCTTCAGCCGGGTTTGAACCCGCGATCTTGGGCATGGAAGAACAGCATGTACGAACTACGCCACCAAAGCTGCTACCCTTCCTTGGACTCAGCGAGGGATCCCATCATAATCGCCGCCAGGGCAGTGTCCTGGAGCATCAAACACCTGTTTGGGGGATACCACTGGGGAGGTGGAGCCACCCTTCTTGCCTATTCCTTGCCTATCCCTCCCAATCTTCCCCTCACTTTCCATCCCTCATGAGGCCCATGTTCGCTTTGCAGGTGAGGCCGCCTGGGCGAGGTGCTGGTCCCACCTCCCCAGTTTTATCCCTCGTCCAGGTGTTTCAAGCTCCAGGACACTGCCCTGGCGGTGGTAATGGTGGGATCCCCCGCAGAATCCGAGGGAAAAGCCAACCTGTAGGGTAAAGCGACTAAAATAAAAAAAATGCGTTTACCTCAAACACAGTAAGTACAAGTCTCGCACGAAAAAACAACGTTCCTAAGGTTCTTTTATACACTTTTTGAATCTTTTCAAGAGATAAAACAAAAGTAAAATTGCTGGGCACTCCCGGGGTTCGAACCCGGGACCTCTCGCACTCTAAGCAGGAATAATACCCCTAGACCAACAGGGCGACGTGCATTCAGCAGAAAATGGAGGTACCGTACTTCAATTTAATGTATTCTGAGAATATGATCTGTTGAATATTACACTACAGTATTTTACATTTAGTAAAGTGTCGTATATATAGATAAGCTCTGGCACAATCACATGATTTATTTTGAAACAGAGGGGATAATAAGCTTCTCACTTCGTAACCAATCGTAAAGCTACCATGTGGTGACGCGGAGTCAATCGTTTAACTTCGGCTTTCACTCGGAGCCCTGTTCCTAACTGTCTGTAACGTCAAATGCCAAGCACAGTCTCGCCGAGCCAAGCCGTACCAAGACAGCCAAGCCTGCATCAGCCGAGGAGAGCCAAGCTTCATCAGTCAGGTATCCTTCCCCGCTCCCTAGTTCATTTCCAATAACCCTACCAATCGCCATCACCTCGCTCTGCGATATCCGAGCCATTCCACTACGAGTCATATAGGCCTAATTTGACTTCGCAGGGTAAATATCTACAATGTGAGAACCTGCTACCAGTCCGATATTCAACACCAAACCCACCTGCTAACCATTCAAATCATGCAATTCCTGTCTCCCCCGAGTTTTAATACAAGTTAAACTCATCCCTTCGCCCTACCAAGCAGCAAATCATATCTAGAGTCTATGGTACAGTGAGCAAACTCAAATATAGCTTTTAAACGTAACAACGCCATGACTCGAACTGACCAAAAACAAATACCAGCAGACAACCGATGCTTGATAATATGCAATATTCTTTTCTTCTTTTCTTAGTCGTTTACCCTCCAGGTTGGTGGAACCCACGGACACAGCGAGGGAACTCACCACTACCGCCTCTACGGGCAGTGTCCTAGAGCTGGGAACATCTAATCGGAAGGGATACAACTGGCGAGGTGTGATTGGCACCTCGCCCAGGCGGCCTCACCTGCAAAGCGAACAGGGGCCTCACGAGGGAAGGTAATGGAAGGTCAGGATGGATAGGCAAGGAAGCAGGAAGGTGGCGGCCGTGGCCTTGAAGAAGGTACTGTCCCCGATAATCCGGATAGTAGGCTGTCAGATATCCGCCCCCTCAATCGGATTGCCAATAATCAATCGCACCGGCACAGCTACATCAATGAAAATGGCACTGACAGATACTATCGAGATTAGAGCACAGTAGTTAACATGAAATTATTGTGGAACACACCAAAATATACGGGGGTTCATACTTACCTTTTACTTACCTATTCAATTTAATCTCGGGTCTGGGTTTTCAACTGGATCACTTAATAGTATGCCCTCACAATAACCTCCACCACGATATTTAAAATGAACCAAGTCGGAAACAAGAAAATTTAAACTGCACAATAATTTATTTCACATTAAAAAAAATTAACAAAATTTAACAACAAAATATACGTGGCAATCAGAAGCCATTGTCAATGCAACCATGTCCTCCTGTAGGACTTGTAGACTTCACATACAAAATTTCAGCTTTCTCTAGCTCAAAAGAACGTAATAATAACAATGCACTTTGGAATGGATAAGGGAGCTGGGACGAGACATAAAGCATTTGTTTCCTTGTTCATGAACTTCACATTTTATTTATAACCGCAAGGCTGCTATGTAGATGACCTTGGCCTCTACCATTCAGTTATCTGGCCACCTGCAATACACCCTGCACCGTGTCGCATGCTTGCTTCGTCAAATGGACGCACCTGTCCAATCAATGTTAGCATATGCTAGTTACCTCAGAGCCTAGCTCCTTTTCAAAACACTTTAAATGTTCAAATCTCAACTCAAATATTATCACGCAAATCTTTTAAATGCTCCGTTCAAATATCAATGGATTACTCGAATAATCCCAAATCTTGTTTAATTGTATATTCCAATTGTTGAACTAGCGTTGTTTAGAGTATAATAACGAAAACGCTTAATGTTTATAACAAAATGTTCATTAATTATTTATAACATTTTAAATTGTTTATAACATTGTCAAACGACAATTGAAAAATTTATACACGCCTCTATTAATCCCGTTCGTTTCAAATTATTATTAAAGATATTTACATAGTTATTTACATTATTTATATTATTTATATTAGAAATACATTAAACCACACGTTTATCCGGTTGATAATTACTTAAATCGTGGTGATATAATCGACCAATGAAGGTTAGTTATATTTAAATTTTAGATTCAGGTTTAATAAGATTTAATAATTATTATTTGTGACGGTAACCTCCATTCAAAATCGTTATCTCAAATTATTTAAACACTCTTGTTAATTTTAACAGTCACTTCACATGAATAATTTCAATGGACCTGAACAATACACTCAGCGGAAAAATACCTCGCTCAAAACGCACCAAATTGCACCAAAATTGGCCCATAATTCATCATATATCTCATTATATATGGCATCAAAATCTTCCACAATACACACAAAAAAACCTCCACTTATAAATTCATCATCATCAATATTACTGTGGGAACATCCTTCACTTATTAAAGGGCATTATTCATCAGCGACTTTTACACGTCCACTGAACTAACGATTATACATCCATAGTTCCTCTTTAAAAATTCTTACATTCATCAATTGTATCAAAAACTGTTATTATATTTAACCTTCGTGGGTTTCATTCATGAAGCGATATGAAGTAAAAATTTGCCAGTCACAAATAAATTTAATAGCAAATACGATTAGACACGCCTCCCTGGTCTATCAAAATTGAGATTAATATCATCAAAGTATCGCAGTATAAAAATACTATCTTCAATCAAAGTTCATCTAAACTGCATAAATAGTCGAATAGAATACAATTAGACTGTGGACTGCAAACATTATTGTTCCAATCTCGAATTGAGAAAAACTCCTATCAAATGTTCATTACTATAATGTACTCAATAAATCGTACTCAAAGTTCATATTTCATAAAATTGTCTATAATGCAATGGTATTTCAGAATTGACGATAAATGTCTATGTTGCAATCATGGTCATAAAACGACTAGTATTTCCAAGATCGTCGATAAAGTAGAAGATTTTAACGCTCTAAAATCTTTTAATCATTCTTCTTTCTTGAGGATGACAGAAAATTGGTCAAAGTAATTTACTGAATAGAATTACTTTAATAAAAAGACACGCTGTCTGAATTCAAATTTGCCATAGAAAATCGATAACTTTACAGTCAAATCGTGACTACAAAAATATGCAAATTACTGAAAGAATACATAATATCAGTCTCAACTGATCCAAAATTATTTAAATATGCCAATGACATAATAATGTCTCAATAAATCGTAGAAAAAGGCATAAATCAGCAAAGTGTACAGAGTACAGAAATATCAAGCAAGAATATGGGGCAAAATATATGGGACAGAAAATATGGGAAAAATGGTTGCTCAGATATCGCTAAATGGCTCAAATAAATCAAGAAACGTTCACGACTACCTTATCTGTTGATTGAAGTTCTAGAGGAAAATTTCCAAAGAAGACTGCTGTTGGTTCCATTTCACCACCGTAAAGATGTGCTCCGACCTCGAACCTGGAACCAGCGCCCTCGGAGAATAGAACTGCTTCCTCCTCCGGAAATCGCACTGCTCCGTGTAGACGATAGACATCCTTCTGGCAAAACCCTTCTGTGTGAGCCGGGTCCACCCTGGCCTCTCTTGAAAGTTCCCTGAAGTTCTGGTAGAAATTCGCCATGAAGTTCATTGCAATTATTTCCGCAGAAATGTTCATAATTGTGGAGTATGAAGATATTTCCACTACCATTTGATGTAATTCAGCGATGGATTACGATGCATGAGTGTAGTTGGATGTTCACTACATGCTCGCTTTTGTAGAATGACGATTAACGAAGCTCCATGTTGCTATTTCACTCCATTGATATATGTCCCAATTGCATTAAAGTTTTAGTCTTCCATCTCCACTTCCGTTATAATAATAGTCGAAAGTACTGCCAGATTATATAGTTTCATTGTAGAATGTAGCGTTGTATCACCAAATGTAATCTTCAGTATCACGGTTGCAATACATGTGTCAGCCGTAGCGTAGAATGTGGTATTATAAAAGTGCTTCTCAGGTGTCGAGAAAATCACTTTTGTCTGCAGTCTTAAAATGCGAATATCTTCCAAAGTATAATAGTGAAAATGTTCAACTTTCGCACACGCCTCAATATTATAATGCACAATTGAATTAGCATAAATGCAGTAGCTAACTCTTGATAGATAATCTTGTAGACTCGTTTATGTGTGCGCTCCAACTTCGCCTAGTTTTAGTAACCGTAAAATTGCACTGCTGCACGCTCAGTGCTTGTTCGATGCTGTGGGCTCTACCACACTTGCTAATGACGACTTGCTTCACTGAATAATATATACTTGTTCTATCGGAATTAAGAACTCGAAGTCTGACAATATGAGAATGAGAAAATGAGCCATGAGCTCTGAGACATGAGAACTTCCTCTCTGCTGTGCAAGGCCTTTTATCAACTTCTTAAGGGGCGTATCCATCCCTACCATAGCTTGTTCCTCCGTCATTGCTAGAAGTTCTAACTTTGGCTATACTTGACGGATTTTCGAATTTCAAAAACTCATAATTAATTTCTTCATAATTCCAAATCAATGCCATAACTGAAAATAGTTTTCCACAATTCTGCATGCCAAAAGTAATTAAATATGGTAGTTTCAGTAATCTCCGTCTCCCTCCAAGCTATCATTCATTGGTTCGAGCCTCTCCTCCAATAGCGTAACTTCTTCCTCAGCACAATTCCTTGCTTCCCTGCGACTGCGTCGTAAATCCCAGATCCTTCTCGAACAAAATCATGACGTCACCAAGAATCTCAGCTCAACCAGCCTACTTGCATGAAGTCTGCGTCATCCGTGCCTACGTCATGAATATACACGTCACAACTATGACGGCCATAACTTTATTCACATATGCCAATACCGCCACCGTGGTCTCAGTATAATTCAATTTACGGGGGCATTCTCCCTTCACCACGTTTTAAAAACAGTTGCAAATTGTTTTTAAACTCTGATATAAATATTTGAATTCACTTGAACACGAAATTGAATTATTATTGGCTTACTCTTGTATGATATTTCCTCTATGTTCCTTAATCATAAGTCTCTTCTTCTCTGGGTTGTGTGTGGCTAATGCATTCTCTCCTCTCTACTTTCTCTTCTGTCCTGTATTCCTGTTTTCCAAATTCTGCAGGCTTGTAGAAGGACCAGGATCGATCACTACATCCTGTCTTTTCTTCTGGTTTTCAGCTTCCTTCTCTCGTAATTCCTTCAAATACTGCTGACTTTCTTTCTCTCTCTCTTGATACTTGTCCGGTGTCATAACCTGACCTTGAGAATTCTGATTCCGATTCTGGTACTGGTTATTTCTGTTGTAGTTCCTATTGTACCCATTGTTATTATAATATCTACCTCTTCCGTTATTATAATTCCCTCTATTATTATTCCAGCCTCGTCTTTGCTGATATGGACGGTAACCTTGTGATCTGTTGTTGCGAAAATAATTGTTCCTGTGAGGACCAACATTTTCAGTTTTCTCTTCAGCAGGCGTATCAGTTTGCTGAACTTGATCCATGTAGACTGTATTAATGTCTTTGAATTCGTGCCTCTGACCTTTTTGAACCAAATTTGGCATCGGACTCGTGTAGTCAAGCCTTCTCAATAGTTCGTCCATACTGGTCAAATCCCTGATATTTGACGATATAATAAGCCTTCTCACCTCCACAGGTAGCATACGTGAAATAGCATCTATCAACTGCTCTGTCGACAATGGGGGTTGTAAAAATCTCAAGCGCGATAACTGGCTCGTGAAGAAATCAGCGTACCGTGTTGGAAGAGTACCCGAATACTTCCTAGAATATGCCTCAGCTCTTAATGAATTTTGTGCTTCTATTGACCAGAATCGTTTTATCAGTGCCTCTGCAAATTCATCGAAATTACTAAAAGTGTACCGAAATGCTCTGAACCACTCAAGGGGTCCTCCAGCTAGAAATCTTTCTACGATTCTCATCTCTCTTTCTCTAGGAATATGGGCTTCAATAAAATAGTCTTTCAGGTTTCTGATATACTCTATCGGTGTTAGACTATCTGTATTACTAAATTTCTGAGACTTGTCCTCAAAGTTTCGGATGACTGTCACATTTCTTGGATATGAATCCATGTAATTCTTCCCACTATCACGATATTTCCATTCAGGTTCAATATTCCTATCCTCTTCTTCTTCCCGGAATCTGAATATACGTTCCTCAGGACTAATATCTCTCTCTTCAGTAGCGAGGTTACATCTTCTCACGTAATTCCTATTATCTTCACAAGTCAACCCTTCTGGATCCTTATCTGTGATTTCCGTGATGACTTTCCTAATCAACTCTTCTTTATATGTTTCCATCATGCTAGCTTCTCCTAGTTTCAAATTCTGAAGTTTGCTCGTAGTTTCATTGACATCAGAGACAACCTTATGAATTTGTTCCTCTAACGCGGTTTTTAATGCTTGCACGTCCTGGCCTATTTGAGTTCTATCCTTTACCTGATTTTCGGATAGCGAATCCATCCTTATATTCAAATCCTTTCTAATTTGAACTACCTCATTATTTATATCTACCTGTGTACTGGCAAGTTTTCGTTCAATTCGCTCCTGAATCTGATTGACATGTTCCCCACTTGACCTGTTCCATTCATCTTTCCAAACCGTTACATTTGCAGTTAACATTTCAGCAATATCTACTTCAATGTCTTCCTTAAGTAAACGATTATGATCTAAGACTTGGGTCCTCATGACCTCTACATCATGTTTTAATCCAGCTAGTGAAGCTGTTGTCCTAACAGACTCGTCAACCAATCTAGTTGTTAAAGCACTAATGTTACGAGTACAAAGCGTTTTTGAAGTTTCAATTTCTTCTCTAACCTTATTAACATCAGTTTGAACTTTGGCAATGTCTACAAAAACTGTATTAACTTCTATTTGCATCTTATTGATATCGCTTTGCATATCATTAACATCAGAATGAATATTATTTATGTCTACTTGAACGTTTGACACATCGGTTCGAACATTTCCAATCTCTCTTTGAACTTCTTCTACCTTGTCTTGTACAGTAGCAACATCATTCCTAACAACGATTACTTCTGCTCTAGCACATGAAATATCACCCCGGACATTAGCAACATCAAGATTCAACATATTAAGGTCCTTATGTACATTGGAAACATCAATCTTAACATCTGAGACATCTTTATGGACATTGGATAAATCTACTTTAACATCTGAGACATCTATATGGACATTGGATAAATCTTTATGGACATTGGATACATCTACTTTAACATCCGAGACATCCTTGTGAATGCCAGTCACGGCATTCTGGATTCCCTGGATACTGGTCTGTAAACGCGACACATTATTTTCCAAGTTTACAGAACTGGTCTGAAGAGCTTTCAAACTTTCATCCAGCCTAATAGACAAATTACTAGCATTCTCCTCCATTCGACTAGTATTCCTAGCTTCCATCTCCCTCACACTTTCATTCAGCATCTGCTTCATACTGTTATTCATGCTAGCTTTCAAACTGTTGGACATCTCCTCCAACATCTTTCTCATATTCTCATCTGCCATCTCAATAATATTTCAATAATAGACTGCTTTAGGGACATACATCAAACAGAGCAAGATAACAACATCTGAGCAACATCCTTCACCATATATAAGTTTGAGCAATTTTCTGTCTTAAATCTAACTTTAAATTACCTTATAATTAACTTTCGTAGACACTTCATGTTGAAATAAACTCAAGCACATGTTCAAATTTCCCTGGTTCATTTTAAATATCCTAACACAAATAATTTACATTTACAATCCAAATAGTTTAATTTTATCTTAAATATGACTAAACATGTCATCAGCCGGTCAAATAAACTAAGACTCCAGATCATAGGCGATTTTTTTAAGTTTCCAGCCTATTTAACCTCTCTCAGGTTGTATAAGATCTGATCTTTTCTGAGTGTAATTTTCCTAATACAACACAACATTTAATCCCTATATAATCACACTCTCAAATTCTACAATTGGCCAAGATATCTAACAAAGAATCAACCTCTTTATTTGAGTCTTCACAATCCCATTGACATCGATAACTTGGTAATCCAATGTTATTCGAACACTCCACACGTTGATTGCACCAATTCTACTGGCGTTCAACCTGGTAATCCAGTTTTTTCGATCCCCACGAAATTGCGGTGCCAATCCTACTGTCCCCGATAATCCGGATAGTAGGCTGTCAGATATCCGCCCCCTCAATCGGATTGCCAATAATCAATCGCACCGGCACAGCTACATCAATGAAAATGGCACTGACAGATACTATCGAGATTAGAGCACAGTAGTTAACATGAAATTATTGTGGAACACACCAAAATATACGGGGGTTCATACTTACCTTTTACTTACCTATTCAATTTAATCTCGGGTCTGGGTTTTCAACTGGATCACTTAATAGTATGCCCTCACAATAACCTCCACCACGATATTTAAAATGAACCAAGTCGGAAACAAGAAAATTTAAACTGTACAATAATTTATTTCACATAAAAAAAATTAACAAAATTTAACAACAAAATATACGTGGCAATCAGAAGCCATTGTCAATGCAACCATGTCCTCCTGTAGGACTTGTAGACTTCACATACAAAATTTCAGCTTTCTCTAGCTCAAAAGAACGTAATAATAACAATGCACTTTGGAATGGATAAGGGAGCTGGGACGAGACATAAAGCATTTGTTTCCTTGTTCATGAACTTCACATTTTATTTATAACCGCAAGGCTGCTATGTAGATGACCTTGGCCTCTACCATTCAGTTATCTGGCCACCTGCAATACACCCTGCACCGTGTCGCATGCTTGCTTCGTCAAATGGACGCACCTGTCCAATCAATGTTAGCATATGCTAGTTACCTCAGAGCCTAGCTCCTTTTCAAAACACTTTAAATGTTCACATCTCAACTCAAATATTATCACGCAAATCTTTTAAATGCTCCGTTCAAATATCAATGGATTACTCGAATAATCCCAAATCTTGTTTAATTGTATATTCCAATTGTTGAACTAGCGTTGTTTAGAGTATAATAACGAAAACGCTTAATGTTCATAACAAAATGTTGATTAATTATTTATAACATTTAAAATTGTTTATAACATTGTCAAACGACAATTGAAAAATTTATACACGCCTCTATTAATCCCGTTCGTTTCAAATTATTATTAAAGATATTTACATAGTTATTTACATTATTTATATTATTTATATTAGATACACATTAAACCACACGTTTATCCGGTTGATAATTACTTAAATCGTGGTGATATAATCGACCAATGAAGGTTAGTTATATTTAAAATTTAGATTCAGGTTTAATAAGATTTAATAATTATTATTTGTGACGGTAACCTCCATTCAAAATCGTTATCTCAAATTATTTAAACACTCTTGTTAATTTTAACAGTCACTTCACATGAATAATTTCAATGGACCTGAACAATACACTCAGCGGAAAAATACCTCGCTCAAAACGCACCAAATTGCACCAAAATTGGCCCATAATTCATCATATATCTCATTATATATGGCATCAAAATCTTCCACAATACACACAAAAAAACCTCCACTTATAAATTCATCATCATCATCATCAATATTACTGTGGGAACCTCCTTCACTTATTAAAGGGCATTATTCATCAGCGACTTTTACACGTCCACTGAACTAACGATTATACATCCATAGTTCCTCTTTAAAAATTCTTATATTCATCAATTGTATCAAAAACTGTTATTATATTTAACCTTCGTGGGTTTCATTCATGAAGCGATATGAAGTAAAAATTTGCCAGTCACAAATAAATTTAATAGCAAATACGATTAGACACGCCTCCCTGGTCTATCAAAATTGAGATTAATATCATCAAAGTATCGCAGTATAAAAATACTATCTTCAATCAAAGTTCATCTAAACTGCATAAATAGTCGAATAGAATACAATTGGACTGTGGACTGCAAACATTATTGTTCCAATCTCGAATTGAGAAAAACTCCTATCAAATGTTCATTACTATAATGTACTCAATAAATCGTACTCAAAGTTCATATTTCATAAAATTGTCTATAATGCAATGGTATTTCAGAATTGACGATAAATGTCTATGTTGCAATCATGTTCATAAAACGACTAGTATTTCCAAGATCGTCGATAATGTAGTAGATTTTAACGCTCTAAAATCTTTTAATCATTCTTCTTTCTTGAGGATGACAGAAAATTGGTCAAAGTAATTTACTGAATAGAATTACTTTAATAAAAAGACACGCTGTCTGAATTCAAATTTGCCATAGAAAATCGATAACTTTACAGTCAAATCGTGACTACAAAAATATGCAAATTACTGAAAGAATACATAATATCAGTCTCAACTGATCCAAAATTATTTAAATATGCCAATGACATAATAATGTCTCAATAAATCGTAGAAAAAGGCATAAATCAGCAAAGTGTACAGAGTACAGAAATATCAAGCAAGAATATGGGGCAAAATATATGGGACAGAAAATATGGGAAAAATGGTTGCTCAGATATCGCTAAATGGCTCAAATAAATCAAGAAACGTTCACGACTACCTTATCTGTTGATTGAAGTTCTAGAGGAAAATTTCCAAAGAAGACTGCTGTTGGTTCCATTTCACCACCGTAAAGATGTGCTCCCACCTCGAACCTGGAACCTGCGCCCTCGGAGAATAGAACTGCTTCCTCCTCCGGAAATCGCACTGCTCCGTGTAGACGATAGACATCCTCCTGGCAAAACTCTTCTGTGTGAGCCGGGTCCACCCTGGCCTCTCTTGAATGTTCCCTGAAGTTCTGGTAGAAATTCGCCATGAAGTTTATTGCAATTATTTCCGCAGAAATGTTCATAATTGTGGAGTATGAAGATATTTCCACTACCATTTGATGTAATTCAGCGATGGATTACGATGCATGAGTGTAGTTGGATGTTCACTACATGCTCGCTTTTGTAGAATGACGATTAACGAAGCTCCATGTTGCTATTTCACTCCATTGATATATGTCCCAATTGCATTAAAGTTTTAGTCTTCCATCTCCACTTCCGTTATAATAATAGTCGAAAGTACTGCCAGATTATATAGTTTCATTGTAGAATGTAGCGTTGTATCACCAAATGTAATCTTCAGTATCACGGTTGCAATACATGTGTCAGCCGTAGCGTAGAATGTGGTATTATAAAAGTGCTTCTCAGGTGTCGAGAAAATCACTTTTGTCTGCAGTCTTAAAATGCGAATATCTTCCAAAGTATAATAGTGAAAATGTTCAACTTTCGCACACGCCTCAATATTATAATGCACAATTGAATTAGCATAAATGCAGTAGCTAACTCTTGATAGATAATCTTGTAGACTCGTTTATGTGTGCGCTCCAACTTCGCCTAGTTTAAGTAACCGTAAAATTGCACTGCTGCACGCTCAGTGCTTGTTCGATGCTGTGGGCTCTACCACACTTGCTAATGACGACTTGCTTCACTGAATAATATATACTTGTTCTATCGGAATTAAGAACTCGAAGTCTGACAATATGAGAATGAGAAAATGAGCAATGAGCTCTGAGACATGAGAACTTCCTCTCTGCTGTGCAAGGCCTTTTATCAACTACTTAAGGGGCGTATCCATCCCTACCATAGCTTGTTCCTCCGTCATTGCTAGAAGTTCTAACTTTGGCTATACTTGACGGATTTTCGAATTTCAAAAACTCATAATTAATTTCTTCATAATTCCAAATCAATGCCATAACTGAAAATAGTTTTCCACAATTCTGCATGCCAAAAGTAATTAAATATGGTAGTTTCAGTATTCTCCGTCTCCCTCCAAGCTATCATTCATTGGTTCGAGCCTCTCCTCCAATAGCGTAACTTCTTCCTCAGCACAATTCCTTGCTTCCCTGCGACTGCGTCGTAAATCCCAGATCCTTCTCGAACAAAATCATGACGTCACCAAGAATCTCAGCTCAACCAGCCTACTTGCATGAAGTCTGCGTCATCCGTGCCTACGTCATGAATATACACGTCACAACTATGACGGCCATAACTTTATTCACATATGCCAATACCGCCACCGTGGTCTCAGTACAATTCAATTTACGGGGGCATTCTCCCTTTACCACGTTTTAAAAACAGTTGCAAATTGTTTTTAAACTCTGATATAAATATTTGAATTCACTTGAACACGAAATTGAATTATTATTGGCTTACTCTTGTATGATATTTCCTCTATGTTCCTTAATCATAAGTCTCTTCTTCTCTGGGTTGTGTGTGGCTAATGCATTCTCTCCTCTCTACTTTCTCTTCTGTCCTGTATTCCTGTTTTCCAAATTCTGCTGGCTTGTAGAAGGACCAGGATCGATCACTACATCCTGTCTTTTCTTCTGGTTTTCAGCTTCCTTCTCTCGTAATTCCTTCAAATACTGCTGACTTTCTTTCTCTCTCTCTTGATACTTGTCCGGTGTCATAACCTGACCTTGAGAATTCTGATTCCGATTCTGGTACTGGTTATTTCTGTTGTAGTTCCTATTGTACCCATTGTTATTATAATATCTACCTCTTCTATTATTATAATTCCCTCTATTATTATTCCAGCCTCGTCTTTGCTGATATGGACGGTAACCTTGTGATCTGTTGTTGCGAAAATAATTGTTCCTGTGAGGACCTACATTTTCAGTTTTCTCTTCAGCAGGCGTATCAGTTTGCTGAACTTGATCCATGTAGACTGTATTAATGTCTTTGAATTCGTGCCTCTGACCTTTTTGAACCAAATTTGGCATCGGACTCGTGTAGTCAAGCCTTCTCAATAGTTCGTCCATACTGGTCAAATCCCTGATATTTGACGATATAATAAGCCTTCTCACCTCCACAGGTAGCATACGTGAAATAGCATCTATCAACTGCTCTGTCGACAATGGGGGTTGTAAAAATCTCAAGCGCGATAACTGGCTCGTGAAGAAATCAGCGTACCGTGTTGGAAGAGTACCCGAATACTTCCTCGAGTATACCTCAGCTCTTAATGAATTTTGTGCTTCTATTGACCAGAATCGTTTTATCAGTGCCTCTGCAAATTCATCGAAATTACTAAAAGTGTACCGAAATGCTCTGAACCACTCAAGGGGTCTTCCAGCTAGAAATCTTTCTACGATTCTCATCTCTCTTTCTCTAGGAATATGGGCTTCAATAAAATAGTCTTTCAGGTTTCTGATATACTCTATCGGTGTTAGACTATCTGTATTACAAAATTTCTGAGGCTTGTCCTCAAAGTTTCGGATGACTGTCACATTTCTTGGATATGAATCCATGTAATTCTTCCCACTATCACGATATTTCCATTCAAGTTCAATATTCCTATCCTCTTCTTCTTCCCGGAATCTGAATATACGTTCCTCAGGACTAATATCTCTCTCTTCAGTAGCGAGGTTACATCTTCTCACGTAATTCCTATTATCTTCACAAGTCAGCCCTTCTGGATCCTTATCTGTGATTTCCGTGATGACTTTCCTAATCAACTCTTCTTTATATGTTTCCATCATGCTAGCTTCTCCTAGTTTCAAATTCTGAAGTTTGCTCGTAGTTTCATTGACATCAGAGACAACCTTATGAATTTGTTCCTCTAACGCGGTTTTTAATGCTTGCACGTCCTGGCCTATTTGAGTTCTATCCTTTACCTGATTTTCGGATAGCGAATCCATCCTTATATTCAAATCCTTTCTAATTTGAACTACCTCATTATTTATATCTACCTGTGTACTGGCAAGTTTTCGTTCAATTCGCTCCTGAATCTGATTGACATGTTCCCCACTTGACCTGTTCCATTCATCTTTCCAAACCGTTACATTTGCAGTTAACATTTCAGCAATATCTACTTCAATGTCTTCCTTAAGTAAACGATTATGATCTAAGACTTGGGTCCTCATGACCTCTACATCATGTTTTAATCCAGCTAGTGAAGCTGTTGTCCTAACAGACTCGTCAACCAATCTAGTTGTTAAAGCACTAATGTTACGAGTACAAAGCGTTTTTGAAGTTTCAATTTCTTCTCTAACCTTATTAACATCAGTTTGAACTTTGGCAATGTCTACAAAAACTGTATTAACTTCTATTTGCATCTTATTGATATCGCTTTGCATATCATTAACATCAGAATGAATATTATTTATGTCTACTTGAACGTTTGACACATCGGTTCGAACATTTCTAATCTCTCTTTGAACTTCTTCTACCTTGTCTTGTACAGTAGCAACATCATTCCTAACAACGATTACTTCTGCTCTAGCACATGAAATATCACCCCGGACATTAGCAACATCAAGATTCAACATATTAAGGTCCTTATGTACATTGGAAACATCAATCTTAACATCTGAGACATCTTTATGGACATTGGATAAATCTACTTTAACATCTGAGACATCTTTATGGACATTGGATAAATCTTTATGGACATTGGATACATCTACTTTAACATCCGAGACATCCTTGTGAATGTCAGTCACGGCATTCTGGATTCCCTGGGTACTGGTCTGTAAACGCGACACATTATTTTCCAAGTTTACAGAACTGGTCTGAAGAGCTTTCAAACTTTCATCCAGCCTAATAGACAAATTACTAGCATTCTCTTCCATTCGACTAGTATTCCTAGCTTCCATCTCCCTCACACTTTCATTCAGCATCTGCTTCATACTGTTATTCATGCTAGCTTTCAAACTGTTGGACATCTCCTCCAACATCTTTCTCATATTCTCATCTGCCATCTCAATAATATTTCAATAATAGACTGCTTTAGGGACATACATCAAACAGAGCAAGATAACAACATCTGAGCAACATCCTTCACCATATATAAGTTTGAGCAATTTTCTGTCTTAAATCTAACTTTAAATTACCTTATAATTAACTTTCGTAGACACTTCATGTTGAAATAAACTCAAGCACATGTTCAAATTTCCCTGGTTCATTTTAAATATCCTAACACAAATAATTTACATTTACAATCCAAATAGTTTAATTTTATCTTAAATATGACTAAACATGTCATCAGCCGGTCAAATAAACTAAGACTCCAGATCATAGGCGATTTTTTTAAGTTTCCAGCCTATTTAACCTCTCTCAGGTTGTATAAGATCTGATCTTTTCTGAGTGTAATTTTCCTAATACAACACAACATTTAATCCCTATATAATCACACTCTCAAATTCTACAATTGGCCAAGACATCTAACAAAGAATCAACCTCTTTATTTGAGTCTTCACAATCCCATTGACATCGATAACTTGGTAATCCAATGTTATTCGAAGACTCCACACGTTGATTGCACCAATTCTACTGGCGTTCAACCTGGTAATCCAGTTTTTTCGATCCCCACGAAATTGCGGTGCCAATCCTACTGTCCCCGATAATCCGGATAGTAGGCTGTCAGAAATCCGCCCCCTCAATCGGATTGCCAATAATCAATCGTACCGGCACAGCTACATCAATGAAAATGGCACTGACAGATACTATCGAGATTAGAGCACAGTAGTTAACATGAAATTATTGTGGAACACACCAAAATATACGGGGGTTCATACTTACCTTTTACTTACCTATTCAATTTAATCTCGGGTCTGGGTTTTCAACTGGATCACTTAATAGTATGCCCTCACAATAACCTCTACCACGATATTTAAAATGAACCAAGTCGGAAACAAGAAAATTTAAACTGCACAATAATTTATTTCACATAAAAAAAAATAACAAAATTTAACAACAAAATATACGTGGCAATCAGAAGCCATTGTCAATGCAACCATGTCCTCCTGTAGGACTTGTAGACTTCACATACAAAATTTCAGCTTTCTCTAGCTCAAAAGAACGTAATAATAACAATGCACTTTGGAATGGATAAGGGAGCTGGGACGAGACATAAAGCATTTGTTTCCTTGTTCATGAACTTCACATTTTATTTATAACCGCAAGGCTGCTATGTAGATGACCTTGGCCTCTACCATTCAGTTATCTGGCCACCTGCAATACACCCTGCACCGTGTCGCATGCTTGCTTCGTCAAATGGACGCACCTGTCCAATCAATGTTAGCATATGCTAGTTACCTCAGAGCCTAGCTCCTTTTCAAAACACTTTAAATGTTCACATCTCAACTCAAATATTATCACGCAAATCTTTTAAATGCTCCGTTCAAATATCAATGGATTACTCGAATAATCCCAAATCTTGTTTAATTGTATATTCCAATTGTTGAACTAGCGTTGTTTAGAGTATAATAACGAAAACGCTTAATGTTTATAACAAAATGTTCATTAATTATTTATAACATTTTAAATTGTTTATAACATTGTCAAACGACAATTGAAAAATTTATACACGCCTCTATTAATCCCGTTCGTTTCAAATTATTATTAAAGATATTTACATAGTTATTTACATTATTTATATTATTTATATTAGAAATACATTAAACCACACGTTTATCCGGTTGATAATTACTTAAATCGTGGTGATATAATCGTCCAATGAAGGTTAGTTATATTTAAATTTTAGATTCAGGTTTAATAAGATTTAATAATTATTATTTGTGACGGTAACCTCCATTCAAAATCGTTATCTCAAATTATTTAAACACTCTTGTTAATTTTAACAGTCACTTCACATGAATAATTTTGAATGGACCTGAACAATACACTCGGCGGAAAAATACCTCGCTCAAAACGCACAAAATTGCACCAAAATTGGCCCATAATTCATCATATATCTCATTATATATGGCATCAAAATCTTCCACAATACACACAAAAAAAAACTCCACTTATAAATTCATCATCATCATCATCAATATTACTGTGGGAACCTCCTTCACTTATTAAAGGGCATTATTCATCAGCGACTTTTACACGTCCACTGAACTAACGATTATACATCCATAGTTCCTCTTTAAAAATTCTTATATTCATCAATTGTATCAAAAACTGTTATTATATTTAACCTTCGTGGGTTTCATTCATGAAGCGATATGAAGTAAAAATTTGCCAGTCACAAATAAATTTAATAGCAAATACGATTAGACACGCCTCCCTGGTCAATCAAAATTGAGATTAATATCATCAAAGTATCGCAGTATAAAAATACTATCTTCAATCAAAGTTCATCTAAACTGCATAAATAGTCGAATAGAATACAATTAGACTGTGGACTGCAAACATTATTGTTCCAATCTCGAATTGAGAAAAACTCCTATCAAATGTTCATTACTATAATGTACTCAATAAATCGTACTCAAAGTTCATATTTCATAAAATTGTCTATAATGCAATGGTATTTCAGAATTGACGATAAATGTCTATGTTGCAATCATGTTCATAAAACGACTAGTATTTCCAAGATCGTCGATAAAGTAGTAGATTTTAACGCTCTAAAATCTTTTAATCATTCTTCTTTCTTGAGGATGACAGAAAATTGGTCAAAGTAATTTACTGAATAGAATTACTTTAATAAAAAGACACGCTGTCTGAATTCAAATTTGCCATAGAAAATCGATAACTTTACAGTCAAATCGTGACTACAAAAATATGCAAATTACTGAAAGAATACATAATATCAGTCTCAACTGATCCAAAATTATTTAAATATGCCAATGACATAATAATGTCTCAATAAATCGTAGAAAAAGGCATAAATCAGCAAAGTGTACAGAGTACAGAAATATCAAGCAAGAATATGGGGCAAAATATATGGGACAGAAAATATGGGAAAAATGGTTGCTCAGATATCGCTAAATGGCTCAAATAAATCAAGAAACGTTCACGACTACCTTATCTGTTGATTGAAGTTCTAGAGGAAAATTTCCAAAGAAGACTGCTGTTGGTTCCACTTCACCACCGTAAGGATGTGCTCCGACCTCGAACCTGGAACCTGCGCCCTCGGAGAATAGAACTTCTTCCTCCTCCGGAAATCGCACTGCTCCGTGTAGACGATAGACATCCTTCTGGCAAAACTCTTCTGTGTGAGCCGGGTCCACCCTGGCCTCTCTTGAAAGTTCCCTGAAGTTCTGGTAGAAATTCGAAAAGAAGTTTATTGCAATTATTTCCGCAGAAATGTTCATAATTGTGGAGTATGAAGATATTTCCACTACCATTTGATGTAATTCAGCGATGGATTACGATGCATGAGTGTAGTTGGATGTTCACTACATGCTCGCTTTTGTAGAATGACGATTAACGAAGCTCCATGTTGCTATTTCACTCCATTGATATATGTCCCAATTGCATTAAAGTTTTAGTCTTCCATCTCCACTTCCGTTATAATAATAGTCGAAAGTACTGCCAGATTATATAGTTTCATTGTAGAATGTAGCGTTGTATCACCAAATGTAATCTTCAGTATCACGGTTGCAATACATGTGTCAGCCGTAGCGTAGAATGTGGTATTATAAAAGTGCTTCTCAGGTGTCGAGAAAATCACTTTTGTCTGCAGTCTTAAAATGCGAATATCTTCCAAAGTATAATAGTGAAAATGTTCAACTTTCGCACACGCCTCAATATTATAATGCACAATTGAATTAGCATAAATGCAGTAGCTAACTCTTGATAGATAATCTTGTAGACTCGTTTATGTGTGCGCTCCAACTTCGCCTAGTTTTAGTAACCGTAAAATTGCACTGCTGCACGCTCAGTGCTTGTTCGATGCTGTGGGCTCTACCACACTTGCTAATGACGACTTGCTTCACTGAATAATATATATTCTTGTTCTATCGGAATTAAGAACTCGAAGTCTGACAATATGAGAATGAGAAAATGAGCCATGAGCTCTGAGACAGGAGAACTTCCTCTCTGCTGTGCAAGGCCTTTTATCAACTTCTTAAGGGGCGTATCCATCCCTACCATAGCTTGTTCCTCCGTCATTGCTAGAAGTTCTAACTTTGGCTATACTTGACGGATTTTCGAATTTCAAAAACTCATAATTAATTTCTTCATAATTCCAAATCAATGCCATAACTGAAAATAGTTTTCCACAATTCTGCATGCCAAAAGTAATTAAATATGGTAGTTTCAGTAATCTCCGTCTCCCTCCAAGCTATCATTCATTGGTTCGAGCCTCTCCTCCAATAGCGTAACTTCTTCCTCAGCACAATTCCTTGCTTCCCTGCGACTGCGTCGTAAATCTCAGATCCTTCTCGAACAAAATCATGACGTCACCAAGAATCTCAGCTCAACCAGCCTACTTGCATGAAGTCTGCGTCATCCGTGCCTACGTCATGAATATACACGTCACAACTATGACGGCCATAACTTTATTCACATATGCCAATACCGCCACCGTGGTCTCAGTATAATTCAATTTACGGGGGCAGTACCATCCCGGCATTTGCCCGAAGACGAAGTGGGAAACCACGGAAAACCACTTCGAGGATGGCTGAGGTGGGAATCGAACCCCCTCTACTCATTTGGGCCACCCGAGGCTGAGTAGACCCCGTTCCAGTCCTCAGACCACTTTTCAAATTTCGTGGCAGAGCCGGGAATCGAACCCAGGATCTCCGGGGCGGCAGCTAACCATGCTGACCGCTACGCTACGGAGGCGACTAATATGCAATTGGCACATTAAATCCAGTGGAACACACAAATTAGATGACGTGTATCGCACAGTTATACATATATACACTTAAAAATAACACTTTCATTATTTTAGGGACCACATTTACTAATTATAACCGAAAAATGAAAAATGTTCCATATCAAACGCGTGTTATTCAGTATTTTTACCCTAGTTATCCAGACCGACTGCAGCGCCCCAAGTGTCAGTTTGAGTTGCCAATAGGTAGGATAAAACACTCAATAACACAGGATTGCTATGGAACACTTTCGTATTATCCTGTTACAATCAGTAAATGTGATCCCTAAATTACTGACAGTCTCATATTGTGTATAACAGTGCAATACACGCGATCGAATTTCTGTGTTCCACTAGATCTTATGTGTGAATTACGTATTATCAAGCATTGATTATATGCTCGGATTTGTTTTGTGCATTTCGAATCATGACACTGTTACGTTTCAAAGCTATATTCGTGTTTGCTAAATGCACCATAGACTCCAGAAACTTTACAGAACGGGTAGAAGTGTTATTTGCAAATATGTCTTATGAAAGAGTAGGACTACGGTACAGAATGATGAAACTATTTTGATCAATTTATGGTATTGAGCTCCAGACGTCGCTGCTCCGCCCCCACATGGTTACAAGAGAAATTGAAATGAGAAAGCTAACAATTAAGCAGTTTCAATGTTCTGGTAGGGCTGGTGCATCAGAATGTTGGAAACATGTTTTATGAATGCTTCTTTTCTGTCACAGGTAATTAGTGCCTATTAGTCCATTATTATTAGATTATTATTATTATTATTACTATCTTAAGTGGCTGGACTGTCTCCTGACACCACACCAACTGTATTCCAATTAGTTCCTGTTCTCCGTATTTATTCGTTATCGCCACATTTCGACCATTGATATTCGCATATTTTGGAATATAATGACAATTTATATCCGTAGCCCGCTTACACATCGGCTTGCAGCCGTAAACTGAGCAATGTATTTTGCTTTTACTCATTTCATATTCTAACAATGAATAAAACTCATCAATTGTGTATAAAAACACAAACATTTTAACACGGTCTGTCCACCCATACAAGAAACAATACGAAGTGTCACCCTGGTGTCACCACGTGGTAGAGTTGGTGAGATTCTTATTTTTACCGCTTAAATGGCATATCAGATAGCTGGATATGCCAATAGGAGTGCCAAGACATCAGAAAGTCTTTCTCCAGTGCACATGCGTTACCGTTTATTTACCAAAGATTTCTTTATACATTGCTGACATTAGTAATGGTTATTTTAGGTCCGTATTGACAATACACTTTTTTCTCTTACATAATTGCTTTAGTACACGTTACGACCTATTTTTAGTCTATTTTCATTTATGAAAAAACTAGGCCTATGATATCACCTTTTGTCCGTGTGTGTGTGTGTGTGTGTGAGTGCGCGCGCGTATGTGTGTGCCCCCTAATAAAATCTAAACGGCAAAAGCGATTTCAACGAAACTCAGTAAATACATACTGCTACCTCGTCCGACATTGCCCGTGCCTTTCAAATTTTAATATGTTTCAGCAATCCAACATGGCGACCGTGCGAAATATTTCACTGGCATTCTACATCTCCGCAACAATAACATATATCACCCTGAAATTTTGTACGACGATAGAGGGTAGGCCTACTACTAGGGGTTCACCTATGTGACATTTAGAAACCTAAATACAAAAGGAACATGGTGGTCAAGCGTAGTTGAAACATTTAAATGGACTCTACTTGCGATATAACTACCTGAGTGAAGTAAAACTTGGTACGGTAAATTTTTATACACATTTTAATGCACTGACATCTAATTTAGTTCAATTGGTTTCATAACCTCAAGATGGTGGATGTGCCCAATTATAAAATTAAGTTTTTATTTATTGTGTCCTAATCATGCGATCGAAGTGAAAGTTTGAATAATGAACCTATGCAATAATCTTTATCTAATGGTAGCCTTCATACAGTAACTTTATGGTTTATATCAGTGGCGGCGCGTTCTATATGTTCAGTGGTTCAGTGAACCCCCTAGAAATATATAACTCTTAGTAAAATGGTTAATCAAGTGCGTATTTCTTTCATTACATATGTGAATTTGTGATCGGAGGGATAATTTTGACATCAACACTCGGTTGCTCTCCTGAACCAGTGAAAAGGTTCAATTTCTGGATCGCTGACGCTCGAAAGGTTCAATTTCTGAATCGCTGGCGCGCGGCGGTGGGACGTAAGGAGGGAGCGATAGGCGCGGGGTCGTGTGAGGCATGGGGGGTAAGCCGAGAACAAAACTAAACTCTCGCTGGTGAAAGTACCAGCTCATGCCAGCGCTAGACACGATCTTCCTCGAACCACCCCGAAGTTAGCTGATGCAGCCCTTGCGATGTATTGTCTCCAAGCGTGCGGTTTAAAATTTGTCTGTTATGGTACGTTTTGAAGGGATTTTAATTTCACGCTTTTGCGTTTTAGATATAATTAACCGCAATGAACCAGAATATTTTTGTAACTACGATTTGTATAACATCAATAGGCGTACGTAGCCTAAGTTTATGTAATTAATGTAAACTTTTAATTATTTAGAAGTGCTCATAAAGGCAAAATACGTCAAGATATGAACATAAATAACAGTCTGCCTACCACATTGTTGAAGCAGTGTTTATTTCTGACCCGTCAGTTCAACCACCTCCGGAACAGTACCTTAGCGAATATCTTCTCAAGTCTGTGTTTATCGAAGTGCTCTATTGTATCTGACGTTCGTTATCACGGTGTGTGGCGGTGTCTTGATGCTTGTGTCGTGTATTCATCAGTGTGAAAATGAATACCGTTCGGTTTCTTCTAGAGAATACATTTCCAACACTTAGTATAGAAAGTGTAAAATAAAGCAGCTTGGCAGGCCTCTTCCCTCCCTGAACATTATTCAGAACCAAACTAGTAGAGGTAAGGATTTTTGTAGATCATTTAAGCCACAGATTTACGAGAGAAATACTGGCTATGTGGTTGCGATACCATTAATAGGCTTTTCTGTTTCCCGTGCTTGCTTTTTGCTAAGGGTAAGGACATGAATTGGACAAAAACTGGGGTATCAGATCTCAGCCATTTAACACAAAACATCAATAAGCACGAAGCGTCTATTACACATAAGAGTGCATGTTTAGATCTTTCAGTTCTGGGGAAAACAGATATTAGGCAGCAGCTAAGTAGCGCTTTCAGAAGGAATATTGAGAGGCATAATGATAGTGTCAGAGAAAATAGGTACGTACTCTCGAAGATCATTGACTGCGTGAAATTCTGTGGTGAATTTGAACTTGCTTTGAGAGGTCATGACGAAACACTCGATTCAAACCATCCAGGCGTATTCAGAGGACTCATTAATTTTACTTCGGCATTGGATACCGTCGATAGGGGTCATTTCAACAGTGCTACAGTCTTCAAGGGTACGTCAAAGGACATTCAAAATTACATTCTGGAATGTATATTGCATGTGTGTCGCGAGAATATTTTAGCTGAAGTAGCTACTGCAGACTTCGTCTCCCTGATAGCAGATGAAACATCTGATGTGTCTTCAAAGTGTCAGTTAGTCATTGTACTTCGATATGTATTAGCTAATGGGAAGCCTGTATAAAGGTTCTGGACTTTCTTAAACCCAGCAGGAAACGACGCATGCTCATTAGCCGATTGTATAAAAGGGGTCCTCACTCACGTAGTCGGAGAGCACAAAGAAAAAGTAGTCTCCCAAAGTTACGATGGTGCCAATGTTATGAGTGGCCGACACTCCGGAGTACAAACAATTGTAAGACAAGACTACCCATGTGCTTACTTTGTGCATTGTTAAGCCCATCAATTTAATTTAATTCTGGCTCAGGCTGCTAGCCACAACAAAGAAGTGCGATTGTTTTTGCCACCATTGGAGAGATTCCAACATTTTTTTCTCATTCGCCTCAGAGAGTGGGCATTCTTGATGAGGTTGTGGGAAGAAGAGTTCCGCAGGGCTCAGCTACGAGATGGAACTTTAAATCAAGATGCGTTCTTACATTGCATGAGTATAAGGTTGCAATTCTGGAATGCTTGGAGAAAATCGAAGACACGAGCAGACAGCTACTATGAACCAAGCACATTGACTGCGTCTGAAAATACAACAGCCAACGTTTACTTTTTGGTTAGAGTTCTTTTACAGTGTTATGCCTCACGTGGACATTCTATATAACCAATTACAAAAGCGTTCTGCTAACCCTGTATCAGTGCGAAGTGCAGTATGCTCCTTCGAAACTGCAATTTTGAAAGTAAGGGACAATGTTGACAGCATCGTTGTGGAGGAAAATGTAGAATACAACAGAGGGAAAAGAAGATGCGAAAATAGTTATTACTTGAGAAACATTGCGGCGAAGGAGGTGTGTGACGTGATTATAAATCACAGCAAAGAGAGATTCAACTCTTCCAACCACTTACTGGCTTCCACCTTCTTTGACCACCAATTCTTCCCATCCTTCCAAAATAATTTTCCAGAGGAGAATCTTACGCATGTTATAGAATCCTATCCTTTTCTTTATAAAAATAAACTGAAAACCGAACTGCAGGCTATTTATTCAAGAAGTGATTTAAAAGAATTGGAAGATGCAACTGACTTCCTTGCGTTTTTGATATGGAACAATCTCAAGGAACCTTTTGGAGAAGTGATGAAACTTTTGAAATTAATTATTAGTCCCCATGACTACTTCTGTAGCAGAAAGATGTTTTTCCACTCTAAAGCGGATTAAGACATTCCTGAAGAGTACAATGCATGAAGATAGACTGTCTGCTCTCGGTATGTTGTCCATCGAGAAGGAGATGACTCATAAATTAGTCGAATTTAATGAGAAGGTAATTGACTTATTCACCGCCAGGAAGGAAAGGTGGATGGATTTCCTGTACACACAGACGACAGCTGTTATACCAACGCCAGCAACGTCTTCAACATCAGACGAAACTGGATCAGCTTAAGGTAATTACACCTTGTATTCTCTGCCTTTCATTTCTCATGGTTTTGGTAACTTCTTCGAGCTGCAATCATGTGTCTTCAATGGAAAGTCACCTTTCTAGTCATGCAATTTCACTATTTTACGTCTATGTAAACATCAAGTAACATTAAATTTGGTCACGTTATTTTTCAAAGTAGTGAACCCCCAGATGTTTTATCCACGCGCCGCCACTGGTTTATATATACTGTATATATATTGTACCCTGTCCGAGTAGCTAAGCTCAGGGCGTATTCGTTCTCTCACAGTTGGTGACATACGCATGAGGTTTCGAAGCAAGGACTACATTCAGTAAGTAAGGAAAACAAAATCCTAATAACATAATTTATTGACTAAAACAAAGGATTCTGGATCATCAAACCCTCAACAATGAATTTACAAACACTACAATCCCTGTAAAACTCCTCTAACATCAATTACTTGTTGAAAATCATAAACAAATCTGCTTAGCTGAGCCCTATATCAACCAGTACACTATAACAAGTCCTACTGTTCCAACTCCTAGAGTTTAGGCAACTCTCTACACATAAGCATTCGGATTACTATTCTGACACGTGAGTCTAAACTCAACATTTTATTCTTAGTTTGTTCTCAATACATCTTTATTTCAGTACACCATTCACAATGCTATCCTCAAACTGGCTGTAATAGGAATTCACAGATCTCTTATTATTATTATTATTATTATTATTATTATTATTAAACTGATGTCTAGTATTCGCATATACTTTACTTAAACAGTCACAGCTCTATTATCCATTTACAGTCACATTGCTCTATTATTATTATTATTATTATTATTATTATTATTATTTTACAGTCACAGAGGTAGCTTCACTTACTTCACATATACCGGTAATCATCATGCACAATTTGTAGTACCATTCAACATTGATCCAAGCACCAGGACTTCCGATATTCCTTTACTATTCAATATTTACGTATTGTAACGGTACCCGTATCCACATTAACTTATTTATGGCAGTAATCCCTTATAGTTATTGTTAGTATTATCGAATTCACATTATTCGTTTTAGGATTCAAGTATGGGATTCTTGACTTGGACTCGACATACCGGTTACATGCTAATGACACTGACGTCTTATCTAGCTGTCATACAAGGCACTATTATTATTATTATTATTATTATTATTAAAACATCGCAAACTTCGCTTTCAAACTATCAGCTCCCTGACCTGGCCAATGTGTACACTGTCAGTAGTCTGCCCTTAGCTGTGATTTATGGTAGGAGCGGTCGGTTACTAACCCAAGATGGCTGCTCTGGAGGCTCTCTCACCCCTCCTTACAGGATTCTAAAGACCATGTGTTTTCCATTGTGTTACCTACTCAATAGCCGATCCAATGACCGCTGAAATGCCTCGTTATTGTGTACCACTGTTACACGGGTTACCTTATCTGTTACGGGAGGGTTTCATACATTTAATTTCATCATATCATTAACATAGGTTTTTTCTCTAACAACCTCATTACTGGAGATTTTATAAACGGATCTGACTTATTACAAACAGAGAGTACCTCTCTCCTGCTAACTCCAATGTGGCATGATATTACTTCTGCCTTGTGCATTACAGTGCTACTCGACAAACTGGAAACTATATTGTGCTACATAAGTGCCTCATGTGGGAATCATTACCTCCACTAAACGCTTACATTGCGTTGCTGGCGCGTTACTGCACTACTCGACATAACTCAAATACCTATGTTCATTACTCGCACTATTAAGTTTACAGCCACTTTACTATAATCACTACACTCGTGATTTATCTGCTTAGGTGCCCTTAGCACGTCATACAATTCTAGCCTAACTTGCGATCCATCTATAAAACTCATACATTTACTGCCCATACATTTGTGTCTTAAAATTCCCAATCGGTTTCATTTAACCTCGGTAGTCACACTATCAAAACCCTACGATAACCGTTAATCCTGGTTACGTTCTGGTGCATTTTTCTACGTTTACATTATACAAATTGGTACTTACATACATTTACGAGCTGCATTGTTGTTGTGGCAAGGGTCATTTTCACCTGCCCCTTTTGAAATTTATTATCTCACCATCATAGATTTTTTATCTAGAGCCATATTACACACTTGAGACACTTGCTCTGATAAACGAATTTTCACAAATAAAACACTTATCACTTCTTCTCAACACTTAATAAATTTCTATACACTTTAGATGTTACACTTTATATTTCTTTGTACTCTTCACTGCACATCCTTCCATGACATTTTCACGATATACCTGTTTATTACTTCAACACAGGTACGTCTGGCGTTCCCTAGAAAGTCATTCCTACACCTGGTATGAATATCGACAGTTCTCTCCTCTATCCTCGGATCCCCCTGATACTGGATATTATCATGAATGATGCAGATCAAAGTTCCATTCGACCTCGTAGCGTCCTTTCCTAGACTATCATACATTGCCTGTGCATTTATATAATGCGCGTCCGATTATGAGCGCTCGGTTCACGTAATTAATGAATGAACTGTTTTTATGCACTTATATAAGTATACCGTCCTTGATTTCCACCAGGGCCACACATCTCTCCTGGTTTATTATTATCATCACACGATATTTGATTGGGTGTGGACATTCCCTCCCCGTACGTGAATATTCACTGGGTTGAATTTCACCACACACGTTGTACCCGTTCCGCCCTGATACGCGATGACCCAGCTGCCATAGCATCGCATATCAGGTGTCCCGGGACAGAGAGAATCGAAACAATAAAAAAAAACAAAAAACAAGGAATGTGTCGGAGATCCAGTTGAAATTTTAAAACAAAAACAGCTGTGGGTAGTACGATACAAAGTGTCCCTGGGTCGCTTACGGGTTTAATTTAATCATGATGCAAAGCAAAGGGCGCCATCAACTGGATTCCTAACAAACCACATCCTTCTTGATGAAGCCATAATATTACACAGGAAAGGACTGGGAAAAATACATCATCACGAGATTATTTAAAATCAAATAAAAGAAGGTTTATTGAACTTTGTCGACAAGACATAACATGAGAAAATTCCTGCCTAGGATAATGGTAGATCACGACAGTTATGATGCAAGTGTTCTTGTTCAAATCTGACCATTTCCATCCTAACCAATAAATATTTCCTTTCACGTGCTCAAAGAAAAGTAACTAAAAGTTTCTTGGTTTCTCAGGGTCACCGAAGCACTTTATCGCACGCCACTGATTCATATGTGCACCCTGAGACCTATCATCATTAATGATTTAACAATATGCACGTGAACTTTGAAGATTTATACTAGTATTGCACATATTTACATTTACATCGTATTTAAGCATTCGTGAAAGTATAGAATGTCCTGGATTCCAACCTCATTGGAATTAATAGAGCTTATGTGTATTCATAATTAATTAATGTTATTAGTTAATAGCATCATCCTAATCATTCAATTGTGTAATCATTTTTATCAACACGCATGACTTTAACTAGTCATTATTTCAAATATTTCACTTTCGACAATCATTTATATTCATCGTAATCAATCTATTCAAAAATTATTTATAATCACCCTATCAAAAATTATTTACTAAAATATTAATCATTTATCATAATTATCTGGCATTCCAAAGTATTGAAAAATCATTAACCACTTGTCATATTAGCTGCTACTCAATCAGCTGTTCACTTAACTTTCATAAATCATCATCAGGACAGATCAGCTGTTCCACTATCATTCAGAGTGATATTCAACCATTAATTATCAAAGAAACTTGGATTATTTAAATCTCCAAAATAATTAAGTACAGGTTTTTCGGGCTTGTAGGCCGTGGTCCAGACAGGATATCTCCCGATGTTTCACCGGAAACTGCATCCGGCATTCTGAAGGGTTCCTCTCCTTTCCTTGGTCAGCAGTGGAATGAGGAAGAGGCTTGAAATAATGGGTAACGGTTAGTAGTGGGGTATTGTTGCTTGAATTGAGATTGCCGGACGCAGTTTCCGGTGAAACGTCGGGAGATACCCTGTCTGGACCACGGCCTACAAGCCCAAAAATACTTGTACTTAATTATGAACGCCGGCCGTGAAAGCCTAAGCTCTTATATCAGTCGCTTCTACGGGGAGGCTTCGAGAAGCTACGGAAGAAGAAAGCCCAGCAACTTTCTTCGTTGACGTATCTCTTACGGTGCAGGAACACGGACACGATTCCTAAGTTTATTAGGATAAAGGGGAATTTCGGCTCAGCACATGCTCACCGTATATACGACAGAGCTGAGCGCTCAATGCTGCGAGAACAGATACATGCTACACGCAGGGACTTAGCTACGACTGACCGGGACCTCATATCAGTACATCTCCGACTCACGTCTATGCTCTCAAGCGAGGATTGGGACAACATCGACCACACCACGCACTATTCTATGCGCTCCACCTTCGACCAGTCGACGAATCGCCAGAAAAAGAAATTTGAGGTATGTCAGGACCTCAAGACTAAAACTGCAACCACATCTGTGCCGGACTCGTCTCGCACTGTAGTAAACCTGACTAACCGTCGTCTATCGCCAGGGGAAACTTCACTTTAGGCGAAAGGTCAGAACGTCTCTGTCACCCCACCGTCTGTGCCTGTAGAAGACATTATAAGCAACATCGAGGCTGCCATACACCGTTTACCCAGAGAGCAGGCCGAGGAAGTCCGCTCAGAGGCCTCACGCATCCTTCGTAAAGCTCCAGCGCCCAGTAGTAACCTCACACCTCAAGAGAAGAATGCCTTTAAAACCCTTAACAGGGATAGCAGCATCATCATTCTACCTGCAGATAAGGGCAACGCCACCGTAGTCATGTCATCGGAAGACTACGACACTAAGATCCTGTCGCTACTAGAACCTCAGACAAACCGAAAACTCACGAGAGACCACACAACACGGATACTTAGAGAGACCAACAGGTTTATCATGGCCTCTTCACTACCAGACCACGTGAAGAAGGATACATGCAAGAGTGAAGCTCTACCTCCCAGGATGTACGGTCTATCCAAAATACACAAAACTGATATACCACTGAGACATATCGAGAGTGCTATCGGCTCTCCAAACTACAGCATCGCCAAGCATCTCTCCACCATTCTACAACCGCTAATCGGTAACACTGAGACTTACGTCAGGGATTCAGGCCATTGTATTGAGAAAATACAAAACATACGTCTGGAACCTGAAGACCGCCTAGTCAGCTTTGACGTAGTATCCCTCTTCACGAAGGCGCCTGTGAAAGAATCCATAAACCAAATTGCCGAGCTCTTAACGGAAGACATCGCTGACTTGTTTCGCCACTGCCTCATCGCGAGCTACTTCCTATGGCGCGAGAACTTCTACGAGCAAATAGAAGGGGTTGCAATGGGTAACCCACTAAGCCCTGTGATTGCGAACTTCTAAATAGAAAAGTTCGAGCAGTTGGCGATCGAGACTGCACCCCTCAAACCGAAAGTATGGCTACGTTATGCTGACGATACCTTCGTAGTCTGGAGCCATGGAAAGGAAGAGATGGAACGTTTTCTGGACCTCCTCAACAGCCTCAACACCAGCATACAATTCACAATGGAGAAGGAGGAAGATAACAGCCTGGCCTTTCTTGACGTGCTAATAACCAGGACTAATGACCTGCGCTTGGGGCACACCGTATACCGGAAACCCACACACACTGACCGGTATCTACACACGACATCTTATCACCATCCCCGACAGAAACACGGAGTTATTAAAAATCGGTAGACCATGCTAGGAGAATCAGTGAGCCATCCAATCTCAACCAAGAACTGCAACATTTAAAGAAGGCCCTATGCGCCAACGGATACAGCAACAAGGAGATTAAGCGAGCCTCTCATCCCAGGCGCCGGAGCACGAGGAAAGAATCTGAGGAAACTCCGGTGGCCACCGCATTCGTACGTGACGAAGGTGACGGTCAGGATAGGCAAATTACTCAAGACCTATGGGGTGAAGACGGTTTATAAACCCACCACCAAAATCCGGGACTTGCTGCGATCTGCTAAAGACAAGCGCCACCCACATTCCACTGCAGGTGTCTACAGAATCCCGTGTTCCTGTGGGCAGGTTTACATTGGAACGACGAAGAGGAGCGTGACCACTAGACTCAAGGAATATAACAGACACAACCGCCTGGGTCAAACTGAGAAATCGTCAGTCGCTGAGCATTCTCTCTTCCCCGGTCACGATATACAGTACGGGGACACGGAGATACTCTCCAAGACCACACATTACCACGCCAGGCTGCAACGGGAAGCCATAGAAATATTCAAACATCCCGACAACTTCAATCGAAAGGAAGAAATTGAACGTGTGCGTAATTCATGGATCCCGGCCCTTAGGAACACCAAGGCCAAGATATCACGCACACGTCATCCTGAAGAACCTTCCCGCTACAGCCCGGCAGTCGCCCAGGGAACACCTGACCCTCAAAAGTTCGGTCACTGAAGCCGGAGCACGCACCGCTCCCCGCAACCTGTACACGAGACCAGACGATCTAGCCAGATTGCGCAGAGAACGCTCGGCTCTCTATGCTAAATTGATCCGTTAATTCATCGCCAAGATCCACGCTACCAACAGTCATATTCAAGCAACAATACACCACTACACACCGTAACCCATTATTTCAAGCCTCTTCCTCATTCCACTGCTGACCAAGGAAAGGAGCGGAACCCTTGAGAATGCCGGACGCAGTTTCCGGTGAAACGTTAGGAGATATCCTGTCTGGACCACGGCCTACACGCCCGAAAAACTTGTACTTAATTATGAACGCCGGCCGTGAAAGCCTACTCTGCTATATCTCCAGAATAACATCTAGGATCAATTTTTGAGGTGTCGTCAAACTCTATCATACTGGTTAGAAAGTACTGCCAGACTTCATTATACTCTTATATTTTGATCGTTTGCGCCTATACTTCACGCAATTGCCATATTAAAATTTATTGCCATAACTTCTCCACATTGGATATTATTATCTACTAATAACCACTTGAATGAATACTTCATGAACCACTTCATTTATTATCATAATTGAACATTATCAATTTACCATAAATTCACCATAAACTATTCAGCGCACAGCATGGATCAAGAATAAGACTGGGTATACACGTATACACTAAACTTCAGTCAACAACAGTTATATATCAAAGTGGTAACCTCACAAACATTGGCAATCTCTACACAAACACTTGGCAAAATATCTCAAGGCAACATATTTAATAATCCACATCAAACTGTAATAAAGTCGACCCATCAGAACTGTGGTCGCTATAACTGTGTTTGACAGCCTCCTAAACAACGTGTAAATCACAGAAATAATTATCTATCAAATCCAAGCATTAATTAACCTCAAAGGTGTCATAACTCTGAAAAATCATTGAAATCTGTGTTAACAAACACCATCTGTGTTAAACCAATTATATATTTATTATTGCTGTTTCATTTCTGCCTGTGATAGATTTATGAAATAATCGTACTCATGTTATAAGAATTAACCACTTTAAATCCCTGGTTGAGGCAACATTTAATCCTCAGAAAAATATTAAACTGACTGTATTCCAAAATGGAATATCACTACAAAATCTATTGGATCCATCACACAAGAATCACAAGGTGTGACTCTGCTTACATTTATTTTTACTAAACTGGATAAGGATCAACCAATACATGACTTGTTAATTATTGTTTAATTCGCTTACAATCCATATAGCATTCGGATGATAAAATGATTTCCCTAGAACAGGTTAGATGATTAGACACCACACAATTGCTCTAGGCAAAAGGCCCTGATTCGATGGCTCAGATGAGTGAATGCACAAGATTGGAATCAATAATTACTATACTGTCAGATAGTAGTGACACTTTTTCGCTAAGGCGACTTAAAATCAATAGCTCAAATGATCCAATCAAACAGAAAAAAAACCCTAGTCTCCAAATCCACACAATCACTAGAATGTGAAAAAAAAACTATCAAATACCAGGTTGCAGGCATCGAGTCTCATAAATGCTCGATCAAGAAACTGTACTGTATCAACCAAATATTATACAACTCGATGCAAAAGATGATCAAATGCTATACTCAATAAAATCGGTGAATAGCAAAGATCAGTGAAATGCCTCCTTAATCTCACATGGCATCCACCATGTATCAGAGGATTCATATAGATGATTCTCAAAATATATGACCAATGATGCTTCAAAATATTCATAAATATATACCAGTGTGCCCATGACCATGCAAATTGATATCAGTGTAATCAAGTAAACGCTCATGTTACCTTCATTTTATTCCAGATGGCCTGAATATTCTTTCTAAAGATCGACGATAATCCAGATATTCGTGATTAATTTCTCGCAAGATCGACAATTTCTTCATCCTGTACCTCGGATCGGCATTCCTCTCGCCCCAATGCAGATCTCGGTATGGTCACTCGCCTGGGTAGAATTTGAACCCGTCACTTCGTTCCGACATCCTGTCTATTCTTATGTTTAGCATGCCATGTTACTGTATGAAATGTTCATCTCGAATACGTTCCAAAAATCCACTGGTTATCGAAATATAAATGGGAACCCCATTATGTCCCTGGTGGTAGCACGCCACTGTTCCACACAAATGTCGGCTGGCATTCGCAAGTAATATCCCCACGAATAAATTTTGAGTTGCGTGGATATACAAATTTTATATTGCGTGTTCAGATTTATTGCACACCCTGTAGTTTGGATACCAGGTGATATGCATATTCGCAAATGTTCATAAATAATGTTAATTTACATTCATTTCACTACTGGAGAAAATACGTGAAGTCACTTTCACTGATCTGGTTGAATGTTCCTGTAATAATTTGGAAGACCAGTGGTCGCCTAAGCCCCACTGTACTACTTATGTCCGCTGTGCCTTTAAATATACTCTTCATAATGTGTAAAAGTTAATTTGCTTATGGGCACGCATGTTGGAATTATAAAGTTTGAAATGAAACAAGTATTCAAACTAGCATAATGTCTATAGCAAGTTCTGTATACTGCAATGTCAATGGAGGTTTACAGTCTAACATGACCTCGAACTTGTCACAAAATGTCGGCTGCATTCGCTATGTTCCTGGCTTACAACATGCTGGTAACACAACGTTACAACTGGTTTCACTAAACATTTGATATGCGTGAAAATGTCTCACAAAAGCTCACTCTTTTCATGGTTAATCGTACGGCGTAAAATGTTCCGTTCGCACTAGCCTGCAAGTCCAAGTTCATTAATAAAATGCTGGCTGAAATGACTCGATATTCTTTATGGTATAAGAACGCACTTCCATGACCGACTGCGCTTGACTGTACGCCGTTATCGGGACCTCGTTTGTCGTCTCCGAACCGAAGTGTACTCGCGTTCACCGTACTATCACTTTACAGCATATTAGCGACTGTTTCCGAGTGTAGTTTGCTATCTGAAGATGAAACACATAGTAATGTGTCTCCCTCACAACGCAGCCCACCTGCTGTCCGACCTGCCAGTCTAATGACCTAGTTCCTTCCCCACATCCAGAGCAGGGTATTCGTCTTGCTTGCTCTCTGACGTCATACGGCCCATCCATGACCAATATCCGTTCGTTATAATGATACAATCTTCCTTTAAGGGGTTATCAACCATCACAAGTATTAGCAAAATATATGTCCATGATTATTCCTTCTCCCTGGACATTGAATGAGGTCGTAATTACCAAATTACCAAATAATCTCGTGCATTCCTCCCGGCATTCATTCCGTTCGGGGAGTAGCCATTCCTCCTTCATGTCACCAATACGTCACTCCCCATGAAGCCAGAGTCGCGATGCTAGCGCATTCTTTTCTTTCCAAATAATAAATTTCCAATCTCGACCAGCGTAGCCGATTGCTTCACCTACATATCGGGTACAACGTATGATTATACTCACGACACTATACTTCACGGTACCGTTTACTCGTTCGACTTATGTACACTGTCTCGGCGTTACTGTAGAGTATAGTGATCCGTGCTGCTCGAAGGCTTTAACTTCGTGTTATCGTGCGTTATTTGAGTATCCGTAACTTGGTGATAGTTATGACACTTAGACACAGATATAATTAGTATAATTCACACTGTCACTTACTCATTTAATAACGTGAAGTGGCCGTTAAGATCGCGGACCGTCACAGTCTCCTCGCCTTAATATACTTAAATGGTATGTGTAATTGTATATTGTACTTGACACATTGTCTATTACAATGTATTTCACTTTCACTTAGTAAATATTATACTTTTCACGACATCTGGTGTAGCTCGCGGAGCGGCATGGCCCTCCCATCCAAATGTCAAGAAACTTGTGTTTTGTTAGGGGCTCCATGTCCTATATAAACCATTCCCGGGAATGAGTCACTGATGCTTCCGTATCGGGAGCTTCTCTTCTGATCCAGATGAGGTATCGTCTCAATTCTGAAATTTCCTGCTGATTTCAAATATACTTAGCGGAGTCATATCCGATCACCCATTAATTAATTATGGGGTTTGCGCCTCTTCTAAAACAGACGCTATCCCGGCGGGGCTTCACAAACAACGGTTTTAATTTCTCGGCCACTCAAGCTGACCGCCTTACATTAGTCTTGATCCACGTCTGGCGTGAATAAAAGCTTTATTACAAGGTGTCTTCTCATGTAAATTAGCCCGTGAATTTTCTGTGTCCAACACGGTCTTTCATTTAAAATTTTGTTTCTCCGTTTAATAATTATGCCAATTTTTGGGCGTGGTTAAAGTTCCACCCCTCTTTGTGATTTGTCTTCCAGAGGTTCTACGTCACGACTGTGGATCCTCTCGGTCCAGAAATAGTTCTCCGCGCTTGACATAGACGGATGCTGACGACACCGAGAAACGCCCCTTCAACTGGGCTCATTTGTTAGCTGTCATTTCCTCTCGACCTATGCTAACATGGACCAATTTCTACAGTAATCTGTACTATGGTACTTAAAAAATGCCGTAATTTCTTCTTTGTTCATTAACCAAATGATTCCAAACTTTGTATTCGTGTATCATTTTCCTTGGCCTTTAACATTACTTATATCTCTTTCCTCTGAGGCCCGGGGTTCGAGTTCTCACTTTATGAGTGTGCCAACTCGAAGTCCTTGGTTTACATCACACTAGAGCGCCACTGAAGGGTTCAATATATACAGAGCAATCCAGCATAGCGATCATCCGAAATATTTAGACGGTTCTCAATATCTACTAATCTATTAAAGCAATCAAACTAAAATGCTGTATGTTTATACAGGCTATTAACATAAGTTCACCTATGGGACTTTTAATAACCTGGTGAGCACAATACCATCATGGTGGCCAAGCGAAATTAAAACATTTAAATAGAATTTACTCTCGATTTAATCATCCGAGCACAGTAAAACTTAGTACGGTAAATGTTCATACAAAATTTAATCTATTGGCTTCTAATAAAATTTGATTATTTTGATAACCCCAAGATGGCGGCTGTGCAAAATTTCAAAATTAAGTTTATATTTCTTGTGTCCTAATCATGCGATCGAAGTGAACGTTCGAATAATGAACCTACGCAATAATCTTCATCGATGGTACATAACTCTATGGCCTACATAGATAAGAATCCAACATGGCGACCATCCGAAATATTAAGTGGTTCTCAATATTTAAGAATCTACTACAGCAATTACACTGAAATTGATAGGGGCTATTAACTTAAGTTTACATATGGAGCTTTCGACAACCTGGTGAGCACAAAACCAACATGGCGGTGACGCGAAATTCAATTATAAAATGGAATTTTTCTTGCGACTTCTTCATCAGCACTTTCAAACTTGTCACGGCATATCTTCACAATAACCTTAATATATTGACGTCTAAATTTAATGAGAACTTAAAAATGGCGGCTGTGCAAATATTTTAAAATCTCCTTTCTATTTCTCGTGTCCTAATCAAGCAATAGGAATGTAGGTTGGTATAATGAACTATCATTAGAATATTCATCTTGTGGCATATAGTTCTATAACCTATATATCAAACAATCCAACATGACGTTCATACAATATATATTCCACTTGTTCACAATACAGTATCTGCGAAACTGTTTAAGCAATCAAACTGCATTTATGTATGGTGATAGAGGATTATTAACTAAGTGCATACAAGTTACTTTCAAAATCCTGAGAAACACAAAAACAACATGTCGGCCAAGTGATTTTTGAATATTTCAAATTATTTTTCTAATGATTTAATCACCCAAGATCGGTGATGCTAAGAACAGCGATTCTTTAATCAGAGCTTATTAGTAAGACATCTCATGTTCAAATTTTTAAATGTTGAAGATTGCATCAGTTCGAAATTTTAAGAACCTTATTTTTTAAATTTCACCTACCTTATTCAAGCGATTGAAGAGAGGATTCTTATGTTAGGTTATTATAATAATAATAATCTAATGGCACTATATCCTGTCGCTTACTTTTTGTAAATCATAGAAGCCATGCATTTGGCTTTCCTTAAATTAAACTCCCGTGATACTTAACAGAAAGATGCCATCCCGTGGGAGGAGTCTTAATCACCGATACTGAAAGTTATATATTCTAGCACTTATTTTCTCAAATCAATTGTGTCGGTGGAGACATAGGTCGTGTATCAGAAGCTATTTAGTATACATCACATGGACAATCCTTTTATTATCAGGGGGAGTTTTTAATGGAAAAGACCAGTAGGAGATTTGAATATAGGCTATTTAGTTCTTTACGGAACTACTTGTTAGCTCTTTATCAGCTCTCATACCAACACAAACAACCCTTTTTACATTATCAAAATGTCCAAAAACTGTGTTCCTAAAAAACACTTATTAAGAACGCACCTTAAATTTGTTAAATAATGGATATTTTGTTTGGTCTGTTTCTGGAAAAAGTTGTTGTTCAACTAAGGTAGTAAAAATTTAAAGTCAATTTTGATTGATCTAGTTTGACGTATAGCCTATAAGTACCTGACATTATCTTATACACGTCACAATTGAAATATAAATTACCGGTACTTCACTGTATGTAGCCTACCTTAAATTGAAAATAAAACTTTTTAATATTTACAATGTTGATTTTTACTCTGCGGGTGGTTTTTCAGTGTTTTATGGTTACCTTCGTTTTATATTAGTAATAGTTTGATACTATCCAATGGATTCTAGGATTGCTACTGCTGTCGTAGACCTATATTTATTAAATATTTTGTTATTCTACATGTTTAAATGCAACATGATGCTAATGCAAATTGTACTTTTTTAAAGATGTCTCATTTCTTCATTCAACGTTTTACTGAACTAGGAATCTAATGTCAATTATGTTTGAACTCCAATATGGATAATATAGTAAGGTACCGGTACATTGAAGAAGCTTTCTACCTTACACAATTGAAATTATAATAAACGTAATTAACGGTGCATAGAATGGAAATTAATCAATTGGCAATCAGAATGTGTACATGATTAGTATATACTACATAAACTGTGTATTGTTTACTTTTGCTAAGAAAATCTTATTTTTCACGTAACTGTTGGTATTGCACTAGTAATGACATTCTTTAAAGCTATGACCGATGTATCCTGTGCTTTCTTCTGCTGTCGTTTTGGGAGAAATCATCGCTATCTACAGTTCTCAAGCAATGCTGTTGGTAGAATTGGCAACGTATAGAAGAATCCGAAAATTCTATAAACACGTAAGACCACATGCTAAGGTTTATTCACAAATATCGTTTATTTTGATATTACAGCATCTAAAGGCAGTTCGTACTAACTATTTCAACACCCATGAAATTCCTCGTGGTAAATCAGACCTGCTGAAAGTTGTGGAAGTGAGTATTTACCGTATTAAGTTGTTTGTGTAACCAATGCCTTGTAATGGATTTAACCAACAAATTTATTTATTTATTTACATAGGTCCCAATGAGCCTGAGCTCGTGTTAGGGACAATCAAGTAACATAGTTACAGCATGGCATATATATAATTTTTGTAACATTATATTGTTTAGTTTAATACTAACTTATATTAGATTGCTAGTGACTAACTTTACAGAGATGATTTGGTATGATACATTGGATTGCTTAAGGCTATTGGATATGGGCTATTCATTCCTTAATAGGAAGTCTTTTGCTTTCCTCTTAAATGTTTTTATAGAGAAACTTCCCCTTATGCCTAATGGTAGTGAGTTGTATTCCTTTATTATAGAGGACATAATTCCTTTAGTTCCAAATTTAATGGATTGGGAATGGCTGGTGAATATTCGATTTACTCCTCTTGTTGCATAATGATGAATGTCATTTGCATGGGTAAAATGGATGTGTGTGTGTATCAATTTGTTTTCTAATTTGTATACAAATACTGTTGCTGACATAGCTATTTGTTTCTGCAGTGGCATAATGTTAGTTCTTGAGTATAATTCATTTGAGGGTGTGAGCCAAGGAAATCCAAATATAGATTTTAGAGCACGTTTCTGGAGTATCTCAAGTTCTTTTATCAGCTCCTTCTTACACTACCCCCATATGAAATTCATGTACCGTACATTAGATGTGAATGTATCAGAGCAAAGTATATATTTTTCAATTGTTGGCTAGTAAGACAGCTATATCTTAATCTGGAAATAATACCTATTATAGGGCTGATTTTATGTTTTACATTTTCTGCATGATTTTCCCAGGTTAGTGTACTATCTAGTGTGATACCTAAGTATGTTGCCGATTTAACCCTTTCTATTTATTTGTTGGCTATTTTGATTATGTTTGTGGTCTCAATCTTGTATGATGGTTTATGGAAGAATAAATATTTTGTTTTAGTGATATTGATAACCATTTTGTGTGCTCTCAACCAATCCACCAGCTTATTGAGATCATAATTAATATTTAGCATAATTTCCTGTTCAGATGCTCCCAGATAAGAGTATAAAAATATCATCTGCAAATAGTTTAAGCTTGCCTTTCAATTCTAATAATACAATATCATTAATATAGGCCAAGAAAAGAATTGGTCCTAAAACAGAACCTTGAGGTACTCCCGTGTCAATTCTCATTTGAGATCCTTTTACATTATCGATTGCAACATATTGTTTTCTGCTTGTGAGGTAGTTCTTGAACCAATCATGTGCCACTCCTCTGATGCCTGCAGATTCTAGTTTATTAAGGAGAATCTTATGGTTAACCAGATCGTAGGCTTTTTGAAGGTCAATTAGTACACCAGCAGCTAGTTTGTTTTCATCTAATGCCTTTTCTACATCAGTTACTACTTCAAATATAGCACTATCAGCTCCTCTATTTGGAATAAACCCATATTGGCAGTTTGCAAAGTAATCATTTTTCATGAAGAAATTCATTAGTCTTCGTTTAACAACGCTTTCTAGAACCTTGCTGATGGCAGATATAATATTAATGGGTCTGTAATTTGATGGGTGGGTTTTGTCTCCTTTTTTGTAAATCGGGACCACCCTAGAGACTTTACAGGCATCGGGGAATATACCCGTCATCAGTGTAAGATTTATTATTTTGACAAGATATGGTGCAAGGCCCTCAAGACACAATTGTAGCATGACATTAGTAGTGTTGTCCACACTTATATTGTTTTTGTGTTTTAGGGAGTTTATATTTGATTGTATTTCATTAGCATCAGTAGGTAACATAAAGATTGTCTTAGTGCTAGTAGTATTTTTATAGCTTGTAATGTCCGAGGTAGAACCGTTCCCTTGATTTTCCCATATACTGTTAGCAATATTGACATAATATTTATTAATTTCATCACATATATTTTCCTTTTTTTCGATATTTGTGCCGTCGACTATAAGTTTTTCCCTTTCTTTGGCCTATTTAACATCTCATTAACAACACACTACACTTCCCTCCGATTATTTGCATTTTGAATTTTTTGGTCAAAGTAGTTTCTTTGTAGGTTTCTCTTAAGTTTTGTAACTTGGTTGCTAATAATTTTATATTCTTCTAAAATTTCTGCTGATGGTTTTTTAACTTTGGTTTTTGTGTATATCTTATCTTTCCTGTGTATTAGTGCTAAAAGATCTTGTGTGATCCAGGGTTTTATTGGTGGGGCACATGGCTCCTTATTTGTATATTTCATAGTACAGGCTTCTATTCCTTTATTAATAAAATCACAGAATTTATTGTAGTAGTCATTGATGTTAGTTTCATTGCATACAAATTCTTGAGTTATTAAATATTTATTAAGTTTTTTGTAGTTTATTTTATCCTTTTCTATTGGCCTATCATCACATATTGAGTTCCTGTTTATCTTTTTGTTTCTCATTTCACAGATTAGTAAATGGTGATCGCTCAAATCATTATCAATATTATAGACATTACATATTTTGTCACAATCGTTCTCCAATACATAATCAATTAGAGTAGACCTAGTTTGTGTTAACCTACACGAGTTGGATATTTTGTATTACATAAGACTAGACCGTATGATTTGACTAGGTTAATATGACTACTAGTATATCTGTCCCCAAATAATAGGTCGATATTCATATCACCTAGTATTATAACAGGATTCGTTGAGTAAGAACTAATAATTACTTCGAGATCAGTTAGAAAGTGTGGAATGTTGCTTTTATGAGGATTATAAGCAGTGATTATATTGTATTCTTGATGGCCTTTTCTCACAGTAATATGCAGTATGCTGTGGGTGGAATTTATTTCCTTTACAAGGGTACTGCTACATTTGTTTGAAATATACAAAGATACTCCCCCTCCAGTTTGCTTTCTAACTATGTGATATGCAACATATTTCTTAATATTGAAAAACATTTTTGTTTGTTCTGTTAACCAATTTTCTGAGATTGCTAGGACATCTACCCCTTTGATTCTGTCTAAAATTATTTGGATGTCATTGAACTTGTTTTTTATGCTATGTGCATTTATGTGTACGCATTTTAGTGTACTGGTATCGGTTATTATCTGTTTACTGTCTTTAATTTTATAATAATCGCTAAGTGTATTACAGTTATTCTCGGTTAACTCTAGTGTATTATTATTTGCATTACCTAAAAAATTTAATTTCTGTAATTCTAGTTCCATATGGGATAATTAGTAGATATCTTACCACCGTATTACATGGATTTTAGTTTGAGAGGGCGAGTTCATCCAATATTTCAGCACTTGATATAAGCTTTGAGGGACCATTTTGATTTTTCCGAATGTATATTTTGCAGTCTCTGACCCAAGTTGCAAAGATTTTTCCCTGTTGTCTGAATTCACGGCACTTTTTGGCGATGGTTTCATTTCTAGGGGTCAGGTGTTCATTGATATATATATTACCACCATCACTGTAATCAATTTCTCTCGTCTTCAGGGTCTTCTTTTGTCTTCTGCTACTGAGAATCTCTTCCTTCTTCCACCTATTATTTAATTTCACAATTATCGGTTGAGGCCCAGGCTTTGTTGACGGGAGGCGGTGAGCTGCGTCAAGGTTTGCCTTGGTGATTTCGACTCCTAACGCCTTGCCAATGTCCGAGATTTTGTGAAATACTTCCTCCTCTCTTTCAGTGGGTATTCCATATACTATTAAGTTGTTCTTGCCCTGGTACTGTTTTAGTTCCTCCAATTCATTGATAGCTCTAGATGCTGCCATTTCTGCGCCCTTGACGGTTTTTCTCTCTGTCTTCAGAGTTTCAATTTCCCGGTGGAGTTCATCATACTTTTCTGATAAGAAAGTTGCTATTTTTTTACCTCGTGGTTTTCTTCTCTCATCGCCGAAAGGGATTCCTCAAGTTTCTGGAAAAAAGATGCCATAACCTCTTTGAGGTTAGGTTGCGGGAGGCAGTCTTCACGATTGCATGACCATTTGAAAGTATCATCTTTCCGGAATTGTTAATACGTGTCTTTGCTCATTTTCATGCATGTTACATGGAACCAGCGTCCACACTCACCATCACATCCTACAGCCTGCTGATTGTTCTTGATCTTTTTGCCGCATGGAGCACAGTTGACCGTCATGATATTAAATGTTATATGTCTTCTCTTTTAACAAGTTATGTATTGTATTTCTCTTACGTATTTTATCTACACTGTTCTCACAATATTCAACACTTTAGTCACTCGCGTAATCCTCGGTAAACCTGCGTAATTTCTTAATTTTGCTTACGTTTAGAATATCAACCTTTTACATATCCGCCATGTTTGATCTTCACTAATATTTCATTAAACTATTTCAGATTCTTAGGAAGTGTTGTGTGCCTGGCTGTAAGTCAAATTATGGCAGCACTATTAAAATAACTGTTTATATTACAACGTTTTGATCACTACAGCGAGGTGGACTTTCTGTGTCTAGTAGGCCTAATTTAGTTTAGGTTATATCTCCATGTGCCCTCTATTTTCCAGTAAATTATGGACTGTACTCAGTTGGCAAGTGCTTTTTGGTAGATTTCATTAGAAAGCTACCTATTTTTAAATTAAGTGAACAGTGGAACATTATTGGTAGACTGTCAGCATTAAGCTGGGAGGCCTATTGTGACTATGATGATTGCATCTGTGAACAAAAAGGGAAGCATTCATTATCAAAGGCAGTCTCTAAGTTAGTAAGAATAGTCTTAAATCCGTAAATATTTTCTGAGCGCGTCAATGATGGCAGAGCATAGCAGCAATAAAAGGAAACTTCAGACACTGGGACATTGAGGTACGGTACAGCCTTTTATGATTACCTTACTGGGAATCGACAGTACATAGCATGATAATATGTATCCTTTATTTGTGATATTTGCGTGTAGATTTAGCGGACGTTATGTTCTGTTGTATTTTCGGAAACATTTGGCGCAGTGTTAGCAATTACCACGTGCTTGCGATAGGCCTCCCAGATGAGAGATGGGCGGTGTTGCCAAACCTTATGACACGGCTTGAGAATTGTAGACGGCGATGGAGAAATGCATTAGAGTTATCTGGGATGTTTAACTGTTTATGCATGGTTTCCTGACAAGAAAGTAATTGGATCGTCGTAACTATAGATAGAGGCCTGAGCGAATAAACAAAACGTTATTCGCATCCGCCCCGCATCCGCACGACTATTATCCGTATCTGCCCTGCATCCGCACGACTGTTATCCGCATCCACCCCGCATCCGCCAGATTTTTATCCACATCCGTACGTTGTTTATCCAAATCTACTGACATTAGTACTCGTATTTTTAGGCTACTTTCGATTTTTGCAAAAAATGAAAGTAGACTTATGAGATCTACACAGGGCGAAAAATTGTGTGTCTGTCTGTGAATGTGTATGTGTGTATGTGTGTATACTAAGCATGTCTTCCCCCCCCCCTATCTATTCAAACACGGTGAAACCGAATAAAACGAAATTTGGTACAGAGGTAGCACTAGCAAAAGGCACCTCAGTGTCTTTTTTATATCGCCGCCATCTTGACGGAAACGTAATGGTGGCCACCCAAATCTTCAAAGATTAAATCAAATTACGACTAATCCAATAATCTGATCTCTACCAAATTTTGCAACAACATACCTTCATGTGGGAAGCGTCTTTTGACCAAACTATAGGGCCATCACCCCAATAGTTTGCAGATGGCTGCCGTCTATGTGTGCAAATCGATTCCCCCTATCAATTCAAACACAACGAAACCAAATCGAACCACCTATGGTACAGAGGTAGCACAAGCAAGGGACAACGCTGTGTCATGTTGTATATCGCCGCCATCATAACAAAAAAGAAATGGTGCCCACCCAAATGTTCTGAGCTTAAATCAAATTACGACTAACCTAATCATGCGAGCTCTACCAAATTTTGCAACAATATACCATAATGTGAGAAGCGTCTTTTGCCTAAACTACAAGGTCATCAGCCAAATAGTTTCAATATGGCGGATTTATGAATCATGCGAGTATTATAGCCAAACCGTAACTTACGATTCAACACGGCCCTGGCCTTACCAAATACGATCGTTGTACGTAGGGAAGTTTAAACTGTCCTCAAGGAGGTGACCGGTAGGATATTAGCGTTTGAAATATAATATGTAACCACAGTAGTGGCTAACAGTTCAGGCTGACCGTGCTACAGGGTCTTTATTTTTGCTTGGCAAGGCGATTCCGCTTGACCTTAGCCGGCTGTTACAGGTAGGCACGCATGGTCTCCGGCCGTATTCCCACGCTCTTGCTGCGGAAGACGTGTGAGTTCCGAGCTAATTGGGTTTTTGATAAATCTACTGTGTACTGTAAATCGTATTGTATAGTGTATTAATGCGATTGTGTATAGTGCTGTAATGCTTTATTCGAAATATTCGTTACGTGAACGTGTATATCTGCACAATACGTACACAAAGTGCAAGAAATCGAGCACTAGAACAAGAGAAAAGTTTCGAGTGAAATTTCCAGGGAGACCCATTCCTATAAGTCGGACAATAAACAACTGGCTAAGAGATTCAAACGTATAGGTTCAGTAAACTATAAAAATAGACGTATTGTGGAGTTATACTAAACCAGTTGTAAACCATTAATGATTGTTTGGCATCTGTGGCGTACCTGGACTCATAGTTCGTGGATCAAATCCTAGCAGGTTCAATTTTATTTTACTTCGTTCTTTTGTATTTATTGATTTATTACTCAGTTATAATGTTTAGCATATATAGTGTGTATTTGCAATCGAAAATATTATACATATACTTATAACACCACATACTTCAACATTCGACTACACCGAATAAAATTCGTTGTCCTTGATCCACGGTAGAGTCTATTGTTGTTGTTTTTGTTGTTGATTCTTTAGGGGTTTTGCGGCATAATGATCTTGTAGCCCCGTGTACTTGGGTGTGTGTAGAAGTTGTCTGATAACCTGTGTCACTGTGATGTCTGTAGGCTTACTAGTGTATGCACTTTAACAAAAGTTTGGTTCTTTTCAGTCGGTTGACCAACTGAATGGCACCAAACTTTTGTTTAGTAAAGCAACACTGAAAAATGGCTTGAAACTCCATAATGTATGTACTTTTATACGAGGAAGGATTTGGGTAGGAATCTGTTGTTTTTTCATTTGAGATGCATGGACATCATTGTCATTTAGACCCGTGTACTTGGGTGAGTGTTGAATTTTGTCTGATAACCTGTGTTATTTTGATGGCTGTATTAGTGTGTGTATATATAATTCAGGTGAGGATTCAATCAATCCGTATAGCACGTTGTATCATGGGCGCCCGTAGGGGGGGGGGGCAGGGGGCAGAGTGGGGGGGGGGACTTAAAAAACACGATATGAAAATAAGACAGAGAACGATCGTTGTTTTTTTTGTCCAAAAGTTCTCATTCTAATTATTTTTGTGCTAAATATAAATAGTTCAGTTATTTAACTTCCTGTCGGGCGCAATATTAAATATTGTGGCATTGGGCGCATAGCCTGTTTGGCACACCTTAGAAATCAGAATTTTTAAAAATTACAAAGTTTGCTGAAGTACAGTTTTGCTAAAATACTGAATACACTCATTCATTCTCAGCATATTACGTAATGGTGCACGATCAGACGCAATGTTCCTGGCAGATCACTTTTGCAAAAACAGCAAATGTGTAGGAGGCATTGACAAACTGGCCGATATGGACTTGAATGTCATGCGGAAAGAGGCAGCTACTGAAAGGTGGAAGTAGCTTCGCCCCCGCGAATGACGAATACGAGATAAGAATTAACTCGTGTGCCTGTCAAATCAGTTGCGCCCATCGGAAGGTTAAATATCATTCCATAGTTATGCTGGTGCGCTTTCGCTTTTTAGATAAACACTTGAGTAATGATACAATGACATATTGTAATTTATATGCGCATACTTTTCATTCGTGTGTATTGTGTTTACGATGAACGGCTGCCTATAATGTGTCTGTGTGGTTATAACATTTTTATTTAGCTATTTCGTGTGCATGGTCTACGAATGGAGTTATATTTCATTTAAAGGTAAGTAATGTAATTTTATCTTATTAACATAATTATAATCCAAAAATGACATGGTCGCCCGCACGGCGGGGTGGGGGCAAAGGGGTCCGTGCCCCCTCTCCTCAATTTACGAGAATGTTGATATTCGGTTGTTCATTGTCACACCAATTTATTCCATAAATTCCCCCAGGGGCTCAGAACTTGTGGGACGTGGGACGTGGGTTGGCGACCACGGGACCCCAGCTGAATCCGGCATTGCTTCCACTTACTTGTGCCGGGCTCTCCTCTGTTACCTTTCCTCTCGACCTCCCTTGGTCAACGGTTGTTCTTTTCCGACCCCGACTGTATTAGGGTATCCGAGACCTAGGGAGTCTTTCACTTTCGCGCCTTAATTGGCCCTTGTCTCATCTTTCCTGATCCCTCATTTTTCGAGGGATTAGACCTCTTGTTTCCTTTCATTGTATCTCCTGCTTTCTGCTCAAGTCCCTCAAGGAGGCAGGGTGTTTGTAGCCCCACCACTTATGGTGCACCCTGGATAGTGCTACACCCTCAAGAGCTCACGTCTGGTGAGTTCGGGAGTTGGCAAACCCGAGGGCTCCCTGACCTGGGTCTGTTTTTTCTCCTTCTTCCATTGCCTTTGGAGCGGGCCATCTCCTCTTTCCTCTCTGCCTTTCTTGGCTCTCTTTCCTTCCAAGTCCCTCAATTGTCATTCTTCGAGGGTTGAGGGCATTTCCTTTCCTCCTGTCTTTAATTTATATTCTTCTCCTTTTTGTTTCCCATTTCCTCTTCTAGTTTGTAAGAGACTAGTTAGTTTTAGTTCTAGGTTTCGTTTGATCATCTTTCGTTTTCACTATCACCCAAACCACTAGGGGCCGATAACCTAGATGTAAGGAACCTTAAAACAACAATCATCATAATATTTCATAAATGGAATTTACTGATAGTCAACTGACAACTGTTAGAACAGAAAATTTCTTTAATGTTGCTGACGTAATATGTATTTACATTTAAAAAAATATATTTCTAATCCTGCCATACAGTAGACCACCAATGGAAACATAGCTCCAATTTTCATTATGGTATTGCCGATTGTTAAATACCGTACCGTATGTTTCCCCAACACTATCACGAGTGGTGACCACCAAACTTCAGCAATGGCGATATGAAAGCACGTTCTGGAGGTATCTCTAGACATTGCAACACCGCTAGCAGATTTTAACCCCTAAAACATAGTTTTCTTTGTTGACTAATAAAACACTGGTCCCGTTGAGTCGTCCTTAAAATATTGGATCAATTACTGTATATTGGCCCGTTTTTACGGTGGGACAAATTGGGCAACTGCCCAGGGCGGCATGCTTTAGGGACGGTAAACTACCTGGTAAACTGAACAAAACCGCTTGGGTATTAAACGTCAAGTTATTAAAGTTTAAACCCCCCAGAAGGGAATATACTTTGGCAATGTTGGTTATTTAAGGACATAAATGAAAGGATCGTCTTAGGCACCTTGGTGTTCTCGCTGTTGATCTGACTTGAATGTGAAATTGTAGTAATGAGGAAATTTTAAACTTGTTATTTAAATAATTGGTGTTTTAGCCATTGGTTGTGTATGATATCTGTTAAAATTTAATGTACTCGTATATTATTTATATTAAGTTTTTCTTTCTATTTGTTGTTGTTGTTGTTGTTCGAGTCTTCAGTCTTTTGACTGGTTTGATGCAGATCCCCATCCCTCCCTGTCCATGGCTAATAGTTCCATCTCTTCATAGCTACCACACCCTACATCCGACGCAATCTGTTTAACATATTCTAACCTTGGTCTAGCCCTACAGTTCTTATCCTCGACACTTCCTTCCATAACTATGTTTGATTTTTCTGGGTTTCTTAGAATGTGTCCCACCAACCTATATCTTCTCTTCATTAGCAGTCACCAGAAACCTCTCTCCTCTCCCACTCCTCTTAATACCTCTTCATTTGTAACCCTATCTACCCATCTGATCATCATTCTCCTGTAACACCACATTTCAAACTCTTCAATTCTCCTCTTTCCTGCTGCTCCAACAGTCCCAAGTTTCACTTACATAGAGTGCCACGCATAGTTAAATACACACACAGATGAAGAAACAGCCACATATGTTAAGGAAACTTAATGAATCTACATTTTCCAATTTGGGGGCAGCAAAGTAGTAGTTGTTTCTTTGCCCAGAGGCGTCAAGAGCCCTAATTATGGGCCTGACTGTCTCTCCCCATTTTTAAAATGCAGTTTGCCTTCCCGCGATCGGTAGGCTATTCGTGCCGCTAAATGCTGTACATTTTTATTTTTAATAAGGTGTGCAATAGTACGGTGGCTCATTTCTTGAGAACAGAGCGATTATTGCTACGAATTAACAGCAATCTACCATTGTTGTACAGTAGATTCTTAATCTGTCGTGTTACATCTTCTACAATATCCTGCGATATTTGTGCCTTTATCAAAGCTACTAATATTCTCACTCTCAATCGAATGTAGACGGCAGGTCAGTCGAGACAAAATGGCGAACTCAATGGCGATACACGTCGTAATGTTGTATATGATTCCAATGGAACCCACTTGCAAGGAAATTTTGAATGCACAACATGTACCGGTACTTATGAGCGGAGTTTCTTCACAGAATAAAGATTAAGCTCGACTTAATGCCTAATCGTAACAACTATCGATTTGAAATGGGTACGGTACTTCAACAAATTCAAAATACATCCGATCATCAGTAACCATAACCATCCTAACTTGCATATTTAGGCCTAGTCTGTGCCTTAGCCTGACAATTCTGGGAAATAGTATTAAAGAAAAGGAAACTTATAAATGAAGGGTATACAAATGTACGTTTTAATTTATACGGCTGCGTGAGTAGCGCTTTTCTTTCCCAGGCTAATATAAACATTCTGGAAGACCTGAACACCATAGATCTGCATTTTAGCCATAATATCTCCAAAATCGACGTAAATCCATACGTGACATGAATTGTAAGAAAGAACATACCTAGGTAATGTATTATTTTGACCTTAAGTCCATCTGTGTAACTGAGTACCTCAATTTACGCTCCACGCTGTACCCGTGGTCCAGGGGCATCATGTCGTCATCCTATTTTGAATGGAGCGACGAGCGGAGTTTTGAAATACCGCTCACGGGCGGAGAGCCATTGGGAGGAGCGCGCGCGCTGGCGTGGCGAATGAGAAGATGCCGAATGTGCTGGAAGGTTGTGAGCTACCCTATTTCTTTATGCTGGAAAGAAGAATGTTATGTCATGAAGTAGCCCCTGATTTTACACTGATATTATTGAAAGAATTGGGATGATAGCATTTCGCATTCAGGAGATATGAACGAAGGAAGTTTATAGCATGACATCACTGCAGGTTCACGTGACGTGCCTGAGCAGTATATAAGATGCACGGAGCAGACCAGCAGTACAAGTCAACGAGTACAACGACAGCAGAACAACAACGTGCACGACAGTGAATACAGACAGCAGGCTCTATGCGAGTGAAACGTCATCGTCGCGAACATTGCGGGTTGCCGAGATGCGCGGACCAGGAATGTTCTGGAAGACCGGGAAAATTTTCTAAGTGTTAACTACGACTGTATTGCTTGTGGAGTGGCGGACTTCAAAATTCTTCAAACCAAAGTGAGTTTAACAAATTTTATTATTTTTGTGAACTGATATGTCTGAAGTGCTAGTCACTAGAAATGGGCCAGTAACTTTGTTTTTGGACAGTGCATCACGTTTGTGTGTGAAGACAGTGAAGGGAATATGCGGGCAGCTATTCAGTGAAGAAATAAATTCAAAGTATTGCCGCATAGTTGTGTATGAATTGTGAGATCGATGATATCAGGACCCAACACTTTAAATTTAGCCACCCGTTAATCAAGCAGATGAAAGTTGAAATGCTCTTTAATCAATTTTGGTCCTGTGGAATAGGACTTTACACAGGCGTTAACTGGTCATGCAACCATTAGCCGTGCGTACTCAGGACTTGGAAATTGTGTGTGCAACTATAAGCATAGCGTGTTTAATGAAGTGTGGGAGATACCAGTATCAAATGGAACGGATAACCATATGGTGTAAAGACAGTGAAGGACACTCTGAATATATGTGTGCGGAACATCGTGGTCATTTTTCGAGTTGCATATTGGGACTTTGTGATACAATGACCATGCACTAAAAACCAAGGATGGGTTAGTTCCAAGGAAATGTGGAAAGGACGTCACCGATACCAGCCCATGTGGGAAGCCGGAGGAAGGCTCCAGAACATCATCATGGGGCATCAAGAAGACGCAGCTCTACCCGAGGTCGCCGACGTGCAGTACAGGGCGTGGTGTGACCTGTGTGGACATACATCCGCCGCATGGAGGAACTATTTACTGCAATTTTTACCACCTGGCAGACGGTATAAATTAACATCGTGGATGATATGAAGTAAGATCTCTACATATTTTGTAGTCATGCTGTAGTCTAGTCTTGTTGTATTTTCCCAAACTCTTAGGTCAGCGTATTCTAGAATTATTTTTCTTTCTATATTGCATAAGTTTAGACAGGCAGTGATTGCCAGTAAACGGTTTTTCATATTTCACTTTTGAAACTTTGTGCGGATATTATCGCATTATGTGGAGCTTCCTGATTCGTGATAGTGATAGGAAAAAATTGGTTATTCATAAGTGGATATTTCAAATGAGGATGTTTTCTTTTGTGAGTGATTAAATATCAGGCAGTTGGATGCAAATAATAATATAATAAAAATGGTAAATCACTCTCAGTTACAAATTATTACTGTCAATGGAGTTAATGATTTTTCCTAATTTATTATTATTATCATTAAGTGTGATCACGATAATTCTATCTATTCAAATATGGAATTGGAACCATGAAAGAATCAGTTGTAGAATTTATTTATTTACTGCTAAATAGCTCAGACCAGACAAATAATAATAATTCCGAGTTGAATAGGAGATAATATTTTAAGTAACAACTAAGAGTAGTTGAGTTCTGGATTGACTATAGATGTTTTTTTGAGTATCACAAATGAAAGTTAATATCTCTGTTGTTGTCGGAATGGAATGACAAATCAGATCGTGACAAATGTGTAATTTTTGAATTTAGCATTCAGTTTTCTAAACGGGCATGTCGTGGACATTGCACCGATAGGTAATGTGATTTGGGCATCAGGCAGTGGAGCTTGAATGCACCATGCATTTTTGAATAGTGGTTGTTGTTAATAATATGTGGGACACAGAGTGAAGATTCATTTTTCTGAATGCATAAGTATGTGGAGGTCACAATAGTTCTGAAATACAAAGGGATTAATTTCTTTAATGTATAATCAAATTGCATCTGTCGTAGTTAAGATCAGAATAATAGGTCTTGCTATTGATCTGAAAATTACGAGGAAGAATTATTTCATTAGGATCAGATCGAATCCTTAATTTTCAACATGCTGGTGATTTTTTTAAAACAATTTTTGCATCAACATTTTGATATATAGCTAATCAAGTATGAATGGATACATCATATTTTGTGGATAATGAGCCTTTATTCAAGTATTTTCTGAATAATGAAACAGTGAAATGAAATAGACTTTCAACAGTGCATCGAGTGGAAAATAAAATGGTAACAAGTGTAGATATTTTCATAAATGTGGACATGATGGGCATGCCTAAATAGTAAGACATTTAATAGGAAGTGCCTTTAGATTAATTTCTTTCTTTTTCATCAGGAATCTCAGGGTGAGAGACTGATATCTTTTCACCCAGTAGATTTAGGTGCGAAGTGTTTTCTACTGCTGACATGATTTTTATTTTGCTTTTATTCAATAAAAGTGGTGTGTGTTTTAAGAAAATCTTGTGTGTATTTCATCCTTGCTATATTCAGGCGCGAGTCTTGAACACAGTTCAGCACGACCTAGCCCTTACCCGTTAACCACTGAGATTTTCCGAGTCTTGTGTTCAACTGTGATCAAGGCTCCCGCATATGTGGGCGTTTCTCTTCGGATAAACGGGCACAACGCTGAGAACTGGTTACCTGAATAATCGAAATTTGATTTCCAAGGCTGACAGCAGCCATCCTGTGTGTGATAATCTCAACACTACATTCAGGAGAATGCCACGTTGGTACTATGTTTTATGTACCGAGGCACTCATCTCAAAATTACGGTACTCTAAATTAACATAAACTTATACACACTCGCCTACTGACACCATACAGGTTATTGAGAAATTTCACTCATAGTCAAGTACAAGGGGTGAAGGTTAAAGCAGTTCACAAATAAATGAACAACATTAACAACAAAGTCAGTTATTGAATGTAAAAAGGCTAATTTCCTCCCTTAAGGGTACATAGCCTTAACAAACATACGTATAAAAACTCATAAGTATTTTTACTAGGTTGGTTAGACAGTGTATTATTTACGTCACATGTACAAAAGAATACTCACTGGTCTGGAAAAAAGAGTAATCATCCTATGTAAAACGCCGGTCTGCGTAAGAGCAATGCGGAATATTTATGATTGGTTGTGAAGACGAGGAAAAACGTGATGACCTGCGTTAACGGCCAGTACACTGCGTTAACGGCCAGTACAAACTGGATATTTGGTAACGGTGCTATTTGAATTATTGGGCAGATTCAGATGCAGGGTATTTCCACAGTTTAATTTAACTTGGTAATTTGGGATTATCTGAAAACATGTCCAGTTATTTAGAAAATTGGCGAACTGGATTAACATACAATTTTAATGAACTGCTTGATTTATAGCCTATTTTCATTTTATGAAAGAAATAGTCTTATGAGACCTCCTTTTATCCGTGTGTGTGTGTGTGTGTGTGTGTGTGTGTGTGTGTGTCCTCCTCCCCCCAATACGGTCTGAACGGCTGGAGCGATTTCAATGAAACTCTGTAAGGTCATAGCATTACTCCGACCGACCCCCACCGTGCCCTTCAAATTTTATTACGTCTCATCAATCCAACATGGTTGCTGTGCGAAATATTTCACCGCCATTCCATATCTCCGAAACTATTAATGATATCACTCTGACATTTTGTGCGGTGATAAAGGGCACCACTAGAAGTTCACGTATAGGACTTTCAAAAACCTCTTATCTACAAAACGAACATGGCGGCCAAGCGAAGGTGAAACATTTTATTAGACTTTTCTCGCGAATTAACCATCTGAGTTATAACTATACCCATGCATATAGGAGAGAGTCGGCTATATGTTCTTTACTGGTCATCTTGTTAATCTCTACTTAGTACAAAACTAAGTCCCCGATTCTTGGATGTCACGGGATTTCTCGGGAACCTCTGGAGGATTCTGATGTGGTTTTCACCATTCTGTAAAGGATATCTCGAGGATGCCTTATGTAGGAAATAATTTATTTATGATCAAAGGAAGCCAACCAGTAACGATTTCAGTGAAAAGTCAAAAACAAAACCTGGCGTCCGAGCGCTTTGTGAGCTTACGCTGGGCAACCCGTTAAAAATACCTAATACTATGAGTGTAGGAATTGTTCAGCATGAGAAGTTCTACAAAAAGTCTACGAGAGCAAATCTCTATCTTTAATACATCGCCCACTATAAGAGTTTTTACGGTTTCATTTCTTCCAACCATGTCCATTCAAATACTGAGGCGACAGTTTACGAGCTAGCTAAGAACGTGTCTATCACCCCTGTTACAGCCTAACTAGCGGGCGAACCTATTACCCCAGATACAGCCATCAGCAAACTGTCGAGTTGTGTTGAGTTAAGACTTCAGAGAAGGGTGGTTGTGTTTGGAGTTTCCCTGGAAGTGCAACTCGGCTTTTCTTCATTTCGCCTGTGAACTTTCCGTTCCGCAAAATACTCAGTCAACTTCAGATTGGGGATTTGTGTTTCTTGCACCCCACCATTCCCTAGAAGTGGAACTCGGCTTTTCTTCATTTCACCTGTGAACATTTCGTTCTGCAAAATACACAGTCAAGTTAAGATTCGACTGAAGGGAGATTTGTTTTTCATGCACTTCGCCATTCCCTGGAAGTGCAACTCTTCATTTCGCCTGTGAACTTTCCGTTCCGCAAAATACACAGTTAATTTAAGATTGGACGGGAGGGGGATTTGTGTTTCATGCACCTCGCCATTCTTAAATTACGTCTGACAAGAATTCGCTATAATTAATAGTCCAGTCAGTGATTTTAAGCAATCATGCCGAGCTGTAAAACGGATATAGGTCATAGTTCATTGACATAAAAAAGCGCTTATCACGTAACAATGAAACAGAGCAACAAATAATTACTCGATTGTCACAAGAGAAAGAAAGACTTCGTCCTCGGCTCCTTCAAACCGTTGCTCAAGAAGAACACCGTCTGAACCACGATCAGAAACAAGCTTATGACACCATCATATCTAGCATCACTAAGAAGGAAGGTAAGATTTTTTTCTCGATGCCCCTGGAGGCACAGGCAAAACGTTCTTGAATAACTTGTTGCTCGCCAAAGTGAGGTCTGGTGGTAATATTGCTCTTGCCGTCACATCATCTGGAATTGCAGCCACTCTTTTGGAAGGGGAAAGAACAGCATATGCAACATTTAAACTTCCTTTGAAAGTCAGCAGTAATGATGGAAGCGTATGTAATATTTCAAAACGAAGTAACACTGCCAGTTCAAATCCAAAATTGTTCTTTGGTTGTATGGGATGATGCTACAATGCCGCACTAAACTTCCGTTGATGCTGTAGACAGGACCTTGCGTGATCTAAGGAATCGGAACACACCTATGGGTGGCTGCACAGTTTTGTTCGCCGGAGATTTTTGTCAAATCTTACCAGTTGTTTCCAGAGGAACGAGAGCCGACGATGTGAACGCTTAGTTAAAAAGATCTTACATCTGGCCGGATATAACTAAATTGGCACTCAAAACTAACATGAGACTACTCTTATCTTCAGAAGATAATAGATTGTTTGCTAATTTTTTACTTAGAGTCAGAAATGGAGATATACCGGTCATTGACGGGAAATTTACCCTCAGTCACGATTTCTGTGTTTTAGTAAGCAGCATTCAAGAATTGCTTGATAGCGTTTATCCTCAAATCCATGACCTATCTAACAAGTCTCATTCATGGTTTAAAGAAAGAGCAATATTATCGCCGACAAACGAACAAGTTGTGAAAATTAATGACTTGGTGTTCGCCAAATTCACTGTCCAGGCTCAAGTATATTACTCAGTAGACGCTGTTCATTACCCTACAGAATTCCTAAATTCTTTACTACCTTATGGCTTGCCACCACACAAGCTTATTTTAATTGTGGGAGTGCTTAAATCGTTTTACATTTGCCATGGGAGAAACCATAACGGAAAAACATACTGTATGTCATAAATACCCGGGTCCTAGTAATTATACTGCTACGTAATTTACACCCACCAAATTACGCAATGGGACGCGATTGGTAGTGAAAACTTTGAAAAACTGTTTCATTGAAGCAACTATCTTAACTAGCTGTGGTACAGGAGAAACGGTCTTAGTACCCAGAATCCCTATGATTCCTTCAGATTTGACTTATCATTTCAAACGAGTACAATTCCCGGTAAGAGTCTGCTTTGTCATGACTATAAACAAAGCACAGGGTCAGACACTTAGCGTGACTGGAGTTGATCTCAGTGGAGAATGTTTTTCTCATGGACAGCTTTATGTGGCTCTATCGCGTGTTACATCAAACCGAAATCTTTTCGTATTCACTGCTGGAGGGGAAACGACTAATGTCGTATACAAGGAAATCTTATAAGACCTCGGTTAAAAGTAGCCTGTCACCTAGCATTCATAACTGTTCCCGGGCGAAGCCGGGGCGGGTTGCTAGTTTATTTGATAGAGCTTAATATATTAAAGCAACATATTTAGACATTTGAGGAGAAAGCTTTTCCCCTAGGCTATGCATGTCATGTGCTATGTACAAACTGAATGTTATACAGCTAGAATTGCAACCCTTTTCATTTCGGAGTGTTAATTATGCTTAATGACCTACAATTTGAATGAGATTAGCTTAATTTTTTTTACATTTGTCATGGAAGAAACATAACGGAAAAATATACTGTACTGTATGTCAGAAATACCCGGGTCCTAGTAATATACTCAACAAGTTCAGATTGTATTCTAAATCTATCCGCAAATGTACTCCAAACATTATCCGCAACTTATCCGCTATCCACACAGCCATTCAAACTATATCCGCATGATGAAAAAGTTTGCGGATATCCACATCTGCGCATCTGTAGAGAGGTAAACCTTTAGTTACATCTGAATGGGACTATTGTATTAATCTTGAATGTAGATCACATCAGGTTAGAAATAAAGAAGGACGTGCAGAAGACGTCTTACAAGACTAGTGGTGTATCTTTATCGGTCTGCTACGTCCTTCCATTTTCGATGAGAAGGTTTGACATTCGTTTACAAACATTCTTTACATTCCACTCGGATAGTACAGGAGTCTGTTAAGTTTCACACATAAAATATAAAAAATCATGCATATTGCCATGGGGCACAGTGAGGATGGAGTTATTTATTAAGCAGTGTCCACGCCTGCTCTACACAATTGAGATCGGGAGCATAGACAGGCCATTCCATTCTTTGAATACCTGAAGAAAGGCATTGACAATATCAGCTTTGAGCGGGCGAGCGTTATCGTCCACGAAAGTGAAATTTGAGCCGAAATTGTCAGCATAGCCTTTCACTACAGGTGCCAGGATAGTACCCCTGTAACATATGCCTGCCATAGGCCCTGGGATGTTCACAAGGGGTTTGGCGACCAAACATGGTGCCGCCCCAAAACATTGAACCACCTCTTCCCTGTTGGTATCGGTCTCGGATGTATTGGTCGTGCGTACGTTCTCCGGGTCGTCTCCTCACTCGCACAGATCTATCCTCATTAACACAGGCGAGTGAACACAGCCGATATACACGCACACAAGAATGACTAATGGGTTTGAGATCACTACGACTCTTGTCCAGCAATATGCAAAGCTTGTTTTGAAGTGTGTACTTTGTTTTACGTACGGTATTGAAGGTATTACATTGGTAATGCTTTCTTGTATATTTTATTCAATGGTCCTGCATTTTGCTATCGCTGTTGTTAGGTTAAAGACTAATAATGGTATCTTGTTTTTAATATTCAGCCTACCTGCTTTATGCGTCAATATAGGTTATCAACAATGCGAACGAATTTGAATTTCTTATCTATAAAGAGGAAAAGTTTTGTATTAGAGAAAAATATGGATGTTACATTTTCTTTGAGTATTGAAAGGCTTGAGGTTTGAATTAAAAATTACCTTTAAATTAATTACATAATTTGTGGTGTTTTTTTTTAATGATCCGCATTGTTTGACCGTTCACTTTGAATACGAAAATGTTTAGATTGCACTAGTCTGTTCTGCTCATGCGTTGGGGATTTGGAGATGAATTCTGGGATAGTTTGACGGCCTATTTAAGAAAAAGGTTATTTGGTCTTTTTAGCCTATTTTTATTTATGAAAAATAGGCTTATGAGATCATCTTTTGTCTGTGTGTGTATGTGTATGTGTGTGTGTGTGTGTGCGTATGTGTATGTGTCCCTAATAAAATATAAACGGCTGAAGCGATTCAAATGAAACCCTGTAAAGTCGTTGTAGACTACTATTTCGTCCGACCTCGACCGTGCCTTTCAAATTTCATTACGTCTCACCAATTCAACATGGCGGCTGTGTGAAATATTTCACCGGCATTCTATATCTCCAAAATTATTACTGATATCATCCTGACAGGAGCCTCCGTGGCTTAGGCGGCAGCACGCCGGCCTCTCACCGCTGGGTCCGTGGTTCAAATCCCGGTCACTCTATGTGAGGTCTGTGCTGGACAAATCGGTGGCAGACAGGTTTTTCTCCGGGTACTCCGGTTTTCCCTGTCAAAATTTCATTCCAGCAACACTCTCCACTATCATTTCATTTTGTGTGTCATTCATTTAATCATTGCCCCAGAGTAGTGCGTCAGGCCTCGGCAGCCGGCACAGTCCATATCCTCGCCGCTAGATGGGGGCTTCATTCATTCCATTCCTGACCCGGTCGGAGACTGGAAGCAGGCTGTGGATTTTCATTTTCATTTTCATCATCCTGACATTTTGTACGGTGATGAAGGACACTACTAGAAATTCAACTACGCGACTTTCAAAAACCTGTTAAGTACAATACGAGCATGGCAGAGACGCGAAATTTAAATATTTAATGGACGTTTCCCGCGATTTAACCATCCGAGCGCAGTGCAACTTGGTGCGGTAAATGAAAATGAAAATCCACAGCCTGCTTCCAGTCGACCGACCGGGCCAGGGAATGGAATGAATGAAGCTCCCATCTAGCGGCGAGGATATGAAATGTGCCGGCTGCCGAAGCCTGTCGCACTCCCCTGGGGCAATGATTAAATGAATGACTGATGGAATGAAATGATAGTGGAGAATGTTGCTGGAATGAAATTTGTGACAGAGAAAACCGGAGTACCCGGAGAAAAACCTGTCTGCCTCCGCTTTGTCCAGCACAAATCTCACATGGAGTGACCGGGATTTGAACCACGGACCCAGCGGAGAGAGGCCGGCGTGCTGCGACCTAAGCCACGGAGGCTCTGGTGCGGTAAATGCTTATACAAATTTTAATCCACTAACATCTAATTTATTTCAATTGTTTTCATAACCACAAGATGGTGGCTGTGCGAAATATTAAAATCTCGTTTTAATTTCTTGTGTCCTAATCATGCAATTGAAGTTTGATTGACACACCTACATAACTCTCTGGCCTATATATATAAATCCAACAAGGCGAGCATCCGAAATATGTATACGGTTCTCAATATCTACGAATCTATTACACCAATCAAACTGAAATTTTGTATATTGATAGAGGCAATTATCATAAGTAGGATATATGAAAATAGGCGATTTACCTCTTCACATAACTACTTGTTTGTTATGTGGTTTTCTGCTTTTCCTTCCACTTCTTTCTTCTCCATGGGCAAAGGAAACTGAAGTCGCCTCGTATACTCCCAGTAGCTTCCAGTAGCCTTGAATTTATTATCAAATCAAACATGGCGTGATAAATGTCTGGCGATAGGAAGCAATAAACCTTTCACATATTTTGCCAGGATGGAAACGGTGATTAACTGGCAATTATAGATCTCTATAAACTGTAAGTCACGAAATGAGACTGCTTTGAAGTGACGATTCATTGTTACCCACATTGATGTAGGCTACTGTGTATGAAGTTGTAGCGATGAAGCGACTATGATATAAGCCTATTTTCGAATTTTGTAAAACTTAAACTAGACTACACGGGCTGAATGTCCGTGTGTCTGTCTGAGTGTCTGTCCCCGCCCCCATCAATTGCCAGACTACGAAAAATAATTACATCAAGCTTGGTACAGAGGTAGAGTAGAACTAGTAAAGGGCATCTCAGTGTCGTGTTTTATAACAAGATGGCCACCATCCAGATGTTCAATACTTAAATAGAATTACTACTAAACTTAACTCGGATTTACGCCAAATTTTGGTAGGACAAAATTGTATGTAGGAAGAGTCTGAAGTCCAAATAATAATAATAATAATAATTTCAATACGCGGCCGTGCGAATTATGGAAGAAGTTTAATCTATAACTTATGATCCAATAAAACAATGCTCACAGTACTTGGCATTCAGGTAGTTTTATATAAGGACCCTCTATGTTACAAACGTGATAACTACTTGAGACTGTATTGTACACGCAGCCTCCATCTTGAAGTTATACGATATTTAAATTAATAACTGTCAACACTTTGGGGATACAGCAACGTAGGAGACAACGTAGGACCGTATGCGCTGCCCTGTACGGCCAATGCAAATGTAATAGCCTGTCCATACTGAGCCCGCCTGAGCTCATTGCTCGGTGATATTTCTACGAATGTTTATGCACATGCCATGCTTCATCATTGAACGCGCCTTGGAAGCAGCGCGGCATGTCATGAGAAAGGGATGGTGTCTTGACTCTGGACATTCACCCTAAATATTTTTCTGAGCACCCATTATTCTACTTCTTGCTTGCAAATGTCTCAGAACTCTCCACATCGTCATTTTGCATACGATAAACATTATTATGTTTCTAAATTAATTTTTTGGTAAAGGTAATTTACGCCGCAGATAGGCGGAAGGAAGTCATTAGACTGTCAACGACTAAGTATCCGCTTGGACACAGCAGGGTGAGCCTATGCTCGAGGACAACCAATTTTGAAGCCGTCCGAGTAAGACGTGCTATTTAGTCCGTCTGTACGACGAGGAATCTAAGCCCACCCGCAGGGTAGGGAAAGTATAATTTCATTCGAAAAGTTTATTGTGCAGTATTATTTCGCACTACAGTGTGCAGTGCTACGAAAATTACGTTTGTAGTCGTCCAAGTTGGACGCAGTTACAAGTCCGTCTGTAATACGATGAACATACAAGTCCACCCATGTGGTGATGGAAAATCTGCGATCATCATGTATTATTTGTCACGGTAACTTGTGCAGTGTAAGAGAAACCAGTATTGGCTATTTGTAAGACCATTTGTAAAAATTGTGGAAAATTGTGTTATATTTCCAACATTATTTTTGGTCACGTGGAACACCACATTTCTACACGAGGGCCAGTGTAAAATTGAAGTCCACGAGGGACGTGAAATATTGTGAAATAATTAGCAATCAACGATCATCGTGTGTGAGAAAGGCACACCACAGTTCTAAAGTGTATTACCACTCAAAGTGTAAATAATTTCGACGCAGGATTATTACGATCCAGAGTGATATTTGCTATTATAAAATCTGTGAACATGACACCGAATGTGTTACATAGCATCTGTGATCGCAGGCAGTGAGAGCCATTTTTATAATAAAGTCTTGCAATATTACTGTGTAGAGTCAGTGAACATCCTGATAATTGCTACGACACAATAATTCTAAACTCTGTGCAATCACGTGTGGAATTCACTACTAAGATGTGTTATCACGATATAAGCCACATGTGCGTCATTCTACAAGTACTATCCATGAGTGAAATTGAGTAGACTTCTACAATGTGAGGGGAATATCTGAAGAGGACACTTCGTCATGGCAGGAGGAGAAACTTGCAATCACGCAGGACATGGAGCTGAGACGCCCGTCAACCCGAAAGCCGACCGCAGGAAGGAGATGCTGTACGTGAATCAAACACGAGGACGCAGTAGTAGACTGGTACGGAGGAGGCTTGACCCAAGAAGCCTGGTTTGGAAACACCGTTGGAACCGTCCAGGTCTTTGTTACCCCTCAATTGTCATGAAATTGAGATGAGGCGAATTGTACTGTAAGTCGGCATCTTCTTATTTGTGCGTTTTTTTTCTGTGGTAGATTAATTGTAGTATAGTTAACCGATCTCCTTGATGACCAGCTTAGGTAGGGGATTTCTTTTCAGTGTGAGTTAGACACTGTTTGATGCATTCTGTTGTATGTCAGTAGGACGGAATGTCCTAACAACTTGCTAGACACGACCACATATCATTTTGATATGTTTTGGTCAACCCTTAGTGTGGGTTAGATTTTAGGAAGGATGGTTAGCCATTCTTTGGTTTATTTTGCTGTAACCCCTTCCAAGTCACTTCCAAGTTACGCCACTGCTTGTTTAAGATGGCCGTATCGTTTGATGACCGACTGATGTCATCACATTTATATGGATTTATGTTATTTACAGTCAATGTGAAGCTTTGAAGCCACATTAGTTCTAGAAAGAACGTACAGGGATTATATTTAAATATGCCTGAAGAGCATCGAACCCTGATACTCTCCGTATTATTTTGTGCATCTCAGCAGATGTGAGATTGTCATCATTGTTATATTTTATTTGTGTCAAGTCGAGAACACACAAAGTTTTGTCTTTAAGAAATGTAAATAAGAGTTGAGTGACATTTCTTTGTCAACTCAGAGCACTCCAGGAGAGTGGAATATCTTTGTTAAACTGTTACTTGGAATTTTAATTCATGACTTATCATTGTACAACGTATTTCTATGCGGTACATTTACTTCAAGTGTTTATTTGTCATATGTTGTTGTGTTTGAACCAGCATGATTCACTGTAGGACTTTATTGACTGAATTCTTGCCTGCAGAAAGTGTTATCAGTTACCGGACGCAACTATGAAGCTAGCGTGCTTTGCCAAGCACCAGTGAGAACGGGTTTAGATTACCCAGAGTACACTACGCTCTATTGTGAGACGACTATCTTACTTTTAGACAGATGCCATTGCATCGTATTTACCGTTTGGAGAATTGTTTCATTCTCTCGCTCAAGCCCAGCAGCCATGTTGTAGGAATCAGATGCTTTTGCTGACGTCATGTAGACGAGCATGTTACCTGTTTTGTTCGCTATTGGGAATCGACTTCATTCTGACACCAGTTAAGTGTGTGTAATTTTTATAGGAAGCTAGATGTTGTCTAATATTTATTGCTGATGTTGACACCCTGTTTGAGGCTATTGGTGTAATATTTTGAGTGCATGGAATGCGCTGTCGTACAGAGTTCAATCTGCGACCATTCTTACCGGGATTAGCCCGAGACTGCATCAGGAGAGCTGTGCGCCCCTGACAGTTATATTTTGTATCCGAGTCTTGTAAACTCGAGTTATTGTGCTGACTATTGAGTCGATGTTTTTGCAAGTGATTGATCTTACGGAAGGCTTCACTTAGTCTAGCCTAGGTGTCCTGCAATCATCAGCCAATCGACATATGTTGTGTGAGTCTTCAGTCTTTTGACTGGTTTGATGCAGCTCCCCATGCCTCCCTGTCCTGAGCTAATCGTTTAATCTCTACATAGCTACCACACCCTACATCCGAGGCAATCTGTTTAACATACTCTAACCTTGGTCTACCCCTACAGTTCTTGTCCTCGACCCTTCCTTCCATGACTAAGTTTGCTATTCCTGGGTGTCTTAGTATGTGTCCTACCAACCTATCTCTTCTGTTCATTAGCAGTCGCCAGAAACATATCTCCTCTCCCACTCGTCTTAATACATTTTCGTTTGTAACCCTATCTACCCATCTGTTCTTCATCATTCTCCTGTAACACCACATTTCAAACGCTTCAATTCTCCTCTTTTCTGCTGCATCAATAGTCCACGTTTCACTTCCATAGAGTGCCACGCTCCAGACAAAGGTTTTCAAAAATGTCTTCCTAATACCTAAATCTATATTCGATGTCAACAGATTCCTTTTCTGTAGAAATGCTTTCCTTGCCTGAGCCAACCTACTTTTTATATCCTCTTTGCTTCGTCCATCACTGGTTATTTTGCTTCCTAAGTAACAGAAGTCTCCTACTTCCTTTAGTTTTTCCCCTGCCAATTTGATGTCCATAGAGGTTTCTGATTTATTGCGACTGCATTCCAATATTTTTGTTTTACATTTATTAATTTTCATCATGAATTCTTTCCTCAAGACGTAGTCCATACCAATCAAAAACTCATTCAAATCCTCAGGCGTGTCGGCCAAGATGACGATGTCATCAGCAAATTTCCGAGTTGAAATTATTTCTCCTTGAATCTTCACTCCCACTTTAAATTTCTCTCTAATTTCCTTCATTGCTTGTTCAATGTAAAGATTGAAAAGTATGGGTGATAAGTTGCAGCCTTGCCTCACACCTTTCTGAATACCAACTTCTCTCTCATGTCCATCAGCTCGAATGACTGCTGTCTGGTTTCTGTATAGATTGTAGATCACCCTCCTATCCCTATTCTTTATTCCAATCATTTTCAAAATGTCAAATAATTTAGTCCAATCAACGTTATCAAAAGCCTTTTCTAAGTCTACAAATGCCATGAACGACATGAACGTTCTCTTACCTTTTCTTATTCTACCTTCCAAAATCAGCCTTAGACTTAGTACAGCTTCCCTTGTTCCTACATTTCTCCTGAAACCAAACTGGTCTTCACCCAATTCCGCTTCTTTCTGGCTTTCCATCCTCTTGTAAATTATTCTAGACAGGATCTTTGAAGCATGAGTAATCAAGCTGATTGTGCGGCAATCCTCACATCTGTCAGCTCCTACATTCTTCGGTATAGGGATGATAACATTCTTCTTGAAATCAGAGGGTACTGCCCCCGGAAATTGAATTATATTGAGACCACGATGGCTGTATTGGCAAATATGAGTAAAGTTATGAATGTCATAGTTATGACGTGGATATTCATGACGTAGGCACGGATGACGCAGATTTGAGGCAAGCAGGCTGATTGAGCTGAGATTCTTGGTGACGTCATGAGTTTGTTCGAGAAAGATCTTAGATTTACGACGCAGTCGCAGGAAACAAGGTATTGTGCTAAGGAAGAAGCTACGCTATTGGAGGAGAGACTCGAACCAATGAACGATAGTTTGGAAGGAAGACGGAGATTGCTGAAACTACGATATTTAATTACTTTTGGCATGCAGATTTGTGGAAATCTATTTTCAGTTATGGCATTGATTTGGAATTTTGAAGAAATTAATTTTGAGTTTTTGAAATTTGAAAATCCGTCAAGTATAGCCAAAGTTAAAACTTCCAGCAATGACGCAGCAACAGGCTTTGGAAGGGATGGATACGCCCCTTAAGAAGTTGATAAAAGGTCGTGCACAGGAGAGAGGAGCTCTCAGATCTCATAAATCAGAACTCAGAACTCAGATCTCATATGTCAGATCGCATATATATTTCTGGTGATATATAGTTATTTTCAAGTGATTCAGTGAAGTAAGTTGTCTTTAGCGTGGTTGAAGCCCGGCGCATCGAACGAACTCGGAGCAGTTCCATTTTACGCTGCTCGAAACTAGGTGAAGTTGAAACGCTCACATTAACGTTTCCACCAGTCAAGATATCTAGCACTAACTTCAGCCTGTATTATAGTTCTATTGGGCAGTACAACATTGAGGTGTGTACAAGATTTGAACAATTTCACAGATATACTTCGAAAGATATTGGAACTTTAAGGCTGCCAACAAAAGTGATTTTCTCGCCACAGGAGAAACACTTTTAAATTCCACATTATACACTACGGCTATGGAACATTATAATCTTGCAGTGCTTTCAATAATTATAACAGTAGTTGAGATGGAAGGCTAAGGCTTTAATGCAATTGGGACATATATTGATTGGAGTAAAGTAACAGCATGGAACTTCGTTAATCGTCTTTCTACAAAAGCGAGCATGTAGTGAACATCCAACTACACTCATGCATCGTGAATCCATCGCTGAATTATACCAGATAACAGTGGAAATATTTTCATACTCCACCACTATGAATATTTCTGCGGAAATAACTACAATAAATTTCATGGCGAATTCCTGCAAGAACTTCAGAGAACTTTCAAGAGAGGCCAGGGTTGTCCCGGCGCACAAAGAAGAGTTTTGCCAGAAGGATGTTTTTCGTATCCACGGAGCAGTGCAATTTCGGAGAAGGAAGCAGTTCGATTCTCCGAGGACGCTGATTCCAAATTCGAGGACGGAGCACATCTTTACGCTGGTGAAATGGAACCAACAGCAGTTTTCTTTGAAAACTTTCCTCTGGAACTTCAATCTACAGATAAGGTAGTCGTGAACGTTTCTTGTATTATTTGAGTCTTGTAGCGATATCTGAGCAACCATTTTCCCATATTTTCTGTCCTATCTTTTGCCCCATTTTCTTGATTGATATTTCTGTACTCAGTACACTTCGATGATTTATGCCTTTTTCTTCGATTTTTGAGACATTGCTATGTCATTGGCATACTTAATAATTTTGGATCAGTTGAGACTGATATTAGATTCTTTCAGTAATTTGCATATTTTTGTAGTCACGATTTGACTGTAAAGTTATCGATTTGCTATGGCAGATTTGAATTCAGACAGCGTGTCATTTTATTAAAGTAATTCTATTCAGTAAATTACTTTGACCAATTTTCTGTCATCCTCAAGAAAGAAGAATGATTAAAAGATTTTAGAGCGTTAAAATCTATTACGATATCGATGATCTTTGAAATACTAGTCGTCTTATGAACATGATTGCAACATAGACATTTATCATTGCATTATAGACAATTTTATGAAATATGAACTTTTATTTCAATTTATTGAATACACTATAGTAATGAACATTTGATAGGAGTTTTTCTCAATTATAGATTGGAACAATAATGTTTGCATTCCACAATCTAATTGTATTCTATTCGACTATTTTGCAGTTTAGATGAACTTTGTTTGATGATAGTATTTTTATACTGCGTTACTTTGAATATGTTAATCTCAATTTTGATAGACCAGGCAGGAGTGTCTAATCGTATTTGCTATTAAATTTATTTGTGATTGGCAAATTTTTACTTCATATCGATTCATGAATGAAACCCACGAAGGTTAAATAATAACAGTCATTATTACAATTGATGAATATAAGAATTTTTAAAGAGGAACAATGGATGTATAATCGTTAGTTCAGTGGACGTGTAAAAGTCGCTGTTGAGTAATGCCCTTGAATAATGAAGGAGGTTCCCACAATAATTAATGAAGTTGATGAATTAATAAGTGGAGGTTTTTGTGTGTAGTTTGGAAGATTTTTATGCCATATATATGAAGATATATGATGAATTTTGGGCAAATTGTTGTGTAATTTTGGGCGTCTTGAGCGAAGTATTTTCCCGCTGATTGTATTGTTCTTGTTCTTTGAAAGATTATTCATATGAAGATACTGTTAAAATTAACAAGAGTGTTAAATAATTTGAGATAAAGATTTTGAATGGAGGTTACCGTCACAAATATTAATAATTATTATTAAATCTTATTAAACCTGAATTTGACAGTTAAATATAACTAACCTTCATTGGTCGATTATATCAACACGATTTGAGTAATTATCAACCGGAGAAACGTGTGGTTTAATGTATTCCTTGTATAAATAATATAAACAATATAATATTGTAAAATAATTTTGTAAATATATTTGTTAAATAATTTGAAATGATAGTGATTAATAGAAGCGTGTATTAAATTTTCAATTGTCATTTGACATTGTTATAAACAATTTATTATTGTTATAAATAATTAATGAACTTTTGTTATTAACATTTAGAGTTTTGTTTTTATACTCTAAACAACGCAAGTTAAGCAAGTGGTTTGAACAAATAATCATGATTTGGGATTGTTGGAGGAATCCACTGGTGTTTGAATGAAGCATGTAAGACATTTGCGTGATAATATTTCAGTTGAGATGTGAACATTTACGTATTTGAAAGGGAGAGCCGAGCTCTGAGGTAACACGCTTATGCTAGGGTTGAACGAACGGGAGTCCGCTTTGACCATGCAGGTGCCTTGCAACTGGCCCGGACAACTGTGTTACTGAGGCCAAGGACGGTTCCATAATAGCCTTGTGGCTATAAATAAAATGTGAAGTATATAAACACGCAAAACAATTGATATATGTGTCTCATCCCAAATCCCGTTTCCATTCCATATGCATTATTATTTTTACGTTGCTATGAGCTTGAGAAAGCTGAAACATTATATGTAGAGAATACAGGTCCTACAGGAGGACATGGTTATGTGGTCGATGGCTTCTGATTGCCACGTTGATTTTGTTGTTTCATTTTTGTTAAATCATTCTTTATGTGAAATAAATTATTGTGCAGTTTAAAGTTTCTCGTCTTCGTTCTGGTTCATTTTAAATATCATGGTGGAGGTTATTGTGTGGGCATACTTTTAAGTGATCCAGTTGACAACCCAGTCCCCGAGATAAATTTAAGAGGTAAGTAAAGGTAAGTATGAACCCCCGTATATTTTGGTGTGTTCCACAATAATTTCTTGTTAACTATTGTGCTCTAATCTCGATAGTATCTGTCAGTGCCATTTTCATTGATGTAGCTGTGCCGGCGCGTTTGATTATTGGCAATCCGATTGAGGGGGCGGATATCTGACAGCCTACTATCCGGGTTATCGGGTACAGTAGGATTGGCGCAATCAACGTGTGGGGCTCGATTGTCTCGATTGGCACGTTCGACTGAAAAACATTGGATTACCAAGTTATTGCAGTAGAATTGACACCGCAATTTTTGTGGAGTGTTCGAATAACATTGGATTACCAAGTTATCGATGTCAAAGGGATTGTGAAGACTCAAATAAAGAGGTTGATTCTTTGTTAGATGTCTTGGCCAATTGTAGAATTTGAGAGTGTGATTATATAGGAATAAAATATTGTGTTGTATTAGGAAAATTACACTCAGAAAAGATCAGATCTTATACAACTTGAGAGAGGTTAAATAGGCTGGAAACTTAGAAAAATCGCCTATGATCTGGAATCTTATTTTATTTGACCGGCTTATGACATGTATAGTCATATTAAAGATAAAATTAAACTATTTGGATTATAAATGTAAATTATTTGTGTTAGGATATTTTAAAATGAGCCAAAGAAACTTGAACATGTGCTTGAGTTTATTTCAACATGAAGTGTCTACGAAGGTTAATTATAAGGTAATTGTAAGTTAGATTTAAGACAGAAAATTGCTCAAATTTTATATATATGGTGAAAAATGTTGCTCAGATGTTGTTATTTTGCTCTGTTTGATGTATGTCCCTAAAGCAGTTTATTATTGAAATATTATTGAAATGGCAGATGAAAGTCTGAGAATGATGTTAGAGGAGTTGAAAGCTAGCATGAATGAAAGTGCTAGGGAGATGAAAGCTAGCATGAATAGCAGTATGAAGCAGATGATGGAGGAGAATGCTAGTAATATGTCTGCTAATTTGTCTATTAGAATGGAGGAGATGGAAGCTAGGAATGCTAGTAATTTGTCTATTAGGCTGGATGAAAGTTTGAAAGTTCTTCAGACCAGTTCTGCAAACTTAGAAAATAATGTGTCGCGTTTACAGATCAATACCCAGGGAATCGAGAATGCTGTAACTGACATGCGCACAGACGTGTCCAATGTCCATAAAGATTTATCCAATGTGCATAAAGATGTGTCTGATGTTAAAAATGATGTGTCTAAGGTACAAAAAGATCTTACTATGTTGAATCTTGATGTTGCTAATGTCCGGGGCGATATTTCATGTGCTAGAGCTGAAGTGATTGTTGTAAGGAATGATGTTGCTACAGTACAGGATAAAGTGGAAGAAGTTCAAAGAGAGGTTAGTAATGTTCGAACTGATGTGTCAAATGTTCAAGTAGACATCAATAATATTCATTCAGATGTTAACGATATGCAAAGCGATATCAATAAAATACAAGTAGAAGTCAATACTGTTTTTGTAGACATTGCTAAATTTCAGACTGATGTCAACAAAGTTAGGGAGGAAATTGAAACTTCAAAAACACTTTGTACTCGTAACATTAGTGCATTAACAACTCGATTAGTTGACGAGTCTGTTAGGACAACAGCTTCTTTAGCTGGTGTAAAATACGATGTAGAGGTCATGAGAACCCAAGTATTAGATCACAATCGTTTACTTAAGGAGGACATCGAAGTAGATATTGCAGAAATGTTAACTGCAAATGTAACAGTGTGGAAAGATGAATGGAACAGGTCAAGTGGGGAACATGTAGATCAGATTCAGGAACGATTTGAAAGAAAACTTGCCAGTACACAAGTAGACATTAATAACGAAGTAGTTCAGATTAGGAAAGACTTGAATGTAAGGATGGATGCGCTATCCGAAAAGCAGGTAGAGGATAGAACACAGATAGGTCAGGACGTGCAAACATTAAAGGAACAAATTCATAAGGTTGTCTCTGATGTTAACGAAACTACGAGCAAACTGCAGAATTTGAAACTAGGAGAAGCTAGCATGATGGAAACCTATAAGGAAGAGTTGATTAGGAAAGTCATCACGGAAATCACAGACAAGGATACCGAAGGATTGACTGGTGAAGAGGAGAGAAATTACGTGAGAAGAGGTAACCTTAATACAGAAGAGAGAGATATTAGTCCGGAGGAACGTATATCCAGATTCAGGGAAGAAGAAGAGGATCGGAATATTGAACCCGAATGGAAGTATCGCGATAGTGGGAGGAATTATATGGATTCATATCCGAGAAATGTGACAGTCATCCGGAATTTTGAAGACAAACCTCAAAAATTTAGCAACACTGATAGTCTCACACCGATCGAATATATCAGGAATCTTAAAGACTATTTCATAGAAGCCCACATTCCTAGAGAGAGAGAGAGATGAGAATCGTAGAAAGATTTCTAGCTGGAGGACCCCTCGAATGGTTTAGAGCATTTCGGTGCACTTTCAGCAATTTTGACGAATTTGCAGAGGCACTGATTAAACGATTCTGGTCAATAGAAGCTCAGAATTCATTAAGAGCTGAGGTATACTCGAGGAAGTATTCAGGTACTCTTCCAACACGGTACGCTGATTTCTTCACGAGTCAACTATCACGCTTGAGATTTTTGCAACCCCCATTGTCGACAGAGCAGTTGATAGATGCGATTTCACGTATGCTGCCTGTGGAGGTAAGAAGACTGATCATATCGTCAAACATTAGAGATTTGACAAGTATGGACGAATTGTTGAGAAGGCTTGACTACACGAGTCCAATGCCAAATTTGGTACAAAAAGGTCAGAGGCACGAATTCAAAGACGTTAATACGGTCTACATGGATCAAGTGCAGCAAACTGATAAGCCTGAGGAAGGAAAAACTGAAAATGTAGGTCCTCACAGGAATAATTATTTCCGCAACCACAGATCCCAAGACTACCGTCCATATCAGCAAAGACGAGGCTGGAATAATAATAGAGGGAATTACAACAACGGAAGAGGTAGATACTACAACAATGGTTATAATCGAAATTATAACAAAAATAACCAGTACCAGAATCAGAATCAGAATTCTCAAGGTCAGGTTATGACACCCGACAAGTATCAAGAAAGAGAGAAAGAAAGTCAGCAGTATCTGAAGGAATTACGAGAAAAGGAAGCTGAAAATCAAAAGAAAAGACAGGATGTAGTGATCGATCCTGGTCCTTCTACAAGTCAGCAGAACTTGGAAAACAGATATTCAGGACAGAAGAGACAGTAGAAAGGAGAGAATACATTAGCCACACACAAACCAGAAAAGAAGAGACTTATGATTAGGGAACTTGAAGAAATATTATCCAAGAGTAAGCCAATAATAATTCAATTTCGTGTTCAAGTGAATCGAGATATTTATAACACAGAGTTTAAAAACAATTTGCAACTGTTTTTAAAACGTGGTGAAGGGAGAATGCCCCCGGAAATTGAATTATATTGAGACCACGATGGCTGTATTGGCAAATATGAGTAAAGTTATGAATGTCATAGTTATGACGTGGATATTCATGACGTAGGCACGGATGACGCAGATTTGAGGCAAGCAGGCTGATTGAGCTGAGATTCTTGGTGACGTCATGAGTTTGTTCGAGAAAGATCTTAGATTTACGACGCAGTCGCAGGAAACAAGGTATTGTGCTAAGGAAGAAGCTACGCTATTGGAGGAGAGACTCGAACCAATGAACGATAGTTTGGAAGGAAGACGGAGATTGCTGAAACTACGATATTTAATTACTTTTGGCATGCAGATTTGTGGAAATCTATTTTCAGTTATGGCATTGATTTGGAATTTTGAAGAAATTAATTTTGAGTTTTTGAAATTTGAAAATCCGTCAAGTATAGCCAAAGTTAAAACTTCCAGCAATGACGCAGCAACAGGCTATGGAAGGGATGGATACGCCCCTTAAGAAGTTGATAAAAGGTCGTGCACAGGAGAGAGGAGCTCTCAGATCTCAGAAATCAGAACTCAGAACTCAGATCTCATATGTCAGATCGCATATATATTTCTGGTGATATATAGTTATTTTCAAGTGATTCAGTGAAGTAAGTTGTCTTTAGCGTGGTTGAAGCCCGGCGCATCGAACGAACTCGGAGCAGTTCCATTTTACGCTGCTCGAAACTAGGTGAAGTTGAAACGCTCACATTAACGTTTCCACCAGTCAAGATATCTAGCACTAACTTCAGCCTGTATTATAGTTCTATTGGGCAGTACAACATTGAGGTGTGTACAAGATTTGAACAATTTCACAGATATACTTCGAAAGATATTGGAACTTTAAGGCTGCCAACAAAAGTGATTTTCTCGCCACAGGAGAAACACTTTTAAATTCCACATTATACACTACGGCTATGGAACATTATAATCTTGCAGTGCTTTCAATGATTATAACAGTAGTTGAGATGGAAGGCTAAGGCTTTAATGCAATTGGGACATATATTGATTGGAGTAAAGTAACAGCATGGAACTTCGTTAATCGTCTTTCTACAAAAGCGAGCATGTAGTGAACATCCAACTACACTCATGCATCGTGAATCCATCGCTGAATTATACCAGATAACAGTGGAAATATTTTCATACTCCACCACTATGAATATTTCTGCGGAAATAACTACAATAAACTTCATGGCGAATTCCTGCAAGAACTTCAGAGAACTTTCAAGAGAGGCCAGGGTTGTCCCGGCGCACAAAGAAGAGTTTTGCCAGAAGGATGTTTTTCGTATCCACGGAGCAGTGCAATTTCGGAGAAGGAAGCAGTTCGATTCTCCGAGGACGCTGATTCCAAATTCGAGGACGGAGCACATCTTTACGCTGGTGAAATGGAACCAACAGCAGTTTTCTTTGAAAACTTTCCTCTGGAACTTCAATCAACAGATAAGGTAGTCGTGAACGTTTCTTGTATTATTTGAGTCTTGTAGCGATATCTGAGCAACCATTTTCCCATATTTTCTGTCCTATCTTTTGCCCCATTTTCTTGATTGATATTTCTGTACTCAGTACACTTCGATGATTTATGCCTTTTTCTTCGATTTTTGAGACATTGCTATGTCATTGGCATACTTAATAATTTTGGATCAGTTGAGACTGATATTAGATTCTTTCAGTAATTTGCATATTTTTGTAGTCACGATTTGACTGTAAAGTTATCGATTTGCTATGGCAGATTTGAATTCAGACAGCGTGTCATTTTATTAAAGTAATTCTATTCAGTAAATTACTTTGACCAATTTTCTGTCATCCTCAAGAAAGAAGAATGATTAAAAGATTTTAGAGCGTTAAAATCTATTACGATATCGACGATCTTTGAAATACTAGTCGTCTTATGAACATGATTGCAACATAGACATTTATCATTGCATTATAGACAATTTTATGAAATATGAACTTTTATTTCAATTTATTGAATACACTATAGTAATGAACATTTGATAGGAGTTTTTCTCAATTATAGATTGGAACAATAATGTTTGCATTCCACAATCTAAATGTATTCTATTCGACTATTTTGCAGTTTAGATGAACTTTGTTTGATGATAGTATTTTTATACTGCGTTACTTTGAATATGTTAATCTCAATTTTGATAGACCAGGCAGGAGTGTCTAATCGTATTTGCTATTAAATTTATTTGTGATTGGCAAATTTTTACTTCATATCGATTCATGAATGAAACCCACGAAGGTTAAATAATAAGTCATTATTACAATTGATGAATATAAGAATTTTTAAAGAGGAACAATGGATGTATAATCGTTAGTTCAGTGGACGTGTAAAAGTCGCTGTTGAGTAATGCCCTTGAATAATGAAGGAGGTTCCCACAATAATTAATGAAGTTGATGAATTAATAAGTGGAGGTTTTTGCGTGTAGTTTGGAAGATTTTTATGCCATATATATGAAGATATATGATGAATTTTGGGCAAATTGTTGTGTAATTTTGGGCGTCTTGAGCGAAGTATTTTCCCGCTGATTGTATTGTTCTTGTTCTTTGAAAGATTATTCATATGAAGATACTGTTAAAATTAACAAGAGTGTTAAATAATTTGAGATAAAGATTTTGAATGGAGGTTACCGTCACAAATATTAATAATTATTATTAAATCTTATTAAACCTGAATTTGACAGTTAAATATAACTAACCTTCATTGGTCGATTATATCAACACGATTTGAGTAATTATCAACCGGAGAAACGTGTGGTTTAATGTATTCCTTGTATAAATAATATAAACAATATAATATTGTAAAATAATTTTGTAAATATCTTTGTTAAATAATTTGAAATGATAGTGATTAATAGAAGCGTGTATTAAATTTTCAATTGTCATTTGACATTGTTATAAACAATTTATTATTGTTATAAATAATTAATGAACTTTTGTTATTAACATTTAGAGTTTTGTTTTTATACTCTAAACAACGCAAGTTAAGCAAGTGGTTTGAACAAATAATCATGATTTGGGATTGTTGGAAGAATCCACTGGTGTTTGAATGAAGCATGTAAGACATTTGCGTGATAATATTTCAGTTGAGATGTGAACATTTACGTATTTGAAAGGGAGAGCCGAGCTCTGAGGTAACACGCTTATGCTAGGGTTGAACGAACGGGAGTCCGCTTTGACCATGCAGGTGCCTTGCAGCTGGCCCGGACAACTGTGTTACTGAGGCCAAGGACGGTTCCATAATAGCCTTGTGGCTATAAATAAAATGTGAAGTATATAAACACGCAAAACAATTGATATATGTGTCTCATCCCAAATCCCGTTTCCATTCCATATGCATTATTATTTTTACGTTGCTATGAGCTTGAGAAAGCTGAAACATTATATGTAGAGAATACAGGTCCTACAGGAGGACATGGTTATGTGGTCGATGGCTTCTGATTGCCACGTTGATTTTGTTGTTTCATTTTTGTTAAATCATTCTTTATGTGAAATAAATTATTGTGGAGTTTAAAGTTTCTCGTCTTCGTTCTGGTTCATTTTAAATATCATGGTGGAGGTTATTGTGTGGGCATACTTTTAAGTGATCCAGTTGACAACCCAGTCCCCGAGATAAATTTAAGAGGTAAGTAAAGGTAAGTATGAACCCCCGTATATTTTGGTGTGTTCCACAATAATTTCTTGTTAACTATTGTGCTCTAATCTCGATAGTATCTGTCAGTGCCATTTTCATTGATGTAGCTGTGCCGGCGCGTTTGATTATTGGCAATCCGATTGAGGGGGCGGATATCTGACAGCCTACTATCCGGGTTATCGGGTACAGTAGCTCACCTGTCTCATAAATCCTACACACCAAGTGAAATAACCTGATCAGACCGTCATCTCCTATGCAGCGTAGCAACTCAATCGGTATATCATCTATACCTGCTGCTTTGTTCCTGCTTAAGTCTTCCACTGCTCTGTCAAATTCTGATCTCAATATTAAATCTCCTTTTGCATTCTCTTCAATTTCCTCCTCCCTTTCCATTACATGATTCTCAATCTCCTTTCCTTTATACAAACCCTCTATGTAAGCTTTCCATCTCTCAACCTTTAGCACTTAGTCTTCTTTTCCCCAAATGTATTCTTAATCCTTCGATAAGCTGTGTCTACTTTTCCTAATTTCTGACACTTTTCTATACCTGCACATTTCTCTTTCAACCATTCCTCTTTCGCTACCTTGCACTTCTTGTTAACCTCATTTCTCAGACGTCTGTATTCTGCTTTCCCCTTTTCATCTCTTACATTCTTGTGTTTCCGCCTTTCATCCATCAATTCTTGTATATCCTGAGTGATCCACGGTTTTCTGCCTATTCTTTCTTTCCTACCAATGTTTTCTTCTGCCGATTTTGTTACTTCATTCTTCAAAAGTGTCCATTCGTCTGCAATTGAAGTTTGTTTAAGGTTTTTCATTAGTCCTTCCTTTATACTCTTCTTGAGTCTTTCGTTTACATCCTTCTCTTTCAGTCTGTCTATTGCCCACTTTTTTGGCTTTTGACTTTTCTTCAGTTTCTTCAACTTTAATCTACATTTCATAACAACTAGATTGTGGTCAGAGTTTATGTCAGCACCGGGATATGTTTTACAATCCAAAATCTGGTTTCGAAACCTCTGCTTGACCATAATGAAGTCGATTTGGTAACGCCCTGTATCTCCTTGTCTCATCCATGTGTATATTCTTCTATTGCGGTTATTGAATAAGGTGTTATCTATGACCAACTCATGCTCGGCGCAGAATTCCATCAGCCTGCTTCCTCGATCATTCCTTTCACCTAATCCGAAATCTCCTACTATCTTCCCTTCTCTTCCTTTTCCTACCACAGCATTCCAATCTCCCATTATTAGAACATTTTCATCACCCTTGACATACCCCAGAATTTCATCTATTTCTTCGTAGACCTTTTCAACATCTTCATCATCAGCTTGACTGGTAGGCATATAGACTTGTACCACTGTGGTGCACGTGGGTTTTGTATTGATTTTTGGTACAATAATCCGGTCACTATATTGCTCATAATATTCCACCCGCTGTCCAAGTTTCCTACTTAATATGAGACCAACCCCTGCTTGGCCATTGTTTGATTTAGTGCTAATGACCCTATAGACTCCTGACCAAAAGTCCTGTTCTTCCTGCCAGCGCATTTCACTAATCCCAACCAAATCCAACCTCAACCTATCCATTTCCTTTTCCAAGTTTTCTAACCTTCCACTTCCTAGCAGACTTCTAACATTCCACGCTCCGATCCATAGAATATCAGATTTCCTCTTTGTCACTTCTGTGATGTTAACCCCCTCTCGAGTAGTCCCCGCCCGGAGATCCGAACGGGGGACTAGTTTAGCTCCGGATTGGAATTTTACAAGGGAGGAGGCCATCATCACATGTAATTATGCATAGAGGTGCATATCCTCGGGAATAGCGTTACCGCTGTAGTTTCCCGTTGCTTTCAGCCTCAACGTCAAATCTAAACTACGCTCCTAATGATCATAAATGCATAATTATTATAAACAGTTGCTGAATAACTATGACAGTGAACTTAAACTTGATTTCTCAACGTTGTGCCAGCTGTTAGATTCCATGTGGATGTTTTTCCACTTCCATCGGGAAATGAATTTAGACAGAGTACACTACTTTGAGACGACGGAGCAGCGTACTAACCAGTAGTTCACACCTGGCGGCGCACGGTGCTCATGCGACCTAAGTCGTGATTTTTATCACGCAGTCGCCACCATAAATGCACATAATCAGATGACCCTTGGATACAAAGAGTATTCATACGTGCAGGCAGGGTTTAATAAGAGATCATCTGAATGCTGTGTTTTATTTATTTCTTGAAGTGTACATACTACGTGTAAACCCATTGTACCCTTAGTTTTACGGAGTGAATTTAATCATATTTGATTGCTGGTTATCATGTAGCTTTTTATGTAATGTTTGTTCTTACGGTAGTCATTCGCCGTAAATGCTTGTTATGATGTTAAGACTTAGCTAGAATCGGTAAATGTAAATTCGGGAGTGGTACCATCATAAATCTCATTTGCTTATTGTTTGTTAACTTAGTTTCTGTTTTTCATAGTAATCCATTTCATTTGTTTAGGGTCTACTTTTCTTGCCACTACCCTAGCTTTGTTGTTGTTGTTGTTGTTTTCTTTGTGTAATAGATCTTTCGTGAGAGTTTTAAACTTCATTCAGTGTAGGATTCTTGACCCTTTATTTTCTTTTTTTATTAGCTTGCGGGAATAGCCCGAGACAAACCCTCCGAACTAGGATAGGTGTTTGTTATCTTTTTAATAAATTTTTCACGAGTTCACTTAAGCCTGGATGTTATTATTATTATTATTTTGTAGTTTAAGTGATTCTGCGGTGTACTTCTTGGGTTGTTATTGACACATACCATGTCTGCCCAGATCTCCCCGTGATCTTGCGTCTCGTGCGCACTGACCTATAAGAAGTACATCCGATCCTCTTCGGCTTATGTGTTCGGACGGTGAGTTGTCCGGGATGTCATTTCGGTTAGTGGCAACCCTGACAGCTCGTCTGACGGGCTCAATACATTCAAGATGGCGGCTGTGCGAAGTATTTGAACATTAAAACCGATAAGTCAGAACATAATTGAGTGATCAATCCGAATGTTGGCAAGTGATGAGTATCATATAAGGGTTGGTACTTGTATTAGAATAATGATTACCACACTGAATATAGCGCACAGCAACCATCCTGAAATTTCAAAATAAATCTATAATTTTCAGTATCTTAGAGATATAATACCGTAATGAAATTTAGTAATAAGGTTAAAGGTCGATTCACACATCTCTGGGACGTGACGGCGCTCTTCATTTCGGTATCCGTCCTTTCCGACATGATTTTTTACGTTTGTTCTCAGACTTCAGTTCCGTACTGGTAAGTCGGCCGTCAAGTGTTCCATGATGAATTTTAGTGATGATGAACTGTTAATGATAACTATCATCTTGGATGAAGATGAGAATGAGAGGAACAAACAGTGGGTTTATCCTATATGGAAACGCAGTGGTTTAGAAGGAGAGTTTTCTACTCTGTAAAAGTGTTTGATGGACGACGAAGTAAAATTCGAGGGATATTTCAGAATGAACAGTTCGTCCTTCATTTCGGGAGCTATGGAACAGTTCAAACGTGCACAGATAACCCCAACAGTCGAAGAAAGCAGAGAAGCAGGAAAGCGGGAAGAGAGAACTCACGTCCGTAAAAACAAAAAAATATCGTTGGCGAGCGAATACGTATTGCTGGCACGGAAGTGTTGGAACTCATCTCTTTGTTTACATGGCGACGACATTTTACTTTCACAGAAGATGTCGTCACGTTACGGAAAGCGCCGTCACGTCCCGGAGATGTGTGAATCGACCTTTAATCTGATAGGCCACTTATGGCCAATTCAAATAACAGTGACTCCATACATTGAAGATGGTGGCTAGGTGAGGGTGACCAGTTGTCCCACTTTTCACGAGACATTCCTGTTTTATGGTAAAATGTCCCGCTGTCCCGAAAATTTTATTAGGGACACTCAAATATCCCGCTTTTTTGTGATTCCGCTCGGCCAATGTATCTTACGCTGCAGTGTTTTGTTTCGTTGTTTACTTTGCAAGTATACACGCAAGAAAGCGCCACTTGTAAAAATTCATGGAGGAAAGAATAAGAGGAGATGCCCTGAGCTCGTTTGAGTGAAGCCAAGCGATGCGTCCAAAGTGGGCGTAACCTTAACTTGTATTCGGTGTTCCGTGACTTGCATCGAATGAGTGTTGTGTTTATTAATTTTAAGGTTCATATTCTTGAATATCAAAATGTGTACGAACAATGAGTGAAAGTGGCTGTGCTCGAAATTAGGCCTAAAAACTGATGAATGCCTCAACACCAATAAGAACTTAAAAATCAATTTGTTGTAAATACCGTATTAGTTCGGCATCATTATGATAGTTCCCAAGATGTTCCTTCGTTGGTATAACTCGCACCTTCAGACACCTGTATTCAATTTAATCAGAGTTTCAGCGTATTATTACGTTTTGCCGCGTCTTTCTTACAAAACTAGCCTTGCATAAGTGCTCTCATATTTATATTTAAATTGGCTTTTAAAGCGATAAAGCAGCTTATTTGTGCCAAGTACCGTGATGTACAGAGTGTATTCTGCCTATCCAAGAAAAAATCTTTACTTGTCATTGCAGTTTTATGTCACTAAAATCCAAGACTAGTTGGAGTGGTTTACGGCTTTAAGCATAAGAACAGCCATTTTCTTGCTACCCAAAGTGAGCGTGCCGTTTGGCTTCAGCAGCTTGCACTAGGCAGCTCAGGGACGGCATCTCCTTCCGTTCTTTCCTCCATGTATACATTTCTCAATAATCTTTGCCTTTTACATTCAATGTTCTGTGTTATTGGTAGCACTGGTGCGATTTTCAGTTGTATTTTGAATTGTCTAGTTCTTACAGTAGCTGTTCAGATTAGATTTTAGTCCTATGAAATCACCGTTTCAACATATCGAAGCGAAGGTGTAATTTTAACAGCAACATAAAAAGGGAGTTTCCTATATTTACTGGTAGTGGAGAAATTGTGAAATGCACGTTGTGAAAATCAAAATTTTATATTGGACATGATGGACGGTCTGACAATGCAAATCACGTAAAAACGAAGAAGCATCGTATGAGTGTTCAAACAAAAAGTGTAAATAAAAGTATGAATGAATACCGTATCTAACCTTAAAAGCGGTGATTGAAATTGACAGCACAGCACAAGAAGCTACTTTCTCATACCACAGTTTTGCTTGACCATAGTTTTAGGTAAATTAACTGCACCATGACAGTTGTTAGTACGGTACACTATTCAATCCGAAATTCACGTGTGGTCGTAGGAAATGTAACGCAATCATTTCTAATGTTATTGCCCCGTATGCAGCTAAGTAGGTTTTCAATTAACTGAAAAAATGCTTGATTAATTTCAATAATTATCGATACATATAATCATCTGGATTTGAAGTTGGTTCCTCTCCTTGTGAGATAGTTTTCATCCTGAAAATGGTATCATGGTGAAAGTGCTCGAATTGGTTTATTCATTTACCTAGGTAGAGAAACTTCAGATTTACTTCAGATATATGTGTTGGAGGTTTTAAATAAATATGAACATGAAGAAGAGGTAATTGCAATTTATGCCGACAATACTAATACCAATTTTGGTGGTAAACAGAGGAAAGGGAAAAAACATCATTTCCAAAAATTGCAACAAAACACAACGAATAGCCTAGTAGATGTTGGCTTTCCTGCACATTTGGTGCACAACTCTTCACAAACCGGTTCAGATTGCCTACCTATTAATTGTGATTAAAATCTACCACCACTTCTACGTATACTGTATACAGTAAGGGATGAATCTCTCAAATCATTCTGTATTTTCACAGAAACTGAATACAAAACTGTGCTTGGGCACAGTCAGACTAGGTGGCTATCCCTGGCACCAGTTTTGGAAAGACTTGTTGTGGAAAATTTCCTGCTTTGAAATCTTATTTTCTGTCTGTTATTCTCAAACAATTATTTGAGAACCCTCTTTCTATTACTCTTCTACATTTTCTTGTTAGTCAGCTAAAATCTTTCGCCACAACGATTAAATGTATTGAGAAGCAATAAATCACAGTAGTGGATATATATCAAGAAATACGTTATAAAACAAATTACAATGTAGAAAGTCTGAAAGGTTTCTCACTTCTGTTGTACATGTTGAACTAATAAAACCGGAAGAGGAAGGGGAATTTACTTTAGAAATATTTCACAGTTATTTTGTATGGCACCTGCATTGAGTATATTATGAATGGTGTTTATCATTTCTCACACCTTTTGAAGTATTTGATTGGTGGATTTTTGAAATGAACAGTTGAAATGGAAGAATATTCAGGCATGTAGGGCATGTTCTATTGTTAAAAGTGTTTTACCAAATTTATCTCTTGACGAAGACGAATTGTTTGATGAATTTTCATACGTACAGAACTACCGGTACTTAAAAAGTGAAACTGAAAGCAGTGACACAAAAGTCAATGAAACTATTTGTGAAAAGTTGTGTAAAATTGTTGCCTATTTCAATAAGTTAGTAATATTAAGAACATGGTTTATTTAGTAGGGTTTCGTCTGTCAGTTCCTGGGTCAAATGCTGCCGTGGAGCGTGTTTTCTCTCTAATGAACTCATTGTGATCATATGTAAAACATATAAAAATAAACGGCAAATTGCTCATTGTCAAAACACACTTTAATTATCATGTGCTGACTTTTATGAAACAAATACCAGAAGAACGGATACTTCTTGATAAAATACATAAAAAGGAAAAGTGCGGTGTTAATGGGGAATCTACATTTGCGGAATAAATAATATATACAGAGTGGTCCACCAGCCCCTTATTATTTAGTTTTATGAAACCCAACTAACATTGCATTTCTCCCGATGGTCGATATTGCTCTGCGCTCTGACTGTGTGACAGCAATGTAATTGGGTCATGGGTCTAGCAAAGAAAAATCGACCGTAAACTTTTCCCCGCCAAATACTATGGCCCATTCTACTAACATATGACTTATTGCTCCTTGAAATAACACACATACACGTAATACGATCGAATTAATAGCTTACGCCACGTGATCTGTAATAGTAGAAAGTTAAATCAACACCATAAACCATGATTTGAGACTCTACATGGAATTAAACGTTTGAGGTGGGACGGCCACAGTAACTACTGCACGTTTAACGCGCTATTTCAACCGTGTGTTGGTGGCTGAGTCGGTTAAAGCCTGACCGTACGTGGTAGGCGCGAACGGGTGGGATATTGCTTCGAATCCAGAGGTAGGCATACTTTTTTTGAACGAAAGCTCACGCTCCATTTTAGTGGGGATGTAAGTACATTGCCATTACGATGCATTATTGTGAACAGTACGTTGAATTTTGCTGATTAATAAAGAAAATACAATCGAATTGGTACGTTATGCCACGTGACCTGTAATGGCAGAAAATGAAAAACTGGCATGGGTATTAACATAACGTATTGAAGTGTCACTCCGGAGGTCCGGGTCCGATTCCCAGCTCTGCCAAGAAATTTAATACTTGTCTGAGGGCTGAAATTTGGTACACTTAGCCTCGTGAAGCAAATATGAGAGGAGGTGGGTTCGATTCCCACCTCAGCCACCCTGGAAGTGGATTTCCGTGGTTTACCACTTCTACTCCGTTCAAATTGGGTTCTGTCTTAAGGCCACGGCCGCCTCCTTCCCAATCCTTAATTGCAAATACACACATCATTACAAGCCCGCAATAACTCAGGTTATCAGACAAATTCTACACACACACCCAAGTACACGGAGCTAAATGACCGCGATGTTCTAGCCCCTCAAATGAAACAAAACAACATATCGAAGGATATTCTGATCGCCAGTTCATGCATCGAAGTATACGTATTTCTTAGAATTTCCCTTGGTATTATTAGCCTATCCGTAGCGTAGCGGTCAGCATTGTTAGCTGCCGCCCCGGAGGTCCTGGGTTCGATTCCCGGCTCTGCCACGAAATTTGAAAAGTGGTTTGAGGACTGGAACGGGGTCTACTCAGCCTCGGGTGTTCCAAATGAGTAGAGGGGGTTCGATTCCCACCTCATCCATCCTCGAAGTGGTTTTCCGTGGTTTCCCACTTCGTCTTCGGGCAAATGCCGGGATGGTACTGCCCCCGTAAATTGAATTATATTGAGACCACGATGGCTGTATTGGCAAATATGAAGAAAGTTATGGCTGTCATAGTTGTGACGTGGATATTCATGACGTAAGCACGGATGACGCAGACTTCACGCAAGTAGGCTGCTTGAGCTGAGATTCTTGGTGACGTCATGATTTTGTTCGAGAAAGATCTGAGATTTACGACGCAGTCGCAGGGAAACATGGAATTGTGCTGAGGAAGAAGTTACGCTATTGGAGGAAAGGCTCAAACCAATGAACGGTAGTTTGGAGGGAGACGGAGATTACTGAAACTACTATATTTAATTACTTTTGGAATGCAGAATTGTGGAAAACTATTTTCAGTTATGGCATTGATTTGGAATTTTGAAGAAATTATTTTTGAGTTTTTGAAATTTGAAAATCCGTCAAGTATAGCCAAAGTTAGAACTTCTAGCTATGACGGAGAAACAAGCTATGGAAGGGATGGATACGCCCCTTAAGAAGTTGATAAAAGGTCTTGCACAGCAGAGAGGAGCTCTCATATCTCATATATCTCATACCGCATATATATTTCTGAGGTCATATAGTCGTTTTCGAGTGAATCAGTGAAACAAGTCGTCTTTAGCGTGTGGTAAAGCCCACCGCATCGAACGAGCTTCGAGCGTGCCGCAGTTCCATTTTACGGTGTTTGAAACTAGGCGAAGTTGAAACGCACACATTTTCAAGTCTACAAGATAATATATCAAGAGTTGACTAATGCCTTTAAGCTAATTCGATTGTGCAGTACTATATTAAAGTGTGTAGAAAGGTTGAACATTTTCAAGATTATAATTTCGAAAGATATTGGCATTTTAAGACGGCAGACAAAAGTGGTTTTCTCGCCACCTGAGAAGCACTTTTAAAATATCACATTCTACGCTACGGCTGACACTGGTATTGCAACCGTGATATTACATATTGCTTTTGATGATATAACGCTGCATTCTAACATGGAACAATATAATATGGCAGTTCTTTCAACTATTATAACGGAAATGGGGATGGAAGGCTAAGGACTTTAATGCAATTGGGACATATATCAATGGAGTGAAATAACAGCATGGAACTTCGCTAGTCGTCTTTCTACAGAAGCGAGCATGTAGTGAACATCCAACTACACTCATGCCTCGTTGTCCAACGCTGAATTATATCAAATGGCAGTGGAAACATATTCATACTCCACAAATATGAATATTTCTGCGGAAATAACTGCAATAAACTTCATGGCGAATTGCTACCAGAACTTCAGGGAACTATCAAGAGAGGCCAGGGTAGACCCGGCTCACAAAGAAGAGTTTTGCCAGAAGGATGTCTATCGTATACACGGAGCAGTGCAATTTCCGGAGGAGGAAGCAGTTCTATTCTCCGAGGGCGCTGGTTCCAGGTTCGAGGTCGGAGCACATCTTTTTGGTGAAATGGAACCATCACCAGTCTTCTTTGGAAGATTTTCCTCTAGAACTTCAATCAACAGATAAGGTAGTCGTGAACGTTTCTTGTTTTATTTGAGTCATTTAGCGATATCTGAGCAACAGTTTTTCTCATATTTTGTTCCATATATCTTATGCCCCATATTCTTGCTTGATAATTCTGTACTCAGTACACTTCGATGAGTTATGCCTTTTTCTACGATTTATTAAGACATTGTTATGTCAGTGGCAGATTTAAATAATTTTGGATCAGTTGAGACTGATAATATATTCTTTCAGTAATTTGCATAGTTTGTAGTCACGATTTGACTGTAAAGTTAACGTTTTTCTATGGCAGATTTGAATTCAGACAGCGTGTCACTTTATTAAAGTAATTCTTTTCAGTAAATTACTTTGATCAATTTTCTGTCATCCTCAAGAAAGAAGAATAATTAAAAGATTTTAGAGCGTTAAAATCTATTACTGTATCGACGATCTTGGAAATACTAGTCGTTTTACGAACATGATTGCAACATAGACATTTATCGTCAGTTCTGAATTACCATTGCATTATAGACAATTTTATGAAATATGAACTTTGATTACGATTTATTGAATACACTATAGTAATGAACTTTGATAGGAGTTTTTCTCAATACTAGATTGGAACAATAATGTTTGCATTCCACAGTCTAATTGTATTCTATTCGATTATTTATGCAGTTTAGATGAACTTTGTTTGAAGATAGTATTTTTATACTACGATACTTAGGAGATATTAATCTCGATTTTGATAGACAAGAGAGGCGTGTATAATCGTATTTGCTATTAAATTTATTTGTGATTGGCAAATTTTTACTTCATATCGATTCATGAATGAAACCCACGAAGGTTAAATAAATAACAGTTTTGAAACAATTAATGAATATAAGAATTTTTAAAGTGGAATTATGGATGTATAATCGTTAGTTCAGTGGACATGTAAAAGTCGCTGATGAATAATGCCCTTGAATAAGTGAAGGAGATTCCCACAGTAATATTAATGAAGTTGATGAGATTATAAGTGGAGGTTTTGTGTATGGATTGTGGAAGATTTTTATGCCATATATATGGAAATGTATGATGAATTCTGGGCCTATTTTATGCAATTTTGTGCGTTTGAAGCGAAGTATTTTTCCGCTGAGTTTATTGTCCAGGTCCTTTGAAAATTAATCATGTGAAATTACTGTTAAAATTAACAAGAGTGTTAAATAATTTGAGATAACGATTTTGAATGGAGGTTACCCTCACAAATAATAATAATAATAGTTATTAAAACTTATTAAACCTGAATATAAGCTTAAATATAACTAACCTTCATTGGTCGATTATATTAACCTGATTTGAGTAATTATCAACCGGATAAACGTGTGGTTTAATGTATTTCTAAAATAAATAATATAAATATTGTAAATAAATTATGTAATTATCTTTAATAATAATTTGTAATGAAAGAAATTAAGAGAGGCGTGTATAGATTTTTCAATTGTCATTTGACAATATTATAAACAATCTATAATTGTTATAAACAATTAAGGAGTTTTTGTTATAAACATTAAGAGTTTTGTTAATATACTCTAAATAACGCTAAGTATACATATGGATTATGTAATTAAACAAGTTTTGGGATTATTAGAGTAATCCAGTAATATGTGATTGGAGCATTTAAAAGATTTGCGTGATAATATTTGAGTTGAGTTGAGGACATTTAAAGCGTTTGAAAAGGAGCTAAGCTCTGAGGTTACGAGCATATGCTAAGGCTGACTGAACAGGTGGGTCCATTTAACGACGTAGGCATGCGACATGTTGTAGGGTGGATCGCAGCTGGCCTGACAACTGTATGTTAGAGGCCAAGGTCGACCACATAACAGGCTTGCAGTTATAAATAAAGTGTGATGTTTATGAAAGAAGAAAACAATTGCTACATGTCTCGTTCCAATTCCCTCATCCATTCCAAGTGTATTACTATTATTACGTTCTTTATAAGCAAGTGAAAGATAAAATTTTGTATGTAACGTCTACAAGTCCTACAGGAGGACATGATTATATTGACAATGGCTTCTAATTGCCACGTGTATTTTGTTGTCTATTTTTGTTAAAGTCATTCCCTTTATGTGAAATAAATTATTGTACAGTTTAAGGTTTCTTGTTTCGTTTTGGTTCATTTTAAATATCATGGTGGAGGTTATTGTGAGGGCATACTTTAAGTGATCCAGTTGGCAACCCATACCCGAGATTAATTTGAAGAGGTAAGTAAAGGTAAGTATGAACCCCCGTATATTTTGGTGTGTTCCACAATAATTTCTTGTTAACTGCTGTGCTCTAATTTCGGTAGTATCTGTCAGTGTCATTTTCATTGAAGTAGCTGTGCCGGTGCGTTTGATTATTGGCAATCCGATTGAGGGGGCGGATATCTGACAGCCTACTATCCGGATTTACGGGGACAGTACCTTCTTCAAGGCCACGGCCGCCTCCTTCCCTCTTCCTTGTCTATCCATCATGACCATCCATTACCTTCCCTCATGAGGCCCCTGTTCGCTTTGCAGGTGAGGCCGCCTGGGCGAGGTGCCAATCATACCTCACCAGTTGTATCCACTCCGATTAGATGTTCCCAGCTCTAGGACACTGCCCGTAGAGGCGGTAGTGGTGAGTTCCCTCGCTGAGTCCGTGGGTTCCACCAACCTGGAGGGTAAACGACTAAGAAGAAGATTATTAGCCTACTTTCGATATTGCAAAAAATGATAGTAGACTTATGAGATCGACACAGGGCCAATAATTGTGTGTCTGTGTGTGAGAGTGTGTACTCTGAATGTATGCCCCCCCCCCCTCTATCAAATCACTCACGGTAAAACCGAAATTTTATATCGCCATCGCCGCCCTCTTGACGGAAACGTAATGGCGACCACCCAAATGCTCAAAGCTTAAATCAAATTACGACTAACTTAATCATCCGATCTCTAACAAATTTTGCAACAGCATATATTTATATGGCGAGCGTCTTTTGACTAAACTACAAGCTCATCAGCCCAATAGTTTGCAGATGGCGGCCATGTATGTGTGCAAATCGATTCCCCTATCAATTCAAATACCGTTAAACCGAATTGAACGAAATTTAGTACAAAGGTAGCAACAGCAAAGGGCACCTCAGTGTCATGATCTATATCGCCGCCATCTTGACGTAAACGTAATGGCAGCCACCCAGATTTTAAAAGCTTAAATCAAATTATGACCAACCTAATCATCTGATCTCTACCAAATTTTGCAACAACATACCTTTATGTAGGAAGCATATTTTGACTTAACTACAAGATCATCAGCCCAATAGTTTGCAGATGGCGGCCATGTATGTGTGCAAATAGATTCCCCCTATAAATTCAAACACAGTAAAACCGAATTGAACGAAATTTGGTACAGAGGTAGCACTAGCAAAGGGCACCTCAGAGTCATCTTTTATATCACCGCCATCTTGACGGAAACGTAATAGCGGCCACCCAAATATTCAAACCTTAAATCAAATTACGACTAACCTAATCATCCGATCTCCACCGAATTTTGCAACAACATATATTTATATAGCGAGCATCTTTAGACAAACTACAAGGTTCATCAGCCCAATAGTTTGCAGATGGCAGCCATGCATGTGTGGAAATCAATTCACTATATCAATTCAAACACGGTGAAACCTAATTGAATGAAATTTGGTACAGAGGTAGCACTAGCAAAGGGCACCTCAGTGTCATGTTTTCTATCGCCGCCTGGGTAGGTCTTTGCTAGGAATTAACCTTACCCCTAAGGGAAGATGAAGAGAAAAGGAAAGGGAAGTGGGTTTCGGAACGAAGAACAAGTGTGGGTAAATAGGACGAGAGTCCAACACTAAGCAAACAAAATAAATTTAAATGAGTTAGTGACGAGTGTCACTGCAAAGCCCGTGAAACACCTAAAGTGGGTATGGACCTAGCCATAGCTAACGGGAAATGCGGCTGGAGCTTGAGCTATTTGCAGGCAAGCGGCGTTTGTGCTTTCCCTTCCCAGCTTAAAATTGGGTAATATGGGGAAGGGTGGTAGTCTGGCAAGTCAAAGAATGACAGATTTATTGTATATCCTTTCAAAGGAGTTAGGTTTAATCGACGGTTTTGAAAGGCGAAAATAATTTGAATTGGCCGTGATAACTTTAATTTTGGGTACTGTTGGATCTCCGTTAGACCAACCAAATACTCCCAAAAAGGGAAGCGATGAAGCAATATGAATGCTTTTAGTAAGGATTTTATTTCTTCTTGATGAGTTGGAAGAATGCCAATTGTTGCACGTAAGATAAGTTGAGCTTGTAACCAGTGGAGTGCCGATTAAACGTTCAAATCAGAGGAAAACTATGAGTTTGGAAAACAAACCATGAGTTATAGAGAAAATCTCGACGAGCAGGAAGCTTGCTGAGCTAGCTATGCTCGCCTCGATGGCTTATTAGAATTATTTATGAAAACTAAAAAGAGCTTTAAACAAGATTTTTGAAGTTTCCAGTTAAATGCAACAAGTAGCGAAATTTTAATTACTTTTTAAGTAAGAGGAAGAGCCAGGGAAGACAAGGACCTGCCTGACCGTTATTCTCTAGGAATTTATAAAACGAAAAAATGGAATTTAATTTATTTAACAATACTTAGAGTTGACGTAACAAATCATATAAAGCTGATTAAGATTACAATTAATAACGATGAACAATTTTAACATACCAAAGTCTGAGACTTAATACTAACAAATTGTAAATTTTTTAACGATGTTAAAGGGGATGCAAGTTTAAAACTTGCTTCGAGCACAAATTTGAATAAGATTTTTAAAGTTGTGCAAAAAATAGCAAACAATATAGTTTATAACGAGAATTATATATAATTAAAGCTATGACAGAGAATCAGGTTCAATATATGCACTTTGAGAATTCCTATGTGGAAATCTTAAAGTATGAACAAATATTAAATTTGAAATTATAACAAGAAAAGAAAGAATTAAGAAGAAGTTTCTATAACTTCTTGTATTGAAGCAAGGATCACGAGAAAAATGGGGCCAATTACCCTTTCGTGAAACCTGGAAAAGGAGAGTTGGAAAACTCACTTGTGAGTAGAAATAATTGAATTCCCTAACAAAAGAGGAAAAACAATATGATTTAAGGTGTGTACTAGACACAGATTATACAGAAATTAATTCATTAAATGCGAAGCAAAGTTGGGAGGGCGCGTGATAACAAGCGAGACCTCTTAGAAATTGACATAAGTTGTAGTTTTAACAGCTAGGTACATCAGTACTTAAATTTAAAACTTAATTAGATAAAGTTATTAAGGTGTTTAGGAACAGGAAATAGGAACTTTAGGTGAAACTTTATGGCCGTATATAATGCTTTCGTTCGAACGCGACACGGATGGTTGTTGAATGGGCACTGTTATGTACTGTAGTCCGTTGAAAAGTTCACTCTTGCAACAAGGAAAGTTTATAAGATGAAAAGTTATTGCAATTGTGGAGATCACTAGTTGAATTTTAGTTGGAGAAAGTTTATTTCTTTAGAAATCCGTAGATTGTAGCTGAATGCAACGGAAAATCGCAAGCAGGAAGACAAATTATGTTGATTAGAAGTTATACAACATGAATTTCTCAATCAGGAAAATGTGTTCCCATATTTAAAGAAATACCAGGCTATTTCACTTGTAGAAAGATAACTTGATGTAGAAAGTTCCAGAGCAATGCTATCGGTTGAATTGGGCAAAACAAGTCCCCCGGCGGAAATCTGAATTCTATAGACAGTGGGTACTTTAAATTATCCTTCGTTGTGAGATAGTATCTCAGATAATCAGTACAAGAAGTACTTTTTCATTTTGAAAAGTTAGCTGAAGTAGCCACAACTAGATAAGGAAGATCTTTTGAAGGCAGATATTGCATCGCATTTATCAATTTCACACTGTATATAAAATCAAATCAAATGCTATAAGCAATTTAAAACATTTAAAACTTGGTGAAAACCATTGAAGTAGTACTTAGCTCATATTGAAGAACGATGATGATCTGGATGACGGTTGACGTTAAAATTAAGACATGGCGTCTTGATTTAAAAGTGTCTCAAGTTGACAGAAGACAAGCCTGAAGTAGGCTCCAACTGTATGGTTTGACAACTGGCCCACAAGTGAGAGCTGCTCGACGAAGCACGAAGGTACCAAGGAGGGAGGAGAGTGGGGGAAACAGACAAAGGAACATACATAAAAATTACCAACCTAACAATGATACATTGCTTTCATAGATATTAATTTTCTTGATGGAATGATCTTCAAGGAGATGCTAGCAGGCGATGATGACGACGTCTGGAGGATTGGAATGATGAAGAAGTCCTCTTGAGCATGGAGATGTTAGCAGGAGATAGCGACGACATCTTGTGGCTGGATTGGGAAGGAAGTCGTCTTGAGCATAGAGATGTTGAGGAACTTCAGCAGTTAGCTGCTAGATGCCGCTAGGTTGATCATGGAAGTTATATCTACAACAAACTTACAAAGAAAGTAAGCAAGGTGCTCCAATAAACGATCAAGTAAGAAATCACTGTTGGTGTTTGAGAAAAAAGAGAAGAAATAAGTTAAGCAAAGAGCAGCGAAGGCTAACTCTGTCTCACCGTGTATTCCAAAGAATACACCAAGCTGGGAGGGGCAAACTCCAACAGAGAACAAGAAACACAATGTTAAAGATTTAAAGGTAGGGGGGCAATTAAAGACAGTGGTCTTGTAATATGCCCATTTGTGGTCAAGTCCCTGGCCACCCTGACTCTCCCATCCCTTCCCGGGTAACACTCGGTCACTCTACCGGAGATCCAGACCAAGGGAGAGGAAGCTTCTTTAACAAGGACCAAGTCCCCCACTTTAATGTCAGGATTAGAAAGAAACCACTTCTGTCTCCGTTACAAGGAAGTTAAGTATTCCAATTTCCACCTCTTCCAGAAAGAATTGCGAAGAGCTTCAAGTTTACGCCAAACAATAGGCAAGTTAGAGTCACTATAAGAATTGGGAAGGGGAGGAGGGGAGGAAAGAGAAGTGCCTACAAGAAAGTGACCAGGTGTCAATGGAAGCGGATCATCAGGGTCAGTAGAAAGCGGCGTCAGAGGAGAGAATTAACAACACCTTCAATCAGAATAGACAGAGAGTTAAATTCCTCATAAGTTAGGATGCTATTACCTAACACCTTTTTTAGATGACGTTTGGTCAGCTTGACACAGGATTCCCACCTACCACCGTGATTGATGAGGGGCTGAGGGAGGTATAAACCGCCATTTGAAACCCTTTGAGTAGAAAAATTAGAAATCTGTTCCATGGCAGGAGAAGATGTAAGAGCTTTCTTCCACAAGGAAGCTGCGCCTTGAAAAGTGGAGGCGTTATCGGAGAACATCTCAGAGGGAACGCCACGCCTAGCAGTGAAGCGAGAGACGGCTGACAAAAAGTAGGAAGTAGAGGCATTTGTAACTAGTTCCAGATGAATCGCGACAGTAACCATGCAAACGAAAAGAGAAACATAGAGTTTTCCAAACAATTTGCGTTTAGCTTCAGGGGAATTGCATTGATATTGAAACGGACCCATATAGTCCACACCAGTTAAAGCAAAAGGGCGTATAGGAGAAGAGCGGAAAGAGTGTAGATCGCTCATTAATTGAGTATTGATTTTAGGTTTCGCTTTGAAGCAAGGAATGCATTTGTGAATTTCAGAGGAAACTTCATGAACTCCATTTATGATCCAGTACTTTTCCCTTAAGAAGCAAAGCAGGGTGCGTGTACCAACGTGCAGGTTACGATAATGAAAGTCACGTATGATTAAGAAAGTTACGTGATGCTTAGAGGGCAAAATAACAGGATGCTTTTTGTCTTCAGAAAGTGAAGAATGCGAAAGCCTACCACCTTCCCTGAGTAACCCATTGTCATCAAGGAAGGGGGCTAAAGCGCGAAGACGACTAGATTTAGGAAGATCTTTGTTAGCTGAGAGCAAAGACAGTTCAGAAGAAAAGGCCTCTTGCTGAGTTAGCTGCAAAACTTTAATAGTAGCGAGATTTAATTCGAGATTGGTCAGATGCGGTTTAGGAAGAACAGGTTGATCAACAACAAGATATTTCCATCTGAGTAGATAAGCAAAAATTCGAATCAGTTTATGAAAAGAAGAATAGCGTGCCAACAAGGGAAACGAAGCGTTGGAATCAAGACATGGGGCAGTAGATTTAGATACGTTAGCGTCAGGCAAGTTGGAGTTTGTAACTGGAGGTTTAGAAGGCCAACAATAAGAGTCTTCAATTAACCACGGGGGCCCATACCAGTACAACTGAGATGCTGCCAATTGTGAGGGTAAACAACCACGTGAGATGATGTCAGCGGGGTTATCAGCGCTGGGCACATGTTTCCATTGACATCCAGAGGAAAGGGTTTGAACTCTAGAAACTCTGTTAGCAACAAAGGTTTCCCAGTGGGTGGTTTTTTTTGCGATCCAAGAAAGAGTAATCATGGAATCGCTCCGCAAATAGGTTTGCGAAAATTCAACTTTTAAGACTTTCTGCCGTTTTTTGGCAAGTTCAGTGGCCATGAGTGCAGCACACAATTCAAGCCTAGGCAAAGTAATAGTTTTAAGAGGAGCAACTTTAGACTTAGAGCAAACAAGGTTTGAAAATGAATATTCATTTAGTGAATTGCGATAAACCAAATATGCACAGCAACCGTAAGCGTTCTCGGAGCTGTCGGCAAACACATGAAGGAAGGAAGATGTGTTAGGATGAGCGTTAATTAAATTTCTTGGAATTTCAATGAGCGAAAGATCAAGCAAACTTTTACGAAAAGAAAGCCATCTATTAAGAAAAGAAAGGGGAAGAGTTTCGTCCCATTCACATTTGAGCGACCATAGCTCTTGCATGAAAAGCTTGGCTATAACAATAACCGGAGCACGGAATTGAAGTGGATCAAAAATTTTTGCAATTTCAGAGAGAATTTGCCTTTTTGTGTTGGGGAGCTCTTCGGAAAGCGAGACTTAATAGATGAGAGTATCAGTGCGAGTGCACCAGTGAACTCCAAGAGTTTTTATGGATTCAGAATCTCCGCAGATTTTGACGGAAGAGGGGTCTACATCTTCTATGGGAAACTGGGCAAGAAACTCATGGGAGTTGGAATTCCACTTATGAAGTGGGAATCCTCAATTCTTCAACAATGCCTGAAGTTCTAGTGACACGAAAGAAGCTTCCTCAAGAGTCGGGAAGGACTGGATATAATCGTCTACATAAAAATATGTAGTTAGTGCTTCAGAAGCTTTAGAATCAAACAAATGACCATCTTGAGAGGCTAACATATGTAAAGATCGGATAGCAAGGAAAGCGGAAGGTTTTAAGCCATTAGTGACCGTCGTTAAGCGAAAAGTAGTGTGTTTGTGACAGTTCAGATGCCACCGCCACCACACAAGATGGCGGCGACGTGATATCTCTCGAACGCATGGTTGGATTTTAACAAATGAGGTGTCGTTGAACTCGGGCTGACACCCCCTTTCCAATGGACAACATATGAAAAGAAAATCCACAGCCTGCTTCCAGTCTCCGACCGGGTCAGGAATGGAATGAATGAAGCCCCCATCTAGCGGCGAGGATATTAACTGTGCCGGCTGCCGAGGCCTGACGCACTCCTCTGGGGCAATGATTAAATGCATGACAGATGAAATGAAATGATAGTGGAGAGTGTTGCTGGAATGAAATGTTGACAGGGAAAACCGGAGTACCCGGAGAAAAACCTGTCTGCCTCCGTTTTGTCCAGCACAGATCTCACATGGAGTGACCGGGATTTGAACCACGGATCCAGCGGTGAGAGGCCGGCGTGCTGCCGCCTAAGCCACGGAGGCTTGGACAACATATATCAACCCCAAAATAAAACCTACCCCTACTAGGGGGTGAAATTTTATTCTTTTAGAGAATCGCGCTTTCCAGGTGCAACATGTGAGAGTTTGAATGCCAATATGGAATTAAACGTTGTTCTACATAAAGTGCATGTGTACGGTGAAATACCACTATGAATTAACAGGCTTGTTTTTTTGTTTTTTAAACATGTCCACTCATGGCTTTTGTAAGAGGGCAGGCTTTTTAAAGATGGCGGCTGTAGTGTAACCTAACTTAACCCAACCCACGAGGGGTGATCAAAAAGTTTTCCAAGCGACGCTTATCGATAGGCAAACCAATAATCAAAGAGGGCCATGTTAGATCTTGAGGCCAGAGCCCCTGTCATTGTTGATTTGTCCCTTTGGACTGATCCCTATTGACTAGCCCCTTGGACGGGTCCTTGTGGACGGGACCTTGTTGATAAGTCCCTTTTGACTGATCCCTTTGGACTGGTCCCTATGGACTAGCCCATGAATTTATTCAAATTATGTCAAAGGGTCTAAGTGCAAATCTTGGTGAATGAATATATTCCAGTGCTAGGGCTAATGCACACACACACTCTCTCTCTCTCTCTCTCTCTCTCACACACACACACACACACACTAGTACACGAGGCAAATGCCATTTGAGGGTAGGTCAAGGGATCTAACTTGGTGGATGGATGTGTTCTAACGAGTCATTTGTAGTTGAAAGAGAATAATACATGTTCTTAAGATGTTAAAACTGAGGAGATGGTACGTGCAGTAAGACGTCTTGTTATTTCCTGTGTCATATTACAGACATGGCAGAGAGCGCACAGATCTGTTGCTATGACTAACGCTGCAGTAATTTTAAACCGCAAGTGTTCATTACGACAATGGGTGATGATCATGCAAAGTTAGCAGTCATTGGATATTACACAGGTATTCCTTCCGGTGTCATGTTGCTGACATGGCAGAGAGCGCGCAGTTCTATTGCTATGACTAACACTGCAGTAATTTGAAACCCCAGGTGTTGATCAAGACAATGGGTGATGATCATGCAAAGTCAGCAGTCATTGGATACCACACAGGTGTTCCTAGTGTACTTAGGACTCTCAGCTGTATTGGGAAAGGAATTGCAATGATCTGCAAAAACTGCTGACACGAGCGATGAGAGTTTATATAAGAGAGGTGTCATATATTTCCCTACTGTCAGTCTTTATTACTCGCTTTGAGTGAACAGTGCTCTATTACTGCTCAAGAGTTGTAAAAAGCCTTTCGGTAGAAAATCATTAAATTATTTTGCAAGGTAAGTACTTATTATTAATGGATTGTAGTCTTTTATTAATAATTGATGTTGAAGTTATTGATTGGAATGTATTTATTGATTGATTGATTGAATTGTTTACAGATAATTGGGTACCTGCAGGTTACCAGATTCCTATAATCTGTTCATTCAGTGGCAGCAGTTGATAAATTATTAAAAGGTAAGTGCCCCTCTAATAACTTTTAAACAGCTAGAGTGATATTTTCCAATGTTCACCACTACATGTCAGTGAAAATGGTATATTTGGCAGTCAAAAGTTGGAACTACTTGACCATGGTGTGTAAAGCTAAATTTGTAGGTTAGATTTTGATTACCGCTCTATTAAGTCTGAATGTTCATTGCTAGGTGTCAGTGACAGAGGGAATATTTAAAGACTTAACCTCAGTTCACTTAACATAACCTAACTTTACCTAACTTAACCTTATCACTTGACATGTTTTACAAGTTTAGACTTGCTTTATGACTGACTATGACGTCACACTTAGCTCACTTAACTGGTGGCTGCTGGTTTCTATCACGTGACATGTTCTACAAGTTTAGACTTGTTTTAAGACTGGCTATGACGTCACACTTATCTCACTTAACTGGTGGCTGCTGGTTTCTATCACGTGGCATGTTCTACAAGTTTAGACTTGTTTTAAGACTGGCTATGACGTCACACTTAACTCACATAACTGGCGATCGCTGGTTTCTATCACGTGACATGTTCTACAAGTTAAGACTTGCTGTAAGACTGGCTATGACGTCACACCTAGCTCACTTAACTGGTGACCACTGGTTTCTACCACTCTATCAAGTTCCAATGTTCACCGCTAGGTGTCAGAGACAGTGGTATATGGTAACCCCAGTTAGAACTACATGAAGTTAGACTTGCTAGGAGTTCACAGATGATCGATTTAAATACCCCTCTATAACCATTGACTGGAATGTAATTAAACTATTTATATTTTACTTTGTTTTATCTTTTTATTAATATTTATGATTTCTTTCTTTTATAGGTAATTTCGAAAGTGATCATCATGTTCATGTGTGGTGACTGTAAGAAACAGTTCTCAAGACCTGACAGCCTTCAACGTCATGCAAATGCTAAACATGACATTAAAATGTTTGTGTGCAGTCATTGTGCTATGACATTTAACAGACAGGATAGTCTTGGACGACATGTAAATTTAAAGCACCTTTCTCATGTTCAGTTTGTGAACTTGGTTTTTCTGCTGTAAAGCGATATCAATCCCACATGGTTGAAGTGCATGGTGAACAACAGGAATTAAAAACTGTAAAACCATCAACTAGCATGGAACCTTTAAACGAATGTAATGCTCAAAAGCGTAAACGTTCTCAAGATTGTGAAAATAGTTGTGCAACAAGAAGAAAGAAGAATGGTGAACCTTCGATAACACATTTTAATGTATGCGATATTGATATACCTTCTTCATTGATTCAGGGACATTTGCGCAGTATTCATCAGAAAAATAATGCTTGCCATGAAAGAAATTCTGCTAATATTCAGCAAATTGGTAGTGCGTTTAAAAGTCGAATTGCTAGTTACAGACTTCATAGTGAAGAAAAAACTCAAAGTATTGAATCATTTTTAAAGACTGTTCAACTTGGCTTGGTAGGTAATGTCTTATTAGAGTATAAATCATTTAAAATGAATTTTGAACTCTTTGGACTATATGTAAAAACTGGGAGTGAAGGTGAAATTACAGATATCAAATCTTTCAATACAAAAAACATAATTGTTAGCGAATCAACTAATATTAGTGATATATACCAAAATATTTACAGTGCTATCATTGTGAAGAGTGAAGAGTTCCAGGAAAGGGAGTCAGGATGGGCATTGGTTGAAGTCCTTTATTTAGAAACCAACATGAATAAATACAACCCCCTTCGAGCATCATCATATATTGATTTGTCAGCATGGATCAAACGTAAGCATGCTTGTGTAAACGTTATAAATAATGATGACGCATGCTTTGCATGGGCTGTAACCTCAGCTCTCCATCCAGCAGTGAGGGACACGATGAGAACATCATCATATCCTCACTATTCTTCAGTGTTAGATTTAAAAGAAATGGAATTTCCTATGGCGATAAAAGACATTCAACGTTTTGAAGAGCTTAAAAATGTAAGCATTAATGTGTATGGAATTGAAAACAAGAGTATAGTAGGTCCTCTATTTTATACTCATGAAAAAAAGGATATTCATGTTAATTTACTAGACATAACTGAAGGTGAAAATGCCCAATATTGCTGGATAAAACATTTAAGTAGACTTGTCAGTAGTCAGGTTTCAAAACACGATGGTAAAAAGTGGTTGTGTGATGGCTGTTTGCTACATTTCCAGAAAGAGGACCAACTAATTCAACATCAAAAATGGGGATGTAATCATGTTTGTACGGTATTACCTACTCCTAAAAATAACATTCTAAAATTTAAGGATTATGAGAGACAGCTTCGAGTACCATTTGTTATATATGCTGACTTTGAAGCTTTGCTAAAACCATTTAATACATGTCCATCGAATCCAACCAAACCTTTTACCAACACCACTCACATTCATGAACCTTTTAGCTTTGCATATTATATTAAATGTAGTTATGATGACTCTTTAAATAAGTTTGAGCTCTATAGAGGACCTAATGCACCTAATGTTTTCATGGAAAGACTTGAAAAAGATGCCATCCGTATATCCTCTGTTTTAAATACCATCATTCCAATAGAGTCATTAACATCATCACAGCAAATGGGTTCTGAAACTGAAACTAATTGTTTTATATGTGGTGAATGTTTATATGCAGATAGGGTTCGCGATCATGACCATTTAACAGGAAAATATCGTGGTGCTGCTCACCAAGCATGTAATTTAAAGTATAGAGTAACTAAATTAATTCCAATCATTCTACATAACGGTAGCAAATACGATAACCACTTTATCGTTAAGGAATTTGGAGCTTCAGATGTGAAAATTGATGTGAAGCAAATAATAAGGAACAATACATATCGTTCACAAAATACATCAAAACTGACAATAAGAAAACGATAAAACTGCGAATTTTAGATTCATTCCGCTTTATGCCGAGTAGTCTTGATAAGCTTGCTAGTAATTTAAAATCAGATCAGTTTTGTGAAATTCAACGTGTCTTTCCTAAAGATGATTTTAATTTGATTCGTCAAAAGGGTATATTCCCTTACGAATATATTAACTGTATGGAACGTCTTGAGGAGTGTTCTTTACCACCAAAAGATGAATTTTACAGTTCCTTAAACACAAGTCATATCAGTGATCACGAATATTTACATGCACAACGCGTATGGGCACAGTTTGACATTCAAACTTTAGGAGAATTTTCAGACATATATTTAAAGACAGATGTGTTATTATTAGCAGATGTTTTTGAAAATTTTCGGAATGTTTGTATGAAAACTTATGACCTTGATCCTTGTCAGTATTTCACTGCTCCTGGGTTAAGTTTCAGTTCAATGTTGAAAAAAAAATGAAAGTAAATTTAGAATTAATGACTGATATAGACATGATCAATTTTATAAAATCATCAATTCGAGGTGGATTAAGCCAATGTAGTGGACGGTACTCTAAATCGAATAATAAATACATGCCTAGCTACAACCCTTGTGAAGAGTCAAATTATATTGTCTACCTCTATGCAAATAACCAATATGGTTGGGCTATGAGTCAATATCTATCACTGAAAGATTTTCGCTGGCTGACACAACCTGAAATTGATGTCTTACATGTTGACACTCTTAATGATAACGATGATAAAGGATATATTTTAGAGGTAAATCTTGAGTACCCTAAAGAGTTACATGATGATCATAATGATTTACCAGTTTGTCCTGGGAATATGAAATCTCCATACATCACATCACGAACAAAAATGTTAATTGCTAATGTAAATGATAAATGTGTCTACAACATGGATTGAAATTAACTAAAATTCATCGCGTATTACAATTTCATCAGTCAGCATGGCTCAAATCATATATTGATCTAAACAATAATTTAAGAACACAGTCAACACACGCGTTTGAAAAAGATTTTTATAAACTCATGAATAATAGTGGTTTTGGAAAGACTATGGAGAATGTTGATAAGCGAGTTGATGTAAAGCTGATAACAAAGTGGGAGAATGATGGTAAAAGGTATGGTGCGAGCAACTTAATAAGCAAGCCTAACTTTCATAGCTGTTCAATTATTCATGAGGATTTAGTTGTAATACAAATGAATCGTCTTAAAGTAACTTACAACAAACCCATATATGTGGGTTACACCATTCTGGAATTGTCAAAAACACTTATGTATGAATTTCACTATGATTATGTAAAGAAAAACTATCTTGATAATGCTAAATTACTCTACACAGACACAGATTCTTTTATTTATGAGTTTAAAACTGATGATTTTTATGAGGATATCTAAACTGAGCTAAATAGGTTTGATACAAGTGACTATCCCGAGGATAATATTTACCATTTACCTCTAGTAAACAAAAAGGTTCTTGGGAAATTTAAGGATGAATGTGCTGGTGTTATTATAGACACCTTTGTAGGCACAAAATCTAAATCATACAGCTATATGACAATTGATGATGTAGTAGTAAAAACATTAAAAGGAGTGAAAAAGAATGTTGTTTGTAAAGAGTTAGATATAAGTGATTATAGAAACTGTATAGTTAGTAACCCACCTGTATTATATAAGAAAATGTGTGTATTTAGAAGTAAAAATCATCAGCTACATACCAATTGGCTGAACAAAGTTGCTTTAAGTAATGAAGACAACAAACGATTCATTATACCCAACACATTTGATACTCTTGCTTGGGGGAACAGTCGCATTGACGACTATTACTTTACTTAAGTCTAATGATCACTATATTGAAATATTTGTAGTGTGTTTTACATTGTAATTTTTTTTGTAAAAACTGTAAGTAGAATGTATAATGTTGGGCTACTGTAGTTTAGAAAAAATAAGATAAGTAATACATTTTAGTGTAAAATGTTTGCTTTTGTATATTAAAAAAAATAAAAATGTACAGAATGTGTGAACTAAACAAGGGGAATGTAAAACAAAAATGTAAAGTGGAATTTGTAAATATTCATGTGTGAAAAAAAGAAAATGAAGAAATGGCTATCACCATTTTTAGAATTAAAAGACATTGTGATCATGTAAACCTTGTTCTATTTCACAACAAATAGAGCTTTACAAAAATAGAATACAAAGAAATACCAATTCCTCAATCCTTTTCAATGTTCATGTCCACTCATCATTAAATTTCCTTTAATAGCACTAATCACAATGAGGGCTGCCAAACTTTCTCCCACTGAGACATCACAGGATGTCAAACGTTGTTTAGCTTTTCAACGATACTTTATCCGCTACACGTCTTAATGCAGGATGACTGTGGTGATAAGAAAGGTTATGCTCTTTACATTCTTGATCCAAAGGATTAATAGGTATATCACCACGCTGCAAAGGCTCTTCAAGACATGTTCCAGGACCAGACAAATAATAACCAGGTAGGTAGATTTCGAAAGTCAAGTATTGAATTACTTTGTCAATGACGCCATTGCCTGTACAGGTCTGGCATAGGCCCTTTGTCAAAATTTAATAAAAATAAATAATGGACTGGAAAGGGGGGATTCACCCCGAGTAATTTGACACCTATGAAGTTAGAGATAGATGGGAGGGGTTGGGAGGCTGACAAAAAGGAAATGATTTGGTTTAATGAAAAGTCATGTCCTAGTAGGCGCGATTTTAAGCAACTCTAAACTTGTAGAAGATGTCACGTGATAGAAACCAGCGGCCTCCAGTTAGGTGAGCTAAGTGTGACGTCATAGCCGTCTTATAACAAGTCTAAACTTGTAGAACATGTCACGTGATAGAAACCAGCAGTCACCAGTTAAGTGAGCTAAGTGTGACGTCATAGTCAGTCATATAGCAAGTCTAAACTTGTAAACCATGTCACGTGATAAGGTTAAGTTAGGTAAAGTTAGGTTATGTTAAGTGAACTGAGGTTAAGTCTTTAAATATTCCCTCTGTCACTGACACCTAGCAATGATCATTCAGACTTAATAGAGCGGTAATCAAAATCTAACCTACAAATTTAGCTTTACACACCATGGTCAACTTTTGACTGCCAAATATACCATTTTCACTGACATGTAGTGGTGAATATTGTAAAATATCACTCTAGCTGTTTAAAAGTTATTAGAGGAGCACTTACCTTTTTATAATTTATCAACTGCTGCCAATGAATGAACAGATGAGAGGAATCTGGTAACCTACAGGTACTCAATTATCTGTAAACAAATCAATCAATCAATCAAAAATACATTCCAATCAATAACTTCAACATCAATTAGTAATAAGAGACTACAATTCATTAATAATAAGTACTTACCTTGCAAAATAATTTAATGATTTTCTACCGAAAGGCTTTTTACAACTCTTGAGCAGTAATAGAGCACTGTTCACTCAAAGCGAGTAATAAAGACTGACAGTAGGGAAATATATGACACCTCTCTTATATAAACTCTCATCGCTCGTGTCAGCAGTTTTTGCAGATCATTGCAATTCCTTTCTCAATACAGCTGAGAGTCCTAAGTACACTAGGAACACCTGTGTGGTATCCTATGACTGCTGACTTTGCATGATCATCACCCATTGTCTTGATCAACACCTGGGGTTTCAAATTACTGCAGCGTTAGTCATAGCAATAGAACTGTGCGCTCTCTGCCATGTCAGCAACATGACACCGGAAGGAACACCTGTGTAATATCCAATGACTGCTAACTTTGCATGATCATCACCCATTGTCTTAATGAACACTTGCGGTTTAAAATTACTGCAGCGTTAGTCATAGCAACAGATCTGTGCCCTCTCTGCCAAGTCTGTAATATGACACAGGAAATAACAAGACGTCTTACTGCACGTACCATCTCCTCAGTTTTAACATCTTAAGAACATGTATTATTCTCTTTCAACTACAAATGACTCGTTAGAACACATCCATCTACCAAGTTAGATCCCTTGACCTACCCTCAAATGGCATGTGCCTCTTGTACTAGTGTGTGTGTGTGTGTGTGTGTGTGTGTGCATTAGCCCTAGCACTAGAACATATTCATTCACCAAGTTGTGCACTTAGACCCTTTGACATAATTTGAATAAATTCATGGGCTAGTCCATAGGGACCAGTCCAAAGGGATCAGTCAAAAGGGACTCATCAACAAGGTCCCGTCCACAAGGACCCGTCAACAAGGACCCGTCCAAGGGGCTAGTCAATAGGGATCAGTCCAAAGGGACAAATCAACAATGACAGGGGCTCTGGCCTCAATATCTAACATGGCCCTCTTTGATTATTTGTTTGCCTATCGATAAGCGTCGCTTGGAAAACTTTTTGATCACCCCTCTTACAATAGCCATGAGTGGACATGCTTAGAAAACAAAAAACAAGCATGATAATTCCTAGTGGTATTTCACCGTACACATGCACTTTATGTAGAACAACGTTTAATTCCATATTGGCATTCAAACTCTCACATGTTGCACTTGGAAAGCGAGATACTCTAAAAAAATAAAATTTCACCCCCTAGTAGGGGTAGGTTTTATTTTGGGGTTGAAATATGTTGTGCATTGGAATGGGGGTGTCAGCCCGAGTTCAACGACACCTCATTTGTTAAAATCCAACCATGAGTTCGAGAGATATCGCCAAATAGCTTATAAAGATAATAGCGGAAACTCCTCGCCAAAACAGGAGACTGCGCTCCCCAGCACCGCCTAGCGGTCCGAGTTGGCAACGAAGGCCCAGCTGATTTACAACCGTGAGATCCAATCAAGCAAGTATAAGAAATTATTGACCTGTGGATGATCTAATTATCCAATTGTAATGGTTGGTACGGGGAGTATTTGTGCCATATATGGCTGTAATAATTATAAACAACAAAGTGATCCAAAATCTTTCTTCAGGTTCCCAAGAAATAAGGAAATGTAAGTATGAATTTATTGTAAACAAGTAGCCTACCATTACACTGATAGTTCGGTTATCTTTTAATACAGAATGCTTTTACAATATAATTTAGCATATTTTAGCCTGTTCTTTATTTATTTATAGATGCACGCAGTGGGTTATTCGAAGCAAAATGCTTCTCCTCATGAGTGTGCTCAAGATCTGTCACACAAAATGTCAGAAATATTTAGATGCAATTTTGAACAATTTTTGATTGAAAGCACGCATGGGGTCAAAATCAAGACGGTTAATTTACTTACGAGTGAATGTGCCACACCGGAGGGAGTATGCAAGAACTGTATTCTGTTGTTGGCTAGCAGATATTTTGCAGTCTTCATAAAGGCGTTTGTGAATAAGACAAATGATTCTTCTGAATCGTATGTAAACATAGGAAGTGTTAAATTACGAAAAGTAACACATCAATAAGTGTAAATGCTTACGAGTATGTGTGGACATATTCCAGACTTCAGCAATCTTTTTGACTCTGAGAGTCGCACATTTTTTCCGTATTGACTGAAATATACTAAGAACAAAGTTCCAACTGGTTCCGCCTCATCAATACTGTTTATTAAAATGTCTGATGAAGACGTCAATACGAGGAAGACGTCAATACGAGTTAGACGTTGAAACATGTACCATGTGATGTGTTAAAAGACAGGTGATTGTATCACGACATTTTAATAAACAGTATTGATGAGGCGGAACCAGTTGGAACTTTGTTCTTAGTAGACTTCAGCAACCCATCAATACCATGTCATGAATTATCTACAGTATTTTTTAGAATTCTATATAAATTGTACAGAACCAAGTATCTTTTGTTTTTTAACACTAATCTTTAAATTATTTGCTGCCTAAATATCAAGCCGAGACATATGTTAACTTCACAATGCAATTTCGGTCGGTGCGCACTCAAAAATGCTAGCTGTGGATAACAAGAAGAGTAATGCTGTCAACTCACCCCAAGAGATGGCACTGTGATCGCTGTCTCCAGGCGAGCGCATTCTTTTACAGCCGAGTTTCCGCTATTATCTTTATAAGCTATTTGATATCGCGTCGCCGCCATCTTGTGTGGTGGCGGTGGCATCTGAACTGTCACAAATACACTACTGCGAAATATTTTAATGGGCTTGCTGATTTCGTCGCGCCACAAGATTCTTTGGAGATCTTGTTGTTCGGGCTGAATTAAAACCTGACGGTACATCTGTTTGATGTACGCTATAACAGCTATGGGAAATAATCGACAATTTAAGAGTATAGCAGATAAATCTGACTGAATAGCGGGACCAGAGTAAAGAGTATCGTTAAGACTGTTGCCATTAACGTCAGGTGATGACCCATTAAAACGACTCGGATTTTATCCTTTACAAAATGGTTTTTCCACACGGGATGATGATTTAAGAAAACCGTTTCAATTGGGAGGTGCAATTCGTCATCAGATTTGCTGACAACTTCCATATGATCTGAGCTTTCATACTCATCCATGAACTCAGTGTACTGTTGTTTAACGAGGGGTTCTTTCTTGAATTTTCTCTCGATAGCAAAGAGAGCTTTTCGAGCTTTAGGTTGAGTTTGGGGGGATTGAGTAATCTTGGCATCCGAACAATGAACCGGCCTTCAGGAGAACGAGTGGTGGTGTTCAAGAAAAGTTGCTCACAGAATTCGTTTCCTGAAGAGGTTAAGTTAGGAGAATCAACGCTTTCAAGTCTCCAGAACTGTTCCAAATCAGTATTAGCGAAATAACATTGCGATACGGGTTGGGGAGAATAATGAGGAAGTTGACCAGTAACGATCCATCCAAAATTAGTGTCTCTGGCAACCACGTTTGAAGATAACTTACGAATTTGTTTACGAAGGCAATTCCAGAAAACATTGGCACTAAAGAGTATGTCAATGGGGCCTTGTACATTGAACAGAGGATCGGCTAACCTTAAATGAGAAGGAATATTCAGACCTGAGATATCGACGGAGTGACTAGGAGTATCCTCTCCGATACTGTTGAGGATGAGGCAATTAAGTTTTAGAAAGTTATTTCTGTGACAATTGTCTCTTATGGTTAGTTTAGAAAACTGTAAAGCTTGTGATTTTAAGCTGTTTATGCCTGATACACTAATGGAAGTAGGGTTTACAGGCAGGCCTAGTTTCTTGATTAATGAATTAGAAAAAAATCATGGGTTGTCACCGAATCAAGAAGACCGCGTGCACGGACCCAGTTGCCAAAATTATCCTGGACTTCGATTTGGACAGTGGTCAATAGTACTTGGGCACTAGGTATGGACTTGGCATTTTGAATGTAAGATGAAGCATTAGAACTGCTAGCATTGTCACTTTTCTGAGAAGTAGATGCGGCTGATGACCTTGCTTGATCATGACGATGCAGTAAAGTGTGATGAGATTTTTCACAATGAAAACAAAATCTGGTGGACTTGCAATTAGAAGCAGAATGCTTAGGTTAAAGGCAGTTGAAGCAATGTTTATTCCGGGGAACTAACTTTCTTCTTTCATCGACTGACAGTTCTTTAAAGGATTTACATACACACATCAAAAAAAGTTTTGCATCACCTCGGTTCCAAGAGTTCCGGAACCGTTAAATACAAAGGGAATAGAGATCAACACAAACAACATTTCAGCTCGTTTTATTGCTCATGAGACCCACACATTGCATGTTGTACCATCATACAGCTAGACTTTCAGCATTTGTGGTCCAGATTGCAGTACACACCACTACCTCTAATACCCAGTAGCACGTCCTCTTGCATTGATGCATGCCTGTATTCGCCGTGGCATACTATCCACAAGTTCATCAAGACACTGTTGGTCCAAATTGTCCCACTCCTCAACGACAATTCGGCGTAAATCTCTCAGAGTGGTTGGTGGGTCAAGACGTCCATAAACAGCCCTTTTCAACATATCCCAGGCATGTTCGATAGGGTTCATGTCTGGCGAACATGCTGGCCACTGTAGTCGAGCGATGTCGTTATCTTGAAGGAACGCATTCACAAGATGTGCACGATGAGGTCGAGAATTGTCGTCCATGAAGACAAATGCCTCTCCAATATTCTGCCGATATGGTTGCACTATGGGTCGGAGGATGTCATTCAGGTATCGTAAAGCCGTTTCGGAGCCTTCCATGACCACCAGTGGCGTACGTCGGCCCCACATAATGCCACCCCAAAACATCAGGGAACCACCACCTTGCTGCACTCGCTGGACAGTGTGTCTAAGACGTTCAGCCTGACCAGGGTGCCTCCAAACACGTCTCCGACGATTGTCTGGTTGAAGGCATATGCGACACTCATCGGTGAAGAGAACGTGATGCCAATTCCGTGGGGTCCATTCAGCATGTTGTTGGGCCCATCTGTACCGCGCTGCATGGTGTCGGGGTTGCAAAGCTGGACCTCGCCATGGACGTCGGGAGTGAAGTTGCGCATCATGCAGCCTATTGCGCACAGTTTGAGTTGAAACACGACGTCCTGTGGCTGAACGAAACGCATTATTCAACATGGTGGCATTGCTGTCAGGGTTCCTCCGAGCGGCAATCCGTAAGTAGCGGTCATCCACTACAGTAGTAGCCCTTGGGCGGCCTGAGCGAGGCCTGTCATCGACAGTTCCTGTATCTCTGTACCTCCTCCATGTCCGAACAACATCGCTTTGGTTCACTCTGAGACGCCTGGAAACTTCCCTTGTTGAGAGCCCTTCTTGACACAAAGTAACAATGCGGACGCGATCGAACTGCGGTATTGACCTTCTAGGCATGGTAGAACTACAGACAACATGAGCAGCGTACCTTCGTCCTGGTGGAATGACTGGAACTGATCGGCTGTCGTACCCCCTCCGTCTAATAGGCCCTGCTCATGCATGGTTGTTTACATCTTTGAGCAGTTTTAGTGACATCTATGAACAGTCAAAGGGACTGTATCTTGGATACAATATACACAGTCAACGTCTATATGCCGGAGATCTGGGAACCGAGGTGATGCAAATTTTTTTTGATGTGTGTAGATATAAGGCGTGGGAATCTTTGCAAAGTATGCACTTTAATGGTTCATTTAAACTCTTACGGGGTTCGCTTTGAGTGTTTAATGCGAGAGAACTAGCAATACGGCGTTCACTAGACCTAGTTGGGTAGCCAGTGGCGTTTGACTTGAGTTTAGACGAGCTGGACCCGGGTTTTTGGGTACTAGACGCTGAGCGTTCGCTTTTAGATTTAAGAGACAATGATTCAAATTTAGAACTAGGGGATGAGGGTTCACTTTGGGTAGCTAAAGCAGTTAAGAGTTGGCATTTAGCATTTATGAAGGTGACTAAATGCTCGTAAGAGTAATCATCGTCTTTGGAAAGTTCAATTTCCCAAGCTTTGAGGGTAGCAACATCGACTTTAGAAACCACTAAATGTATTAGGAAAGTGTCCCAGTGGTCAGTGGGTTGATCTAATTGGGACAAAGCTATTACGTGAAGTTGTGTCGTATCAATAAGAGTACGCAAACTAGTAACGTCATTGTGCTGTGACGCAGGTACATTGAATAGAGCCTTCATATGGCGTTGAATGCGTAACCGTAAATTACCGTATCTTTCTTTCAACAGGTTAAAGGCAATGGGGTAGTTTTCAGCACTTAATGGGAGTGCTTCAACCAACTGCAGGGCTTGACCACGGAGAATAGATCGCAAATAATGAAACTTGTAAATGATTTGAATGTCTTCATTGTCATGAACAAGGGAACAAAAAAGTTCATAGAAAGAATCCCAAGTAGATTCGTCTCCAGAGAAGTGGGGTAAATTGATCTTGGGTAGAATTGGTTTGGGCTTGTGAGTACCCTCACGAAAAGAGGTTTGTTGTTCGTGAAGGGAACCAAGAACAGAACCGTCCTTTTTCTGTTCTTCTTCGAGTTGGCGTATTATTTTAAAGGCAGAACCTATACCTTCGTAATATTGGTTTTCTACTTCTACTCGATCATCAGTTTGATTAAGCATACAAGTTTCGATTTCAGTTTGGACGTTGCAATAATTTTCATAAGAACGTTCAAAATCCTTCACGCGATGTTTTAACAAATCTAGTTGAGCTTGTGAAGGATCTAGCTCTTTGATGTATTTTATGAATCTGGTGATTTGCCCTTTATAAGAAGCTCGTTTGGAAGTAAGTTTTTCATCCTTACCATCCTTGTCTTTTTCTGTAGGAGCCATGGCGAAATAGGTAAATTAAAGTATAACTTACGAAACTGTGGAATCTTGGAAATGCTGTCAGACTGGCAGCAGCAAACAAGTTGAAAGAAAGGGACACACCAAAGGAGACAGGAGCGGCCTCTTTCCCCCTCACAAGCTTTGCACGGTGAAGATATAGCTGAAATATTCAAAGTATATATTAATGATCTGCAAAATATTGACAATTGGACTCCCCCGGGTTTCTGGGACCAAATTTTGGGTAGGTTTTTGCTAGGAATTAACCTTACCGCCAAGGGAAGATGAAGAGAAAATGAAAGGGAAGTGGGTTTCGGAATGAAAAACAAGTGTGGGTAAATAGGACGAGAGTCCAACACTAAGCAAACAAAATAAATTTAAATGAGTTAGTGACGAGTGTCATTGCAAAGCCCGTGAAACACCTAAAGTGGGTATGGACCTGGCCGTAGCTAACGGGAAATGCGGCTGGAGCTTGAGCTATTTGCAAGCAAGCGGCGTTTGTGCTTTCCCTTCCCAGCTTAAAATTGGGTAATATGGGGAAGGGTGGTAGTCTGGCAAGACAAAGAATGACAGATTTATTGTATATCCTTTCAAAGGAGTTAGGTTTAATCGACGGTATTGAAAGGCGAAAATAATTTGAATTGGCCGTGATAACTTTAATTTTGGGTACTGTTGGATCTCCGTTAGACCAACCAAATACTCCCAAAAAGGGAAGCGATGAAGCAATATGAATGCTTTTAGTAAGGATTTTATTTCCTCTTGATGAGTTGGAAGAAAGCCAATTGTTGCACGTAAGATAAGTTGAGCTTGTAACCAGCGGAGTGCCGATTAAAAGTTCAAACCAGAGGAAAACTATGAGTTTGGAAAACAAACCATGAGTTATAGAGAAAATCTCGACGAGCAGGAAGCTTGCTGAGCTAGCTATGCTCGCCTCGATGGCTTATTAGATTTAGTTATGAAAACTAAAAAGAGCTGTAAACAAGATTTTTGAAGTATCCAGTTAAATGCAACAAGTAGCGAAATTTTAATTACTTTCTTAAGTAAGAGGAAGAGCCAGGGAAGACAAGGACCTGCCTGACCGTTATTCTCTAGGAATTTATAAAACGAAAAAATGGAATTTAATTTATTTAACAATACTTAGAGTTGACGTAACAAACCTTATAAAGCTGATTAAGATTACAATTAATAACGATGAACAATTTTAACATACCAAAGTCTGAGACTTAATACTAACAAATTGTTAATTTTTTAACGATGTTAAAGGGGATGCAAGTTTAAAACTTGCTTCGAGCACAAATTTGAATAAGATTTTTAAAGTTGTGCAAAAAATAGCAAACAATATAGTTTATAACGAGAATTATAAATAATTAAAGCTATGACAGAGAATCAGGTACAATATATGCACTTTGAGAATTCCTATGTGGAAATCTTAAAGTATGAACAAATATTAAATTTAAAATTATAACAAGGAAAGAAAGAATTAAGAAGAAGTTTCTATAACTTCTTGTATTGAAGCAGGGATTACGAGAAAAATGGGGCCAATTACCCTTTCGTGAAACCTGGAAAAGGAGAGATGGAAAACTCACTTTTGAGTAGAAATAATTGAATTCCCTAACAAAAGAGGAAAAACAATATGATTTAAGGTGTGTACTAGACACAGATTATACAGAAATTAATTCATTAAATGCGAAGCAAAGTTGGGAGGGCGCTTGGTAACAAGCGAGGCCTCTTAGAAATTGACATAAGTTGTAGTTTAAACAGCTAGGTACATCAGTAATTAAATTTAAAACTTAATTAGATAAAGTTAGTAAGGTGTTTAGAAAAAGGAATAGGATTTTTAGGAGAAAGTTTATGGCCGTATTTAATGGTTTCGTTCGAACGCGACACGGATGGTTGTTGAATGGGCACTGTTATGCACTGTAGTCCGTTGAAAAGTTCACTCTTGCAACAAGGAAAGTTTATAAGATGAAAAGTTATTGCAATTGTGGAGATCACTAGTTGAATTTTAGTTGGAGAAAGTTTATTTCTTTAGAAATCCGTAGATTGTAGCTGAATGCAACGGAAAATCGCAAGCAGGAAGACAAATTATGTTGATTAGAGGTTATACAACATGAATTTCTCAATGAGGAAAATGTGTTCCCATATTTAAAGAAATACCAGGCTATTTCACTTGTAGAAAGATAACTTGATGTAGAAAGTTCCAGAGCAATGATATCGGTTGAATTGGGCAAAAGAAGTCCCCCGGCGGAAATCTGAATTCTATAGACAGTGGGTACTTTAAATTATCCCCCGGTGTGAGATAGTATCTCAGATAATCAGTACACGAAGTACTTTTTCATTTTGAAAAGTTAGCTGAAGTAGCCACAACTAGATAAGGAAGATCTTTTGAAGGCAGATATTGCATCACATTTATCAATTTCACACTGTATATAAAATCAAATCAAATGCTATAAGCAATTTAAAACATTTAAAACTTGGTGAAAACCATTGAAGTAGTACTTAGCTCATATTGAAGAACGATGATGATCTGGATGACGGTTGACGTTAAAATTAAGACATGGCGTCTTGATTTAAAAGTGTCTCAAGTTGACAGAAGACAAGCCTGAAGTAGGCTCCAACTGTATGGTTTGACAACTGGCCCACAAGTGAGAGCTGCTCGACGAAGCACGAAGGTACCAAGGAGGGAGGAGGGTGGGGGAAACAGACAAAGGAACATACATAAAAATTACCAACCTAACAATGATACATTGCTTTCTTAGATATTAATTTTCTTGATGGAGTGATCTTCAAGGAGAAGCTAGCAGGCGATGATGACGACGTCTGGAGGATAGGAATGATGAAGAAGTACTCTTGAGCATGGAGATATTAGCTGGAGATAGCGACGACATCTTGTAGCTGGATTGGGAAGGAAGTCCTCTTGAGCATAGAGATGTTGAGGAACTTCAGCAGTTAGCTGCTAGATGCCGCTAGGTTGATCATGGAAGTTATATCTACAACAAACTTACAAAGAAAGTAAGCAAGGTTCTCAAATAAAAGAACAAGTAAGAAATCACTGTTGGTGTTTGAGAAAAAAGAGAAGAAATAAATTAAGCACAGAGCAGCGAAGGGTAACTCTGTCTTACCGTGTATTCCAAAGAATACACCACCGCCATCTTAACGGAAACGTAATGGCGGCCACCCAAATTTTAAAAGCTTAAATCAAATTTCGACCAACCTTATCATCTGATCGCTACCAAGTTTTTCAACAACATACCTTTATGTACGAAGCATATTTTGACCCAACTGGAAGATCATCAGCCCAATAGTTTGCAGATGGTTGCCATGTATGTGTGGAAATCGATTCCCCCTATCAATTCAAACACAGTAAAACCGAAATGAACGAAATTTGGTACAGAGGTAGCACTAGCAAAGGGCAACTCAGTGTCATTATTTATATCGCCGCCATCTTGACGAAAACGGAATGGTGGCCACCCACATGTGAAATGCTTAAGTCAAATTACGACCAATGTAATCATTTGATCTCTACCAAATTTTGCAACAACACACCGTTTTGTGGGAAGCTTCTTTGGCTGAACTACAGGGTCATCAGAACAATAGCTTGCAGATAGCGGCCATGCATGTGTGGAAATCAATTCACTATATCAATTCAAACACGGTGAAACCGAATTGAATGAAATTTTGTACAGAGGTAGCACTAGCAAAGGGCACCTCATATTCATGTTAAATATCCGTATAGCACGTTGTATCTCAACAAGCTCCTACAACCAACATTCAATTATACTCCTTGAAAAGGACAAGGAGTTATAACAATACCCATGCATTTAGGAGAAAGTAGGCTATATGTTCTTTACTGAACATCTTGTTTTGTTATTAAATTTTAACAAAACGTCTTACGTTAGCATATCTTTAGGCCCGTATCACACGTCACTCGCTGGCAAGGAAGCTGTTGTGATCGCTGGTACAAAATCCTGTATGATACTGTTCTCTTCGTCAGTACACTTGCTTGTATGACCGAAGTGTATCACACGCCAGCATTTTGTACGCAAAGTTGTATGTAATAAAACATCGAAGGGCTGTCATTTGAGGGCATTATTTGCAGTTCATTCGCCTTATTAATACAAAGTGGTCGCGAAACTTGCCTTAAGTAAATTAGAAAACATGCCAGGTATTGAATGAATGCATTCCAATCAATATTTAAGATCTAAATAAATAATAATAACCCCTGGTACTACAGCCCATGAAGGCCTAGGCCTACCAAGCGACCGCTGCCCAGCCATTTGGCCTGCAGATATTGGGGTGACGCGTGATCAGCGCATTGGGTCCCCTCGGCCGTTAATCTTGGTTTTCGTGATTGGGACGCTGCCTCACTGTCTGACAGCTACTCAATTGTCCTCACGAGGCTAAGTGCACCCCGTTCCAGCCCTAACGTCAGTTTCTAAAATCCCTGACGGAGCCGGGAGAGGTAGGCATGCTAACCCAACACCACGGGCCGGCATAATTAAGATCTAACTGTAACAATTGAACATTTTACCTACCTACCTACCTCGTGCTGCAAGATTTCTACTTGGTTTTGATCACATTATCTACGAAGACGATAGGGAAAGTTGTGTTCTTGTCTCAATTAAATGGTTATTTTACCTAAATACTGTTCAAAACCATGGATGGATACTATTCATTATTATTATTATTATTTTAGTCGAATTTACCCTCCAGGTTTGGTTTTTCCACGGACTCAGCGATGGATCCCACCATTACCGCCTCTACGGGCAGTGTCATGGAGCTTGAAATATCTGGCCGGGGGATACAACTGGGGAGGTGTGATCATCACCTCGCCCAGGCGGCCTCACCTGCAAAGCGAACAGGGGCCTCTTGGGGGATAGGAAGGGAAGGGTAGATCGGGAGGGATAGGCAAGGAAGAGGGAAGGAGGCGTTCGTGGCCTTACGGTAGGTCCATCCCGGCATTTGCCCGAAGACGAAGTGGTGTACCCGATACCTAGTTGAGGATATCAGCTACGCCAGCAGACATTAAGCTGTAGTTGAGGTTTTGGGAAGAGTTAAGGAAAGATAGCGCTCAGATCGAGTCAAGAGGAATGTCAGGATGACGTAGTAGGTCTAGGATTTAGAAGGCGCTGACCGCAGTTAAGCAGATGGATTTATGAATGGAATTATGAAGCTTTATTAAGATCTATATGGAACGTGTAATTTAAACATCTTAGAAGAGGAGATATAGCATGCATTATATATGGTTATAGTTTGAAGGAAGTCAGATAACCCTTAAGTTATTTTATAACTTAATAGTCGAGATGATGGGGGTTCGAGATTATATTTGTGACGCAAGACCACGGTGGTGGGGAGGACGCCACGTGACCGCACCAGGCAGGTAAGGGTCGAGACAGTGCTGGAACTGTCAGTCTAGCTCTGTGAGCCAAGCAAGAAAGTCAAGCTGGGTAACACACGCCAGGCGCATGGTATAGATCGCGCAGCGAACAGAAACTGTCACGGAAAGTGCAGGTGACAGTTTCAGCTTCACCGAGCAGCGAACAGAAACTGTCACGGAAAGTGCAGGGGACAGTTTCGGCTTCTCCGAGCGGCGAGCGACAAGTAGGTCAGTGGGCCAGGCGGACTTGCGGAGCAAGCAAGCATAGACGGCCGGGATATTTTCTAAAACAGCATTGCGAGTAGTTGGAGAACTTTATTCCAAGCTGCATTTCAACGTAGAACGACATGGCGAGGCTAGCTTTATGCGGAGATTATTATGGCATAGCAGTAGGGCCGTGCGGGTTAATTCCCATTATTATACGCAAGCATTATAACAGAAGCTGAACTTCATTACCACGTTGAGTTGGAACGTTTATTCAGCACTTGAATTATAAAGACAAATAGTTACGTGATACTGCAACTTTGAACTTCGAAAGAACATAGTTTTTCTCAATGACATTACGACTATGCATTTCATAGCGCATTCCAAGTAACATTAACAATTTTAAGCAAACGGAATGTTGTAAGCAAATGCACTTAGGAACATTAGCTCGTGCATTAATGCAATTATTTCTTGTGAAGTGATATGAATTACCGAGTATGAACACAGCTACAGGGTGTTTCATAAACTTAGACACTCTGATAAAACAATTTTATTTTCTACAAGTAAAACTAAACCGCTGTGGAAATTGAACTTTCAACACTCAAACTGAACATTGTATAGAACAGTGGCGTAACGTAGAAGAGGAATAGGGGGTCCGCTGTTTCTATGAACTTTTTCGTGAGGATTTGGACAATATCCGCTATGGATAACCAGAAGTTCATCATGTCGGAGTAAACGCAGACAGAGACACGATGGAACCACGGAGCGATGGATTCGATTCCTGACGAGGAGGAGGTCCACCAGCTGATTCACTTGGGATTCGAAGGCAATCGTCATTGCATGGATGGAATGATATTCACGCCGATCTTTCGAGAAATTCATTACATAGGGAAAATCGACGATCTTTGAAATTTAATAACAGCTGATTATGAGAAGGTACTGTAAGAGTTATAACTACCTGATACGATTATTTTCATGAATACTGGGCACACATGTATATTTTTCTAATAGGAGTGATACGTTTGTTTAAGACATGGCTTTGACTTTATATGCTTCGAAATTTTGCTAGAATATGGCGTGACCATATGATATGGCAGGCATCATTATACGAAATTCTCACCATTGGTTGGCTTTATTAAGCAGATATTTGGTCTTTTAGACATTTTTCCAGCAAGGATGTTTTTCATGAATAGTTTTTTTGAGTGACGAGTATTTCGAACTCGTGATCTGCAATTGATTATCTAAAATTACTTCGTCAGTTCATTGCATACTAGCGAGTGTGTATTATTCATCAGTAGGGATTTTTTTTCATTGGATTGTTTGGAGATATTAAGATGTTATTCACTTTAGTGAATGAATATCGCTTTTATATGACAACTAGAGACTTGTTGATTCCTATCTGGTACATTCACTCATATAGTCTTCGAGATGGGGTCTTTCGTATTTATACGATTGTATGGTGGTTACTCATCTTACCCATCGCTTAGGGCACTATCATGATTAGTCGACGGGGCGAGGTCTTTCGTATTTATACGATTGTACGGTGGTTACTCATCTTACTTGCCATTGAGGGACTCATTTTTATCATCCGAGTGTACATGAGATTGTAAGTGAATCAAACAAGGAACTACTAGTCACATATCAGTCGAACTTTTGTTAAAAAAAAGTAACGATAAATGTCAGCAGGGTTACATTTGTAATTCTTGTTTGCCAATCCAATATTTTGTTGCTATACTCTTTTGAGAGTAATTTCAGTTTAACAGCTGTTACAGCTGATGCTTTTGATGATTGTTATAATTGTGTTTGATACCTTTGAGAAGGATTTAAAGTAATTGAATCTTGTAAGATGAATCATTAATGGTCAGATTTATTTTAAGGCAGATCAGTATTGTAGATTTTGATATGAGAGATTATAGCACATTGGTGTTTTTCTGTGATGTGAATTATGAGAATTGTAAGAGAAGTTATGCTATTTGAAAGCAAATCTTGAATTACTAAGGTAATATTTTTCCAATTGTTTAAGAAGTTGTCTAGATGTGATCAGATTAATTACAGTTATTGGAGATTGTGTGCGTTGATAATTTGAAGCCAGTTATATATTTTTTGTAGATCATGCAATATGGTTAAGTGAAGTTTGTGATAGGCATTTTGTGGAAGTTGCCAAGTGATAGTTGCAATGTTGCTAATGCATTTTGAAGCAGACATGAGGTTGTTGAACCCAGTCTAGCGTAATTGTTGAGATTCATGCTGTATGTGCTGAATATTTATGGAGTTTTGTGGAATAATTGTTGTATTCAAATGTGATATTTGAAGAATTGAGGATATATAATGTAGTTGTCGATAGTCAGATCCAACGTGATGTCGTGAAGGCAATAATATTTTTTGGCATGAAAATTAAATACGAGATATAACTTGGAAGTGATAAAACTGTAAGACAACGTTCTATAACCCAAATTAAACAATTTGTTAGGAAATTAAACAAATAAATAAAGTTGATAATACAAGATTTTCTGAGAATAAGAATTAATGAAATAATAATCTGAAATTTAAGCATATTAATGATCTGACCTAAAGAAATAAAAATCAGAATGACTAGATGAAATAATGAAAATCTAAATAACCAGAAGAATGAAATTTAAATAAATTGATAAATTAAATTTTGAAATAAATCAATGAATTAAATAAATGGATGAATTAAAGATTGGATGAATAAACTGATTTAAATAAATTAATAGATGATTGGATAGATGATGAATAACTGAATTAGAAGGTGATAATTAATTAAAGAGGCTGATGATTAATGAATTTATATGGAATTAAAATAAATTTAATTGAGATATAATTTGAGGAATTGCAATTTGAGTTGAGGATTTAAATGATTTAATGGTGATGAGTTGATGATTCTGACAGGAATATGTTGAATTTCGAGATGAGAATTAATGTGAGAAATGTTTAATTTTGATGATGATGATAATGATGACCAATGAGAAGTGAATTTTCTATAATTCACAAACAAGTAATTATGAATGACAATGTAAATAGTGTAAATTAATTATTCGATGTTTAGGAGCATTTGACTAATATGTTCAACATTTAAATTATGCCATGCAAGCCATAAAATACGTGATATTTAAAGTATGTGATTATAATATGTGTATGTTTAGACAAATTAATAACTTTTTCAAATCCACATTAATGATGTTAAATTAAAGAGAAATTAGGTCTCAGGTATCACAAATGTCAGTGACGAAAGGCATAGTGCTACAGTGATCCTGAGAACCCAAGAGAACTTTAGAGATTTTTCTGTTTTATGTGGATGAAATATTTTTGATTAGAAAGGAGATGGTTCGATTTTTGGACAATGACAATTTAACGTTGGCATTCGACCATACTCTCAGGTAGGAGGTATATTTAAAATGTCTGTCTGACTATCAAAGTGAAATAAATTTGTTTTTATCTTAGTTGTGATCTGATGATGATGTGATTTTCCTTTTTCTTTCCTTGTCTTGAGTAAGGCTTAACCAGGAAAGGAGGTGGTTTGCTAGGAATTCATTTGATGGCGCCCATTTATATTTGCATTTATTTTTATTAAACTTAAGCCCGTAACGACCCTAGAGATACTTTGTCTCGTGTTACCCACTGCTTTTTCGATATCTCAGCTGAATTTCCGACACATTCCTTATTTGACTAGAGGTTCATTTAACTCCGCTCTGTCCTGGAACTCCAGGAATGCGATGTAATAGCAGATGGGTCATCGCATCCCCAGGACGAACGGGTGCAGTGGGAAACCACGGAAAACCACCTCGAGGACGACTGAGGTGGGAATCGAACCCCCTCTACTCATTTGAACCTCCCGAGGCTGAGTAGACCCCGTTCCAGTCCTCATACCACTTTTCAAATTTCGTGGCAGAGCCGGGAATCGAACCCAGGACCTCCGGGCTGGCAGCTAATCACGCTGACCACTACGCAACGGAGGCGACTCTATTCGTGATTATTAGAATTTTAATAGTTGAATATTTATCCTAGAATAATAATAATAATAATAAAATGACACGTTCTGTATTTACTGCCTTGCTGCGTGGCTCAGCGGTAACGTTCTCGCTTGCTGTGCCCAAGGTTGCAGGTTCGTATCCTGGCGCAGTCAGCTGGCATTTGAGGGTACGCTAATGCGAGGGAGCCGTGTCAGTTGATTTACTGGCACGTTAAAGATCCCCTTCGGAGCAAAATTCCAGCACCCCGGTGTCTCTAAAAGCCAGAGTAGTTAAAAAGGGACGTAAAACCAATAACGTTATAATTATCTGTATTTACTGTATGTTTGGGGCAGATGACCTCGTAGCTCCGGCCCTTAAAACCTCACTTACTATTACTGTATGTGTATAGCAAGCGCATTTCGCACAGGCGCAGTTGAAAGAAATTATAGTTTCGGTCTGATTTATTTATTCGTAGATTTGTTATGTGGGTCGTCAGAGTGAGTCTGAGTTTTCCTTTAAACCAAGGTGGTCAAAATTTCGAACACTTGCTACCATGGATACTTGGCTTTCGTTCTACAGATCATTGTGTCATCGTCCAATCTGGCTACGTACCATCGGATAAGTACGGTCCTTCTCAGGACCAAATAAAAATTACTCATTGGAACAGATAGATATGCGTCCATAATACGTCCACAATAAACGACATTAAGCAAAACAAATGTACTAGTTCAAGGTTCGAACCTACTACAATGCGACTTCGTTGACGCTACTCGATCAATTCTTGATTTTGCCACCATAGCTACCGAGAACCATGTTGTATTGCTGGCACGTATTGAATCTATTCGTAGACACTTCCTGTCCAAACGTAAGAAGGTGTTATTAGGAGCTCTGCTCGTTTTAATCATTCATTATATTTGAGGTCATTGAAATAACACTGCCACTATTGATTTCGACTATATTCGCGAGCATGTACTCAACGGTATAGTTGTACTAAGGTCGTAAAGGAGCAGGTACTAATGTTTTAGGACGACTACGATATACGCGTCAGTTGGGTTGCCTTCCTAAAAAAAAAAAAGGAGCTGGTGGACCTCTCTGTATACAGTATATCAGTCTTTAGACCAAATTGAAGAAGTCACTTTTGATTGTATGCACGATACGAAGATAAACTTAAAATGTTTACTAAATTTTATCAACATAATTTATGTTACTACTTTTCTAAATCGTTCCAGGATTTTCCTATTCTTTTAAATGTCCCGTTTTTCCATAAAGAATAGCAACCCGCCCTGGCTTCGCCCGGGAATAGTTATGAATGCAAGGTGATAGGCTACTTTTAACCGAGGTCTTATAAGATTTCCTTGTATACGACATCAGTCGTTTTCCCTCCAGCAGTGAACACGAAAAGATTTCGATTTGATGTAACAAGCGATAAAGCCACGTAAAGCAGTCCATGAGAAAAACATTATCCACTAAGATCAACTCCAGTCACGCTAAGTGGCTGACCCTGTGCTTTGTTTAGAGTCATGCCAAAGCAGATTCTTACTGGGAATTGTACTCGTTTGAAATGATAAGGCAAATCTGAAGGATTCATAGGGATTCTGGGTACTAAGACCTTTTCTCCTGTACCACAGCTAGTTAAAATAGTTGCTTCAATGAAACAGTTTTTCCAAGTTTTCACTACTAACCGCGTCCCATTGCATAACTTTGGTGGGCGTAAATTACGTAGCAATATAATAGGCACTCCCACTTTTAAAATAAGCTTGTTTGGTGGTAAGTCAGAAGGAAGTAAAGAATTTAAGAATTCTGTGGAGTAATGAACAGCTTCTTCACTATCGACTTCACTATCGACTACTGCGTCTACTTGAGCCTGGGCACTGAATTTGGAGAACACCAAGTCATTAATTTTCACAACTTGTTCGTTTGTCGGCGATAAACCATGAATGAGACTTGTTAGATAGGTCATGGATTTGAGGATAAACGCTATCAATCAATTCCTGAATGCTGCTTACTAAAACAGAGAAATCGTGACTGAGGGTAATTTTCCCGTCAATGACCATAAATCTCCATTTCCGACTCTAAGTAACAAATTAGCAAACATAATATTATCTTCTGAAGATAAGAGTACTCTCATGTTAGTTTTGAGTGCCAATTTTGTTATATCCGGCCAGATGTAAGAAGAAGCGTTCACTTCGTCGGCTCTCGGTCCTCTGGTAACAACTGGTAAGATTTGACGAAAATCTCCGGCGAACAAAACTGTGCAGCCACCCATAGATGTGTTCCAGTTCCTTAGATCACGCAAGGCCCTGTCTACAGCTTCAACGGAAGTTTTGTGCGACATTGTAACCTGATCCCATATAACTAAAGAACAATTTTGGATTAAACTGGCAGTGTTACTTTGTTTTGAAATATTACATACGCTTCCATCATTACTGCTGACTTTCAAAGGAAGTTTAAATTTTGTATGTGCTGTTCTTTCCCCTTCCAAAAGAGTGGCTGCAATTCCAGATGATGCGACGGCAAGAGCAATATTACCACTAGGCCTCAATTTGGCGAGCAACAAATTAATCAAGAACGATTTGCCTGTGCCTCCAGGAGCATCGAGAAAAAATATCTTACCTTCCTTCTTAGTGATGCTAGATATGATGGTGTCATAAGCTTGTTTCTGATCGTGGTTCAGACGGTGTTTTCTTGAGCAACGGTTTGATGGAGCCGAGGGCGAAGTCTTTCTTTCTCTTGTGACAATCGAGAAATTATTTCTTGCTCTGTTTCATTGTTAAGTGAAAAACGCTTTTCTCCGATGTCAATGAACTATGACCTATATTCGTTTTACATCTTGGCATGATGGCTTAAAATCACTGACTGGACTATTAATTATAACGAATTCTTGTGAGACGTAATTTAAGAATGGCGAGGTGTATGAAAAACAAATCCCCTTTCCGTCCAATTTTAAATTGACTGTATTTTGTGGAACGAAACGTTCACAGGCGAAATGAAGAGAAGCGCGTTGCACTTCCAGGGGAATGGTGAGATGCATGAAACACAAATCCCCCTTCCGTCCAATCTTAACTTAACCGTGTATTTTGCGGAACGGAAAGATTACAGGCGAAACGAAGAGTTGCACTTCCAGGGAATGGCGAGGTGCATGAAAAACAAATCTCCCTTCAGTCCAATCTGAACTTGACTGTGTATTTTGCGGAACGAAAAGTTCACAGGTGAAATGAAGAAAAGCCGAGTTGCACTTCTAGGGAATGGCGAGGTGCATGAAACACAAATCCCCCATCCGTCCAATATTAACTTGACTGTGTATTTTGCGGAACGGAAAGTTCACAGGTGAAATGAAGAAAAGCCGAGTTGCACTTCCAAGGAGAATCCAAACACAAGCAACCTTCTCTGAAGTCTTAACTCAACACGACTCGACGGTTTGCTGCTGGCTGTATCTGGGGTATAGGTTCGCCCGCTAGTTAGGCTGAAACAGGGGTGATAGACTCGCCCTTAGCTAGCTCGTAAACTGTCGCCTCAGTATTTGAATGGACATGGTTGGAAGAAATGGAAACGTAAAAACACATATAGTGGGCGATGTATTGAAGATAGAGATATGCTCTCAGGGACTTTTTTTGTAGAACTTTTCATACTGAACAATTCTTGCACTCATAGTATTTATATATTTTAACGTTTTGCCCGGCGTAAGCTTACACAGCGCTCGGACGACTTTTTTTTTCGACCTTTTCACTGAAATCGTTGCTGCTCCGCTTCCTTTGATCATAAATAAATTATTTTCTTCAGAAATAATCCCCGAGATATCCTTTACAGAATGGTGAAAACCGCATCAAAATCCATCCAAAGTGTCTCGAGATTACCCGTGACATCCAAGAATCGGGAACTCTGTTTTATACTAAGTAGAGATTATGTGGACATCGTAGGCAAGGTTTACTATTAAAATATGCAAATCAGTAACTCAGGACGTAATTGCACAATTAAGACGAAAATTGGTTTGAGAAGAGTATTATATATGAGACCTCAGTAGCGTTACTTGTAAATTTATCACACTGAATATAGCGAGCAGCGGCCATCCTGAAATTTCATAATAAATAACTCTGTATACTTTAGAGGTACAACCGCAAAAGTTACGGAGAAAGTACAACTTTGTATGGTCAAAGCAAAATAACAGCGAATCTAAACTTTCAAGATGGTGGCTGTGCGTCCTATTAAACTATGATTATGACTAATTGAGAATATAATTGCGCAATTACAACGAAACATAGGAAGAACGATGTACAATATGAGGGACCTTGCTGAAAGAATAACTGAGTGAATACAACGCGCAGTGCCCATCTTGAAAATATAGAATGTCATAATGTATAATTCAAAGTATTTTGAAACTACGAGGGCTGATTTTTAAGTAAGGGCCGTTTTTATAAAGCCCGTACTTATTGCGCACGCCACAAAAAGCGTGCGCGCTACCTCCCGGCAACCTTTGCGAACAAGCAGGCGTCAGTTGCAGCTGTGTAGCTAACCTGTACGCTTAACTGTGCCTCTTTACATTTTTCAAGATTATTGATTCGCCCGCCGCTTGTGAGGTACGATCAGTGATACGGTTTTTTGAGTGCAAGAAACATGTCGGCTGCAGACATTCATCGTCAGCTTTGTGAGGTGTACAGTGATCATGCAATGACGGAAGGTAAAGTGCGAAATGGGTACGCGAGTTCAAAAGTGGCCGTGAAAATATTCATGACGATGAACGCTCAGGTCTGTGATCACAGATGACTTGGTGACTGCAATTGACACGAAAATTCACGAGGACCGAAGATTCATGATAACCACTCTATCAATGGATTTTCCTCAAGTGTGAATTCTTGGTTGTCAGGGCAGGCGGCAAACTTTTATGCAGAGGGATTTCAGAACTTAGTTTTAAGGTATGACAAGTGCCTAAATAAACAAGGCAACTATGTAGAAAAATAGAGGAAGGTATGTAAAACCTAAAAATAAATGTGGTTTCAAAATAAAATGTTTGGTTAATTTACAAAAAAAACGGCCCTTACTTAAAAAACAGCCCTGGTCGTATTCTTAAAACTAGAGTAACATGAGCTCATGATATCATAGCACAATTAACGGGAAATATTTTGAGAGTGGAGTACCACATAGAAGACTCCGCTAACATTGGTCATAAGAATATCACGCTGAATATAGCACGCAGCGGCCATATTGGAAATATAAGACATCACAGTTGATAATCCGCTATTTATTAACGTTTCAATGACAAAACGCTACAAGTATGTAGTCTCATATAAGAAGGATTTCTCTGCATATGGCACACGATCAACGATTCCTTACATTCAAAATGGTGGATGGACATACTTTGCTAATGTTAGAATCAATTCCTCTGGATGCTAGAGTGGAATTCCAATGAAACTTAGTAAACGAGGCCAGATATTGCAGTGTACAACTCTTAAAGTTTATCACAAGAATATTCAATTATACTGCTTAAGGGCAAAGAAATAACAATACCATTACATTTATGAGAAAGTTAGCTACACATTCCTTACTGAACATCTATCTTTTTCTTTAAAATTATACTTTCGATAGAAAGCCAATTTTGGTCAGACAATTTATGATTAGACTACACTAACTTGTACATACTGTGTCTAGTGTATCAGTAGCGATATTTTTCTAAGAAGGAAATGCAATCATGGAGGTTATTGTATTGTGCAATTACGGTTTTAGTAAATAATTCATTTTAAAGGTGTTAATATTTGAAAGAAAAATAGCACAGTAGCGCCACCTGGTGAAATAGACATGTACAATAAAGAAGAGAACAAAAGACGAGTCAGTGCAAAGTCTGTGCGTGTTCGCGTGACATGTGACAAGCGTCTCAAAAGATGATTTGTATTTTGTATTGTATTTCTCACTTGATAAATAAAGATTTACATTAAAACTAACAGGTTATGGACCCAGGCCACATGTAAATGGTATTATCTCGTGAGTGGATCCGAAGCTGAGCGCCTGTGGAACACGTGCTGTATTTTTTGTGAGTAAGGATAACCTCAAAATGGCAGCCGGCAGTGACTACAAAGTTCAAGTGGATAAACTTGAAGGACCTGAAGACTGGGCAAAGTGGAAATGGCATGTGTTGATGGTTTTGCGGTCGTATGAACTGGAAAATATTGTTGATGGTTCGAAAAAGTGTCCTGTGTTGCCGGCAGATGCAACTGCGCAACAAAAAGCGGCATATAAGCAGTGGTTGAAAGAAGACGCGAAAGCGGCCAGTTTGCTAGCAGTTGCGCTAGGAAAATCTGTTGCCGAGCTCGTGTTGACGTGCACCAATGCCAGTGAAATTTGGACAAAATTGAGCGCACGGTTCGAACGAAGCAGTACGCAGCGACTGAACATGTTGATCGAGTCAGTCTTCCGAGTGACACGTGACGACAAGGAGGACATCAGCACCCATGTCGCGAAGTTACAGAAGCTTTATCAGGTTCTGAACGACGAACTACAAAAGCACAACGAAAACACGTTATCTGAAAGGATTTTGAACGGTCGAATTTTATCCACGCTGGGAAAAGAATATGATAATTTCAAGGATGTGTGGGACACGATTCCGACGGAAAATCAAACTGTGAACTTGTTGATTGAAAAATTGTGCACGATTGAACTGCGTGACCAAGGAAACGTGGAATCGACTGCGTTTGTGGTACGTAGTGCTCCCAGGAAGCATTCCCAGTATGGCAGTGGCAAAGGCAGCGCTGATGACAAGTCGAAGAAAAATGTTCAACGAGTAAAGCAGAAGTTTCCATGTTTCAAATGTAAGGAATTGGGCCATTGGGCAAGTGAATGTCCAGTGAAGAAGAAAGAGGGTGACACTAGAAACAAAAATAAGGAGAACAATGCTTCGTTTCTGACACATGCGATGAGTGCGTTAGACGGCGACTTTGTTCAAGCCGACGAGTGGTACTGCGACAGTGGCGCCACAAATCACATCACCGCGAACAAACAGTATTTTACAACATACGTCAAGTTTGCTGCTCCAGAGAAGATTTTGCTAGGAAAACGAGGTGTGAGCATGCTAGCTCTCGGCAAAGGAACTGTAAACATTAAAGTGCGGCTGAACAACGCTTGGTTGAGTGCTGAGATGACTGAAGTTTTGTATGTTCCCGATGCAATGGCTCATCTGTTTTCTGTGAAAGCTGCTGCAAGGAAAGGTTTTTGTGCAAGACTTGACGACCTAACTGTTAGAATTGAAGACAAGGTTACTGGAAAGGCGATGATGGCTGGACGTGTGAGTCAGGGTCTGTATGTACTTGACATGCGCGTCGTGAAACCGGCGCAACCCATTCAAGTGAATTTAGCTACATCGTCGGACAAACTGCAGATCTACCATGAACGATTTGGTCATCAACACAAAGCGCATGTCAAGAATGTACTGAAGCAGATGAACATCAATGTAGACATGTGTAAAGAGGATTTCTGTGATGGATGTGCACTGGGAAAAATGCATCGACTGTCATTCAAGACACGAATGAATCGACCAACAGCCAACGGTGAACAAATCCACGCCGATGTGAATGGACCAATGTCTACTGAATCTTTTGAAAATGCACGCTACTACGTATGTTTCAAGGATGATTTCAGCAAGTTTCGACGAGTTTTCTTTTTAAAGCACAAAAGTGAAGTGTACACCGTTCTGGAACAGTTCCTGAATGAAGCCAAAACAAATGGACACGTCGTGAAGCTGTTCAGGTGTGATGGAGGAAAATAATTTGATAACAAGAAGGTTTATGAACTACTCGCAAGCAGAGGCATAGAACACAGCATTACTACGCCGTACACACCACAACAAAACGGAGTTGCGGAACGTGAAAATCGGACGATTGTGGAGTGCGCAAAATCTATGCTGAATCCCAGCAAGTTAACGAAACAACTTTGGGCTGAAGCCTGCAACACTGCGGTGTACCTCCTGAATCGCACTGGGAAGTCATCCATTGAAAACAAATCTCCCTATGAATTGTGGTATGGACGACCAGTGGGAAGTCTCAGTCATCTGAAGATCTTCGGAATAGAATGCTACGTGCATATCGACAAGAATTTTCGCTCAAAGTTCGACGACAAAGCTGTTTTTGGACATCTGGTTGGGTACGTGAACGACAGGGATGGATTTAGAGTCTGGATTCCAACTCAGGGAAAGGTTGTTCTAAGCCATGATGTGAAATTCAAACCTGAAGTTGTCTGCAAACTGCGTGCCAACGCCGGAAAGGTTGAAGTGACGCTTGAAGAACGTGTGGAGAGGAATCAGTCTAATTCATCGTCTGATGTAGGCCTACAGAGGAGGTCAGAGTCAGATGAGAACTTACGCGAAATTCAAGATTTTGCTTCGGCATCCAGTTCCGGAGGAAGCGAAGATGAGGAAGAAGGAGAGACTGAAGAAAGAAGGAAAAGCAAACGTGAAAGTAAGAAGCCATCGTGGATGATCAGTGGAAATTACATGTACATGGCTGGACCATCTATCGCTGAAAAGAATCCTGACTCATACTCTGAAGCGTTGCAGTCTAGTGATAAAAATCAGTGGCTGAAAGCAATTAATGAAGAATTGGAGTCCTTAAAGGAAAATGATACCTGGAAATTGGTTGAGCGTCCAAATGGTGCACGGGTCCTGAAAAATCGGTGGGTTCTTCGACAGAAGACAACGGACAGTGGAGAAGTTCACTTCAAGGCACGATTGGTAGCCAAAGGCCATGCGCAACAGCAAGGAATCGATTATGAAGAAACATTCAGCCCTGTTGCACGGTATGATACCATTCGAACTCTGTTGGCAGTAGCTGTTGAAAAGGAGATGAAACTTGGTCAATTTGATGTCAAGACGGCCTTCTTGAACGGCGATCTTGAAGAAGATGTGTTCATGGAACAGCCAGAAGGTCATCAGGACGGTACTGGCCGAGTGTGTCATCTAAAGAGAAGCTTATATGGTTTAAAACAGGCTCCACGCTGCTGGAACAAGCGTTTCAAGAAATTCATGGAGAAAGCTGGATTCAAAAACAGCAAAGCTGATCCTTGTCTCTTTTACAGCAACAAAAATGGAAAGTGGTTGGCTGTTGTAATCTTTGTGGATGATGGTCTGGTAATTGGCAACGAAGAAGACATCGAGCAGTACATGGAAAAACTTCAGCAGGAATTTCACACGACCAGAGGATCTCTCAACAATTTCTTGGGCATGAAGATACAAAAAAACCATGATGGATCAATTGCAATCAGTCAAGAGGATTACACGAGGAAAATCCTAGAAAAATTTGGGATGGCCGAGTCAATTGGAGTGTCTACCCCAGTTGGACGCGAAGACAGTGAAGACGGAGAAAAGGTTTCGGCCAGGGTTCCTTATCGTGAGGCGGTGGGATCCTTGATGTACCTGACTACAGCTACTCGTCCACATATCACATTCGCGGTCAACAAAGCTGCTCGAGCCATGGAGAATCCTACAGTTCAAGACTGGAGCCAAGTGAAACAGATATTTCGATATTTAAAGAGCACAGTGAACCATGGAATCGTCTATAGGAAAGAGGACGTTTTGAAGGTCTACAGTGATGCTGACTACGCCGGTGACAAGAGGTCGAGACGTTCAACGACGGGTGTCATTTCGACCTACAATCATGGAGCTGTATCGTGGAGAAGTCAGTTACAGAAGTCTGTGTCAACATCGACAACTGAAGCTGAAATTGTGTCTGCAAGTGAAGGAGCAAAGGAGTTGATTTGGCTGAAAAGACTGTTTTCTGAATTACTGGGAACTGCTGACAAACCTCCTGCGCTTTACATCGACAATGCTGGTGCAGTTAAATTGGCTAAAAATCCGGAGTACCATCGAAAATCCAAGCATATTGAGGTACGTCATTTCTATGTGAGGGAAAGATTTTTGGACGGAGACCTTGAGCTGGAGCACATCGACGGGACCAATCAATTAGCTGATCTTCTAACTAAACCTCTGGAGAGGGTCAGATTCGAGATGCTGCGTGAGAGGATTGGCGTGCAGAAGATGACATCTTAGAGGCTGAAAAGTGTTCAATAGTTCAACTTGTTTATTTTTTTATTTGTATTTGATTTTTCTTTGGAGGAAGTGTTAATATTTGAAAGAAAAATAGCACAGTAGCGCCACCTGGTGAAAGAGACATGTACAATAAAGAAGAGAACAAAAGACGAGTCAGTGCAAAGTCTGTGCGTGTTCGCGTGACATGTGACAAGCGTCTCAAAAGATGATTTGTATTTTGTATTGTATTTCTCACTTGATAAATAAAGATTTACATTAAAACTAACAAAAGGATTTGCTGTTGGTAGGCTACCGTATATATCAGACACAGGATGACACTTTTAGTGGTTTAGTTTTGTAATCTTCGGTCTCATTGTTTAGAACCATTTTATACTGTGATACCTAATTGTGGTGGACTAGGTTATGTTTAAGATGTGGTTTTAAGGGACGTATCAAGAAGGTTAGAGTTTATTGAAGTATCAGATGAAAATGTGTGACCATATGTTGACTTAAAACTTTCGGATAAATAGTCTTGGAAAAGGTTCAGCGGTGATATAAACTTATCTTTCATGAGATTTTATTTGAAGGAACTGGCAGCAGAGAGCACCGTATATCGTAGATTTTGGGTTAGAGCATTCTATAGCGTATGTCTACTATGTAGACATGGGAAAAGAGGCAGGGCCAGTTAGAACACATATTTTCAGTGCAGTGTCAAATGGACTTGCCTAGCAGGGCTTTCATGTGCATATTAGATAGATAGATAGATAATGCCTTTATTGGTGGCGAAGTTAGGGCTCAAGGCCCTCTCTTACACTTAACCACTAGAAGAGTATACATCTACATGACTTATAATTACAAATACAAATAGCACAAATAATATTAATAGCAATAAGAATAGTGATAATATGAATAATGGTAGAATCATTGATTTCAAAAATACACAAAGTAAAGTACGGTACCCTTAAATGACGTAACTACAGTAATCCGATCATTCATCTCATTCATTCATTCGTTCATTCAACATTTATCCAGGAAGTCAGCGGGCTCCACCCAGCAAATACTCGCAGCAAGCCACTTTAAACTTGCGATGAGAGGGATTGTCTCTAATGTTCGCAGGTAGCAAATTCCATGACCTGGACGCAGAGATTATGAACGAGCGGTTGTAAACAGCAGTACGGTTTATAGGTATGGCAAGAGAGGAGCCAGATCTCGTATTGTGGTCATGATAGGACGAGAGGTAAGAAAACGGTAAAACAAGATAGTTAGGGGTATTAGTGGAAAGTATTTTGTGCAGTAGTGATAACATGTGGAGTTCACGACGCTGGTGCACTCGAAGCCACGACAGCTCCTTATAATAGGGTGATATATGAACATCATATCGCAGGCCAAAGATATATCTTACACAGTTGTTGAGGCACCGGTCCAGTTTCTTGTTACTATCGCAGGTTATTTCAGTCAACACAGTGTCACAGTAGTCAAATATAGGTAGTATCAGAGAGCGAATTAGTTGTACTTTAAGTCGAACAGAGAATACATTACCGAACCGTTTCAGAGGATATAAGCATTTATGTACTTTATTACATGTGCTTATCACCTGTTTAGTCCAATTTAAGGTCTCAGTCATAATAATTCCTAAGTTTGTCACTGAAGTAGAGTAGGGTATGATTTTATTGTTTAAAATTATTGGCGAGATGTCACGTTGCTTGAGATAATATAAGTTTTTACTGGTACCGATAATAATCACTTGAGTTTTATTTGGGTTTATTAATAAACTGTTTTTATAAGCATAGTCACTAAGCTGTTGTAGGTCAGAATTTATTTTAATAATTGCATTATTGATATCACTCGGTTTTGAATGATAGTAGATCTGTACATCATCTGCATACACTTGCAATTTGCAGAAATTAAGGGCTTTTGATATGTCATTTATTTGGATGATAAATAACAGTGGCCCAAGAACCGAACCCTGAGGGACACCAAGGGTCTTACTTTGCCATCCCGAACTCGCATTTCCCACTATCACACGTTGCCGGCGATTTTCGAGAAAAGAGGAAAAGAACCGGAGTGACACACTATTAAACTTTAGTTCTCGAAGTTTCTGCAGTAGCAACTGAGGGTTGACGGTGTCAAAGGCACTACTGAGATCTAATAATGTCAGTACAGTCACGTCCCGTTGGTCCATTGCACATCTGATATCATCTGTCACTCGTAGTAAGGCTGTCGCAGTGCTATGCCCCTTTCTGAAGCCGGATTGGAAGGGGTTGAGTAGGGAATGCTTTGTAAGGTATTCAGTAACTTGTGTATGAACTAGACGTTCAAGTACCTTGGATAATGGTGGTAGGATGGATACTGGACGATAATCTGAAGGAGAATCAAACTTGGAGCTCTTCGGGATAGGTCTAATTAGTGCATCTTTCCAAACATCTGGGAACACTCCGTTTGTCAGGCAGTAGTTAAATATATGAGTTAATATTGGCAGAACAGCTCCCAAGACATCCTTAATCAGTGATATAGGAATGTCATCATTACCTGTGGCATTGGATGAAATAGAGTATATCACACCTTTAACTTCATTCGAGCTGACATTTCTAAAAGAGAATTGCTCAAAAACAGACTGCTGTTGTAACAAGGGTACCGGTAGTGAACTTTTAGGGAAGGAGGTAGAGGCTACTTTTGGCCGTGCGAAGTGATCATTTAGAGCCTCTAGCGATATGCTTGGTACATGTTGTTCAACTGTCTTACCTATCCCTACCGCACGTAATTTACTCCATTTTTGTCTAGGGCTGTTGGTTTTCATCAGTTCCTGAAAGTATTTATATTTAGAATTTCTAATTAGCTGCTTGGTTCTGTTTCTCAGAATTCTATATCTCTCAAAATCAACTGCATCATGTGTCAGTCTGTATTGTCTGTATAGTTTGTCACGACTGGCCATAGCAGATCTTACCTCGGCCGTTAGCCACGCAGATGAAGAGCGGGTAATTCTTACCAGTTTCTTTGGTGCATGTTTGTCAAATATTTCTAGTAGGCCTACCATTAAATTGAATGTATTTACTTTAGAGTTTATGTTCTGAGAATTACGTATATTATCCCAAGGCAAGTTATATGCATCATAGCGTAGTTTATTCTGGTCAATATGTCGTAAGTCTCGTATTGTAATGTAGCGTGGTTTATACTTAGGTATTCCAATAGAATAACATACGTACAATAGATCATGTGAAGAGATGCCAGGAGCAGGGATCTGTCCGTGTTTAATTACTTTCTGAGGTTGATTTGTCACAAGAAGATCAATTAAGGTATGGCTCGTATGGTCAGTGTAATGAACATGATTAGTAGCGTTCAGGGGTAAAACCGTCATGTTTGTGGCGAGAAATAAATTCAGTAGTCTGTTAACTTCACCAGCCTGCTTTAAAAGGTCAGTGTTAAAATCACCCATGATTATAATGTCGTCGTATGCCGAGGCAAGACCTGCTAATGTATCTTCAAAATCAGCAGTCTGTCTTATTTTAGGTGGCTTGTATACAATCCCTATTAATATCTTTTTATGGCAGTCTAATTCTACAAACATAAATTCTGGTCGCAGTATAAGTGTTGGGTCAGAAGTGGAAATTATCTTACATTTTAGCTCGTTTCTGTAATAAAGTAGAAGCCCGCCACCTATTTTGTCAATACGGTCATGGCGTAATATAGAGTATCCATCAAGGTTAGCTGCAGATGACGGCATGTCTTTACGCATCCAATTTTCACTGATTCCAATAATATGTACATTGTTTACTTCAAAAATAGCCTCTACCTCCTCCAGATGCGCTATTAATGACTGACTATTTAGGTGACAACACTGTAACGACCGCGGGTGGCTCTTAAGCTGCTCTTGCAACACAAGTCCCGTTGAAGCTGGTAGGGACGGGAGAGAAGGGGTGGGCGAAGTTAGGGGAGAGGAATGCAGGTCTATGGTATTGCCGTTGTCCTGGTCAACAAACATCTGAAAGTATGCAGTGGGAAATAAAATTAAGTAAGAAGTAAAATGAGCTTACCTGAGCAACCTGGTGAGCAGATCCACTGACTTTCACAAGCACACACATACACACACACAAATATAAGCTAATTACTATACACATAATTTCTTTCCTAGGTTCACTTGTTCATTCTACTCCCTGCCATGTTGTTTAACTGCATCATCGTGCATATTTGCATTTTGCTTCCATCCTCCCTTAAAACACAAATACGTCCATCTTGAGTCCAGCATTTCTGCAATCCCCATATATCCCGTGCCTGATTTAAGATAGTTTTTCTCACACTTGTGAGTGACTCAGTTAGCATGAGCCCACTGCCCTTAAAAGCTCGCTTCGCACGCCACACACGATCTCGATCATGATACCGAAGAAACTTGATGATAATCGGTCGATTTCCTTGCGAGACCACCTCAGCAGACGTTCGATATCGGCGGCCTAGCCTGTGGCAGCGATCCACATCAAGCAGTGAGATATCCACTGAAAGTTTATTTTTCAGTGTCTCGAGTGCTATTTTGTAGACGTCCTCAGACGGCTGCTCAGGGACCCCATGCAACAAGAGGCAGTTTCGGCGACTGTACTGTTCAGCCTCATCCAATACCTCGTCTTGTTTGTGAAGCCGGTTTTCCAGTTCCTTCAACTCCCCTTTAAGTCTGGAGATGTCATCACTGGCCTGTTTCTTGAACGCCTGGAACTCATCGCCAAGAGCTTGGAGCACGTTTGGTGGGTTGGCGGCACTGACAGCTGAATCTAGGCGAGCTTGATATTCTTTCAAGGAATCTTCGAAAGCCGATATCTTCCTAGCTACTTCCTTTAGAGACATCGCGTTTACTTTTTAGTGAAGAGGATGCCCAATAATATGACTTAGTTCACACGAATCAGCACTTTCTGCAACTTAACTTTCTATTTAAGCAGGGTGTAGCAAGAGCAACTTCACTCAACCGTCACACTTGCCGCCATCTTAGCTTACTTCCTTTTCCTGCAATAAGTATGTGATTAAAATAGAGATCAGATTATGTTTAATATATGTTGGATAGGTCTACACTGTACAATGTACAGTAGTTGCAAGTGGAGTCCTATTTTAAATTCTGACCAGATTTTCTCGTGCATTGAATGTATCTAGGATTATTCTCTCGCCATTAATTTCATCATTACAGAGTAGCCTTGTGTGTGGAAATGGACACACATGCAAGAAAAATATAGAGCCCTAATAGAGGAGGCCTTGATCCCTTTGTCATTTAACAGTTTCTTCTGTACAGTACCAACAGTTTTGTCTCCCAGAAAGTCAGCTAATCCCTGGTTTGTTAAAAAATGTTACCGTACTATTGTACCTTTTGTGTGATTTAAAATAGTCATTGAACGTAGAATTACTCAACGTTATTTTCCAGAAGAATTATGGCAATGATCATAGGTTTACGGGAATCAGTGAAGTGCAGGCTTCACTTGGCTGAAGTACAGTCCACATTTTGGTGTAGTGACTAGTTCTTGGGTGCCACTGCGGAGGTACTAGTTCGGTTTTCAGCTCAGCCAAGAAATTTAATTCTGCTCTGAGAGGTGGACTCAGGTTATCAGAGACCACACACACCCAAGTGCATAGAGCTATGTGACTGCATTGTTGAAAGCTCTAAATGAATCGACAACAGATTGAAGTAAAGAAAATGTTGGATTTATTCATATAAATAGATAACTCTCGAAATTGTGGTTAATGATTTCGATGCTTGGAAGGGTATGGTATGTAATTGCCCGCATACCGCCTTGTCAAGTCAAAATACTTTTAACTGGTTATCAATTAAATAAATGGACACATGCATTTTGTGAGCTTGATAATTTTCGTTCAGTTATTCTGTACAGGTTCATCAAGAAGGCATTCTTATCAGCAAGTAATTGAATGAAGTAAAACTACTTTAAATAATGTGTTTCAATTGGCCATAGACACCTCAAATTCAGGTCATTTTCACCTTTCTTTTTCTTCCCCTTTAGATAAATGATAGGCTTCAGGATTTGAGGATGTCTGAATGTGGATTAGAAATTTGAATGAGGAAGTTTCTTTGCATACATCTAATAATTAATGAAAGCTACAAGGGGATTTAAAGAAATTGCAATTTAGACTCACAGTTTGGGTGGCATGATGTGCCGTACAATAATGTGTGTTTGTAGTTCTAGAGAATGCATATACAGTCACGAGCAAAATAAAAAAAAAAAAAAAAAAAACTTACAAAAATACTAGTAATGATCTTTAAATTCAAATTAAGGAGTGGTTTCAGAAATAATAGTATTCGAAATGTTTTCATTTTGAAGAATACATTTTAATATTACATTTTTAATACTAAAAGCTCGCACGTCATGTTAATAGTTACTATCACAAAAACAATTAACACCTTCTATTGTCGTTTTTTCAATTTTGTCGCTTATTTTTGTTACTTAAAAATGCCACCTAAGTGAAAATATACAATGATTAAGCTCACACTTTAATCCATGTTACCAGTGGCATAAACTAATACTGAATATCTAGTGCAGAGGTGGCCAAACAGCACGCCGGGCGTGCTGGCTTCACGCCGGCGTGTTTCTGGCGCGTACGGCCTTGCAGCGATAGTGGAGAAAGACTGTATGTCTGTCTCTCTTGCTCGATTTCCCGTCTCACTCCCTCTCGTGCTGCTTTCAGCTCTTCACTGTGTCGAACGTCGAACTGTCGCGCACTGGTGTCCCTATCTTGCTAGCTGTAGTGTCACTTGACATTATTTGACCGCGTCGATATGTAGCCTAACGTTTGACTATGGCTGTTTGTTTGGTTTTTATTTCTAGCAGATTTCAAGAATTTACAAAGCTTTGATCTGCTTTTTATTTGTTCGTCAAGCCATTTGCAATGTATCACTCGAATTAAGGATATTTTTAACTCTGTGAAAAATCTGCCTGAATTCTATTCAAAATGTCCGCCTCGTTGCGTAGTGGCTAGCACTCTTGGCTGTCACCGCGGAGGCCCGGGTTCGATTCCCGGCTCTGCCAAGAAATGTAATTCAGGTCTGAGGGCTGAAACGGGGTATACTCAGCGTCGTGCGGCAAAAGTGAGTAGGGGTGGGTTCGATTCCCACCTCGGTCAATTTGGAAATGGTTTTCCGTGGTTTCCCACTTCTATCCCAGGCGAATGCCGGGATGGTTCCTAACTTAAGGCCTGGGCTGCCTCATTCCCAATCCTCATTTGAATTACAAATACACACACTATTAGAGTCATCACAATAACACAGGTTATCAAACAAATTTCACATACACCCAAGTACATGGGACTAAATGACCACGGTGTCGCAAAGCCCCTAAGTGAATCAATAACAACAAAAACAACATCCATTCAAAATTACTACAGCAAGAATATCCGAAATTGCACAAGTCTTATAAATGTTTGGAGCAACGTATATCTGCGAGACGTTTATATCTGCATTGATTGAAACTTAAAAAATCACTGCATCGTGGTTTGGTGTCTGCCAATAACCTCCGGTTGATTATTTTTCAAGCAATCGTACCGAACAATGAGCATATTGTAAATATGAAAAGAAATTGGAAACAAGGAAAATAAAAATGTGACCGAAATTGCAATGTCTCAAATGACTCCTATGACACCTTATCATTATTTCTGTTTCCTGAGGAGTCAGAAAATCGCTCACTGAACAGCAATAAAAGCTCACAGAAAACTTTAAATCAATGTGTAGCCTAATGATACAAACGAATCTAAGCAAACTTTTTACCTTGTTCTACCGACCACCTGTTTTGGATAAGGTAAACGGCAATCGTGCACTCGGCTCTAAGACTGACTTTCTTTGTACGGAAGGTGATTTCGTGAAAACGAGTTTTGATCACTAACCTTTCTATTCAAATCACTTCCAATTGTACTGCTTGATTCTCCTACATACCCCTGGAATTCGGTGGCATGATGTTTTATGTTATGCTGTTTAATGTTACACTACTTACGCACAGAAAATACGTGCAAACCAACTAGACACTGGGGGTTTGTAATCCTTATTTCTGATAGAGAGAAGTACATTTTCCCATTTATTCTGAGGCAACCTTGTTCCCTTCACAAAAATTTCGTTTGTTACTCATCGCAAATGCACAAAAGACAAAAGAGTCTGACCAATCGCAGTCTATAACAAAGGCGTTGCTTACAGCGGAGCTAACTTTTGGCAACTGATCGCTGACGGTGTCCGGCGGCATTGCATGCCAGCAACTTTTAACAATGCGCGACAAGGTAGCTCAGTAACCACCCGTTCACACTTTCATCTCCTTATTTTTAACCTATTTTCAGCATATGAAATACATATACTTATGATATCGACTTTTGTCCACGTGAGTGTGTGTCCCAAGTAACCTTTGAATGACTTGATCAATGTTAATGATATTTTTAGTAAGTTATTTCCGCATCCTTACACCTCAACCAGGCTTTTCAAATTAGCATAAATGTACCAGTCAAACATGGTGGCCGCGCGAAATATTTTAACAGTGTTACATATCTCGAAAACTATTAGAGCTATCAGCTTTATATATTGTACGATGATAGAGGACTATAAAACAAGCTTGCGGATATGACTTTCAATATCGTGATAAGCACAAATTCAATATGTCGACCATGTGAATGTTCAAAATTGAATTGCTTTTGCCATGACCTATCCTACGTCTGAATCTTTGTGCCATAATAGAGAACCAAAAACAAGTTTGTTGGTATGACTAAGTGTACTTTTTATATCTTCCTGATCTGAGTTCGTAGTTGAGAGGGTAGGATGCTAGCGGTTGATACGAAAATCCCCGGGTTCGTTTTCTGGCCTAGTCGTGGGGTATTTACTTTGGATGATTAATTCCCATGTATCACGGACTTAGTGTTTGTGATGTCTTCATCAATCATATCATCCTCATCACGTCGGGCTTTCTCTCCGAGTCTATGAGAGTACAGCACTTCCTTTCACCGAAAGAAACTATTCCTTCGATAAACTGCATTTACTTTCGTACCTTCAAACAATTTTCTATACTTGTGCATTTCCCTTTCAACCATATTTCCTTCGTATCCTTGCAGCTCTTGTTTACCTCATTTTTCAGACGTTTGTATTCTGCTTTTCCCTTTTCATCTCTTTCATTCATGTGCTTCCACCTTTCGTCCATTAATTCTAGTATATCCTGAGTTGTCCAAGCTTTCCCTCCTATTTTCGTTTCTATCAATGTTTATTTAGTTTTAGTTCATTGTGGATTTTGCTATTTTATGAGTCAACAGTGCCTATCCCTCAGCATGGGAAGTTCGTTCAGTGTTCTACATTGGTCGTTCTCTCATTCAGTTTGTCTATTGCCCATACTTTTGACTTTTGGCTTTTCTTCAGTATTTAAGCTTCAATCTGCATTTCATAACAACCAGATTGTTTTCATGTCAGCCCAGAGATTTTTGAAGTCCAAAATTTGGAATCTTCCTGCATTTAAACTGTTAGCCTACTAGACGCACTTGCCTGTGCCGTCCCGCCTAACAGCTCAAATAAACATGATCTACAACTAAATAAACAACAGAACTGTTGCTAGACACATACTGTACATATGGAGCCTCCCCGACTACAGGTCTAATGAACAATGGACTGCCACTAGTACATAAAAAGCTTACAGTAAATGGGATGATAAACACAAGTCATTATTATTGTTATTATTATTATTATTCCAACCAACCGAGGTAGGTTCGTGTGATAAGGCGCAATGCCACGAGGCTAGTCTGTTTTAGACTCGGTGGACGAATATGTTCGAACCTCACTGATCTCTGACCTACGCCGTCCTGTGCTGGAACGTTCTCTTATAATATGCCACGGGCGGTTCCTTCCAACCCCTTACTCAGTCCCGTTTCATTCATCTTCATTTATTTCATATTTCAGAAGGGGCTTCCGGACGAAAAATCCATCCATTGCTCAGTAATTCATCGCATCTCATCCCCAACCCCGCAAAAACGGGAATAATACAGGTAGACATAGGCTACATACATTATTATTACATATAAGCGTGGCGCAGTGGTAACGTTCTTGCCTGCTGTGGCTAAGGTTGTAGGATTAAATTCCGGTGCAGTCAGTTGGCATTTTAGGGTGCGCACATGTGAGGGAGCTGTGTCTGTAGATTTACTGAGCCATTAAAGATCCACTTCGGGGTGAAATTCCGGCACATGTGCGTCTCTATAAGCCGAGTAGCTAAAATGGACGTAAAAGAAACATTAGAATTTTTATTTATTTTTAAGTAAGCTATTTAATTTTTGGGTCTTTCGCCTTATTGGTATTTCGCTTAGGCATACCGACGCGTATTTACGTAATCATAGATGTGCTGGATTCCTGTGTTTTGTAACGTGGACGTCTCTGATCGAGGAACGCGACAGACTAATACATTGACCTACAATTCCAATATCATTTATTACGCAAGCACAGGAGTGAACTTCCGGTTCAGGTGAATCTCTCCTTCCCTCGCCGACCTTGGAGGGGCGAGAAGACGAAGGTGCGGTGTCGAGCTAACCTACTCTTAATGTGTGCCACGCCGCTCTTCGCGAAGTTGTGCTCACCACTGGGTCACACTCGCCCGCTTGCTTGCCATGAGTGATGAATAGACAGTGAAAAGACAAGTCTTTCAAGAGTGTAAGTACTTTCAAGTTTCATTGTTATATGCTAGGTTTATTGCTTGTTAAACATTCCATTTCGTCCTTTTCTGAGGGTAAATTCACAAACGGTTTACTTATTGTTGACATGTAACACGGGAGGTGTGCCGGCTTTGTGTTGTTTCTGGTTAAGTGACCTGTAAAACTTGTCATGCTGAAATTCACCTTTATCCTACTCATATAAAATGTATTGGCGTAACGAATTGTGTAATGTTAAAAGAGAAGTGGAATCTATTTTTAAGTGCGATGTTGTGTGGAGTTCCACCTTTCAGGTAGACAAAACCTCCATGGTTTATTGGGACCCGACTAGTTGAGTTCGAATCATACGGAAAATGCAGAGAATGATGGAAGAGGCTAACCGAAGTTAACGGAATAGAGTGCTTTAAGTTACTTATCGTTTACTACTGTAATCTTATTGATTTCTTTCGGTACTAATGGTACCTTGGGTTACCAGTTCCTCGTACTTGTGCTTAGGAAACCTTTGCTATTATGGTGTCCTACAATTAAGTGGACTACGTCTTGACAAACGTGTTAAGAGAGTGACACTCTGGGTTGGCAACGAAAGTCACCTTGTATCAGAATCAAAATATAGTTGAACTTCTATAAGTTGAACTTATATATCTCGAATTTTTGATATCTCGAAGAAATTTTAAATTCCCAGCGAAGTTCTACACACTATATATCATGTTCTTTCTGTAATTCGAAGTTCTATTGTTTGAATATTTCGATAACCCGAATGATATTTTGTTCCCCAGACATAAAATATATCTTTAATTTGAAGTAAGGGTGAAAATGCAGTTGAATTACGTTTTTCTAGGTGTAACATGGGGATTAAAATATCGGTTCAGTTGTGTAGGGTACCTGGACTTTGTATTTCTATCAATGTTCTGCCAGCAGCTTATTATGTACGAAATTCCAGCTAATACGCTGTCAACCAATATAAAATAAACACAAGAATTATGCCGCTATGCAGGAGTCACATTTTTGAAAGGAACATAAGTTACATACAGTAAAATTAATCGAAATGTATCTGCAATATTTGAGCAATAACGTTTAACCCTAGTTAGTATACCTGCATGAGTAGACCTAGTGACAATAACAGCATGACTTAGCAACAGTTGACTATTTATGTATTTATGGTACAGTAATAGAACCCCAATTTTTAATGTAGGCCTATTTCTATATCTCGAATTTTCGAAGTAATTTTTCTTTACGAAAGCACTTCGAGATATCGAAGTTGGACTGCACTTAACTTTGGATTCACAGTCTCCTCGTCAGCACGTCTATCACTTGGCCATCGGCTATGATGGGCAATATCTAGTATTCAGTAGCCTGCTTCCAGTCGACCAACCGGGTCAGGGAATGGAATGAATGAAGCCCCCATCTAGCGGCGAGGATATGAACTGTGCCGGTTGCCGAAGCCTGTCGCACTCCCCTGGGGCAATGATTAAATGAATTACAGATGAAATGAAACGACAGTGGAGAGTGTTGCTGGAATGAAATTTGTGACAGGGAAAACCGGAGTACCCGGAGAAAAACCTGTCTGCCTTCGCTTTGTCCATTACAAATCTCACATAGAGTGACCGGGATTTGAATCACGGACCCAGCGGTGAGAGGCCGGCGTGCTGCCGCCTAAGCCACGGAGGCTCGGTATTCAGTAGTAATAATAATAATAATGTTATTTGTTTTACGTCCCTTTTAACTACTGTGACTTTTAGAGACGCCGGGGTGCCGGAATTTTGCCCCGAAAGGGATCTTTAACGTGCCAGTAAATCTACTGACACGACTACCTCGCATTTGCGCACCCTCAAATGCCAGCTGACTGCGCCAGGATACGAACCTGCAACCTAGGGCCCAGCAAGCGAGAACGTTACCGCTGAGCCACGCAGCCAGTCTGTATTCAGTAGTATTATCTCGACTTAGTATGAAACAAAGTCCCCGATTCTTGGATGTTACGGCTAAACTCGAGAACCACTGGATGGATTTTGATGTGGTTTTCACCACTCTGTAAATGATATCTCGAGGATGATTTATGTAGAAAATAATTTATTTATGATCAAAGGAAGCCGAGCAGTAACGATTTCAGTGGAAAAGTCGAAAAATAACCTGGCGTCCGAGCCCTTTGTAAGCTTACGCTGGGCAAACCGTTAAAATATCTAAATACTATGAGTGTAAGAATTGTTCAGCATGAAAAGTTCTACAAAAAAGTCCGCGAGAGCATATGTCTATCTTTAATACATCGCCCACTATGAGTGATTTTACGTTTTAATTTCTTCCATGTCCATTCAACTATTGAGGCGACAGATTACGAGCTAACTAAGGGCGAGTCTATCATCCCTGTTACAGCCTAGCTAGCGGGCGAACCTATTGCCCCAGATATAGCCAGCAGCAAACCGTTGAGTCATGTTGAGTTAAGACTTCCGAGAAGGGTGGTTGTGTTTGGAGTTTCCCTGGAAGTGCAACTCGGGTTTTCTGCATTTCGCCTGCAAAACACAGTCAACTTAAGATTGGAAGGAAGGGGGATTTGAGTTTCATTCACCTCGCCATTTCCTGGAAATGCAACTCACATTTCGCCTGTAAACTTTTCGTTCCGCAAAATTCACAGTCAATTAATGATTGGACGGAAGGGGGATTATATTAAATTAAATTATACTGATTGGCGTATAATCTCTACTTAGTATAAAACTAAGTCCCCGATTCTTGGATGTCACATGTAATCTCGAGAACCACTGAATGGATTTTGATGCGGTTTACACCATTCTGTAAAGGATATCTCGAGGAAGGTTACTGTTGGAAATAATTTATTTATGACTAAAGGAAGTCAAGCACTAACGATTTCAGTGAAAAGGTAAAAAAACTGGCGTCCGTGCGATTTTTAAGCTTAGACTGGGCAAACCGTTAAAAATTTCTATATACTATGAGTGTAAGAATTGTTCAGCATGAAAAGTTCTACAAAACAGCCCAGGAGAGCATATCTCTATCTTCAATACAACGCCTACTATACTGTAAGTGTTTTTACGTTTTCATTTCTTCCAACAATCTCCATTCAGTTACTGAGGCGACAGTTTACGAGCTAGCTAGGGGCGAGTCTATCACGCCAGTTACAGCTTAGCTAGCGGACAAGCTTATTGCCCCAGATACAGCCAGCAGCAAACTGTCGAGTCGTGTTGAGTTAAAAACTTTAGAGAAGAGTGGTTGTGTTTGGAGTTTCCCTGGAAGTGCAACTCGGCTTTTCTTCATTTCGCCTGTGAACTTTTCGTTCCGCAAAATTCACAGTCAAGTTAAGATTGGACGGAAGGGGGATTTGTGTTTCATGCACCTCGCCATTCTTAAATTACGTCTGACAAGAATTTGTTGCACAAGCTTCTCCATGACAATATAATTAATAGTCCAGTCAGTGATTTTAACACATCTTGCCGAGACGTAAAACGGATATTGGTCGTTGTTCATTGGCATTGGAAAAAAAGCGCTTATCACGTAATGCATTCATAACTGTTCCCGTGCGAAGCCGGGTCAGGTTGCTAGTATTCAAATAAAGGAAGGAAGCTTCTAGTTTTAAGTGACCGTTAATCTTGCGATCATGAGCCACGGGACCTCCTTATTACGTGGAATACGCACCAAAGGACCTGACATGTCACTTCAAAAATCTCACTTGCATTGACCGGGAATCGAAACAGTTCCACTTTGGTGAGAGGAAAACAGCTTAACCACTGGGCCACACCAAGCCCCCTATTCAAAAAAGTATTATCCTCTGCGGTAGAGTGAATTGCGTGATGTAGCTTAATTGGAATTTTTCTTGGACAGGGAACTTCAATGCTTGTAACTGAACCTACGATAACTTATTGAACGTACGGAGATATTGTTTCTGGTCAGATTTAGCACGTAACTATATAAAATTAATAAATAGGTCAACTTTTCCCCACGAAACAATCAATTGAAATTGACTGACATGTGATGAAAGTTATGGGAGCATGCAGGCCTAGAATAGGGATGCATCTGCGGAACCCGGAGAAAACAACTCCTTTTTCCAACATTCTTTCCAAAATCGAAGTAAAATAGTGTATTAGAAATTAAAGTAAGAATATTAAGCTGTGCATTTGAAGTTTTGTAATTATTCATCAAGTAGACAAAGTGACTAAGACGTCAAATATAATACTGTATACTTATGAAATATGGATAGTTCCAAGCCAACATTGAGCAGAGGCCTCCTTATAAGCTACTTTAGATTATAATACGTAGAAAGAGTGTTACATTTTCTTACTGATAGTGAATGCTTTCAATCCCTTCGCGTGCTAAATTTTAAGCTTTGCCAATGTCCATGACAACATGCAGACTGGAGGCAAGTTACGAAACATGAAGTAAGTGAGAAAGGCACTAATGAAAGGTGAATGAAGACATTTAGCGCACTAAATGACTGAATAGTTCTAAGTGAAATAACCATAGTTATGTAGTTGACAATCCATTGTTGGATGTCACTCCTCGAACCCGGCTCTGCCAAGAAGTTTAAGATCGAACGTTTTGTCCCCTGGGTCCATGATCACTCTTCGTAGCCCTAAGAGCAAAATATAAAAATACAAAAATTCTTAAAAATGCGTTGGAGGAATAGTACTTCAAATTCTCATCGATGTCCCTGATCACATGCTATACATACTGTAGTGCACAAACATAGGCTATAAGTAGAGGCATGATTTTTTCGCACTGATTTTCGAGCGATTTCGCGAGGATACTAATTTTCGCGTTATTTGCGAAATAGATAGGCTATTGCTGTATCGCTTTAGTGAAATTCTAAAATTTATCATTAAAGGTTTCATTATTGTGGTTCGGAATTATTTATATGAATGGTAGATATATAAATTACTAGTAAGCATCCAATATTATTTTATTATATTCCTGATTTTGCATTAATTTTAATGCTAGCAGTGACTGAATTATTTCAACTTGTTGAATCTTTGTTCGCTCTTCTCTTTCGTTTCACACATAATCTTGAAACAAAATTTCAAGCTCGTTAATCACTACAGATTTCACTGTAATATCGCGCTTATCACGAAATAATTGAATTTCACTTTAAAATGGCCTTATCGCTTTAATTCGCGAACATAATATCCTTATTTTCTTAACCAGCAACATATGAATCCTAAAGACTTCGCAAAGTCACTTCAAAATATTTTTTGTAGCGTTTATTGTTAATACGAAAAAATCATGCCTCTAGCTATAATGGATTGGGTCTGTTCTGCGCCATGTGAAAAGCTCAAACACAGCATAGATTATTAACAGCTGTCACGTACTTTGAAAAGGGTCCTTGTTATTGTTATATCACATTAGATGCTGGGGATATCTTAGTTATCTGCTCCATATACTTCTATGGTAACCTACGTTTCATGGTGTGTGATGTAATCTAATCATCAGGGTCCAGGGTAGAGGTAGATACTTGAAACTAAGTACCATTCCAGCATTCATCTGGAGGGAGTGTGATCAAAAAACCGGGGCAAAAACCACACTCTAGCAGCGGGATTCGATCTGTTGATCTCCGGAATTCAGCTCCACCTTGCAGCTTACAATGTTGGAGGAGAGAATCGGCTGCAAAACAATACCCTACTAGGCATACTGACTTATAAATGCAACTAATTCCTTGAATAACTAAAATAGCCTATTCTATTGGTACTTCACATCACAAAAATCTTCTGTCAATTGACTAAACTATCCATGAGTAAATTGAGTTACGAGTTCGAAATTAATACCCTGTATTTTATCACAATGTAGATCGTCTACCAAAGCTATTTAGTCCTTCACATGGGCAATCTATTTAATTGATGGGTGAGTTTTGTGATATGAAGGACCAGTAGCATATTTTAAAATATGCTATGTTAGTTCTTTACGGAACTACTTATCTATTTTTAATATCTTGGTTCTCACCCCATTTTATTGGCCACCCTTAATCATATCATGTGGTTTATTTAGGTTGAAATATATGAATTTTGCGTTGGGAATAGATTTTCATTTAAAGAAAACACCCATATCTCTGCCCGTGGCCGGATTTGAACTGGTAGCCAAGCGTGAGCTCAGAATCTGTTACAAGATCAACTGCTGAGCCACTCCAACCATCCTTCTGTGTAACGATCATTTAAGGCCCACGTTTCATTGTAGAGAATAAGACTGCCTCTATTCCTCTCAGTTGTATCTCGGATGTGCTCTGGAACTGATGACGAGTCAAGTATAGGTCACAAAATGTGGTGAGTCACCAATCTGAATGGGTCACTATCATATTATCAATGAAGTTTCAGACGTCTCCTGACATAATCAAGATGTGGTCCAGTGAGCAATTGTGTTCCAAACAACCAAATGTACAAAAATTGAGGTATTCGTAGATCTGCAATGTTACACCATCCTTTTACTTCAAGTAACATATTTGTATTATATAAAACAAACGAGTGATTGTTGGTGGTGATAGCAGGTTAAGTAACTATGCTAAAATATATACGGACCTTCAAATTCTTGAATATTATTATTAATAATAATAATAATAATAGTAATAATACTAATAACAAAATCAACAACAACATCAACACCAACACCAACATCACAACAACAATAATAAGAATTATTTTTACGCCCCTTTTAACTACTGGGACTTTTAGAGACGCCGGGGTGCCGGAATTTTGCCCCAAAGGGGATCTTTAACGTTCCAGTGAATCTGCTGACAGGGCTCTCTCAAAGTGCTCCCGGCTCTGCCAAGACATTCTAATTCTAGTGTGAGAGCTGGAACTTGTTGCACTCAGCTTTGTGAGGCAAAACTGAGAAGAGGTGAGTTCGATTTTCATTTCAGCCATCCTAAAATTGGTTTTCCATGGTTTTCCTCTTCCACCCCAGGCAAATACCGGGATGGTCCCTAACTTAAGGCCACGGCCACTTCCTTCGAAACCCTAGCCTTAATTAGTAATACACACACTACTACAGACAACTTAATAACACATGTTATAAGATATATTCTACACACCCAATCACAGGGCTGATGACTACGACCTTCTGTACCCTAAATGAAACAACAACAACCATGAAGGAAGTGACATGCCAGTGGGCGAAGACAAGAGTTTGAGATTGTGGAACTGTGCGAAGCACCTGCCACTTGATCGAGTCCGCTTGGGGCATGACTGATTGTCTTGTCTTTAAGTTTATGTCCAATTGTATATACTATTGTTGACTCGTAATAAACAAGTAGGAAATAAGTAAACTATACAATTGATTATATAATAACAAACTGCCGTTGGTTGCGTTGGCCGAAAGAACAAGAAGAAAATAAACCCAGTGCTTTCATATTATGTGACGAATTGTGACACCTACATTCTTTTGTAAATCATTTTTGATTGATTTAGGGGATTTGCGATATCGTGGTCATGTAGCCCCGAGTACTTGGGTGTGTGTGGATTTTGTCTGATAACCTGTTTGGCTGAATTATGGTGTGCATTTGTTATTCACATGAAGATTGAGAAGGAGGCGGCCGTGTCCTTAAGTTAGGAACCAACCCAGCATTTTCCTGGTGTAAAAGTGGGAAACCACGGAACACCACTTTCAAGATGTCTGAGATGGGAATAGAACCCTCCTCTTCTCAGTTTTTCCTCACGGGACTGAATGTATCCCGCTCCAGCCCTCAGACCAGAATTATAATTCCGTGGCAGAGTTGGGAATTGAACCCGGACCTCCGGGGCGACAGCCAAGAACTCTAGCCGCTACACCACGAGGGGGTCCTTTTGTAAAGCATTAGCCGACATGATAAATATGTTGTTGATATTGCCGCAGGGGGCGATTGAGAATACTTTAAAACCTACAATTCCATTATAGATATTACTTTAGGAGAAACTCCGACCATTGGAGCATAACTACACTGTAGTTTATTGTCTGTACCACCAATGAAACTATTTAAGCTTATGTCTCTCAGATTGATAGAATGATTGTTGGTTACAGACCTGATGTGGCCAGATATAGCCTAGATAATGCTACCTCGGCCATCCTCTCACGAATACATATTATGCTCGAAACTCACAGGTGATTCTACTCAATCACAACACTGCAGACCTCTCCAAATTATAGTCAGCGGGAGCCCCACCCTCTCGATATTTCAATGGCGATATTTCAGTGGCAAGCCGTATAAATGGGATTTGAACTCGGGGAGACAATTTGCGATGTCAGAAACAGTAGTTTTTACTGTATGTTACTTTTTTGACAATTGTAATTTTTGATTGAAAATTGCTCTTTTAAGTCGCCTTCATCATCTCCAAAAACTTAAGTTCTAGTTCAAATACTGCAATATTCATTGATTTATGATACGGGAAATGAGAAAGATCTTTGTCCATAGATTAAGTAGCACGTTAAAAATCCTCTTCTAGGACAACATTCTTGCACTATCACAGCATCTCTACCGGGACGATAAGACAATTTATGGAACTATTACCAGGCCACTTTGAACGGTTATCTTCTTCTCGTCCACCTCGGGACATAGTGGCTAGCATTCTTTGCTGTCACCACGGAGAATCGGGTTCGATTTCCAGCTCTGACAATAAATTTACTCTTGATCTGAGGGTTGGAAAGAGGTACACTCAGTCTCGTGAGGCATAACTTAGAAGAGGTGGGTTCGATTCACACCTCAGCCATCCTAGTGGTTTTCCATGGTATTTCTCTTGTACTCGAGGCAAATGCTGGGATGGAAACTAAATCTCGGCCATCTCCTACCCAAAGCCTATCTCCAGTTAAGAAAATACACGAACTAGAACAGCTTATAGATCTCACACGCACTTAAGTACACGGGGCTACATGGCCACGATGTCGCAAAGACCCTAAATGAAATAACAACAAGCGAACGGTTCTCAACGGGCGAATTATGTCAGTGAAGGTAACATACTCATTTCTAACTGGTCTTTGGAAAATATCACCATTGTTTGTATTCGGCTTTGACTCAGTTTCTATCATCTACCGAAACTACTGTAGGGGAAATGGATAACAACTGAATGAAGAAATATAATAGTTAGTCAACAATTATGACAATGATGTTTCGCCATTTTATTATACTAGTTGAATCAGACGCCTGTTTACCAGCTCTTGATGGATGCAGTATTTTTGCGTTTGTCTGTAGGCTAGAGTAAAATGTGGCTTTTCATCGATATCTCAGTCTCATTCATGGCTGTGATTATATGGAAGCTACTGAGGTATGAGTGGTGCTGAGTAATGACCTTCAGGGCACAACTTGTGTCGGTGGATGCTGTGAAAGGTTCTACTCCTAGGGTTGGTACTGCTGTAATGACTCAGTGAGGAAAGCAATGGCAAATTACTTCACTCCTCACCTTGGTTAGTACGCCTCATTATATTGCTCCCTTTGGTTTTAGTGGGTTTCAGCCCACATAACCGATAGTGGCACTTTTTGAGGATCCAACCAGCCTCTAGGCCATAGGTGGGCAATGAGAGGGCACAGCTCCTGGAGCCAACTGCATGAGCGCGAGCGGAGCCAAGGAGCCAAGACCAGCTGACTGCTCACTAATCGTTTATGCTGGAACGACTAGATGGCAATATACGCAGTCAAGGCGCAAGCATAGGTACAGCTTTGTACCTGGCTGAGTAGGCCTATATTATGTGTACGGCCGTACGCTAAATATGAATCATGATCAAGCTTAGCACATTTTTATGAACAGTTTTCGCAAACAGATTTCCCAAACATGCACAAAATGACTGCCAAACTTCTATCAATGTTTGGTTCAACACATCTGTGTGAGAAACTGTTCTTTCTAATGAAGATATCTCCACGAAGAGCCTCTATAACTGACTCACATCTCACTGCCGTTCTTCGAATTGCAAGTGCAAGATCGATGGCTCCAAATGTAACCCGTCTGCTTCAGCGAAAGGATAAGCACACCTCCTCATCATCTGCAGAATGACAGTTCAGATACTGTATATAAGAGCTTGGTCTATGTTTTGTTTATAGTGAATTATATTTATTCATGTATTTATTTCTGTACTCCTACAGCAAGTTTTCGTTCCTTGTGTTCTAAACAAGTTGTTAGGTTGGCTTATTGTAGTTTCAAGACTATCGGTAGTGGGCAAAGGAGTGTGTACTTATCACTTATCAGCTGTCAAAGTAATTATTTATGTTTCCTACACAGAACCTAATAAAATGAATATAATTAAGCGTATGTACGTAGCACCATAATCTAATCATCTAATGCACAAATAACAGGGCACAAGTATAACGCTGTTGTGATACGCCGCTTGTAACGGGAAGCTGTGCAAGCAGCTACAAGGTTAACTTCGGTGAGAGCTCATACTAAGCTCTTTCTCCTGCCGGAGCGGGAGCGCTGCTCAATGAGGCGAATTGTGCCCATCTCTGCTCTAGGCTGACTACCTAACAGACAGTTGAATCAGCTGCTCCTGCCAATATTGTGATAATGCAGCCCAACAAACGTGGGATCTTCGTGAGATTCATATCGCTGGCTTAGAACCAGAATAGCGTATCTACAATGGTAATCCTATTAGGACTCTGCTAACATCTCATGCAGTACTAATGCACTGTAAGAACATCCTGCAAAGGATTCTGAACACTATTATCGTTTCCACCATGTGACAACACACCGTTCGAAAAATATGACATACTTTCAATCTCTTATCGTACGTCATTGTGCTGCTAACTATGTTAATATGTCGTGTCAAGTGACCGGGTACAGCAATACACGAAATAAGCGTTTGAAATGATGATACAGTGACGTGGAGAGCGAATGAAACAGCTTACTGGACACGTAATATACTCTAGGGCATTCTTAGTACACGTCTCACGCACACCTGTGGCGTAGCGCATGTGGCCAATCACGATTTGAAATATTAAAACTTTCTACATTGATATGAATCTTCAGTGTTTATGCACAGGTCAGTGCGTGCCACAAATAAGCAGGAAATCGCCTCTATTCTTGTTTTTTGTTCGCTACGCACACTGCACTGCTATGCGGTCGGAATGAAGTAGCTTCAGTCATTCGCAATGTATTCCACGAACGAATACGTTGAAATGATCCTTATTTAAGGGGAAGCAAGAGAGAATTCTTTGCAGGGACCACGTCTGTACAGGTATCCGGACAGCCGATATTCAACTTAATAAACTTTATGCAGTGTTGAAAGGCATTTACGAACAACAGGGGCATTTCACACGATACCGTCTGTCCGAGAGAAGACCGTAACGCGGGTACATGGGTAATTTCAACAACAGATGAACATCAGCCAGGCTTCCGTACTACGAATACTGCATGGTGCATGCGTAAAAATATCACCCCTATCAACTACAGCTAAGCCAGGAGCTCCACGGATGGGATTTCGCAGCTCGAATGAATTTCTTGTTTTTTTTTCATTCATTTTAGGGGCTTGGAACATCTTGGTCATCAGCCCCGTGTAGTTGGGTGTCTGAAGAACATGTCTGATAACCTGTTTTTATGTGATGACTGTAGTAGTGTGTGTAACTGTCTTAGGGAAAAGGATGACGTATGTGACCCGGGACTTGAAGTGAGGTACTATCCCGGCTTTTGCCTGGAGGAGTGTGGAAAGACCCGGGGAAAACGACAATCAGGATAGTCGCTGCCCGTGCCGGGATTCGAACCTGTGATCTCCGGACTTTCTGCAGCTGCCCTCGCAGCCGTGGTGCACGATTTAATGAGTATGGCTACGCCGCGGAGAATCAATTTCTGACAGTGGCTGTTGGGAAATCTGGAAATATGAAGCAGCTTTCCTACCGACAATCTTGTTCTTGGCCGAATCGTGACTCCACATTAATGGTGCCGACAATTGCCACAGTATGCACTATTGGAGGTCTGACAATTCTCACATGGTGCAACAGGCAGTCAGTTAAGTGCAATGAGGAGTGAATGTCTGGTGAGGAATCTTGGGTGATTGTTTTATTGGGAAGCATTTATTTGAAGGCCATTCAACAGGTCTACGCAAGACCGCGATTATTTCCTGATGGCACATGCGCGGGCAATGAGTTTTGCATGCGGTCGAGTCCATGTGCTGCAGCGTTATCGAGGGGGGAGGAACGTCCACTTCGCTAGTTTCTAGGGATATGTTCACATAGGCTCCTATTGTAACTCTTGATGTACTTCACGTTAGTGTGTCTCCCAGGAGCACACCAACAGTTACTACTTACACTTTCTACGCCGTGAACTCCCAACAATGTAGTTTCAACAGGATGGATCTCCACCATATTGTAATAATCTGAATAAGAGATACATCCAGGAAAATGGCCCACCAGGTCGCCGGATATAATGAACCCTTCAGAATAGCAGTGTTTTATGCAAGAATCTTGATCAAGGGGTCGCGCTCAGTTCATAGTGTGATGTTTACGTCCGCCAAACAACATGCTTTACTGAGGCAAGGGTCATAGGATAAAAACTGTAATTAAGAAAGTAAGGAGACAAGACGTAAGATAATAACAAGATTTAATAACTAATTGTGCATAAAAGAAAATAAACAAACAATAATAAAAAAAATATCCTCCCTGAATTTTTCCCTGACAGGGATATCTAACACTTTGAGGAGTCAGATGGATCTCCCCCTTTATAATAAAATTGTGGATCCTAGTTCCACTACCTTGCATTTGAGTTTTATGTGCGCGTGATGACTAACTACGAGAAAATGAGTACTTGGATGACCGTTCGTTTACAACGGGTTAACAGCCACGGTGCTCACGAACAATCATCACGTAAATCAACGTTTATGGATATGGGCATGACATTAATAAAAACCCTAAACTCTAATGACTGACACACACACTACAAATCTATTATTTACAGGAATCTCTCTGAGATCCTCATTAGCGCGAAGACGCACTTAACAACATGAGCTACCAACTGGCCAATTGCTCAATACACACAAGGAAAGACAGCATTACACGTGACTCACGGGTCACTGAAATGAAAATAAACCTGGAATAAACCAACAACAACAAAAACCTGACCGGCTAAGATTACTTTATATGAACGAAACTGCATGTTAAGGTAACGCTTCGGAGATTATCGTGATTCGTAGGCAACTCCCATTTATTTCAACAATTTTTACCATTGATCAGTTCTTATCTGATATTCAAGTAATTAGGGAGCCAACGAGCACTCCTCACTAATGACCATGCTTTGCACGTTCAGACAGCCTTGTGAAACACCTCCCCCCTTTCCTCAAATACTTGTCGTGTCCCAGTCCAGTGTATATAAATAGCTGACCAGCTGTTCCGTTACCTCACGGAATCAACAGCAACAAAAATCTCATCCAACTCAACATATGGTCAGACATAATCACATATCCACAATTGCCCTCGCAAGGATACAATATGGACCGGGTACCAAGCTGACAGAAATCAGTCTCAGCTGAAATTCCCGCTTGTAATACCACAAAAATACACACATACACACATCTGGGACCGACATGACGCTTTTCACACAGGTCTGCTGAATAGGTGCTCACAAACATTAAACACAATATTTAAACCTACGATAGAGCTGATTACTCTTCGTCACAAATTACATTGCTCCAATTGGCAATAGTCACACTGAATCTGATCAATAATAAATTTTAAACAATTTTAATTACCCTCCAATCTACTGTATAATTACATTAATTCAGTCCTACTTCTGAAACACAACAGATCTCCGAGAGACGTTTTTAACCGCATTGCGTAACATATGCAAACACGGCCGTTCACATAGCTACGTTAGTTAACACAATACAAAAACAAGAACCTTCCACTAACTACATTCGTGCGAGCTGCTTCCATACAAAAGTGTGTCAGACCAAAACTAAATATACTACGTTAATCACACAAGCAATGTATTTACAAAAATATGTCCCATAAACCATAAGTTAATTTATCAAATAATAAAGAATATTATTTTGTACTCATCTCTCTTGTAGCCACCCGTCAAAGAACGTCTGCTGCCATTTCCCAACTGAATGGTTCTATCTCATCTCAGCCATCTGGACGGAGTGTTGAGAATTCCAAACTTCCTCTGTAGTCGTCGGTGTCATCTCTGGCGCTGCTTCAAAAATTAGATTATTATACACTTGATATCTGACTACTAAATTCGCTGTTCAGGTACTACTTTCCCTGTCACAGTTCGTTGGCGAATTATCGACGATACTGCCCCTACAATATAGTACTGTGACTATCTATCACTGAATTTAACACTTTTCAATAACTTCTGTGTCCAAGACACACAAAATAATAATCAACCTGTGTCCACGACACACAAAATAGAAGTCGTTCTGTCCGCAGACGAACACAGTAATAAGACGACTACGCCCGTAGACGCACAGAATAATAGTCTACGTCCTCAGACGAACAGAATAGAAGTCCACGTCCGTAGACGCACAGAATAGAAGTCCACGTCCGTAGACGCACAGAATAGTAGTCAAAGTCTTGGCTCTTCATGCCACTTATAAAAGAACTGGCCCTAGGTCTCGATGGGGGGGGGGGGGAATTTATGTAAAAATTTTTCGAAATAATTGTGGTACAGGCATGAAATAAATATCACTGAACTCGTAACATTGCACAGGTCAAGAATATGCTCATTAATCCTAGAATCGATCGTAGAGATTTTGTCTAGGCGATTTCCCGCGTGAATGCTAGCCGAGCGTACCCACGCTAGACCTGCCGCGTTAACTAGGCATTCTTCTCTCATTGGTTCTAACATTTTCTGTAATTTGGCGGTTCATAGCAGATCTTGGCGTCGTAGGAGTGTCCAGCCTGCTCATCAGCCACTCACATTACTGCATCATATTTCTTCTAGGCGCGAATATCACAATGAACATACCAGCAGCATGTCTCACTGCGCGTCGCTTCTATTTGAGGCGGCCCACCTGTCCTTCTGACACATCGCTATGCTATTTCCTTTCACAGCTAAAATATTTAGCCTATTGTCAACCTGCTTCAGGTATGTCCCCGCTGTCTCCAACCAATGCTTGAAATTTCCTCACCTCCGTCTGGCTACTTTCATGATGCTGGTTGAAATATTTATTAATTGGAGAAATAAAACATAGAATCATTTATCCAACAGAGGATAAAAGGGTTCAATAACGCCATTAGATTTCTTTCTGTGGGAGCATTTGAAACAAACAGTTTACACCCAAGAGCCAAAAATTCACGAACACCTTCGAAAACGTATCGCCGAAACCTGCAGGCCAATAACAACGGCTACGCTACAGCACACTAGGGTGCCGATCTCCGGACTTTCGATGGCGTGCCTAGGTGTGCAGAAACCAATTAAGTCTTCACTTCGAGCACTTGTAAACGTAACTAACCATTGTAAGTGCAGTTTGATCCCCCTCTCCGTCACTATCTATCCCGCCTTCGTCCAACCTTGCTGGTATATTGGCTCTTCTTAGGGCTACATACACTTTCAACCATTGGAAATGTGCCTACAAGAGGATACATGTCATGTACTTTAAGATATAAATAAAAATGAAAAAGTATCTTAACGGGCGTCACGAACCTGTCAAATGTAACATTGGCACACCTTAGAGTTTTGGTAGCTCTTACTATCTAAGATATACTGTACTGCGACACAGTGCGAGTAGATCATAGCTCATGCGATAGTTTCAACACGGTCGCAATACCCACTTCGTGTTTCACAGGCGTTTAATTTACGTATCAGTTCACTTAAAGAGCGCTCGTGTTGTTTTAATTATTTAATAACTAGCAACCCGACCCGGCTTCGCCCGTGAACAGTTATGAATGCATTATGTGATAAGCGCTTTTTTTCCATTGTCAATGAACAACGACCAATATCCGTTTTACGTCTCGGCATGATTGGTTAAAATCACTGACTGAACTATTAATTATATTATCATGGAGATGCATGTGCAACAAATTCTTGTCAGACGTAATTTGAGAATGGCGAGGTGCATGAAACACAAATCCCCCTTCCATCCAATCTTAACTTGACTGTGAATTTTGCGGAACGAAAAGTTCACAGGCGAAATGAAGAAAAGATGAGTTGCACTTCAAGGGAAACTCCAAACACAACCACCCTTCTCTAAAGTTTTTAACTCAACACGACTCGACAGTTTGCTGCTGGCTGTATATGGGGCAATAAGCTCGTCCACTAGCTAAGCTGTAACTGGGGTGATAGACTCGCCCCTAGCTAGCTCGTAAACTGTCGCCTCAGTAGTTGAATGGACATGGTTGGAAGAAATTAAAACGTAAAAACACTTATAGTGGGCGATGTATTGAAGATAGATATAATATGCTCTCCCGGGCTTTTTTGTAGAACTTTTCATGCTGAACAATTCTTACACTCATAGTATTTAGATATTTTGAACGGTTTTCCCAGCGTAGGCTTACAAAGCGCTCGAACGCCAGTTTTTTTTCGACTTTTCCACTGAAATCGTTACTGATCGGCTTCCTATGATCATAAATAAATTATTTTCTACAGAAATCATCCTCGAGATATCCTTTACAAAATGGTGAAAACTGCATCAAAATCCATCCAGTGGTTCTCGAGTTTATCCGTAACATCCAAGAATCGGGGACTTAGTTTTATAATAAGTAGAGATAGGCCTATTGTTTCATTACAGCTAATTTTGAGAAGGCCGTGAATACAAATACAGATCAGCCGTTCTAGTAAGAGCTGTGATATACCGCTGCGCATCGGCCGGACGGCGCCGATCCGAGCGGAGTGGTGGGAGGCCATTGGATTCATTCTGTACAGGCTGGCCGGGCGATGAGCACAGCAGCAGTCAGTGTTATACCAATGTACAGTATGTGAGTGCACTGACCTTGAGTCGATGCTTCTCCTACCCGTCCTACCCGACCGGCTAATTCCCCTATTGCGCCTTGAGCCAGAGCTCACGCTAAAACGTTGCCATTAAGGCTAAATGTCCCGTTTTTTACTTTGTAATTCTGACACCACGTAGCAGCACCAAAGTGAGACAATTTCTTTTTTCAGTTTTCTCCTGAACTAAAGCTCGTATTTGCGATATGAAAACCACTTTGTATACTCGACTGCAATTGAATTGATATTAATTCGATGCATTTTCCAAAATGTGTAAACCAAAAAAGTTACTAACAGTTTTTTATATCTCTGCTTAAAATATGAAAAAAAACTGGTAATACGTAAACGGAGATTTATTTCCTTATTCCAATGCATTTTTCAGAATTAAAATTGGGTGAATGGAATCGACAGCATTAGTTTGGGAATTGTTTTGAAAAGGGTGGTAGATGGCGCGGCTTCACAAGATCTCTTGCGCAAGGAAAATGATGAACACGCTGACAGGGCGGAGGAAGAAGGGAACAATTTGACGACAGGAAGGAGTTGTCTTCCTCGTCATAAATATTACTGTATAGTTCGGCAAGTTACATGTACAAGTGCCTAGTCGTGGAACAATATCTTTGCAATACAATTATACTGTAGGAGTCTAGTGTCACACACAATATGTAACGTTGACACAATGTGTTTGTACAGATTCCTTTCTTACTTTCTCAAACATTCTTGTTGATAATAATACATTGTAGGGGCTTGAGACATCTTGGTCATCAGTCCCTTTGGCTGGCTAGGTGGCTCAGCGGTAACTTTTTTGCTTGCTGTTCCCAAGGTTGCAGGATCGAATCCTGGTGCAGCCACTTGGCATTTGAGGGTGCGCGAATGCGAGGGAGCCGTGTCATTAGATTTACTGGCACGTTAAAGATCCCCTTCGGGGCAAAATTCCGGCACCCCGGCGTCTCTAAAAGCCACAGTAGTTTAAAGGGACGTAAAACTAATAACGTTATTATTATTATTATTATTATTATCATCATCATCATCAGTCCCGTGTAGTTCATTATGTGTGTAACTGTATTAGAGTCAGGGATGGGGCTCTAATTCTCTTTTTCTTCTTCGTGAGATCTGAAACGACTCCGTGAGGCCAATAACTATAAATTACTTCAATGTTCATGGAAGTAATAATAAAAGTTCATTTATGTAGGACATTTTTTTACAATAGACAAATGATGAAAATGCATACCAAGAGCAAAATTATTATGTACATTTAGAATTAAAGTTCCTAAGATATTCTCATCTGCCTATTGTCAGCACAGGCACTAGTACAGCGTACTATAAACAAACAAAAAATATTATATCTAAGTTCTAAGTATTTCCTGTTCTTGAAATCAATGCTTCAATTTTTTCCATATCAAAGATAACGTTTCATGATTTACACACACTAATCAGTATTTACTTCACCTCAGGTTCTCTTATATCAATGATCTCAGGCAACAAGATTTTCTCGCAGCAGCATGTCAGTTACATAAGCATTTCTTGTCTCCAGAACTTTTCGTCCCTCTTTATTGTTTCTATGTGAATGTCCTTAGGCGTCCATACAACAAATAACATATTTCCCGCTATGTTATTTCCAACTGGCTCTGGTTCTGGAAATAAAAACCATGTGAGTGTTAGAGAGTTATCAATCTGTTCTCTTCTGAATGGCACTGTTCTTGACATTCTCTAGGCTTTTTGTTTTTTCGCTTACTTTCTGCCAAACAAAATCACTTTAGCTTTTTGCAGGCTTCCAGTATGGTCATATTCCGTGCAGAAAAAGGGCACTTGACTTCGACTATAGCGTCGTCTTCTATTAATCCGTCTGGGGAGGCACCTAAAAACCCATAAGTTGTATATACGAAAAGACCACATTCTTCGACTTTTCTACCGATTTCTCCTCTAAATTTCGTTTTGCAATTCACTCATTATCACAGTCATACTGCATTGCTTTTGAGTGAAATTCGCCGTACAGAATGTTTTTTGCTATTGGAGCCCATTTCAAAGTAGGTTTCCTCTTGCATACATATCCAAAACTAGCAGTAGTGCCCGGCTTCGCGAGGTGGATTTATTTGTTTTATGGATGATAATGAATACTACTACAGTACTGGCACATGATACTTAAACTAACAGAAAATAATATTTGAAAAATATAACTTTTCGTGGTGGTGGTGGTGGTGGTGGTGGTGGTGGTGGTGATTTTAGTGGGGGTGATATGTAGTACAGTATAATGGACGTGACATTCACGTCATTTTCCTGCAAAGATAATAATGATAATTATGAATAGGGAAACAGCTATTTACTAACTACAGCCCTGACACATGTAATTTACAAACAAATTTAAAAAAATTGGAAAGAGGAGTAAGTGAAATAAAAGACACCGCCTAGGGCCTATATCTCATTGGCTGTTAGAAATGTAGAGACCAAGGGTGTCGTCTTTTGTCGCATAGCGCCGTAGGAAAATAATCAGAACACTTAGGGAAACTTCGGCTGTCCCGAGCTACTGAGGTAGCAATAGTATCATTCATCGCCACATAGCGCTCAACGAAAAGGTTCGGAATAAATTAAGGTAAATCTGAAAGCACCAACGCTTATTGAAGCTGGTAACCTCAATATACTGCACTAACGCCATTGCACTTATACAGAGGCATAATATTTTCATGATGATAACTGTTCTAAGGGGCCTAAGAAATCTTTTTGCACTAATTAGGCTACTCCCCGTGACTGCAATTTATAAACAGCGCAAGATGCAACTATTTTCGCAATTCTGAACCAGAACACTGGTAGGGGTGACGTGATGCAGCCAGAACTGCCCGTCAACAATAGACTTATTAAAATACTCTTACAGTTACACTACTACGGACATGAATGGTTCTAGGGCCTTAATACGCGATTTTCATTTCATTTTGTCTGTTATTCAAAATGTAGCAAATGGAGAGCGTTGTCCAATCAAGTGGACAGTGTAACCAGCAGGGTTTCAAAGTGTATGTAAACTTTGGTGCAATTAGGAGAAACGGTGTAGATTTGTGATCAAGGGCCTAAATACAGGGAAAATTTTAAGTGGACAGTGTCACCCGCAGGGTTCCAAAGGGTAAGTATACAAAATGTGGTTCAAATGGGTGAAACGGTGTAGATTTGTGCCAAAGGACCTAAATGCAGGGAATGGAGTGGTCTGTCCGAAATTTCATGCATACTGTGTTACTCACAGGGTTCCAAAGGGTAAGTATACAAATTTTGGTTCAGATTGGTGAAACGGTGTAGATTTGTGCCAAAGGGCCTAAATGCAGGGAATGGAGAGATCTGTCCGAAATTCCATGTAAACAGTGTCACTCGCAGGGTTGCAATGGGTAGGTATGCTTATTTTAGTTCAGATCAGCGAAAAGATGTAGATTTGTGCCAAAGGGCCTAAATGCAGGGAATAGACTGGTCTGTCATAAATTTCACGTAGACAGTATTACTCGCAGGGTTCCAAAGGGTAAGTATACCAAGTTTGGTTCAGATCGTTGAAACGGTGAACGTATCACTAACAATAACGAAGCGCATGTGGATAGAGCTGTTGGTGAGCGCTTGTTCTACCGACTTACTGAACAAAAATCAATCTTTAAGGTTACCTGAGAGACCTAGTCTAATGATATATAGCCTAAACTACTCTTCTTGATTCTGGCTATCACATAAAACAAGAATTTTTCGAATCGGACTGGTAGTTCCAGAGATTAGCGCGTTTAAACACACAAACTCTTCAGCTTTTTATATTAGTTTAGATTGGATGCCGTAAGTCTGTCCTCTCTAGCTGTGAGCCACTTTTCATTTTCCCTTTGTCCCCTTGTTTCCTTTTCCAGTTTTTGTATATGGCCTTCACTAAGCGTTAGTTGCTTGATCTTCTCATCACTAAACTCTCTCAACAGTACCTCATCGAAATCCAACTGCATTGATCGGTTTCCATAATCACGTGAGACAGTACATTTCATTTCATTAGACATTCTTTTCCCTTGTCGCGACGCAAATAAAGTTTTTCGGAAAGCTGCACTTCTTCTCTTTCTGCTGAGTGCAGTGTCCTTCACTATTGTGGTTGTTTTATTTCCTAAACTGATTGCATTGTTTTATATTGCCAGGATGGCCCAAACTGAAAGACCAGCCCGGCAGCTTTGGTTCTATGAGTGAAGGAACCTCGTTTCCCTCGATTGATCTGCTTATCTCCCGTGAATTTTGCAACAAGGGACATATAATTTTCGGCAGCATTGCTGGTGGTGTTTGATACTAGCTGGGAACTTTTTGCAAATAGGGGCTGCATGCAATAACGCATAAGTTTGGTTGCAGTTAGATGCTTGTCTTCACCTGGCCCGCTGTTAGTTCAAAAGTACTGTTTCCAGTCTTTATGGGCCTCGCTTCCTTTTCTTGGTACTTAGTCGCAATCTCGCCTGGGATTTAGTGGAACGCCCTTGAATCGGTTTTGGTGGTGGCTCAATTTTTCAACAAAAACGAAAATATAACTCCACGTGATCGTAATGCTCTCCACCTGTCGTAGCCTACCTATATGTACATATATCTATTCTACCAGAAATACTGTCCAAAAAATAAAGTGCCGAAAATAGAACACCTAACGGGCATTAAAAAATAATACTGTTGCAGGTAAAATAAATTAAACAAAAAATAATTAATGAGATCGATGAACTAAAAACAAGAAGTCGTATCTAGGAACTGGTAAAATATCAAAGGATCACTCAGAAATATCCAGACCTTGACAATAATTCAGAACTAACCAGCACAGTCAATCGCTGCATTGGACTAGATGCTCGGGAATTCCATACCGTCTGGCAAGGTTGTCGCTCTCTCAAATCACTCGGGATCCGTACCCCTCCCCCCCCCCCACCCTGAACCCGCTCTCCATGACCTTGTTCTACTGCCGTGTCTTTCGTTGCAAATAGAGTAAGACTTTTATTCACAAACTTCCCAAAGTGATCCCGACGATTCTATTCAACCGATTTAGGTTTTCGATGCGGCTTTGGAATCAGTGAGTAAAACTCAACTTTCGTATTACCCGGTTTCTTTCGAATTTTAATCAGATATTTGAAAAACAAACAGAAACTTTTCTGTTTTTGAAATTAAATGTAAGCAATTAATTAATATCAATTCTGCTACTAGACAGAGTACATAGCAGTTTTCAGATCGCAGATCGGAGCTCCCCTTCGATACAAAAGTAAATAAATAAATTCAGCTTCGCTTGTGCTGCCATCTGTTGAAATATATTCATACCAAAGCGTCGGGACATTTAGCCTTAATGTTATTGTAGGGTTTTTTCGACATTGTGGTAATGTAGCCCCCATGTACTTGGATGGCTGAAGCATTTGTCTGATAACCTGTGCCACTGTGTTGTCTCTACTAGTGTGTGTGTTTGTAATTGAGGTAGGAATTGGTTAGGAAGCGGCCGTGGCGTTAAGTTTCGTACCATTCCGGCATTTGCCTGAAGTAGAAATGGAAAACCACGGAAAACCATTTCCAGGATGGTTGAGGTAGGAATCGAACCCGCCTCTTCTGGGTTTTGGCTCACGAGGCTGAGTGTACCCCGTTCCAGCCCTCAGACCCGGGCCTCAGCGGTGACAGCCAAGAATACTAGCCACAACGCAACGATGCGGACATGCTAGAACTTCCTTCGAGTATATCCATTTTACTGTGTGTAGGCCTATTGTGCGCAATGGAAGGACATATGTTCTCAGGACTTAAGTCAACAACTGTTGTGAGTTTCACTCATTGTCAGTTGTGTTTTAAGCTGGAGATGTTGCTTCTATATAGGGTCTTGAAACAGCTTTGTTAGCAGAGGCCCATGAATTTACGAGTGTATGGTATTTTCCCGATCACATGTGGTACTGTAGTGACTATAGTAGTAATTATTAGTCACCAAGTTAAATGAATGAAGTCTCGGTTGTTTTGCCTTGGCCATACAAGGCCACATATACGGTCTTACCTTCTCACTTATTTTCGTTACTTTGTGCTACATCTTAAGTGCCGAGAGTTCGTTATTTTTATATTTTATAATTTCAAGGTCGCCTCCGTAGCTTAGCGGTCAGCAAGGTTAGCTGCCGCCCCGGTGGTCCTGGGTTCGATTCCTGGCTCTGTCACGAAATTTGAAAAGTGGTATGAGGACTGGAGCGGGGTCTACTCAGCCTCGGGTGGTCCAAATGAGTAGAGGGGGTTCGATTCCCACCTCAGCCATCCTCGAAGTGGTTTTCCGTGGTTTCCCACTTCGTCTTCGGGCAAATGCCGGGATGATACCTGCTGGAAGGCCACGGCCGCCTCCTTCCCCCTTCCTTGCCTATCCATCCTAATCTTCCCCTCCTCCCTTCCCTCATGAGGCCCCTGTTCGCTTTGCAGGTGAGGCCGCCTGGGCGAGGTGCTGATCACACCTCATCAGTTGTATCCCCTCTGATCAGATGTACCCAGCTCTAGGACACTGTCTGGAATGGCGGTAGAGGTGAGTTCCCTCGCTGAGTCCGTGGGAGCCACCAACCTGGAGGGTAAAATTGACTAAAACACAAAAACAAAAACCACTATAATTTCAAGATGGCGGTTGCGCATAATATTCATGCTCATCATAACCTTGGTTACAGAGGGTCCTTGTATAAAACTATATGAATGCCAAGTACCGGTGCTGTGAACATTGATTCATTGGATCATAAGTTATGGATTGTAATGTTTGCACGCACATCCACCATCTTAAATATCTTGGATGATACCCTAGTAGTTTGGGCGCCAGACGCTTCCCACATAAAGATATGTTTCTCCAAATATTTGATAGAGATCTGATGATTAGGTGGCTCGTAATTTGATTCAAGCTTTGAACATTTGGGTGGCCACCATATTGTTTTCGTTAAGATGGCGGCGATATAAAACATGACACTGAGGTGTCTTTTGCTAGTGCTACCTCTGTACCAAATGTGGTTCAATTCTGTTTGGTCGTGTTTGAATTACAAAATAATAATAATAATAATAATAATAATAATAATAATAATAATAATAATAATAATGTTATTGATTTTAACTACCGCGGCTTTTAGGGACGCCGGGGCACCGACATTTATCTCTGATGGGGATCTTTAACATGCCAGTAAATCTACTCACACGACTGCCTCGCGTTTGTGCTCCCTCAAATGCCAACTGACTGTGCCAGGACTTGATCCTGCCACCTCGGGAACATCAGGCAAGAACGTTACCGCTGCGCCACGCAGCCAGTCGTTTGAATTACACACACACAGACACACGGACATTTGGCGCGTGTAGATCTCATAAGTCTGCTTTCAATATTTACAAAATTCGATAGTTGACTAATATCTATGCTCTTTCCCCCAACAACAGTGATTGAATTCAAATATTGAGAAAACATCGTGAAATAGTAGGGCTCTAATTAAAATATGCATCTCTGTTTATTACAATTAATAATGGATGCTTAACAGAACAGTCATGTTTGACATTCTTTGATTCCCATTTTCAACTACGGGTAAATGCTAGGATGGTACCATCCAATAGGCCACGACCACTTTTTTTAAAGTAATTTTTGACCGGTTTCATTCATCTTAACCCATTTCATTTCTCATTTACTCCTCTCATGCGGTCGCTCCAAGGGTGAGCATCCAACCGCAGAAACCACCCGCCACTTAGAAATTCATCGCAATCTCATCCCTAACCCCGTTGAAACGGGGATAATATACACACATCAATAATAATAACAATAATAATAATAATAATAATAATAATAATAATAATAATAATGAAAAATCCACAGCCTGCTTCCAGTCGACCGACCGGGTCAGGGAATGGAATGAATGAAGCCCCCATCTAGTGGCTAGGATATGAACTGTGCCGGCAGCCGAAGCCTGTCGCACTCCCCTGGGCCAATTATTAAATGAATGAAAGATGAAATGAAATGATAGGGGAGAGTGTTGCTGGAATGAAATTGTGACAGGGAAAACCGGAGTACCCGGAGAAAACAACCTCCGCTTTGTCCAGCACAAATCTCACATGGAGTGACCGGGATTTGAACCACGGACCCAGCGGTGAGAGGCTGGCGTGCTGCCGCCTAAGCCACGGAGGCTCTAATAATAATAATAATAATAATAATAGTATTAATAATAACAATATATCAGAAGAAATATATCAGTACATATCAGAAATTATAATTCACAACCTGCAGCACACTTCGATATCATTTGGTTCTCTCGGGGGTACGACTACCATAACCCAGTCTGTATGGCCCTGATCTAGAGGGACCACTTCGTGGCAGAGTGGATATAATTCTTGGATGTCACCTCTAAGGTCCAGGTTCGATTTCCTGCTTTGCTAAGAAATTTAATTCTGATCTGGAGGCAAGAACGAAGTATGCTCAGCCTCGTGAGGAAAAACTGGGAATAGATGGGTTTGGTACCCACCTCAGCCATCCTGGAATTGGTTTTCCGTGATTTCCTCACTTCAACTCCAGGCAAATGCCAGGATGGTACCTAAATTAAGACCATGGTCACCTGTTTCTCATATCCTAGTTTAAGTTTCAAATACACGCACTTAAACAACCATCACAAAAACACACCCAACTATACGGGGCTACTCGACCTCGATATCACGAAGCCCCTAAATGAATCAACAGCAACAACAACAATGGGCTAGAGGGACACACAAAAAATGGTTTATAGGTTACTGTAACAGCAACACCATCAGCTGGAATTTGGCTTGTCTCTTACATACCTATTTACTCGTAAGGAATGTGGCACGAATATTAATCACTCCTAGATAGAGCAACTTCTTTTTCTTCATAGTCTCCAGGCGCTTACGAAATGCTCAGCTCGGCTCCCGTTGTGAGGAGAGAGACACAAGATTTTATTCACGGGACCGGTTTTTTCTCTCATGGAAATATACGCAGACAATCCGCGCAGTATTTCTTCACTAACCTCGATCTCAGGATCAAGGCTTTTGGCCTCAGTCAGCTGATGTAGAACAGCAGGTCGTTCACTACCGTTGTTGTTGTCAATTGGTATTAGGGACTTTGAACATCCATGGTCTTCGGCCCTGTGTACTTGTGTGTGTGTCGAATTGGTCTAATAACCGGTTTTTCTGTGGTGGCTGTAGTAATTTTTAACTGTAAAAATCAGGATCGGGAGTAGGGTAGGTGCCCCGGGACTTGAGATAAGGTACTATCCCAGCATTTTCCTGGTGGGAGTGTGGAATAACCCGGGGAAAGGCCACCTTCAGAATAGCCACTGTCAGCGCCGGGTTTCGAACTTCCGATCTCTAGAATTGCTGCAGCACCCCATCGGGTTCGTGGTGAGCAATTTAAGGCACATGGCTACACCGCAGGGTGTACCAGCTAGGAAATGGAAAGCTATGGAAGTGAATTCCTAATTCACCAATCGCCAGCATGAATTTATTGATAGGCGTAGCGCTGTCAAAAATTTTTCAGTGGCGGTAAGAATGAAATTATTATTATTATTACTATAATTATTATTATTATTATTATTGGGGGCGTGGTGGCTCAGCGATCTAGCTGTATGCCTCTCACTAAGACGGTCCAGGTTCGATTCCCGGTCATTGCATGTGAGATTTTCGAAGTGAAATGCCATGTCCTGTGGTTCGGATTCCACGTAAAAAGGAGGTTCCGTGGCTCATGATCTCGAGATTAACGGTCACGTTAAACTACAAGCTTCCTTCCTTCCTTTTATTATTATTATTATTATTATTTTTATTACTGGTCCCATGGTATAGGGGTAGTAAGTTAGCCTCTTGCCTAGGAGGCCTCGGGTTTGATTCTTGGCACCAATAGATTCAGGATTTGAAGTGAAGTCTGGTGCGGGGTGTAATCACTAATTAGTCTCACGAGGGCAGTCGAGTAGCAGCTTGATATGAAAAGTAGCGCCCCATGGTCTAGAACAAGGTAATGTGGCTGAGGAAGTCGTCGCACTGACCACGCGTCCCACACAATCCACAGGCTATAAGCTGGGCTGCAGCATTAGTTAGGTACTCACTGTTCTCTGGGCCCAATCGCGTGAATAGTTTAATAATAATGTTGATGATAATAATAATAATTTTTGTTATTAAGCCTAATAATGATTTACATAATTAACATTCATTCACAGTCTATGTTAAATGCTTTATAATGAACGTACTTTTTGACAGCGGTCATCTTGAATGTGGTTTCTCCGGGCTTTTACACTTACCCTCTTGGCACATGCCGGGATTGTGCTTCGTTTCAAGTCATGGGGCTAGTACTACAAACCTCGACCTTAATTATTAAAGTTGCATAGACCATTGCAGTCACTACAGACACACAGGTTATCATTCAAATTCAACCTACATTCAAGTACACGTGGCTAATGACCAAGATGTTCTAATCCCATACATTAAATAACAACAACTCCTCATTATTCCTGCCCGAATATTGGCTAGTTGACAAAACCATCCTCGCTAGATGAATGAAAATGAAAATCCACAGCTTGTTCCAGTCGTCCGACCGGGTCAGGGATGGAAAGAATGACCCCCCCCCCCCCCGCATCTAGCGGCAAGGATATGAACTGTGCCGGCTGACGAAGCCTGACGCACCTCTCAGGGGAAATGATTACTGTAAATGAATGACATATGAAATGAAATGATAGTGGAGAGAGTTCTTGGAATTAAAGTTTTGACAGGGAAAGGAGGAGTACCCAGAGATAAACCTGTCTGCCCCCGCTTTGCCCAGCACAAATGGCACATGGAGTGACCGGGATTTGAACCATGGACCCAGCAGTGAGAGGCCGGCGTGCTGCCACCTAAGCCATGGAGGCTTCTGTTAGATTAACAATTAGGCTAATCTACAAGTTCTGCTTTATGAGATAAGATGATATGAGCTCCACAGATAATGCTTACTGTACATACACGTTAACATTACCAGCTCAGGTGCTCATGTTTACCACATCAACAACACAAGAAAGCTCCTAGGCCTATGCAGATTCTATGCTAAAGAATATATTCAATAGAGGGATGGTAATTGTGTAAAATTACTGAAGAATTATCTGAATTGAAACCAAATACTGCTATTACAAATAATGACGTCCTGCAGGTATATAAATATCTCACATAGCTCTATTATAGACAATCGACTATTTTACTATTAGTCTATTATTCGAACAAGATACATGCATTTAAGGGCCACATATTAGCGCGTTCTGAATGAAACATACGGTTTATTTAATCGTATGTTGAATTATATACAAAATTTACATTGTACAACATTATCCACATTCTGCAACCAAGTTATGACATTTGGAGTGACATGAAAGAGTTCAGCAGGGTTCCCAGGGAACGAGAACAGAGGGCAGCGTCGGAGCAGATGATCCATTGTCTGCTCCTCTTGATCACAGTCGCACATTGCTGAATTGGTCCAGCCCCATCTGTGTTGAAAGAATTTACAGCAGCCATGGCCGGTTCTGAATCTGTTAAGACGGCACCACAGTTTCCTTGGGAGGTCAGAACCTTTCAGTTCCTTTGTAGGATCAAGAGAATGGGCACTTGTCCCCGCTGTTTTAGTTGACCACTCGTTTCTCCAACTTTGGTTTAAATTAACCCCATCCACATATAGTATTTCTGCAGTAACACATGTTGGCCTCCTAGACCGTAGTCGCTGTTGTGAGGGATGGCTAAATTCATGGTATAGTGGTAAAGTAGGTGAAGCCCTGATCTTCTTAGCCTCTCTCAACAATGCTTGTTTCCTTCTTAGATGTGGTGGAGGAATGTGGCCCAGCACAGGCAGCCAATGGCAAGGCGTTGATTTAATTTGACCAGTGATGCATCGCATTGTATCATTTAACCTTGAGTCTACTTTATGCACTTGTGCACTTTCCAACCACACGGGTGCACAGTATTCTGCTGTTGAATAGACAAGGCTAATGCTAGTTAGGCGTAAGCAGTCGGCAGAGGCTCCCCAGGAAGTACCACTAAGTTTATGTAGGATGTTGTTTCTTGCAGCAATTTTATGGGAGAGCTTGGTGAGATGTTCTTTGTAGGTCAGGGTTCTATCCAAAGTCACTCCAAGATAAGTAGGAAAGGGATTGTATCTAAGTTGTTGTCCGTCCAGCAAAATATTCGGTTTGTAATTAGAAAACCGATGTGCAAGGTGGAAGCAAGATACTTCTGTTTTATTCAGACTCGGAATCAATCTCTAGGACTGAAGGAAAGCTGACATTCTCTTAAGGTCTTCAGTAAGGGTGTTTACCTCATCTTTAAAATTTCTGCTCTGCGTTACAAGCGCAATATCGTCAGCATAAATGAACTTTCTTGCTTTAGTATTTGGCAAGTCATGAATATACAGGTTGAAAAGGATTGGGGCCAAAACAGATCATTGTGGGAGTCCATCAGCTTCCTCTTGTGACTTTTAGAGTCACCCAAGAACACCTCAAACTGTCTTTCACTGAGAATGTTTGATAACAAATTCACAATTTCAAAAGATGGAATAACTTGAAACAGTTTGAAAAGTAACCCTTGTCTCCAGACAGTATCATAGGCTGCCGTGAGATCAATGAAGACAGCTGTGGATTTTAGATGGTTTTGGAAACCTGCTTCAATATGTGTTGTAGGGCAAGAACTTGATCGGTGCAACTACGACCGTTTCGGAAGCCAGCTTGTTCAGGTGGTATGACATCTTCAATGTACGGTGCTATCCTGTTCAGAAGGACACGTTCCAGAAGTTTAAACATGGCGCTAAGCAGGGCAATGGGACGATAGCTTTTAGGATTGTGTTCAGATTTACCTGGTTTCAGAATAGCTATAACTTTGGATAGTTTAAACTGTTTGGGTAGGTGATTCTTTTCAAGGATATATGTGAAAAGAGAAGTAATCCAGTTTATACTGAGTAGACCCAAGTGTATGATGAATTCATTATAGATGTTATCAGGACCAGCTGCCTTGTTGGTCTTCAAGTGCTTGATAGCTGCTACAACTTCTTCAACAGAAAACGCCCTGGATAGTTGATTATTTCTCTGGGCATTCTTTTTGAGGAGAGTGAGGTTACGTTTCACCATTTTGGTGTGACACTTGTCTCGCTTTGCCCTTGTAAGATCTACCATTCTATTAGCAATTGTGTCAGGACTTAAAGTACCGTATGTCTTTCTGGAGTTTTTCTTACCAGTCAGTCCGTGAAGTATTCTCCAAGATTTTCTGCTCGACTTTACAAAATTCATTTCTGTGACAGTTGCTTCCCACTTCTCTCTCCTGCTTTTATTGAGGGACAGTAGTAGATGAGTGCCTAATGATTGATCTCCAGTACTTTGATATTCTTTATACAAGTCCTCACTGTCCTTATTCCATCCAGGCACATATTCCTTCCTATAACCCCCAGGAATGTTTGCTTTTGCAGCCTTAATAACGAGTTCAACAAATTCACCATAGTTGGTTGCTGTTGATTGTAAGTTCTTCTCAGTTAAGTTTTTATCAAGTTCCTTAGAGAATGCGTCCCAATTAGCACGTTGGAAATTCCATCTGGGTAAGGGCATCGAATTCACAAGAGAGATTTTCAGCCCCACCTCTACAATTACAGGACGGTGTTGGCTGTTTGGAAAGATAGATAGAACATTTCGTGAGGAATATAAGGGTTGCGATAGTTGATCCATAGAAACAAATGCTAGATCTGGGTTGTAATCCCTATTCCAGCGTGCGGAATGGAAAGTACCTTTATCCTTTACATCAAAGACCAGATGTAAATTGGATATTTCTGCCCATAAAAGTAATGTCTCTCCATTATCATCTACTGTATCATAACCCCATGATGTGTGGTGGCTGTTAAAGTCACCAGTATAGATACATGGATGGTCAAAAGTAGGCAGTACAGCTGGAGTCCAGTTTATGCATGGAGGCTTGTACACATTGACAATTTTTAGGCCGTTAACCTCAATCACTAATAGGAAGGTATTGTCTACGACTGTGGACTCAAGAACTTGGACTGCAGTCAAGCTGGACTTGGCATAAGTTGCTATACCATACTGTGGGTGGTGGATGGCATTTACTAGGGTATAACTTGGAAGGTGTCCTCTTCTATGGAAGTCCTGCTCATCTTTGGTATGCGTCTCTTGGATATTAACGATGTCAATATCAAGATCCTGTAGCTGTTTATGTAGATAAACACATTTGGCTGAACTTAGGCCTTCAATATTGAGTTGCATAATGCGTATTGAGTGTCCAATATCTCTAGTTTGGTGGTTCTGAAAAGAACCATTTTTACATTGCAAACATACGGTAATCCATGATATTGTCGAGCAAAGTCAAACCTATGAGATCACATCTCCTCTAATTCAGGTAGCCTACGTGTAGCCGACTCCGCGAGCGTGACTGTAGCAAAAATCGATTTACGACTCGTCAGCTGATGTGGGAGGAGAGCGCTGCGATATCAAAGTGGCCTCAATTGTTATCGAATATATATGAGCTCATTTCATAGCCACCAAGCACTAATAACTCAAAATTAGTGTCTGATTCGCATTGAGGTACCGCATAGAAGAATGAAGCCCAGTGTTTAATATTTGTCACTGTTAATTACAACGGATGAAACATTAACATTATACGAGGTCAGTGTTACACCTGTAACTCAACATTTATTAATCAATACATATAATACATTTTCATTTGAGACTGTTTTGCCTTTCAGTGCCCAGTCTAGTCTGCAAGCCTCTGTTTGTGAACAAGTCACCTCCATGATCCCCTATTAGCAGTTAGCACTGGCGGCCTCCTCTGCTTTCACACCTCTCACTTTGAAATATTTCAACACTGAATCTAAGCATTGCATCCTAGGTCTACCTCTGCTTCTCTTACCCTCTACAGCCAAAGTCATTAACCTCTTAGGTCTCTTCCCCCATTCTCTTCACATGCCCCCCACCGAGTTGTCTCATTCGGAAAGCTTCATCTAGCATGTTAATTTCTAACTTAGCCTTTATCTCTTCATTACCAGTAGCCTGCATTCCTGCCATTTCTCTCAACTATTTGTCCCAGGAATCATTCGTGCTATCAGTTACCTCTAGCTTATGTATCAGATTTCCTGAATCTACCCAGCTCTCACTTCCATACAGCAAGGTTGGTCTAAATACTGAGGGATGTAGGGAAGGTTTTGTCGCGACACTAACTTCTTCTTGCAGAAGACTGTAGATCGCAACTGAGAACTCACTGTATTGGCTTTTCTACACCTTGACCACATTGACTCTAATTCCTGCCGCATGCTATCATACACATCCCAAGTACACAATATGTTCTACGTGCTCCAATTTAATTCCTCCTACCTGGCATTTTTTTTCTTGCGTTTCTTCCCTACCGACATTACATTCGTCTTTGAAATATTGATCTTCGTACCGTACTCCCTACATTTATGTTCAAGTTCTAACATGTTGGCTTGCAAGCTATCGACGAAGTCCGCCATTACAACCAGGTTATCAGCATAGACCAGACTGGTTACCTGGTTGCCACCTAATAAAATCCCACCCAGCCAGTTTATGTCCTTCAGCAAATGGTCCATATGAAAAATAAACAAGTGGTGAGAGGTTACAACCTTACCTCACTCCTGTAACAACCTTGAACCAAGAACCCATCCTACCATCAACTCTCACTGCAGCCTGATTATCAACATAAATACTTTTGATTGCATGTAGCAGCCTTCCCTCGATACCATAAACCCTCGTGATGATAAGCATCTTCTCCCTGGGTACTCTTCCGTACGCCTTCTCTAGATTTACAGAACACCAACACAACTGTCTACTCCTTCCGTAGCATTTCCCAATAACTTGGCGCATACTAAAAATTTGATCTTGACATCCTCGTTGTGGTCAGAAGCCATACTGGTTTTCATCCATCTTACTGGCGGCCAATGTTCGTACTCTCCTTTCTACAATACCTGAATAAACTTTGCCCGGGACACTTATCAAATAAATACCGTTATAATTATTGCAATCTTTTTTGTTACCTTGCTTATAAATTCAGGTGATTACTGCTTTTGCCCAGTCAGAAGGTACCTATCCTAAAACCTATGCCAATTCGTTTATCCTATGCAACAATTTCAGCCCTGCTTTCCCACTATAGTTTACAATTTCTGGCCGCATTTCATCTACTCCTGCGCTTTGTGACATCTTTGTTTATTTACCAACCTCTCTTTCGAATCCCCCCGCCGGCAACCTTGAAGATGGTCTTCTGTGGTTTCCCATCTTCCTTCCAGGCAAATGCCGGGGTTGGTCCCTAACAATAGGCCACAGCCGCTACCTTCCAACTCCTCGTCCTTACATTCCAACTTCCCTCCTTCCCTCCCCAACGGTACTTGTAGCTCACCCATTGGGTGTCCGTCTCGAAGCAGCTACAAAACTGGCGAGCCGAACATGTCCTCGGACACTCCCGGCACTAAAAGCCATACGCTAAAAAAAAACCTCTCTACTTCCTCAACCGTGATCCTGTTACCGTCCTCAATCTCCTCCTGTAGAGTCTCAAAATCTGCTACATTGCCAGATAAGTATCCATTAACAGTTAGCAAGTTATCAAAATATTCCTGCCATCTTACCAGTGCTTCCGTGGTTTCTATAACGAGTTTCCATGAATTATCAAGAGCACTCGTAATTTCATTTCTCATTTTCCTCCATTTCTAACATTCTTCATAACACCCCAGAAAGGTTATTTTACTGCTTGACCTTACTTTTCTAATTTACCTCCAAATTCTTCCCATGATTTTCATTTGGATTATTAATAAATAAATTAATTAAATGTAATTCATTAATAAATAAATAATTTCGCATTTGATTACAGGAAACAATATAAACGTAATTAGTGTTTTTGAAACATTTTTGTCCTTGAGACGTAGGCTATTCAGAATCATGTTCCAACAATTTCAAGCAAACTAATTCTAATCAATTGTAACGATCTTTGTTTAAACTGTGGGGATTTCTAACACTCCTACTTTATCTTGTACAAATTAATAGTAATATTAAACACTAATATTGTATTGATGTGATAGCCTCATAATTTGGACTTTGTTGTTGCGAATTTCTTCCCAGGAGCTTTGGACACCTATTTCATCAGACACGTGTACTTGGGCGTGTGTTCTATTTCTCTGATAACCAGTGTTTCTGTAGTGAGTGTAACTGTAATTTTTAGGGTCGAGAAAGAGGCAAGTGCCCCGGAACTTGAAATAAGGTAGGCCTACTATCCCTACTTTTACCTGGAGGGAGTGTGGAAAAGCCTGAGGAATAATTACACTCAGGATAGCCACTGTCAGCGCCGGGATTCGGACTTCTGATCTCAGGTCTTCTTACAGCGGCTGATGAAGTTTTTTGCATGTAATGTAGGCACAAACGTAGGATTCCTCTGGATACAAAGGTTCTCAGTGCTGAATTATTTCTTTACTACTAGAAAGAGAGTATACATATAGAGAGTTGTTGTTGTTGTTGTTGTTGATTCTTTAGGGGCTTTGCGACATCGCGGTCATGTAGCCCCGTGTATTGTAAATCCGGGAGTGTTGCCGTACTTTTTATAACTTTTGTTATATCTCAGTAGAATTACTTTAAAAATTGTTGCAAATTGATAGAGCATAATTTGAAAATGTTTGCAATGGATCACATATGAGTAAAGTATTAGTAATTGAAAATAAATCGGCGAAAAGAAGGATCAAATAAAATATTGTATCAGCAGCGTCTCTCCCTGGAGCCCGGTATAGATGCCGTCTTTTCTCGGGAGAGATGCCGCAAGTAAAATAATTAATAAAAAAATCAAATTCATGCTAATTTCTTCAACTCTAATAAAATTGAGTACACTATTTAAACATACTACAATACAATTATATTTTGAAAAATAGAATTAACTTTTGAAAATACTCCACCTTGTCAATACAAACTATGTTTTATTTTAATTCACATTGTGAATGTACATATTTCAACCATTTTTAGCTTTCTTCAGCATTGCTTGGATATTTTCTTACATTCCAACAATCGTTGGCCTAAGAATTTTATTTTAGTGTTCTAATATCACATTATAAACGTACTACATAAATGTATATCATCAAAAATTATCTTCTATTGTTGTAGGAAATCGTTTCGTTAAAGTTAATGTATGGACCTTTGTCCTGATAGAGTAGGTTTATTTTTTATTTTTTTAGCGTATGGCTTTTAGTGCCGGGAGTGTCCGAGGACATGTTCGGCTCGCCAGGTTTTTGTAGCTGCTTCGAGGCGGACACCCAATGGGTGAGCTACACGTACCGTCGCGTGTGGAGTGTTGTCTGGGGAGGAAAGTGTGATTGTAAGGACAAGGAGTTGGAAGGTAGCGGCTGTGGCCTACAGTTAGGGACCAACCCCGGCATTTGCCTGGAAGGAAGATGGGAAACCACAGAAGACCATCTTCAAGGTTGCCGGCGGGGGGATTCGAACCACCTCGCCTCCCGGAAGTGAGCGACTGCCAGCAGTCATGCCGTAACGACCACGGCTAACTCACCCGGAGTAGGTTTAGTTACTTTAAGTAGGTGAGCACAAAAAATATGTCATGATGTGTTTTTGGGTCGTTAATACCCTTGCTAAAGATGAAATGTTTTGAGTTTTTAACAAGGCAGCTCTCGTTTGTTATATGTGTTTGTACTGGCCTCATTTAAGAAACACATATGGACCCATTGTGCCTTTTTCCAGATATCCGGAATCCATTCATCGTTTTAACGTCCGCACCTGAATTCCATTGCACCTTTCTGCCTTCCTGAATAGCATTTTCTTTGTTTTCAGCCTTTTTACAACCTCTCTTAAATTTTCCTCAGCCCACTGAGCTCTTTCGACTGTGCCCTTACTTTTGTACTGAGTTGACATGCCATAAATGTTTATTTCTGAAAATAATATAATTGTATACAGTAACAATGATGTTAACAATAAAACCAATGACATAAATTATGCATTTTAAGAATCATGAGATAATAAATTACTCGAATAAAATACCGGTACCCTCTGAATAGTTTAAATGTTTCCAGATCTCTTTTAAAATATTATATCAATGAAGCATCTCTACCTGACTGCTGTGCGGCAACTCTCCCAAATGTCGCCGCACCCTCCTGTTGTCGTACCTCAAGACTAACATGGCCGAAAATAAGCTTACCATCTACTCCAGTAACGGTTAAGATTTCTTCTGTACTAAAAACGGCTCATTTAAGCATTTGAAACCAACTTAATATACAATAAATGAACACAGGGAAAAACTTGTGTCAGGAGAAAACATGAACTTGACTCATGTTATCGACTAAAGTTTGCGTAATATGCGAGCAACTTGCACCACACTCACAGACAGTGGTTATTGCTTAGATACCGAAATAGCATACACACTGTAGCTGCAACGATGGAAACCTACCGATACAGTGTATGCGGCATCGTTACCGGATTTACTTTACTTGGGTGTATGTAGAATATGTTTGATAACCTGTGTCACTGAGATGTCTGTACTAGAGTGTGTATTTGTAATTGAGGAAGGGTTTGGGTAGGAAGCGGCCGTGGCCTTAAGTTGGGTACCATCCCGGCAATTGCCTGGAGTAGAAATGTGGAACCACGGAGAACCACTTCTCGGATGGTTGAGGTAGGAATGGAACCCACCTCTTGTTAGTTTTGCCTAACGATGCTGAGCGTGCCCCGTTCCAGCCCTCAGACCAGAATTACATTTCTTGGCAGAGCCGGGATTCAAACCCGGGTCTCCGTGGTGACAGCCAAGAATGCTTGCCACTACGTAACGAGCCGGACTGCATATAGAGAAAAGTATTATTAAATTTTGAAACCTACCTGCCCAAAAATATGAACTTCTCAAGACCAATAAATAGTATATGAATTTTTCAAAACAATATGAAAAACAATTTTTTGGAGGTTCAGTTTTGAGACACGGGGTTACAATGACGTGCTAACTAAAGATCGTGGTCATCAGACCTGTGTACTTGGGTAGGGCTACGTGTGTGTGGAAACTCTCAGGTGATCCATGTTATTTCAATGTTTGTACTAGTGAGTATGAGCTAGCGTACTTAAAATTTGGGTTAGCATTGGGAAGAAAGTGGTCGAGGCTAGGCGAACTCTGTTTCAACCTTCACAAGTTAGACTGTAATTGAATTTCTTGGCATAAAATAATCGACCAGGTCTTACCGCGGGATAATCTGGATGAAAAGACCATAGCCAAAATTTGTTTCAAGCTAACTCGATTTGAGAAAGGAGGTCGCATAATATTTCAATGTTCACCTTGTGATGTAGGGTCTGTTACTTATTTATAGGCAACCTGAGTGATTCCGCCATCACCAAGAAATGTTATTCTGGTTTGAGGTACTGGCATTGTACCCTTGATATGTAGATCACCCTAGTGGTAAACCTATATACTTCGAATACACCATTTCAGTGGACTACACAAAATACCCTTCAGATACAAGAACCCTGGCTAGACCTGTGCTAGAAGTAGCGAAGATATTGTCCATGTTCTTCAAGGTGTAGTAAATGATACGAAATGTACGGGATGAGGAATAGTCGTTACTTGTAGCAGCGTAGCACGAGTGCGTAAGTCACGCTTTATGTCTTCAAAGGAGAACTTCATTTCGGAGATGTGAGGTTCGAATACCTGTTCTGGCAGCAGCCGTACTGGTTCTCCCGAGTATATCCGTACTTACTGTGAGTCTTATTTGTAGGCCCGTGCCACCAACAGTAATGTTATATCTTGAAAATTACTATTACACACACTACAGTTGCTACTGTAACATACGTTATCAGGCTGATAATCAAACAGGTGATCAAGCCCCTAAAATAAATAAAAACTAGATGTAGCATAAATGACAATTAAACATTTTCAGCTGCAATACTGTTGTTGATAATAATAATAATAATAATAATAATAATAATAATAATAATAGTAAAAATAAAAGAAACCCGTGGCCTTACAGCCCAGCCATTTGGCCTGCAGATATTGGGGTGACACGTGGTCAACACATCGGGTCCCCTTGACCGTTAATCTTGGTTTTCGTGACCGGGACACTGCCTCACTGTCAGACAGCTACTCAATTGTCCTGACGAGGCTGAGTGCACTCCGTTCCACCCCTCACGTCAGTTTCTAAAATTCCTGTCGGAGCCGGGAAACGAAACCGGGGCCTCCGGGTGGGCAGGTGCGCTACCACAACACCACGGGGCCAGCTAAATAATAGTAGTAATAATATTAATAATATTGTTATTGGTTTTACGTCTCTATTAACTAATAAGGCCGGGGTGCCAGAATGTTGCTCAGTGGGGGATCTTTAACGTGCCAGTAAAACTCATTTTCATTTCCGCACCCTCAAATGCCAATTGACTAAACGAGGATTCGATCCTGCAACCTTGGATACAGCAAACGAGAACGTTATAACTGCACCACGCATCCAATCAATACTGTTCAGTCCTCTGACAAGATTGCATTGTGTTCGAACAAAGCGTCGCTGTTGTTCCATTTGAGAGGTGTGGTCATCGTTGTCATGTAGTTGGGTGTGTGATGACTTGTATCATCGTGGTGACTGTATAAGAGGGGCAGATGACCTCGTAGTTCCTCCCTTTAAGACAACAACAATTACTACTACTACTACTGACTGTATAAGTGTGTGTATTTGTAATTCAGGCGAGGATAGGGAAGGAGGCGGCCGTGGCTTTAAGTTAGGAACCATGCCGACATTTGTCTGGAGTAAAAGTGTGAAACCACTTCCAGGATGGCTGAGGTGGGAATGGAACCCACGTCTTCACAGTTTTGCCTCACAAGGCTGAGTGTACCCAATTCCAGTCCTCAGACCAGATTTAAATTTCGTGACAGAGCGAGGAATCTAATCCGGACCTCTGGGGTGAATGCCAATAATGCTAGCCGCTATACCACCAGGTGGTCGTGTCGACAAAGCCATGTTTACAGAGCACATGTTTGTTGAATTTTCATTGACGGCAAGTTTAGATCTTCAGTAAAACTTCACTGATTTGGGTCTCCTACTTCTTTTGTTTGTGCCCTATTAACTTCAGATTTTTTTTAAAATTTAATATTTATTCTAAAGTAGCAGGCTTAAATATGCAAAACTCTTAAATATGAGAAAACATGAACAATTTCGAAAAAGGAGCATGAAACTCTTACATAATTATGATGGTGAATCTTTTTATACTCGTCGGAATCACTGCCCTTTGGAATGAGAGCATTCTCAGCCTCCATTATTCTGGGACTATTGGTTTTAAAAGAATGTTCCCGCTAGTTAATACCGTAAGTAGTTATAATACAGCTCCCATTTGTGGTCTCGGCGTACGACTTAGATTCTGAAGTCAGGGTCCTGGGTTCGATTCCCGGCTCTGCCAAGAAACCTAATTCTGGACTGAGGGTTGGAAAGGGGTACACTCATCTTCGTAAGGCATAACTGAGAAGACATGGGTTCGATTCCCTCCTCAGTTGTTATAGAAGTTGTTTTCCGTGGGTTTCAACATTTACTTGAGATAAATGCTGGTATGGTTCCTAACTTAATGCCATCTCCTTCCAAATCCTAGCTTCAATTACGAATACGAACACTACTACAGCCATCACAATAGCGCAGGTTTGTAGGCAGATTCTACATACCCCCAAGTACACGGGACAGTAAATTTTCAATTGGCTGCCATTTTGTTTTAGCTAGGATGGTGGCAATATAAAATGTGGTTAAAGTGTACAGGAGGAAGGCTACTTTTGCAGCAAGTGTCATTAAATTCGGTTCAACCATTTACAATTTGATTGGGGGGGAGAGACACACACAAACATACAGACGGGTATAGACACACAGACACTTGTATACATTGTTTCCGCGTGATCTCATAAGTCAATTTATTGTTTATGAAAGTAGGCTTAAAGTATAGTCTACCTAAATACTTGGTTCTAAGGTCCAGAAGAAATTATCGTAGTGTTAAAACCCTGACCTCATATGAACCATTTGGCATATACGCACCTAGGGATAGATCAGGTACATCTAATCTTTCGAGGCGTATCTGGATACGATTCCTCTATGATATATTTGTACATGTTGCATGAGGGAGACTTGAACCGTGTTCAAATTTACGAACTTCAAATCCGACTGTCACCTCATTGCGCATGGTTAACTTAACAACACAGGTTGATTGTGGCGTGACTGAGCGTAAGCCGCAGCATGAGAGACTAGCAGTGTGAAATAAGGACATACGCACCAAGTTTTAAATCTTAATAGTTTATAATATGCCAATCAATTAGTGTCGACATTCTAACTTACAGGAGAATCTTCAGAAAAAGTGCTTGCTGAAATGCACTTTCAGAAAATGTTCGTCATTTTTACAAAACCAGAATATGGGTTTTATTAATCGCGTTAAGTTCAATTTAAGAAAAACTAATGCGTTAGATCACTTGAAATATATAGTATGTTCAGTTTGAAAAAAGTAAAGAATTTGAATTTGTGAACAATTATTGTTGCAATACTTATACTACAAGAGAAAATAAACATCACTTAAAATATTGCTTAAACATGAATTTGGGGGGCATGGTGGCGCAGCGGTCAAGTTGCTGGCCACTCACCATGGTGGACCGGGTTCGATTCCCGGTCAATGTATGTGAGATTTTCAAAATGAAATGCCATGTGCTGTGGTTCAGATTCCACGTAAAAAGGAGGCCCTGTGGCTCATGATCACAATGATTAACGTTCACGTAAAACTACAAAATCATATGCACATGAATTTTACGAAATATTTATTAAAAGAAATTGATAAAAATAGGAAAACCTTAATTCCTCATTTGTTAGCTGCGAATACGTTTTTCCTTAAGTGTACCCGGTCTGAAGTTAGTCAGTTCACTAATTAACTGGTAACGCGTGACTGTTGTAGTGACATATGGAGTTATTGTTTATTTATTTTTCGTATGGTTTTTTGTGCCGGGAGTGTCCGAGGACATGTTCGGCCCGCCAGAGTCTGTAGCTGCTTCCAGCAGACACCCTTAGGGTGAGCTACAAGTTTCGTTCAATTTCAAGTACTTCCAACTTTCACTACCAGATGTCAATGATACTTAGTGGTGAACGTTGGAACTTTGATAGAGCGTCCAACGAAATCTAATCTAGGAAATTTAGCTTCACACATTTTTAGTCTGTGGAAGGATCTTTTACATGCCATAAATCTATGACATGGGACCGCCGGCTCTACTTACCCTCCCAAGGAAGGCATACTGAAGGATTCTTTTAACGCTCCTAAATCCGATGACTTCGGCCGGGTTTGAACCCGCTATCTTGGGCACAGCAGTTCAGCAAGCTACCGACTACGCCACCGAAGCCACTTCATATGTAGTTAAGAAGAATTTTTAAATAATAATTTCATCAAACTAGGAGCAAAACCACAAATTTTATAGAATCCTCCTGCTAACACTTTTAAGCTGACAGGAACATTTCCAGTTTCGGAACGGAAGCATTTTGTATTCCATCAGGCTGTTCAGGCTACGAGATTGAAGACTGGTGGGCATTTGTTAGCTTCATTATGGATGCAGATCTCGTGTTTGATTTGCATAATGATGTTTGTGCATTAACGGATCAAAGGTTGTGTATACGCTATTAGCAGAGATCGAAGTTAAATAGTTGAGAGCTGGGAAAGTAATGGGACAAGGCAACTAGTTACTCTCTCCCAACGTACTCATTTGAATTTGAAGTTGCTGATATAGAACGTGTTCTTGGTGTCCATAGTGACTGAGAAACTCTTGTGTTCCCCCTGTGGGGTTTCCAATGTGTGTTCACTAGTTTGTAACAGTGTACAGTGTTTTGTTGAGAAAACTTTGGACCCCTTTCCTGATAATGTTTTTGCTGTTCTGCATACTGAATAACCAATACAAACAGCCTTTTCCAGCATTGCCTTAGTAATTGAAATTTGATGCTTTTTACTCGGTCAACATGATTGTACTCTTCTTTTCATAATTATCTTACATTGCAGTATTATGTCCACTGATGGATTTGTATTATGCAACAAATTAGAAAAATATTCATTTAGGATTCAGTGGATAGCGGGCCTGGCTGTATGAAGCACTGCAAGTTCTCACAAGGGAAGCTCACGGTAGTTGTCGTGGAGAATAGAACAAAGCTATTTGTGTCTTATTACTGACGAGAACGAAAAACTCTTTGTCAGGTTTTAGCTGTATGCTGCAACGGTATTGACAGGAGAGGGATGAATAGATCATACGAAGAGGGATTTTAAAAGTCTTCCTAGAACAAGTAGACTACTGAGGCCAGATATTCAAGACGAAACTAAAGCCCTTCTTTTGGTTGACTCCTGGACAGCCAATAGAGATGAAGAACTATACAACTCTCCAGGCATTGAATTCATCAGTATGCTGATTCCAGCAAAGTGCACAGGCATTGTGCAACCTGCCGACGTTTTCCTTTTCCGTCCATACAAAAGATTTGTGAAATTTATCACAGATACAATTATGGTACCTTCTGACATTGACTTTAACATATGGAATAGAGACCACTTCTTACCCCTTCAGTCGTTTGTGTATTTCCAGTTCTTGGCAGCAAGATCTTCACCTTAATCAAATGTGCATTTGCGGCTACACCAAAGACTTAACTGGTGTATTTCAAACACCCTTGGAGAACTGCTTCGAAGAAGATTTAATGGAAGAATGTGACCATGAACACTGTGACCAACCTGCTTTCATCAAATATGCACACTGAGAAAACTGTCAGCTGTTATTGCTGACTTTCATTTTTTGTTTTTGCCTCCGATAGTGTCGTCAAGTACGTAAACAGCGTTGTAGAGTGTTTCAATTAATATTATTGACTATTTGTCTCAAATAATGCATTTGTTTAATACATAATTCATATTTACAGTATTCTCATCGTAACTTTGACGACTGATATCTCCTGTTCTAATAGTCCATAGCAGAAAAAATGTGTATGGTGTTTGTATATTTACTTGCTATGTATGAATATAATTTGCGCGACAACATATCGTGACCTTACATGGTCAGCATTTTTTCGGAGTTCTGGTAGAATGGTGTTCAGAGCTGAGGGACAAAACTGAATGCCCGGAGAGAATCGTGGTAATTATGTGTGAAAAGTACTTTATTAGACAGGAATGTATTTCAGCCACTAATGTGATGTCATCTCAAGACATGATACTCTCCAAGAATGGTTTGATGTACAGAAAAAGGTGGATGTTTTGAAAATAGTCTCAGATGGGATTTTCGCGTAACTTGGCGTGCAAACACTTGGTGCACTAAAAGAACGAATTGCGTAAGTCGTCAACCTTCTCTTGAACTCGTTGTGTATGAAAACGGTGATTCGTTGAGCGAACTATAGAAGTCAATTTAAGTATAAAACTAGGGATGTTGGTTGATTTTGTTAATAATTCATTTTTGGGGCTTAGGACATCTTGGTCTTCAGTGCCATATACTTGGGTGGGTGTTGAACATGTTTAACAACCTGTATTTCTCTTATAGTGTGAGCAACAGTATATTTTAGGGTCCAGGATTACGGTAGGTGTCCCGAGAATTAAACATTATTATATGTTATAGATTTTACGCCATATTTAACTACTGTGGCTTTTAGAGACGCCGGGGGGGGGGGGGGGATATTTCCATTTATCGTGGCAGTAAATGTACTTCCACGGCCCACTTGCATTTAAGCACCGTCAAATGCCATCTGACTGCACCGAGAATCAATCCCGCAACATGGATCACAGTGGGTGACAAAGTTACCATTGCGCCACATAGCCCACCGGACAAGAAACTTGAAGCAAGGCACCAGCTTTGCCTGTAGGGAGTGTGTGAAACCCGTAGGGAAACCACCTGTCGGATTCGAACCGCCAATCTCTGGACTTCCAGTTCTCCCATGCTGTGCGACATAACCAGCACAGATATGCTGTGGGTAAAAGAGTGTTCATACTACGAGGGTAGCTCAAAAAATTAGTTGCACTTCCCAGTTATGGCCATTTATTACCTTTCATTCATTCATTCATTCATTCATTCATTCATTCATTCATTTATTTGCAATGGGGGTGTGTCCCCCGGTGGCAAATTGGACATACATAACATATAAATAATTGTACATAACAATTCAATAACAATTATACAACAATTAAACTGGAGTATTTACACAAATAGTCAGTCTTTTCTTAAACACACCTATATGTTTGGGAAAAGGCTCTAAGACTGCGTTAGGTAGAGAGTTCCAGTTATCAATCGCACGGGTTACAAAAGAATATTTACCATAATTTGTTCGCTGTGGTCGGCCCTTAACTTTGAAAGGATGATCGCTCCTACCCATGTAAGTGGGCTTTCCCAATCGTTTGCTAAGCTCACCCCATGCTGGTTGATTTGTATACGTGTTGTACATAGCGCAGAGTCTAGATTTCATCCTCCTAGCCTCCAGTGATTCCCACCCAAGTTTCTTTAACATACGGCTCACACTGCTCCTGGCATTAAAGTCACTGAGCACAAATCTAGCGGCCTTTCTTTGTACCATTTCCAACTCATTGATGAGCCCTACTTGATATGGATCCCAAACCGCCGAGGCATATTCCAGAATAGGTCTTACAAGTGACAAATAGCCTAATTCTTTAGCAGAGGTACTACTTACTTTTAATACCCTCATTACAAAGTGCAGCGATTTGTAAGCTTTTGAAACTACACATCCTACATGACTACTCCATTTCATATCATTCCTTACGTGAACGCCCAAATATTTGCAAGAATCTTCTTCTACAAGTATTTCCGAGCCAATGTTATATTGAAAATCCTGCCGTCGCACTTTCCCTATTTTTAAGAGACTACATTTTCTAGTGTTTATTTTCATTTTATTTTCAATCGCCCACTTATAGACCAGGTTCAGGTCCTCTTGAAGCACTGCATTGTCTTGTGAGTCATGTATCTTTCGGTATATTACACAATCATCCGCAAACAATCGACAGTCACTGCGAATCCCATTTGGTAAGTCATTTATAAACGCCAAAAATAACAAAGTTCCGATTACGCTGCCCTGAGGGATCCCCGACGTTACGGTAATTTCATCCGAGAATATGCCTTCGACTTTCACTTTCTGTGAACGACCCGTCAAAAATTCTTGGATCCATAAAATTACTCTTCTATCAATCTTGGTCGACGCTAATTTATGGAGTAGCATGTCATGCGGCACGACATCAAATGCCTTCGCAAAATCTATAACCACGGCGTCGACTGAAACTCCATGGTCTAACGAATCGCTAATGTCTTGAAAAAGTGATAGCATCTGACTCTCGCATGAGTAACCTTTCCGAAATCCATGTTGCCTATCATTAAACCATGATAATGTTTCCCACTGTTCCCTCAAGTAGTCGCAAATGAGATGTTCCATCTGTTTACAAACGATGGACGTAAGGCTAACCGGCCTGTAGTTGCCCAATTCAAGTCTGCTCCCTCCCTTAAATATTGGGACTACCGAAGCTCTTTTCCAGTCATCTGGGATTTGCGCATTGTTAATGGACACATTAAGCATCACCTCCAAGTATCGTGCCACGGCCCTACCTCCTAGTTTAAGTACTTCACTAACAATATTATCAGGACCCTTTGATACATTGAAACGTAGTTTTTGTATTAGCTTTACAATTGCTGACTGGTTTATTTGGAACAGGGGAGCCCCTGATTCGTCGTTAAGGTCCAACACACAGTTATTGGATTTATTGAACACACTACCGTAAAAGACATTTAATTCATTAGCAATGGCCTGTTTCTCAGTAATTAATTTACCGTCACCGGACATTATCATCGACAAATTATTTGAATTTCCCTTTCTTCTCCTAACATAACTGTAATTTTTTTTTTCCACCCATCACCTCCCGAACCAAGTAAACCTTGCATATAACTGTCATGAGCAGCCCTCTTTTTTAAGACGAGCTCTCTTGATAAGGACTTAAATTTCAACATATACTTGTCACTATCATGTCTTTTATTGTATAATTTCCTCATTTTCCGTTTTAGACTCCTAATTTCTCATGTGTAATACTCAGGATCTGAGTTTTGTTTCAGCAATTTAAATGGGACAAATTTATCAACAGCGCTATTTAAAATTTTCAAAAAGTTAGTCCACAGGATATTAATGTGATTTCCTTCCGATGCCCATCCTACAAATAGCTCATTCAAATACCCCTGAAACTTGCCCTGATCCGCCCTGCGATACTGGAATATGATCTTTTTTGCTACATCAGAGTCTAATTTTGTAATGTCACCATATCTAATATTTAATTCAACCCCAGAATTGTCACTAATTCCTGGTACTTTCAGACAGTTAATATACAGCTCTACAGGCCTTACAAGATAAACATCTAAGGTATTATTGTCTCTAGTTGGGAAGTCAACTACTTGGGAAAATCCCCCCTCCCTTAAGAATTTATTTGCAGCGCTCTGAGCTTGACCACAGCTAGTTGACTCACCAGACCAGTCTACTTTGGGGAGGTTTAAATCTCCAGCAATTATTATGCTCTTTTTCATAGCATTACCCGTACAAGTTTCATCATACAGTGTTTCGAGGAGAGAAAAGTTATCTTTCGGTGCTCTATACGCCCCTATCACCTGAAGAGGGAATTTATTTCCTTTATCCGAAATTTGTACACATAACATTTCATGATCCATATCAGCCCACATTAAGAAACTAGCTATATTTTTGCGCACACAAATAAATAGCCCACCACCTCGCTTCCCCCGATCCCTTCTGTACATTTCGTAGGTCCCTTGAATTATTTCGCTACTATTTATGTCCTCATATAACCAAGATTCAGTTGCAATGACAATGTACATCCTATACAACAGCAACACGCCTATAACGACATACAACGTAACGTCACTTTTCCACATTGTTTCCAAGAGACTCCGAATATTTCTGCGAACGCACAACCAACTTGTCGATGCCAGAAGCATAGAAAGTTCCTCCAGCGTTCTGCAACCACACGGAGACAGCGGCCTTCACCTCTTCATCTGTCTGGAAACGTCGACCACCTGTCTAATGAACGCATTCACACTGTTGACATTGTCACGGGTCCTGGACGTTGCGGGCCTGCCCTTGTGATATTCGTCGGTGATATCCGTGAGTCCGGCTTCGAATTGCTGTCACCACTTTTCGATCCCTTGCCGGGAAATGGCCCTCTCCCCATACATAGCACTAATTTGACGATGAATGTCCGTGCAATTCTTCCTTTTGGCCCATAGGAATCGGATTGTCGCACGCAACTCATATTTGGAGTTAACGTCCAGTCGACGCGCCATTGCATTTGGCCGCTATTCACACCATACAAGACGAGACACCACAGCGATCTGCATAACAGACGTGTGGACAGTGTCTGTCCCTTTCTCTGCTGTGCCCACGTTTACGACACACAGCGCACTGCTGCAGCGCGTTAGTGCAACTAACGTTTTGATCCACCTTCGTATTGTGCCCAATCGGACACGGCAGACTGGCATCGAACTCGGGTCTTATCAGAGAAGACCAGGCCCGTGATTATGCCTAGAGTCGAACCATTGATCTCTGAGGAGGAACAGCTACAGGGAACCCGAAGAGCAATGAGATGTATAATGACATATAATAATATAGCATGATTTCACGGCTAGAATGTGAATATCATAGCTGTTTAAGGGAATAATTGATAGAAAATGCAGTCATATGTACGTTTTCGAAGCATAGTAGCATGAAGGCAAGCCAGCTTGACATTTGACTAATCGCAGCCAGCGGATGGGAGGAGATTCGTGGCGCCGAAGGGACTCATTTCGTCTGGACCGATGGGACAGCTCGAAATTAATGACCCTGGGATTCCCAAATAGACAACGCTTGAGACCGGAGTGGGGATGATTGTCCACGGAAATTAATTGATTGCAGCCAATTGGAGCATCGAAATGGAATAAAATGTACACCTAGGCGAATATATTCTAGGAGAGATAATTTAGGAGTGGTCTCACACCTAAATTAAAGCCTATATCTCTAAATAAGCCTGTTAACACCGAGCTTACGCTCGAGAGGAGTGATTTGGTGACCAGCAAGAGGGGATTCACCATGGTGGCGTCATGACGCTATGGAATAAGGCAATTAATTGGAATTAATTGGCCGAAGCGATCGCTTGCACGCGAGTGATTATGGGGCTTCCACATCTAGATAAACAAGGTGTATACGTCATTTTAAATGGATGTGCATTATTTCAAGAAAGGAGTCGCTCTCGTGTGTCCTGTGGACTACATTTTACGAGAAACCTTTATATAGGGGAAGCAGCACAGACCAAGGCAGTTCGTCTTGAGTTCGTCTTGAGTTCATCTTCAGTTCATCGTCAGTTCATCTGCAGTCTACACGTAAACTAAACGCTGCCAGTAGTGGGCGAAATGTTAGAGTATCGACGCTCGAATGTATATGAAGAACAATGGAAGCGCATCATATAGCTTCTTAATGGTAATCAAGAATCGCGTAAGATTTAATCTACAGCAGATATTTATCCATTATTATCCGCAAGTGTAGTTTGATACAGCGTAGCAATAATTTAGGATGGTTTTGGACAATGAATGCCAGGAGGTATTGTCATACTTATAAATGACGCAGTATCGTCAGGATCATTACAGTTATGGGAGCCCGAGAGGCATCACAAATAATCATGACGGTGAAATAAACAGTATTGAAGGTGACGAGAATCGAACGCACGTACACGCAGATAGACTTTCACGGAGACCAGCGGTTGTCGTAGCTTCATCGCATCTCTGAGGTCAGGCGTTAGGAGGAGTCCGATTAAGGATCAACATCTGAAATAGTGCAAAAAGTGTATATAAGTTTTATTATAGTGATTTCAAAAGTGTTTATGTGTATTGTGAAATAATATGTATCGTGTTAAAGTGAGAAAAGCCACTGATAAAAGTATGATTATCGTGTGTGAAAATTGTGATACCATGTGGTGTGTGAGATATAGCATGATGGCTTAAATCAAGCGTCATGGTAGGTCCGTGGCTGATGTGCTGGAATAATCCAGCGAAAATGAAAAGTGAGTACAAATTTACAATGTTATTCTAACTAAATAGTTCACCATACAACGAAACATCACTTTAAGACTAAGATGTAACAGTCACTTATGTACGAGCTTTCACCACTCGTATTTGGTAGAATATGGTTTGGAAGGTGATTTGTTTAGGGCCATTCAGGCCTAAGATAGTGATGAATGTAACGGTAACGTTAAATGATAATAATAATAATAGTAATCTGTGGTCGGTAACAGTAAAGTAAAGTAATAAGCATTTCTGACCTAAATAACGTTCAAAGTGTGTCATGTCTAATATAAAGATACTGTATTTTGGTAAACAGTAAGAAAGTAACGTGAAATATAGCGAGATACGAGAGTTTTTCAGTGTCAGTGAAGTGTTGAATGAATATTTGATGTAAGCCAGTAAATTTATACTTGTTTTTAGGAGCTATTTAAAGCTTTGGCTTAAGAGTAATCGCAGAGAGGACGTGAGTGCCTCAATAATTGAGTCATCTATGAGAAGTATTGTTTGAAGCCGCATAGAGCGAGCGAAGTAACATAGAATCCAGTGATTTACGTCAATAAAGTTGCGGGGACCAATCTAACATAGCTTGCACGTTAGGTGAAATGTTGGCTAATCTACGAGATAGTATCGCCGTAGTGCATACTTTTATTATTCGCAGCGGATTGGAACGGGCCGTGTCTGTATCCATCGCTTGCAGGAATAATTGCCACGAGGGATGTTCTTCGAGACCCCGTGAGCACATGTATTATATGATCTGTCCTGAGAGGAGAATCATGTTCGTCGTATAGGAAACGCAGATTTCCTTATTATATTGTAAGCAGCTGCTGATGAGCAATCTTGTATTCTCATTATGATGCGCGCCCAAAGCCACTTGTATTCACCACAGAACGGCAAGGCTATTACAGGATCCATCCCCAGCCATGAATGTTAATTAAGGAGCCGAGTTGAGCCCATTACACTAAATATAGGTGGTAAATAATCAGAATGACTCAATTACTTGAGACAACACTCAACGTAACTCCATTGTACTGCAATTGTAAACAAAGATGACCTTGCTAGCAGCAAGAGGGGGGTGATATGTATGCCACGAAGGACGGCGGCCATCTTGCTCGGCCAGCTGGAACTAATTTTATTGCCTGCTTGAAAGGGGAGGTTTGGAGACCCAGTCCCTTTATTTTAGAAGCAGAGTGGGACACTGAAGAATCTCGATATTTCGAAATGTAATTAAGATATGTGTGTTATGATGATGCCAATTGATTTAAATGATGTGTTTCAACACACATACATTGTTTGATCGTTGTGATCGGATAATATTTGGCTCAGTTATTCTCTGAGGAGGAACGCTGAACCAAATAAATGTAGGCATCTTTTTAAAGTGCATTTTTGCCCAGTTCACACTAATTTATGCAGACGGGTAGATGATTTCTAATAACATGACACGTTTGTAACGATAATAATTTCGACCAAACCCAGGAAATCGTTGTATGGTGAAACTATAAACATTTCTGTCCATGTGTATTTTGGAAGGGAAAACGTACCACTTTTAGCGTTTCATATTGATGGGAAGGAGGAAGATGATTCACACGACAACAACATTTGTTAATTAAGGCATAAAATAATGAATTTATGTTAATGAAAGTAAATGCCCGTAAGAAACGGATTAATGTTTTATTAGTCCGGAATTAATGTCATTTAAAGTGATATGTGACTTTTGTGTTGTGATACTCCAGTTTGTTAAATTGTGTCACATGACGAACACTATGGAGACTCGTAGATGTCTGAAAGTATCAGTGATAGGATGCTAGAAATAGATTTGAGTGCAGTGTAGCACTAATTATGAAGAGACTCACAAAATAACCTTGATTTTCATTGTGGGAATTAAATGTAAACTATCCTTTGTTTGTATTTTGTTGTATAGCCATGACTTTATATCAGTAAATGTTTTATTTAGGAATATGTTGTTTCTTTCATGTAGAGTAGTTACCTGGTTGACTCAAATCCTGAGCATGTGGTCGTATGGTGGGCATGAACGTCCCATACCTCGAAAGACCGTGAGTTATCTGGGATACGAACACATGTTCCACATGATGACAATTGGGTACAGTATGAGGGAAATGGAACAGAGTACTTGCCTGTTGAAGATCGTTCTTCAAGATTTTCATAACCAATTCGCCAGTAATTGTTAGCCGAATACTTTATGTTTTGTTAAGTTATGTAAATCAACTAAAAACAGACTGAAGGATGAACGTGCATGGAAACACCTTTGAAGATATGATTGAGACAAAGGTTTTCCAGAAGTGGGCCAATATTTTATGTTGGGAGGTCCATTATAATCATATGAGTAGGGAAATGAACGCATGTTTGGCCATATTCCATCTCATAAAAAAGTACAAGATATGTAACATTATTATAATTTATCATGTTTTGATCCCTATTTGTGGTTAGTAATATTGAGACCCTGCATGTAACCTGGGGTTAGGAAAAATTGTGGCCTAATACCTTTTAATTTAACATTTAATTTACCTCATGGAAATTCACGCAACACATTTCGCGAAAATCTGCGGCTGGCTGGATTGAAGGCTTTGAATTCTAGAACAGATTAATGAGATCTTATCGTGCAGTCTGTACATACAATTTGTCTTACCATTAGCAGTAAATTAGAATTTGGCATCCTGCCTACTCTTACTGTATTAGAAGCCAGGCTAACAGCACTTACCAAGTGATTTCTTGGCTGACTTACTGATTGTATTGTATAGTTTTGAGGCCATTCTTTCAGTGCTCCCTATACTAACTGTCAGTCGTAGCTTTTCAGTCGGTAAACACGAATTTCTCCAAAGACTGGGTGGGGTGTAAAGTACACCCTCCGTCTGAACAGTTCGGTGAATGGGTCTATATTACGAACGGATTGTTGGCTTACCTGAAACAGCCGTTACTAACCTTCGAATTAATCCCCGTGGATGGTTATGCACTTCTTAGAACGGCTGTACAAGTCCTGGCATAGTCTTCCTGAGGGATAGCCTTCAGTTGGGTCGTCACATTACGTTGGATGTCAAAATGTCTGAAAACATCTGGCCCTTCTGGGCTTTTCGGCGACCCTGGACCCCGATACTCCATACATTGACGCTTGCCTTCGAGGTCGTACCTCAGGCACCAGGTCTCGTCACCCGTGACGATGGTTTTTAGGACCATTCCATTACACGGAACATTCACCCATCTCACTGCCACGCGTCAAACAGGTGTACACGTTAGGTTGCATAAATGCACCCTTATCTCTGCTGCCCGTCTATCAGGTTTGCAAGGCAGGTTGCATAAATTCACGCTTCTCTCTTGCTATCAATTTAGAGTTTCGACGACCCAAACTGAAGGCTATTCCTAAAGAAGACTATGCCAGGAGTTTCCAGGACTTGTTCAGTCGTTCTCAGAAGTGCATAACCATCCACGGGGATTACTTCGAAGGACAGTAGCGGCTGTTTCAGGTAAGCCAACAATCCGTTCGTAATATGGCCCATTCACCGAACTTTTCAGACAGAGGGTGTATATAATACATGAATCATAAGTAAATAACAATCCTGGAAAATACTACATGTATTAGTTATGATCGCTATTATAATGGGGCAATTATAATAGCTATCATAACTAATACATGAAATTTATTCCAGGAGTGTTATTTACTTATTATTCATATATTATACACGCTGTACCCCGCCCAGTCATTGGGTTAATTCATGTCGACCGACTAAAGGGCTACAATTGACATAACTTACTGATTGCTGGGCAGTGGGGTGTAGTCAGGATTCGTAATGGAAATCGAAACAGAATAAATAAGGTGCTGGCTAGGAAACAGTACTTACTGTTTTGAACTATTGATTAATACGTAATAAAAGTTAAAAGTCAATTGGATTGTTATTGTAGAGATGGTGACAAAAATCAATGCATCAAATTCATTATGTGCGCAAACCATGGAAGTTACCGTTTCTGTTAAGTCACGACCATGAAGCTGAGAACTGTAGTCCGAAATACTTGTATACAGGCGATAGTTTCTAGACTATAATTAATTAAACTCAGCCAATAGGTATTTTTGTATTTTTGTTGCAAACAGCTATGAATACATAATTAATCCAAATTATTAATTTATTTGAAATGGAAATCCACAGCATGCTTCCAGTCTCCGACCGGGTCAGGAATGGAATGAATGAAGCCCCCATCTAGCGGCGAGGATATGGACTGTGCCGGCTGCCGAGGCCTGACGCACTCCTCTGGGGCAATGATTAAATGAATGACAGATGAAATGAAATGATAGTGGAGAGTGTTGCTGGAATGAAATTTTGACAGGGAAAACCGGAGTACCCGGAGAAAAACCTGTCTGCCTCCGTTTTGTCCAGCACAGATCTCACATGGAGTGACCGGGATTTGAACCACGGACCTAGCGGTGAGAGGCCGGCGTGCTGCCGCCTAAGCCACAGAGGCGTGATAAATATATATTTAAAGTTATTTAAATTATTAATTTAATTATTTTATTACAAAGGGAAGCTGTGCCCGGCATGCATTGCAATGCCAAACAAAAAAGTGTTGACGTAATTTTATTTGTGGAAGTGGTTTTTGATACACAATATGTTTTTCAATTTCCGTTAACAGTCTCTAAACTATCGTAAAATGGATTTACTAATTCAGAAACATTCGTGGGAGCGTGCACAACAACTCACCAAAGTTTCATCGCAATCGGATGAATGGTATATGAACGCATAAGGAATTTTGTTTAAACGATTCGCGCACTGTCACTCATTCGTTGAATCTACTCAGCGCTACCAACGGCAAATGGATTTAATACGTCAGAAATCTACACGGGAGTGTACACAACAACCCACCCAAGTTTCGTCGCAATCGGATGAATGGTATATGAACGCATAAGGGACTTTGTTGAAACGATTCGCGTGTCGTCGCTCATTTGTTGAATATACTCGTGCGCTACCTATTGTAAAATTGATTTACTAAGCCAGATAGCTTCCCTGGAGTGTACTCAACATCTCAACCAAGTTTCATCGCTATAGGACGAATGGTGTATGAACGCATACGGGACCATTTTGAAGCAATTCGCGCATCGTCGCTCATTTCTTGAATCTATTCGTGCGGTACCTATTGTAAAATGGTTTTACTAAGACAGAAACCTTTCTTGGAGTGTACTCAATATCTCACCCAAGTTTCACCGCTTTTGGACGAACGGTATATGAACGGATAACGGACTTTTTTGAAACGCTTCGCGCGGCGTCGCTCATTTGTTGAATCTACTCGAGCGCTACCTATTGTAAAGTGGATTTACTAAGCCAGAAACCTTCCCTGGAGTGTACTCAACATCTCACTCAAGTTTCATCGCTATCGGACTAATGATAACGAATATGAACGCGTACGGGACTTTTTTGAAACGTTTCGCGCGTCGTCGCTCATTTGTTGAATCTACTCGTGTGCTGCCTATTGTAAAATGATTTACTAAGCCAGAAACCTTCCCCGGAGTATACACAACATCTCAACCAAGTTGCATTGTTATCGGACGAATTGTATATGAACGCATACGGGACTTTGTTGAAACGCTTCACGCGTCGTTGCTCATTTTTTGATTCTACTCGTGTGCTACCTATTGTAAAATGGATTTACTAAGCCAGAATCCTACAATGGAGTATACACAACATCTCACCCATGTTTCATCGCAATCGGATGAATGGTATATGAACGCTGAATGGTATATGAACGCATAACGGACTTTGTTAAAGCGATTCGCGCATCGTCGCTCATTTGTTGAATCTACTCATGAGCTACCTGCGTAAAATTGATTTACTAAGCCAGAAAGCTTCCATGGAGTGTACTCAACATCTCAACCAAGTTTCATCGCAATCGGATGAATGGTGTATGAACGCATACGGGACCATTTTGAAGCGATTCGCGCATCGTCGTTCATTTGTTGAATCTACTCGTGCGCTTCCTATTGTAAAATGGTTTTACTAAGACAGAAACCTTTCCTGGAGTGTACTCAATATCTCACCCAAGTTTCATCGCATTCGGATGAATGGTATATGAACGCATAACGGACTTTGTTGAAACGCTTCGCGCGTCGTCGCTCATTTGTCGAATCTACTCGTGCGCTACCTATTGTAAAATGGATTTACTAAACCAGAAACCTTCCTTGAATTGTACTGAACATCTCACCCAAGTTTCATCGCAAATGGATGAGTGGTATATGAATGCATAGGAGACATACACACCCACACACCCACATACTATCTCGTAACATTGATTTTTCAGGATTTGCACGAAATGTCATACACTGGAAATTGTTTATAGAATATTTAATATACAACATATTTAATAAAGAATGGCATTACAACATTCACTGAAATGTGCATGATTAGTCAATATACAGGACATGTTCAATATGCCCACCTTCTCGGCGTACAACAGCTTCGAGACGAACCTGCATGTTTGTGACCACTCTACGACACATGTCCTCACTCAACCCTCGGAAGAAAGTCACAATGGCCGCTTGCAATTGCAGTACTTTTTCTGGTTTCTGGCGGTAGATTTTCTGCTTCAAATATCCCCACAGGAAGAAGTTGCAGGGATTAATATCGGGGCTATGTGGTGGCCAGATTGCGCAGCTATGAAAACGTTCGGGATATCGATGGGACATCACATGGGGCCCGAAATGTTCATGCAGGAAGTACAAAACAACATTTGCTGTGTGCAGACGAGCTCCATTTTTCATGAACCATTGTGTCTCTATTGGTAGTCGTGATGCAAAGAGTTGTGGAAGAAAACTGATTTGCAACACGTCATGTCATGTAACTGTGTCATTGATAAAGATTGGCCCAATAATTCCATGACTGGAAATTGCAACCCACACACACACTTTCACACCATGACTTTCAACCTCTTGCACAACAGCAGGCCGTTCTTTCGCCCAAAACCGGACATGTTTGTTCACAGCACCGTTGAGATAAACGTGTGCCTCATCACTGAACCATGTGTTCTGCAGTACGGGATCACCTTCTGCAATAGACCACCCAACAAACTGTACTCGCCGTTGCTTGTCAAGCGCCGTTAGTTTATGACCTGTTGTCATTTTGTATGGGAATTGGTCAAGCTCAGACTGCAGTATTCTCTGAATTGAACGGCGAGAGATATCCAGATGAACACAGGCAGTTCTGGTGGATTTGGAGGGGTTCCGAGCCACAGCCGCTCTCACAGCAGCAATATTATCCGGTGAGCGGACTGGCATGAGACGGGTTCGTTTTCTCTGCAGTATATTGCCTTCTGTTTCAAATTGGCTGGCCAGTCTATACACCGTCTGCCGGCAGGGAACCCACCGGGTACGGAAATGAACACGAAACTTTTCCTAAGTCCGAGTTACACACTCTTTGTTTCTGCATAAAATAACACTTTTCACTTTCTGTTCGCGCGTCAGACTCCCTTTGTCCGCCATGCTGTATAACTGGAAGCCGGTACGCATGCGCGACATGTGCTGCTGTCTGTCGAATCACGCATGAAATAAGGTTTCTGTTCACGAAAGGACATGGTTGTGAGCCCAGATTTACACATTTTATAAACCATTTTCCATGTATGACATTTCGTGCGCGTAGATAGATAGATATCACGTAACGTAACATTCATTTTTAGCCTATTTTCATTTTATATAAAAAAATAGGCTCATGAGATCACCTTTTGTCCGTGTGTGTGTGTGTTTGTTTGTCCCCTATAATAACTTCTAAACGGCTAAAACTCGGTAAGGTCATAGCGCCATTTTGGCCCACCCCGACCGTGCCCTTCAAATTTTATTACGTCTCACCAATCCAACATAGCAGCTGTGCGAAATATTTCACCAGTATTCAATATCTCCTAAACTATTATCGATATCACCCTGAAATTTTGTACGGTGATAAAGGGCACTGCTAGAAGTTCACTTATGAGAATTTCAATAATCTGGTAACTACAAAACCAACATGGCGGCCAAGCGAAGTTGAGACCTTTAAATAGACTTTTCTCGCGATTCAACCATCCAAACGCAATGAAACTAGGTACAGCAAATGTTTATACACAGTGTAATGCACTGGCATCGAATTTAGTTAAATTGTTTTCAAAACTACAAGATGGCAGCTGTGCGAAATTTTAAAATCTCGTTATTACTTCTTGTGTCCTAATCATGCAATTGAAGTTTGAATACTACACGTACACAATAATCTTCATGTAATAGTACTTAACTCTAAGACCTACATGTACAGTCTGTCTCAAAAAATGTACTAACACTTTGAATGACGATAAAATGATTATTTATTAACATAGAGACAAGTTTAAGGGCTTCAGTTATAGAGGAGACATGTAATTAAAGACTCATGGTCGCAAATGTTAAAATTGATGACCAGCAGTGTCCAGACAAAGCTGATAACGCGAAGCAATGGATTCGCAAACGTTACGACAAAGTTAATTTGGAATTTCGTGACATTGTCAATTTCCAATTTCGTGTTGGAATGTAGGATTTCCAGCGCAGACGCTTCATGATGCGATGGACGCTATCTTTTGAGACGTGTGTCTCTCGTGCCGTTTGTCGTAGTGATTTCGGTGGAGATCGAGTGAGGGCTTCCTGCACTTGTTCTTCTTTTCTAGGACTGGTGGATGTCCGTGGTCGTCCAGAACGTTTCTTGTTGACGTTGTGAACGGTTCCATCTGATTCAAATTTATCTCTGATGCGAGCAATGGTCCGGTGCGTTGGTGGCGGTTTGTCGAACTCCCGGACACTGACGGTGATCAATTTAAACATTTGCGAGCATGAGTCTTTAATTACATGCCTCTTCTACAATTGAAGCCCTTAAACTTGTCTCTATGTTCATAAATAATCATTTTATAGTCATTCAAAGTGTTAGTACATTTTTTGAGACACCCTGCATAAAAATCCAACATGGCGACCATCCCAAATATTAGACGGCTCTCAATATCAACTAATATATTACAGCAATCAAACTGAAATTTTGTATGTTGATAGAGGCAATTAACATAAGTAGGATATATGAAAATAGGCTTTAGTTCTTCACGGATCTACGTGTTATATATAGTGACAAATATTATACGAGGTGCCCCCTAATTTCTTCAGCCTCGGTATCGACTTTGTTATATGGAAACAACATTTGAAAGCATTTTTGCTTTTTTCACATTTATACAGTGGCCAAGTCAAGTGACATACTCTGTGGTGAAGTTCAGTAGTTAGAATTCTTGGCTATTGCAATGGTCCCAGATTTGTTTCTCGTTACTGGCAAGAAATTTAATTATTGTCTGAGGACTGGAACGGGGCACACTCAGCCTCATGAGGTAAAACTGAGTAGAGGAGGGATCAATTCCTACCTCAGCCATCCTGGATGTGGTTTTCCGTGGTTTCCAATTTTACTCCAGGCAAATGCCGGGATGGTTCCTAGCTTACGGCCACGACCACCTCCTTTTCAATCTTCACACTAATACTATTACTACTCCTACTACAACATACACCACAATGACACAGGTTATCAGATAAATTCTACACACATGCAAGTACACTGGGCTAAATGACCAGTCATTGGCATTATATATATTCAGCAGTTTTATTGTAGTAGTATTTTATTGTTCAATTTTCTCACTGATATTCTAGACTACATTCTAAGTGCATGGGACTGAAAGCCATGATGCCGTAAGCCTCTCACTGAAATATGAACTTAACTCTTTATTTGGGAGTATCCTGTCTGAGTATTCATTCTTGATAATATACCTCCGCTTTCCTGCTGTAAGGGGGGATCCATTAATTACGTGAGGCGTTTAGTGGGGGGGGGGGAGGGGAGGGAGGGGATTGAGCCGAATCTCACCTAATCTCACGTGGGGGAGAGGGAGGTCTCGGCAAATATCACGTATTTTTTCCCCCCGCAAGACACAGTATAAAATTGCGAGAAAACTGGGTTAAATTAAGTAAAAAATATGGCTAAATCATATATAATAATATTTATCGCGGTTATGCAAAAGCCAAAAAGTAGCAGAGTAGCCCCTCGATTGTTTAGCCGCCACCGGCGTGCGGTCCATAGTGCACCAGCTGCACCAGCGCGCAAAGTGTCCCTCACGGATTGTCACACGTCGAGCTTCTGAGCTTCCGTGTGCAAGCGATGTGGCTAAATGAGAGCGAGGTTGAAGGAGCAGATGATTTTACTGAAAATTACATGGACATGTTGGTTCCAGTAGTCACTTTTGAGATCATACATGAGTCTCCGTGAACTGAATTTAGAATGAATATTCTTTCACGAACTTTGGTAGTTCCTACTTAAGTAATTTTTGTTCAATTTTCTCACTGTTATTCTAGATTACAGTCTTAGAAGTCTTAAATACTAGACTTAACTAGTCAAATAAAAATAAGCATTTTTTTAAATAAATCCAACGCAATCAAGCACACATTAACTTATTTACATTAAATATACGCATTTTGAAAAATCTCACGTAAGATTAGGGGAGACATCTCTCCAAGGGGAGAAAAGCGGGGGGGGGGGGGGGGGGGGGAGTCGCCAAAATCGCCTCACGTAATTAATGGACGTCTCTCCTAACCTTTGCTCTCCCCACCCACCTTGCCCTACAATGAGCTTATTCGCATCCATTCCACTCCTGCAAATGGAGTGCTCTATGGTTCACGTGCGTGAGTTACGTGGATTCATTAAACCTGGGAGCAGCGATCATTCTAGGCCAAGTGCAGCGTGACGCCAAGCAGTTTTATTACTTTTTGATCGTATTCGCATTCCGGACCGTACGCGCGCTCCGTTAGCCGCAGCCAACTCGGTAAAGCGGAACCGTACGATTCAGAACAGGAATTCCGTACCTGGTCAGAACCGGTCCAAGCGATCTCACCAAAGCGTTGGCGGAAACAACTTTCATGAATAAATAACGGGGACAGTGACATGTCTGTGAACATGAAGGAGAATTGTTTTTGCTCTGTATATCTTTAAGAGGCTTAGGAGACACTGATATTCAGCCTCGTGTACTTTGCAAGGGGCCGATAACCTCGATGTTAGGCCCCTTAAAACAACAATTATCATCATCATCATCGTGTACTTTGCGTGTATTGGGTTTGACTGTAGTAGAGCGTGGTATATTACGGCAAAGTATTGAGGTAGGGTAGCTACTCCAAATCTTGAAATAAGTTACCATCACGGAATTCTCATGCAGGGGGTGGGGGGTGGAAAAACGTGGAGAAGGTTGCATAATAATAATGTTATGTGTTGTACGTCCCTTTTAACTACTGTGGTATTAGAGACGCCGGGGTGCCAAAATGTTGCCCCGAATGGGTTAATTACTTGACCTTTGACTTAATTCCTGTTGTCCCTCGTGGAACAAAGGGCATCAACAAAGTATCTCCATCTGGTCCTATTGACGGCCAACCTCTTCAGCTCGCTCCAGGTCATGCTTTCTTCCATCTTTGGCACGTTTGTTCGGGTCTCCCTCCCTTTCTTGTACACTGCGGGTTCCTATCCAATGCCTCCTCTCTTCCAATGGCTTAATTTCCCTTTCTCAGTGTATGCCCGATCCATTTTCTTTTCCGCCTTTTGATTTGTATAGCCATCTCGTTTTCCCCCGTCCTTCTCCAAAGTTCATGGTTGGAGATTACTTCCGGCCAGTAGATGTTGAGACTCTTCCGTAAACAGCGGTTTACAAAGGTCTGCAACCTGGAGGTAATTACTTTAGTCACTAACCAAGTCTAAGACCCATATAATAGAACGGATTTGGCATTACTTCGGAAAATGCGGAGTTTGGTCCTTATATATATATTCTGTTGTTCTTCCACACTGGATAGAGCCAAACAAAGGTGTTCTTTAACGTGCCAGTAAATCTACTGACACGGCTCCCTCACATTTAAGCACTCTCAAATGCCAACTGACTGCGCCGGGATTCGATCCCGCTATCTTGGGTTCAGTCGATGAGGACGTTACCGCTGAGCCACGCAGTCAGTCTGAGAAAACTACATTGAAGCTGTCAGTGCCGGGATTCTAACAACAGATATCCAGATATGCATCTCCCCTTTGCAGTCGTAGAACATGACTTTACTCGGTCGGATACACTGCTTGGTGAAGATGATTCTGTCTTTCTCCTCAAAGAGAAATGAGATACCTGGTATTGTAACATAACCTGCTCATGCTATGTCACGGATTCCCTCAAAAATGAATTAGGGCGAGTAGGATTACTTTTGTCCCAACTAGGTTGTGCCATATTGCCCATTTCTAGCGCCGTGATTCGTTAATGGAGAGAAAGAGGGAGAGTCTGGTGATTGCACCTTCAATGACAATAAGCTATAGAAACAAGCATTTAGATGGGTTTTCGAATCATAGCTGTTTTTGTGACCTTGATTTTAATTTTGCCCTGTATCTCAGCCTAAAATTACGATAGCGGTTAGATCACAAGTTTAGATTCACAGTTTTTGGGGCCACTTAGATACATTTACTAGAATGGCCCTGTTGGTTTCTTAGACCGTGTTCTGTTTTAATTGATATTAAGCCTGATCGAGAATAAACGCACAGCTATTTTGGATGCGATATTATTGTGGCTATGACATTGACATTGAGAAAAGATTGAGGTTCACTCTAAAAAGTCACATATTCGACAAAGTCTTGTTATCGCGGCAGGAAGATAATCTACTGGACAAAGATAGCACGTCTGGTAGTGTCATCTACATGTCCTTTGTGAGATTAAGGACAACGTCTGTGAAATTTTCAGATAAATGTTGGAGTTTTATGTGGGCAACTGTATGCACCGTATCAACACTTCAACGTGGTGCAGAGTTTTTGTAAATGACCATGTGAACCTTGCGGATGTGCTGGATTTTCTTTGAACAAACCTTGCGCAATTTGGTTAGGAGGTACACCAGCGTGTAGTCCAAGGTTTCTGTCGTCCGAATTTTCTCTATTTGGTCGAATTAAGTAGTTCCTGGCTAGAAAATGCTTCCGTTCGAATGAAGAAGTTGCATGGACCATGGGTAGATGTCTGTACTACGAGGAAACCCTCGGGCAAGACACATTGAAATTGGTGTTATGATGGGAGAAATGTCTCGAGAGACTTGCATCTAATATTGGAAAAGAGCTAATGGATGAAGTTTTTCCCTATCTACTAATATTTTTACAAAATAAGTTCTTGTGAATTTCTTTTCGATCAGCCCTCGTATCTGACCTTTTTGTAACATGTGCGGCTGGGATGTTTAAAGCTATCTTCTGAATGCGTTGTAGTGACGCACGTTTGAGACTTATATAAGCTATTGAAATGTTCTGGAAACAAAACATTCTGAGGCGGTGACAAGTTATTCGTAGAATAGCAGGCCAGGGCATAGTCAACAGCATTTGTTATTGTATTCCGGAAATACTGTTGCAGAGACAAGTTATTTCTAGAATGCGAGAATAGCTTAGGCTATAGGCTATAAATCCCAAGCGAGCATCACTCCGTTCACAACAAAGTATGTAGTCAGTCCCACCTGCCGGAGAAGTGGCACACAGCTTGACAACCCGGCATGGCTACCCACACGTCAAGGGCGACTGGCCATCAACAATTTCTAATTTTCATCAAACGCAAGGTAAACTTCCTCCAAAAATTCACTAATTTATAATATCTTTTCGTTAATCCCACGTTGGCCAAAGTTCTCCTGGATCTCATATTTTACCCACTAAATGGGTTATGAAACCGATGGCACTCAAAAACCAGATTCATACCAACGAAAACCAATCGTGGTGGCGCTGCCATGGATCTAGGCTATCTCTGCGCTCGGGAAACGTATGGTTAAGTGGGTCTGGTGAATAAAGAACATATTTTCACTCCAATTCCGGTTCCGAAGTGATATAAAAAGCCTGTAGAATATTTACAGCAATCGTATATCATCTATGAAGTGCTTAACTTAAGTAGAGCTATTTAACGGAATCCACGGATCACTGGCCGGCTGGAAGTAGTTACAGTATAAGTAACTACAGCTTCTACTTCTTTACCCTTATCTTATGTACGATGAATAACAGCTCTGCGAAAAGTATGGCTGAAATGTCCCCAACCGCCTAAACACCACGACTGTAATTATTCTCAGAAATAGGTGAGATTGAAATACAGAAATCCTCCATGGAAGCTGGCGGAGAAGCTCATTTTATCGCATTTCGCTGCTGACAAGACCTGTCATGAAGAATGGGGTACATAAAAACCAGACTATCTGGGTTTAATCACTGATCCCTGAAGAGAACTGCCTGGTTTCGATTTACTGAGAGAGGTATGGGCATCATTGAACAGGGTCCGCATAAATCAAGGACGAAGCGATAACTTCTGGCTGCACAAGTGGGGAAAAACTGAAATCTCATTCTGCGACTGTGCCAATGTACCTTACACCATTCAGCATGTTGCCCTTGAGTGTCCAAGGAGGAGATCTGATGGAACCATCCAAGACCTACACAGTGCTATCGATGTTGTTGTCAATTGGCTGAATACCATGGACATGGTGTTTTAATGCCTAAATTGTTACGGTACCTACACACTATTTTGTAATTTTGTATACCAGGTGAATCAGTTGCCCCTAATAATATTGTTTTATGCAGCTCAACTATCGTGTCTTGTCAGGATGGTCGATATTTCTCTGCTTGCATCACGTTTGGTACTACCCGACCAGCGAATTGTTACCGGTGGCGGAAATCGGAACTAATGCGCTCTGCCCAGCCACACGCCTCCGATGGACGTTATTTGTGTGCCTGATTCATGCTGGGCCGTGCGCTGTGCTGTGTGTTCTCATTGTAGCCTATGACTGTACATTAGGTTGGAACGTTGGTATAGGGGAAAAAATAGTTTTCTGTATTACTTATTCTAATAGTGATTAAAATTTATCTTTTTATGTGAGAAGTTATTCTACAAAGTTTTATTGCGATAGAACCACATCTTGAGGTGCCGCAAAAGCCTTGAACATAATTATTTTGTCTTTAAATTTTCAAATTTTCTAGAATTTTATTATTTTATTTTATTGATGTTTTTTTATTTTTATTATTTCCATTGCATTAAAACTACGCCTAAAATAGTGCAAAAAATTAAAATTTGTTGTCCATCAATTTAGAGGCCCACTTAGTAGGTATTAAAACATGAATAAATAAAGGCTTTTCTTAAAAAAATTACTCTTTTGGCTTTGTCATAGTAAGATAGGGGTAGATATGATAATGTAATGATTTTTCTTTGACTAAAACTTATTGAAGGTACTTAGAGTGTCTCCATTCATTTCTATAATACAGTGGAAATATTGAACTAAATCAGAGAGTAGAAAAAGTACTTAACCTAAGCAATTAAGTCATAACCATTGAGATAAGGACACACATGTATTCATAAAATGCAAATAATAGACAAATAAAACATTATAACAAAGCTAAATCAATATTCAATGTTCAATGTTCTCAAATACATTTTAGGTAAAGTGTTTCTTTGTTTCAAATTTTGGCATCATCTTGTGTGAAGCAATTCTGGCTTTAACAAATCCATTTCTTTCTTCCAGACCACAAACATAGTGTGATGATTCTGTTACAAGCTTGATTACTCTTTCCACTGCTTGTGTATGACAGGGAAAACGTGGACAATCAATAGACCGCATCAGGCCATCTTCTCTTGCTTCACTTATGTACTTGGCTAAGTCCTCATCATTTACGTGCTTTGTCATCGGTGGTTTCGTGATTGTTACATCAGCCCAATTGATCATGTCAATGTAATCTTTAGCTTTGAAGTTTAGTTAGGTCTCACAAACTTCCGTACCTCATTCCTCTGTTCTGACCTTGCCTTCAAAAGTCGTCGGAGGCCTAACTCTCTTATGTGTTTTCTCTCATCACTTAACATACAGACAAGCATGTTTTCAGGGTGAACGAAGTAGCCATTTCTTTGAATAACCGGGTCGATTACTTAGAGATGTTCGTCGCAAAGGTAATGTGAAAACGAAATTAGTCTCCATAAGTGTTTGGCTCCATTTACACAAAAGGGCTTCAGATTAATGTAAAACAATATGGGAGCATACACCTTAACTACATACTCTGTTAAGGTTTTCAGGTTTTCTGAAGGGTTCTCTGTTCCAACATACAACCGAAGAATGCGAGTGGCCAACGTCAGCCATCGTGAATGTGCCAACTTTCCTGGTATCTTCATGGCTAGATCAGGGAGGCAGATTCCACTTGAGATTGATTCACACATTTCAAGTTAATACTTTTGATCGGTACTTAAATCTTGTTTCATTTCGAGGTCTGGAAGGTTGTCCTTAATCGGTGAGTACGTAACGACTGGAAGCTCATAACATTTTTCAAGTGGTTTGCCTAATACTCCCCCGAACTCATTAGGTCCTTTTGTATTTCCATCCAATGCACAAAACAGGTGGCGCAACGGCAACTCGTTGCAATGAAATAAACATATTAGCCACTGCAAAGACTTATGAATGTTCTTGTCTAATAGAGCAATAACACCATTATAAGCTCCAGTGTTTGTAGCAGTGCCATCACATCCAATTGCAGTTACACCGTTCAAGTTCAAATCACAGTTTCTATTGAAATACTCAATAATACTATCTTTGATGCCTTTACCTGTACCGGAGGCAGGAGCAACGTGCGCCAGAAAAAGAGAACCAGGCTCTTCAACTAACGAAACGTGTTCTTCAACGACAGTCTTTCTGTAAAATTTGTTCCCTTTTTTCTCTTCTACAATTATTGTCTTATCCTTTCTGCCATCAAAAAACAACCCTTTGTTCTCTCCAACTAGATTGTTGACACTGGTTGCAACTGCTTTTTTTCGATTACTGGCTCTAGCTCTTCGAATTTTCATCCTGTCAATGACGTTAAGTTTTATTCTCCTCAGAAATCATTCCCACATCTTTAAGAACGGCACTTGCTATGGCTTCTGCAACCCTGTCTGAAACGCCAGTTCTGTTAGTGCATCTTAGTCACCTAAAACTGCCATTTTTAAGCAGAAATTGATAAATACAACAATATTTTTTTCCGATCCAAATGTACTGAAATTTCGTAAATGTCACTCAAAAATCATAATTTTTAACCCTTTGCGGCACCTCTTACCCTACTCCAATCGTGTTCAAACATTACAATTGATTTAATAATAGCAACAGGCAACTTTTTTTATCACTATTACGTATTGAAATTGAAAATAATATTTTTTTCGTTCCACCCTACTGTACATGAGTTCCCCCTTGCCCCGCAAGCCGCTCGCTGCAGCCATAACGAGGCGAGATGACGTAATGTATACACAAAAGCTGCGCTCTCCTTCTAGCGGTAACAATTCCCTGGTAGGGTAGTACACAACAACGAGCTAAAGAAAGGCATTCATAGCTCGTTGGTACACAAAATTATGTGGAGAAGCATGTGATCGTTACCACTTAGAGCTCTGTAGCAAAAGTGCCTAATCAATCAAAGACTATGCAACTCAAAGTGCCAGAGTGCAATTTTAATGTACGTGTTCATACTTTATTTTCAATGGCTATTTGGCTGCAACAAAAGTATTATTACAATGAACTGCAAGCATATCCCGCAAACTATACTGAACACTATAATTTTTCCCTCGTATTAGTCTGTAGTCACATCGAGGGAAAAATAATTGTGTTCAGTATCGTTTGCGGGATATGCTTGCAGAATATTGGTACCGTACAACGGGATGCTAGTAGAAAAATATTAACCTTCCTGATAAGACGCGTTATTTGGGCTACATGAAACGATATTGTCAGGGGTAGCTGATTCACCTGGTATATTTTAACCTTTTTGATGTTTGTTTTCAATTCTTTGCCGCACTGTATTCTCATTTTGCCATTTGAAATAAATAATCCCGTAAACGTTTGGACAGCTTCGTCTTTGCTCTCGGATCTGGATAGGCTACTTTTGCACAGTAGGAACACAGCAAAAGTAATATTGAAGAACCAATGTGTTCAACGGGATGACCATCTACGCACAATTTTCAGCAAGGTTTCATACACACACAATATATTCATGCCATCCCCGTGGCCCTATACCACGTATGCATATCTATTTGTACCCGAGTTTCACTTTTACTCGTTGTGAGGAGGCTGTCACTGCCGAGGCCCGGGTTCGATTCTCGGCTCTGCCAAGAAATGTAATTCTGCTTTGAGGGCTGTAACGGGGTACACTCAGCCTCGTGAGGCAAAACTGAGAAGAGGCGGGTTCGATTCCCACCTTAGCCATTCTGGAAGTGGTTTTCCGTGGTTTCTCACTTCTACTCCAGGCGAATGTTGGGATGGTTCCTAAATTAAGGCTATGGCTGCCTCATTCCCAATCCTCAACTGAATTACAAATACACACACTAATACAGTCATTGCAGTATCACAGTTCATCAGAAAAATTACACACACACACATACTGTATACCTAAGTACATGGGGCTACATGACCTCGTTGTCGCAAAGCCCTTACATTATTCAACAACAATTAATTAATTAAATAACATCAACTAATCAACAACAATTTCCATTTATTCAACTACTGCAGTCTACTTTCCTTAAAACCGTGGTAGCTGAAAGGGACACTAAAAGCTCAGCATTATCACTCCCTTGTTACTTATTTATTTCTTATTCTTCTTCTTCCTCCTCTTCTACGCGATCAGGCTCAGCGGACCGCACGCTACTAAAAGTTTCATTTACGAGTATAAATTGATCCGGATGAAAAAGAAGCGTATCGGGAGGAAAAAGAATTTAAAGGGGAAGTATTCGATAGGATTTGTTGCTATGTCATTTATTTACACGTTCAACCATGGTAATAATTTGTTCCAAACAAGGAGGTGGCGTTGGGGATTTAGTCAGTTAAATTTTTTATTCAGTAGTTGCCCAAACTATCATAATGTGTTTTTGTACAGCCTTTCGTATATTGTAGTGAAGGTATAGCATGGGGGTCTTGGTGAAAGAATGAATAAAGGAAAAATCGATATATCTCGCAAAGTACACGAAACAGAATCGTACATGTTCATATTTCTAATACTTGTTTAATCTACAATTCAAGAAGCATTCATTTTCGAGGGTAGCATACTATCTTGGTGAAGGCAGGGATGGTAAAGATAACGAAATTAAATTCAAAAGGAGTGAAATTAGATGGTTTAAACATACAAAAGTCTGGAATGAAAGTATATGTGAAGAGGAATTAAAATAAAAGAATGTCAATTGGAACAGTATTGAAAGGAACGAAATTAAACGCGTTTCGTGGAACTGTAATAAAGAGAAAATGGTTTAGTGCATCGAATTCGAAGAGGAATTAAATTAGGAATAGAATGCGAGGGATGAAAGGCAAGTAGTGAAATGTAAGGAGCGAAATGCGTACGGTAAACGAATCCATTTCGTGAATTAAATTTGTATGGTGTTAGAGGACTGTTAAGTAAGCACAGATATGTGACTTTATAAATCCTGAGAAACACTTAAACATCATGGCGGTCAAGTGATTTTCAAATATTTAAATAACTTTTCTTGCGATCTAATCACCCACGTGCAATGAAACCTGGCACAAGGAATCTTTATACAGAGCTTAGTGTAGATACATCTAAAGATGTTCAACAGTTTTCAAAAATTCAAGATGGCATCAGTTCGAAATTTTTAATCCTTATTTTTTTTAAATGTCTCGTAGCTTATTCAGGTGATTTGATAGATAATTCGTATGGTGGGCTATGGTAACAATCATAATATAATGGTACTAATTCTGTAGCTTACATTTCATAAATCATAGAGGGCATGAATTTGACTTTTCTTAAATTTAACTCTCGTGGTTCGCAACAGAAAGATGCCATCTAGCGGGAGGAGTCTTAATCACCGATATTGAAAAAGCTATATATTCTAGCACATAACTTGTCATTGTAATGGAGTTGTTGAATACATAGGTCGTGTAACAAAAACCATTTAGTATACATCACATGTTAAGTCATTTTAATAGTCAGGAGAGTTTTAAGGGAAATGACCAGTAGGATATATGAAAATAGGCTATTTATTTCTTCACAGAACTACTTGTTATTATCATCATCATCATCATCGTCATTATCATTATGACACTTCCCATTACAAATTCAGCTTTGTCTCCACAAGGTCTAATGCAATGTTTGCCTGTGAAATATTTTCACCATACACATATCACGCCTTTACCTGACGACAAAACCCAAACTTGTCTCGCCCTTTGTAGGAAGAATACTTATAAATTGGAGAAATAACTGAATATTACTGCCAACTATGGATTGGGGCTACATATTATACGTGGAAAGCTGCTAATAATAAAATACCGATGTGATTTGAGTATTTCATTTCCATGTTAAGTCATAATGCTCACTACTGATCGTAGCACCACGAGTGGCCAAGCCCATTGCTACCCCGCCTTTAGCGTGGAATCACGTGGGATGCAGGCGAGTAATCGTACTTCCTGTTATTGTTGTTGCTTATTTTAGGGGCTGTGACATCGTGGTTATAAAGCCACGTGTATTTAGGTGTGCGTGGGTGGAATTTGTTTTATTGTAATGGCTGTACTAGGGTGTGTATTTGTGAATTGGGGATATGATTGTGAAGGAGCTGTCCGTGGCCCCAAGTTAGGAACCATCCCAGCATTTGCCTGGAGTAGAAGAAGGAAATCATGGAAAACCACTTCCAGGATGGCTGAGGTGGGAATCGAACCTTCCTATTCTCAGTTTTGCCTCACGAGGCTTAGTGTACCCTGTTCCAGCCCTTATACTAGAATTACAATTTCTTGGCCGGGCCCCGGGATGACAGCCAAGAACGCTAGCCGCTACACCACGAGGTGTTCGATCTCACTTCCTTATTTCGAGGCTTCGGATAGTTATATACTGCACTTAAAATTTCTAAATATGCATGGAAATAGTCACTAAAAGTGCACTGAAATATGCAATAAAATGTTTAAGTAGTCTATGCATTGAAACATTGCCTACATACATCTGATATGAAGTAGCATTTTATATAATAGGAAATAACTGTTATACTTTAAACAACGGAAAAATAACAAAAATAAAAATAAAAAATACAAACAGTGTGTCAATGAAATTCACACGTCTCGATTACAGTAAAGGTTTGAGAAGACCAGAGTTATTTTTAGCACTACACTCTATAATTTTCCCAAGAAAACTTGCTTGTTTATGTTCCTTTGGGATATAACAAGTGCTGTATATTTATATTTATACTAGCAGAAGTACCCATTCTTCGAACGGTCTTCGGTATTAATAACCAGACGTAATCAATCGAGCTACTGTTGCCATGGTTAGGGGCTTGAAACCTGTTTGTCGGCAAAGATAAATGATTAGTTGAAATATGCTTTGTATATTTCAAACAAATGTAGCAGTACCCTTGTAAAGGAAATAAATTCCACCCACAGCATACTGCATATTACTGTGAGAAAAGGCCATCAAGAATACAATATAATCACTGCTTATAACCCTCATAAAAGCAACATTCCACACTTTCTAACTGATCTCGAAGTAATTATTAGTTCTTACTCAACGAATCCTGTTATAATACTAGGTGATATGAACATCGATCTATTATCTGGGGACAGATATACTAGTAGTTATATTAACCTAGTCAAATCATGCGGTCTAGTCTTATGTAATACAAAATATCCAACTCGTGTAACACAAACTAGCTCTACTCTAATTGATCATGTATTGGTAAACGACTGTGACAAAATATGTAATGTCTATAATATGGATAATGATTTGAGCGATCACCATTTACTAATCTGTGAAATGAGAAACAAAAAGATAAACAGGAACTCAATATGTGATGATAGGCCAATAGAAAGGGATAAAATAAACTACAAAAAACTTAATAAATATTTAATAACTCAAGAATTTGTATGCAATGAAACTAACATCAATGACTACTACAATAAATTCTGTGATTTTATTAATAAAGGAATAGAAGCCTGTACTATGAAATATACAAATAAGGAGCCAAGTGCCCCACCAATAAAACCCTGAATCACACAAGATCTTTTACCACTAATACACAGGAAAGATAAGATATATACAAAAACCAAAGTTTAAAAAAAACATCTGCAGAAATTTTAGAAGAATATAAAATTATTAGCAACCAAGTTACAAAACTTAAGAGAAACCTACAAAAAAACTACTTTGACCAAAAAATTCAAAATGCAAATAATCAGAGGGAAGTGTGGAGTGTTGTAAATGAGAAGTTAAATAGGCCAAAGAAGGGGAAAAATTAAATTGTCAAACTTATAGTCGACGGCACAAATATCGGAAAAAGGAAAATATATGTGACGAAATTAATAAATATTATGTCAATATTGCTAACAGTATATGGGAAAATCAAGGAAACGGTTCTACCTCGGACATTACAAGCTATAAAAATACTACTAGCACTAAGACCATCTTTATGTTACCTACTGATGCTAATGAAATACAATCAATTATAAACTCCCTAAAACACAAAAACAATATAAGTGAGGACAACACTACTAATGTCATGGTACAATTGTGTTTTGAGGGCCTTACACCATAGCTTCTCAAAATAATAAATCTTTCACTGATGACTGGTATATTCCCCGATGCCTGTAAAGTCTCTAGGGTGGTCCCGATCTGCAAAAAAGGAGACAAAACCCACCCATCGAATTACAGACCCATTAATATTATATCTGCCATCAGTATTATTAGAATTGAAAGGCAGGCTTAAACTATTTGCAGATGATATTTTTATACTCTATCTGGGAACATCTGAACAGGAAATTATGCTAAATATTAATTATGATCTCAATAAGCTGGTGGATTGGTTGAGAGCACACAAAATGGTTATCAATATCACTAAAACAAAATATTTATTCTTCCATAAACCATCATAAAGATTGAGACCACAAACATAGTCAAAATAGCCAACAAATAAATAGAAAGGGTTAAATCGGCAACATACTTAGGTATCACACTAGATAGTACACTAACCTGGGAAAATCATGCAGAAAATGTAAAACATAAAATCAGCCCTATAATTGGTATTATTTTCAGATTAAGATGTAGCTGTCTTACTAGCCAACAATTGAAAAATATATACTTTGCTCTGATACATTCACATCTAATGTACATGAATTTCATATGGGGGTATTGTAAGAAGGAGCTGTTAAAAGAACTTGAGATACTCCATAAACGTGCTATAAAATCTATCTTTGGATTTCCTTGACTCACACCCTCAAATGAATTATACTCAAGAACTAAAATTATGCCACTGCAAAAACAAATAGCTATGTCAGCAACAGTATTTGTATACAAATTAGAAAACAAATTGATACACACACACATCCATTTTACCCATGCAAATGACATTCATAATTATGCAACAAGAGGAGTAAATCGAATATTCACCAGCCATTCCCAATCCATTAAATTTGGAACTAAAGGAATTATGTCCTCTATAATAAAGGAATACAACTCGCTACCATTAGGCATAAGGGAAAGTTTCTCTATAAAAACATTTAAGAGGAAAACAAAAGACTTCCTATTAAGGAATGAATAGCTCATATCCAATAGCCTTATGCAATGCAATGTATCATACCGAATCATCTCTGTCAAGTTAGTCACTAGCAATCTAATATAAGTTACTATTAAACTAAACAATATAATGTTACAAAAATTATATATATGCCATGCTGTAACTATGTTACTTGATTGTCCCTAACACGAGCTCAGGCTCATTGGCACCTTGTAAATAAACAAATAAATAAAAACTAATTTACCTAACGTGTACTTCCTCATGTGAAAATAAAATTGAAAACCTCTTAGACGAAACGCAATACACGTCACATAAAAACTGACCCCCACTGTTGTGTCAAGTCCGCATCCAGAGGAAGACCCCCTTAATAAATTATCAAGGCTTGTGGTGCATGAAAATTCAGGTTTTTTAGCCTCCTATGGCCAAATTCCTAAAAGCAAAAAATAAAATAAAATAAAACTATTTCAATTCAGGAATTTTAGAAAATAATGTTGCTGTTTGAAGATATAATAGACCTTCTGTACGACATATCGCACGTTTAAGTCTTGTGAAAAAATCTAGGGTACCCCTTGACCCCCTTAAGCGCATTAATGAATTTTACAGTTTTTGTTGGTTCCGTGATAACCTTATAGCCATTTGCAAACTTTCACAGAAATTTAATAAATGGAGTGGCATTACTTCTTGCAGAAATAGATGGAAAGTTGGATGTGACTTTTTGAGACACTGTTGTCATGGTTACTGGCTTGCATTCCTACATTAGTTTATTAAATGAAATTAGTTTTCTGGGAATATCTCAGAAACTGTTGGTTTTAGAGCCTTAAAATGTAGTTTTCGAGGACCCTTTGCGGCTGTTTAGGGGCCCCGAGTTTTGTTTCTGACACCAAAGGGCTGAAAATAAGCTTTGTCTCGTCTTTGTAGGTCATATAATAATAATTATTATTATTATAATAATAATAACATAACAATATAGGGATAGGGATATAATAGACCTTCCGTACCACACCAGCACGTGTAAATCGCGTGAAAAAATTCTAGAGTACCCCTTGACCCCCTTAAGCGCATTATATGTATTGATGAATTTTACAGCTTAATTTAGTTCCGTTATAACCTTATAGCCGTTTGCAAACTATCTCAGTAATGTAATACATGGAATTGTATTGCGTCTTACTGGGCCTGTGAGTTTCTGTTGCCATGGTTACCGACTTGCTTTCTTTCATTATTGTATAAAATGAAATTAATTTCCTGGGAATATCTCAAAAGATGTTGGTTTTAGGGCCTTAAAATGTGGTTTTCGGGGGCCCTCCTGAGTTTCGTTTCTCACATTGAAGGGCTGAAAATGAGTTTTGTCTCGCCCTTCTACGCCTATTTCAGCAAGTATTTTAAGGGGGTAGGGCCCCCTTTTATGAGAGGTACAGAGAGGAGTTACATCAGTGATTAGTGTCGTGCCTCTGAAGGATATCTGTACCAAATTTGACGGTGATCCACCCAGCCGTTCTCGAGGGAACAAAATTGTCCACAGACAAACAGACAGACAGACATACAGACAGACAGACAGACAGACAGACAGACAGACAAAAATTTTATTTTCGCGCGCATCCGTCATAAAACAGTCTGAAACGCGTAAATAACGCAAATTTCCGTAGAAATTCAGAAAAAAACTTTCATTCTTATATATATAGAGATAGTACTGTATATTTACATGCACTTATTTTCACTTTAAAAAATTGGCTTTATACTCAGAAAAACACTCTCCACATCACATGACACAATTGGATTTAGGTACTCCAACTGAACGAAGTCAGAGATTTCTAGTATCGATATACCGTATTTTTTTCTTTGCCTTGGATAATATCAGAAACGTTTTTATGTTTGAGAAGACCGGGGTTTTCTATTTTAGCACTACTTTTTTTTCTTCTTCTTGGTCGTTTACCCTCCAGGTTGGTGGAACCCACGGACACAGCGAGGAAACTCACCACTACCGCCTCTACGGGCAGTGTCCTAGAGCTGGGAACATCTAATCGGAGTGGATACAACTGGTGAGGTGTGATTGGCACCTCGCCCAGGCGGCCTCACCTGCAAAGCGATCAGGGGCCTCATGAGGGAAGGTAATGGATGGTCAGGATGGATAGGCAAGGAAGAGGGAAGGAGGCGGCCGTGGCCTTGAAGAAGGTACTGCCCCCGTAAATTGAATTATATTGAGACCACGATGGCGGTATTGGCATAAATGAATAAAGTTAAGGATGTCATAGTTGTGACGTGTATATTCATGACGTAGGCACGGATGACGTAGACTTCATGCAAGTAGGCTGGTGGAGCTGAGATTCTTGGTGACGTCATGATTTTGTTCGAGAAAGATCTGAAATTTACGACGCAGTCGCAGGAAACAAGGTATTGTGCTAAGGAAGAAGTTACGCTATTGGAGGAGAGACTCGAACCAATGAACGATAGTTTGGAAGGAAGACGGAGATTGCTGAAACTACGATATTTGATTGCTTTTGGCATGCAGATTTGTGGAAAACTATTTTCAGTTATGGCATTGATTTGGAATTTTGAAGAAATTAATTTTGAGTTTTTGAAATTTGAAAATCCGTCAAGTATAGCCAAAGTTAAAACTTCTAGCAATGACGGAGGAACGAACTATGGAAGGGATGGATACGCCCCTTAAGAAGTTGATAAAAGGTCGTGCACAGGAGAGAGGAGCTCTCATATCTCTCATACCGCTGATACCGCATATATATATATATATCAGATGTCATAGAGTCATTTTCGAGTGAATAAGTGAAGCAAGTTGTCTTTAGCGTGTGGTTAAAGCCCGGCGCATCGAACGAACACGGAGCAGTTCCATTTTACGCTGTTCGAAACTAGGTGAAGTTGTAACGCTCACATTAACGTTTCTACGAGATAAGATATAAAGAGTTAACTTCTGCCTTTATTATAATTCAATTGGGCAGTACAACATTGAGGTGTGTAGAAGATTTGAACAATTTCACAGTTATACTTTGAAAGATATTGACACTTTAAGGCTGCAGACAAAAGTGATTTTCTCGCCACCTGAGAAGCACTTTTAAAATTCCACATTATACACTACGGCTGACACGTGCATCGCAACCGTGATATTGGAGCATACGTTTGGTAATACAACGATACATTCTATTATGGAACATTATAATCTTGCAGTGCTTTCAATGATTATAACAGAAGTTGAGATGGAAGGCTAAGGCTTTAATGCAATTGGGACATATATCGATGGAGTGAAGTAACAGCATGGAACTTCGTTAATCGTCATTCTACAAAAGCGAGCATGTAGTGAACATCCAACTACACTCATGCATCGTGAATCCATCGCTGAATTATATCAAATGACAGTGGAAATATTTTCATACTCCACGATTATGAATATTTCTGCGGAAATAACTGCAATAAACTTCATGGCGAATTACGACTGGAACTTCAGGGAACTTTCAAGAGAGGCCAGGGAGGACCCGGCTCACAAAGAAGAATTTTGCCAGAAGGATGTCTTTCGGATACATGGAGCAGTGCAATTTCCGGAGAAGGAAGCAGTTCGATTCTCCGAGGACGTTGATTCCAGGTTCGAGGTCGGAGCACATCTTCACGCTGGTGAAATGGAACCAACAGCAGTTTTCTTTGAAAACTTTCCTCTAGAACTTCAATCAACAGATAAGGTAGTCGTGAACGTTTCTTGTATTATTTGAGTCATGTAGCGATATCTGAGCAACCATTCTTCCCATATTTTTCTGTCCCATTTATTTTTGCCCCATTTTCTTGCTGGACATTTCTGTACTCAGTATACTTCGATGATTTATGCCTTTTTCTACGATTTGTTGAGACATTGTTATGTCATTGGCATACTTAAATAATTTTGGATCAGTTGAGACTGATAATTTAGATTCTTTCAATAATTTGCATATTTTTGTAGTCACGATTTGACTGTAAAGTTAACGATTGCTATGGCAGATTTGAAGTCAGACAGCGTGTCATTTTAGTAAAGTAATTCTATTCAGTAAATTACTTTGACCAATTTTCTGTCATCCTCAAGAAAGAAGAATAATTAAATGATTTTAGAGCGTTAAAATCTAATACGTTATCGACGATGTTTGAAATACTAGTCGTCTTATGAACATGATTGCAACATAGACATTTATCATTGCATTATAGACAATTTTATGAAATATGAACTTTGATTACGATTTATTGAATACACTATAGTAATGAACATTTGATAGGAGTTTTTCTCAATTATAGATTGGAACAATAATGTTTGCATTCCACAGTCTAATTGTATTCTATTCGACTATTTATGCAGTTTAGATGAACTTTGATTGAAGATAGTATTTTTATACTGCGTTACTTTGATGATATTAATCTCAATTTTGATAGACCAGGGAGGAGTGTCTAATCGTATTTGCTATTAAATTTATTTGTGATTGGCAAATTTTTACTTCATATCGATTCATGAATGAAACCCACGAAGGTTAAATAATAACAGACATTAATACAATTGATGAATATAAGAATTTTTGAAGAGGAACAATGGATGTATAATCGTTAGTTCAGTGGACCTGTAAAAGTCGCTGATGAGTAATGCCCTTGAATAATGAAGGAGGTTCCCACAGTAATAAATGAAGTTGTTCAATTTATGAGTGGAGGTTTTTGTATGTAATTTGGAAGATTTTGATGCCATATATATGAAGATATATGATGAATTCTGGGCCTATTGTTGAGCAATTTTGTGCGTTTTGAGCGAAGTATTTTTCCGCTGAATGTATTGTCCTGGTTCTTTGAAAGTTATTCATGTGAAGATACTGTTAAAGTTAACAAGAGTGTTAAATAATTTGAGATGAAGATTTTGAATGGAGGTTACCGTCACAAATATTAATAATAATTATTAAACCTTATTAAACCTGAATTTGACATTTAAATATAACTAACCTTCATTGGTCGATTATATCAACACAATTTGAGTAATTATCAACCGGATAAACGTGTGGTTTAATGTATTTCTTGTATAAATAATATAAACAATATTAATATTGTAAATAATTTGTAAATATCTTTGTTAAACAATTTGTAATGAAAGGGATTAATAGAGGCGTGTATAAAATTTTCAATTGTCGTTTGACATTGCTATAAACAATTTATTATTGTTATAAATAATTAATGAACTTTTGTTATTAACATTAAGAGTTTTGTTTTTATACTCTAAACAACGCTAATTAAGCAAGTGGATTGAACAATTAAATATGATTTGGGATTGTTGGAGTAATCCACTGGTGTTTGAATGGAGCATTTAAAGGATTTGCGTGATAATATTTCAGTTGAGATGTGGACATTTAACGTGTTTTGAAAGGAGAGCTAAGCTCTGATGGAACTCGCTTATGCTAGGGTTGAACGGAGGGGTGAGTCCACTTTGACGATGCAGGTGCATTGCAGCTGGCCCGGACAACTGTATGATAGAGGCCAAGGACGTCTCCATAATAGCCTTGTGGCTATAAATAAAATGTGATGTGTATAAACACGCAAACCAATTGATATGTGTCTCGTCCCAAATCCCGTTTCCATTCCAAGTGCATTATTATTTTTACGTTATGTTGAGCTTGAGAAAGCTGAAACATTGTATGTAGAGTATACCAGTCCTACAGGAGGACATGGTTGTGTGGTCGATGGCTTCTGATTGCCACGTGGATTTTGTTGTTTTATTTTTGTTAAATTCATTCTTTATGTGAAATAAATTATTGTGCAGTTTAAAGTTTCTCGTCTTCGTTGTGGTTCATTTTAAATATCATGGTGGAGGTTATTGTGTGGGCACGCTTTAAGTGATCCAGTTGACAACCCAGTCCCCGAGATACATTTAAGAGGTAAGTAAAGGTAAGTATGAACCCCCGTATATTTTGGTGTGTTCCACAATAATTTTCTTGTTAACTATTGTGCTCTAATCTCGATAGTATCTGTCAGTGCCATTTTCATTGATGTAGCTGTGCCGGTGCGTTTGATTATTGGCAATCCGATTGAGGGGGCGGATATCTGACAGCCTACTATCCTTATAACGGGGACAGTACCATCCCGGCATTTGCCCGAAGACGAAGTGGGAAACCACGGAAAACCACTTCGAGGATGGCTGAGGTGGGAATCGAAACCCCTCTACTCATTTGGAACACCCGAGGCTGAGTAGACCCCGTTCCAGTCCTCATACCACTTTTCAAATTTCGTGGCAGAGCCGGGAATCGAACCTAGGACCTCCGGGGCGGCAGCTAACCAATTTTAGCACTACACTATGCAATTTGTCCAAGAACACTTGGTTGGTTATGCTCATTTGGGATCGTTCGGCTTCATCAACAATTCCAATACTAATGTGAAGGGACAGTCCTTTCTCTTGCAGTTTCTGAAGTACAGTATATTAAAAGTATACTAGCGGGCCCATGCGAGAACTCTGGCGTGTGTATAATCCACCCGCCCGGCTTCATTGGTATGCGGGCTTGACGCGACACGGTTACGGCAGGTGATATCGTCTTGTTTATTTGTTTAATCTCATTTTTTAAAACAAATTGTCGATATTTATGAAATGAAGAGTGCAATTCACCGTTTTGAATGCTCATATGTTACAATTGGTTTCTTGTAAGACTGGCTGGGTGGTGCAGCGGTTTCGTTCTCGCCTGCTGTGTCCAAGGTTGCAGGGTCGAATCCTGGCGCAGTCAGTTGGCATGTGAGGGTGCGCAAATGCAAGGGAGCCGTATCAGTAGATTTACTGGCACGTTAAGGTCCCTTTCGGAGTAAAATTCCGGAGTCCCAGCGTCTCTTAAAACCTCAGCAGTTAAAAGGGACGTAAAATCAGTAACACTAGAAGGCCCGTGCTGGTCCGCAGCTTTCGTTTCAACAGTCCTACAGCACTTCATTCCATATGATATTTGCTTTTCGTATGTCTTCATGCTAGTGACCTGAACAGACAGTGTTGCGGTACCGTCACCTTTCATTTTTAGCCTACTTTTCACATTTTGGAAAAATAATGAAAAAGTAGACTTATGAGATCAAGTGTGTGTGTGTGTCTGCCTGTCATTCTGTGTGTCTGTCTCACCCTATCAACCCTAAATGGCTGCAGCTATCAAAACCAAAGTTGGTATGAAAAAGGATCTTTACTAGAAAAACTCAAGGCCATGATTTAAAAAAATTATAAAGCTACCAACTGCTAACACATTAAAATTGCAATTTGAATTTTAAGTTGGATAACTCAGAAGGTATTCATGGGAACTATTCCAAAATCAGCACACATATAGACAATATTTCAGATTAATTTTCAGGAGCCCATTTACTACAGTGCTGCCAGCATGATTCTACGTGCTCTGATATGTTCAATGTTTAATTGCATGTAACATCCACACTAAAACATGGATTACTTCCAAAATTTGCAAATTTGTAGCTCATAGTATTTCAGATTGAGTCGTCTCCGTAGCGTAGCGGTCAGCAAGGTTAGCTGCCGCCCCGGAGGTCCTGGGTTCGATTCCCGGCTCTGCCACGAAATTTGAAAAGTGGTATGAGGACTGGAACGGGGTCTACTCAGCCTCGGGTGGTCCAAATGAGTAGAGGGGGTTCGATTCCCACCTCAGCCATCCTCGAAGTGGTTTTCCGTGGTTTCCCACTTCGTCTTCGGGCAAATGCCGGGATGGTACCTACTGTAAGGCCACGGCTGCCTCCTTCCCTCTTACTCGCCTATCCATCCCAATCTTCCATCCCGTCCCATCCCTCATGAGGCCCCTGTTCGCTTTGCAGGTGAGGCCGCCTGGGCGAAGTGCTGATCACACCTCCCCAGTTGTATCCATCCCGACCAGATGTTCCCGGCTCCAGGACACTGCCCATAGAGCCGGTAGTGGTGGGTTCCCTCGCTGAGTCCTTGGGAACCACCAACCTAGAGGGTAAATTGAAAAAATAAAATAAAAAGTATTTCAGATTAATTCTTAACAACCCATGCACGGCAGTTTTATCAACATAGTTCTACGCCTGCTGATAGGTTGAATGTTTAACTGTATATAACGACCATAACTAAAATGCTTTAGTATATATGATTGTGCTTATTATAAGAGTCACCACGGCTACCAACTGTGTGTTAATATTCTCAAGTCTTTTGAACCCCACATTCAATATCTCTGGATAAGTGTGCGGAACAAACTTAAGACTTAGCACACTGGAAGGTCAAGATATTTTATACTTAGTTATATGCACGTTTATAATGTTCAATGTTCAACTCCATGCAACTGTCATACTAATTTACCGGCTTATAGGCTAAATAATTTTTCCACGTGCGATGGGTGCCTTAGCAGCCAGACGTATGCCTCTTTACAAAGTCCACAGGACTACCAACTGCCTAGTAACATTGAGAACATTTGAACTCTGGACTCAATATCGTAGAATCTGTTCACATAAGCAGTTTGAAACTCTATTTGCAGATAGATTTGAGCAACATGCCCACTATACACTCGTATATATCTCTGTTGAGACCAACGGCCTAGCCGTGTTAAAACACCAGATCCCATGAGAACTCCGCAGTTAAGCAACATTCGGCGCAGTCCGATCTTGGGTGGTATGCCGGTTCTAGGCACTGTGCACTGTTGGCCAACATAAGGAGGAGAGGAAAGGCCTGGCCACCCTACTGCAAGTAAACTCCGGCTGAGGGTAGTCTCTTCGGTGGTTCGGACCTGCCTTCGGGCAGAATACCAATTAATTTTTTTAATATCTCTGTTACCAAAACAATTCTACGTACGCTTATAGGTTTAATTTTTAACTGAATGTAACCTCCATATCTCTCACTGCATTAATAACAGTGTATGCCATAACATGCACAGTGTATGCCATAACATACACAGTTTATGTGCACATTCTCAGATAGACCAGTGCTATCAACAACCTTTTAACTCTCCCTGAGCATTTGAGCCGTGGACTATCAATATCTCAGAATCCACTGCTGTATTAGACCACAATGTTCCTGTTATATTTTGACAAATCGTATAACAGCAATGCTAGTTATTTATTTATTTATTTATTTATTTATTTATTTATTTATTTTTAATGGGCGAAACTACGAGGTCATCTGCCCCTAATGGCAATGCTGCCAGCAGAATTCCGTAGATATTATATTACTTTAAATCGATCTAATTGCGGGATTAAGGATTGAATCTTAAATTTTAAGAAACGTAGGCTATTTAGTTCTGCTCGGAACTACTTGTTAAAAAGCATCCTGTTTTTGATTTCGCCTCCAAATCGTAATACATGAATCATCGTGTTGAGAGCGCCAACTACCTCTGAGAACGCATCCTGAAACAAAATGCCAGCCAGCCTCCCAGCGCTTGCATGTTGCAGCGGGGCAGGCCATCTGACTTCTGGGTGCATGCGTGTTACAGAACACGTGATTTGCTCCTCCCCTCACTACAGCCGGCACACAGCTTGGTCAGAAGAATGATCTTGGTGAAATGAATATTCGAAATTATTTTAAAACACGGATGACAGAATCAAGTAAGTCGTGGCTTGATTGATAGTGCGTAACGTGCATAGTATCTCAAACCGAAAAACGTCGTCGTTGCACAATTACTTGTCAAGATATTTAAGTTTAAGTGAAAGGTGAAATGTGTCCTTGGTGCTATGATATATTCGCAATTATTTTAAAACACACATGGCATAATCAAGTAAGTTGGGGCTCAAAGGATAATGCTTATGGATATTAGGGAATGGCGCAACCTGCTCAGTCAACAGGATCCACCTTACATTATTTGTGGGGATTTTGGGGTAGTGTCCTCACTAACTCCTATGGAACAGCCGTTCACTACATAATAGAGGAAAATATGAGTTTCCCACTCGAATACCCACTCCACGGCGACGGCGGTCCACAGTGAACCTCACCTTGTGTTCACCCTCCATAGCGAGGGAACTTCAATGAAGAATACTCCCAAGTAATTTATGTTGTGGAACCATGGCCCATATTCCTCTAAGACACGGTCCAATCTGATTACCAGACTTGGATAGTATGGCGACGATTCGACGGAAGAAAATCAAAATCTGGTAAAGGAACAGTCTCAAACTGTCCGTTTACAATACGACGGTAACAGTTACGGCGATGGATCAAATGTGCACATGTCCTGCAAGCACATAGACATTTTCTATGGAGATACATCGATGGTTGGTGTGATAAATGACACCTATGTTCGAAATAAAATATCTACACCAATTGCACGATCTTGACTAATTACGTGATACCCCGGGAAATACTTTTATTTACCATCGTTTAACTATGTTTCTGAGACCTTTGCTATTGATATGTTCTTCTGATGAAGGTATCGCCTAAATACTTCGTAATTTGCGTTAAGTGACCGAGCGTTCCACTGCACTATTTTAAACGGCATTGCTCGATGCGAGTACGTTAGAGATCAATTGACGTAGGCCTGTACGGTCAGGACATAATAAACCAGCCGGTGAAGACTGCAGTTGACTAAGTATAACAGGCTGTTCAAGCCGAGCAGCTCACCCGTGAGCAGCGGAGAACTCGCCGCCTTGCGTGAGTAAACCTGCAACATGCAATACAGCTCTGCTGTGGGGACTGCCGTCACTTCACGGTGGATACATCAAGACTGGCAGGAAGCGCATAGACTTGTGCTATGACCTTCGCCCAGTGACGTATTGGCTATCTCCCCCAGTCCCTCTCCAACCGTGCTCCGAGCATTACTGCTGAGTACTCGCGTGTACGCATACTCAAACTCATGGATTTGGAACAGCCTGAAGTATAAGAATAATAATATTAAATAATTATATGCTTAATCATTTGATCGGTGCCTCAGGTAACTGATACTGGGAGCCTATGAAGTTGCTGTGGGTATGGATTGTGAGTGATGGGGGAGGTAGGAAGTTGTGGATCAAAGCTACGTGTTGACATGAGGTATGCTCGGTAAAGAAGGAGATGGTCGTATTGCCAGAGTTCTGTTGAAAGACCTGCTCTGATATGTGCCGTGTCCCTGCGGATGGGGGTGCAGGGTAGACAATTATGGAGTAGCAGGTTTTGGTTGACTGAAGAATTGACAGGCATATTCATGGGTCATGTGCGATGGTGAAGTAACCGGTTCACTGACAGAGAGGATTGATGTGTGTGCTGTACCAGGTGTAGGGAAGGGTGTGAACTCCTGAGAGCAACAGGTGGCGAGACTGTATTCGAACTAGACCTATGAAATGATTAGGTGGTCTCCGGAGGTTGGATTCGCGCGCTTACAATCGGTGACCTCCGATTGCCTCCAAATAGTCTCTCCCTTAACCTCTACTATTACGTAGCGCCTCGCTTCCCATTGGCTGAAGCTGCTCCAGGTTGGTAGAGTGTAGGAACCAGTGCTAGATTACCCGTTAGGCCTGACAAGGCCCAGGCCTAGGGCCCCCAAAATTTTATTCCGACGATTTAGAAAAATTTTATCCAGAACTGAGACAGTTTGAGCATTATATTAAATTACAATGCCCTTTTAAAACTGAGTTCACTCATTCTGAACTTTACGAAATTCTTATTCCAGACAAACTTGAGTCTGTTTTTCCGAACGTTGAAATTTCTTTTCGAATTTTCCTGACCCTCATGATAACGAATTGTTCTGTGGAGTACTCATTTTCAAAATGTAAACGGATCAGAAGTGAGCAAAGAAGTATCATGTCACAAGAACGATTAGACATGATAAGTTTAATGTATATCGAGTCAGATGTTCTGCGGGAAATTGATATTGATGACATTGTAGAAGATTTCATTGAACGAAAAACAAAAAAATTGATTACATTTTACAGAAGTAAAAAATAGTATGATTTGTTAAATTGTTCATCAAATCATCTGAAATGTCTTCAAATAACGATGATCGTTTCAATTGAAATTTATGTATTGTAATGGGTTATAGAGAACTGAATCTTGCCCCACTAGTTGGGCGTTATTTGTAATGGTTTAATGAACTTCTTGAATATTAATATGCAAAGGTTAATAATTAAATAGTCGCCCACTTTTGGGTGATCAATATGAAACATTTAATTGTGTTTTAATTTAATAGTGTATCTGTATTGTTGTCAGCATCACTAAAAAAGTACATAATGTGTAGTATTATGTGTAGCCAGGGCGCCAGACCATTCATTTATCATGATCAAAATAATATATTAAACCTCGGTTAAACAGAGGTAGAGCAGCGAAATTCCTATCTCCAGCCGTAGTGAAACTTACGTAATCTAACCTTACGATAATTAGTTTAGGAGTGTGGTGTTGCCTTATAGTAATTACTAGCTACTAAAGGAAACCAGTCAAACATTTGAATTTACAAATGAATTTAATATATAAAAACAACAAGTGCAAAAGGAATAAAATACTGAAGATAATAATAATAATATTAAATTTAAATTAAAGAATCTACTGAATTTACTTTTATTATGGGTCTTGATTAGAAATTGGAGTATACTGAGTTAATTGAATAAAATGTAGATTGAATTTAATAAGCATGAGAGCCTTCTGATTTGACTGGAGTAAAACTCTTTAAATCGCTCACCGCATTGAAGATCATTGTAGTTGGATTGTTGCGTAGAGAGTTCCCGATGGCCCTGATCTTCCTCAACGTAATGAATTTATATGTAGATGACGGAATAAATTCCAAAAATCATCCCTGTAACAATAGCCTCGTACACAACCATGTCACAGTTTGATGAGACAGAATGTCTTATCAAATTCATATACTTAAATAGTTAACTGTATTATTTAGCACGCGTTACAAATGAATGTTAATTTCCCAGTCCATCTCGCTACATGTTCCATTCTTCTGCTCCACACAGCACCATTCCGTCTTCTCTCAGCAATTCAATAATAATAATCCATTTGGGCGGCCGTCATATATATAACGTTCCCAGGTAAGGCACGCGCCCACCCCCACTTCTGAAGTCACTAGGCAATTTGCACGCTTTTCACATATCAATAATGACAATACTTCTTTGTAGCATTTCTCGGGAGGTCCAGCCCACCTTTTGTATAAAGTTGCAAAGGACTCATCGCCTACCGTACTCTCTTTGTACACAAGCCCCATTGTGGGTCTTGATTAGAAATTGGAGTATACTGAGTTAATTGAATAAAATGTAGACTGAATTTAATAAGCATGAGAGCCTTCTGATTTGACTGGAGTAAAACCTTGCCTGCCAGGTATTGTTAATGGCGAGTCTAAAAAGAATCCTTTCCAAGTAAAATTTGTTTATTTGTATAATTCTTGATGTGAAAGACATAAGTGTCTATTCAAGTCGTTACCAGGAAGCGGTGGATAAGCCGGCCTTCCGCGAACACCCTCTTTCTTCCTCTGTTCGTATTTTCTTCAGAAATAGTATTCAGTCAAGCGTCTAACTTATTTCAAATATAATGTGTATAGCTCCAAGTCCTTTCAATTGCCATAATATTCTACATTACCGCATAATAATAGATATAAACATATTACTTAACATAATAACTAATAAAAGGTAAAATGTAAACTTAAAAATATTGATAATAATAATAATAATAATAATAATAATAAAATATATACAATTATTTCATTCTGGTCACAAATTGGGACCATCACAGTATATATGTATATATGAAAATCCACAACCTGCTTCCAGTCTCCGACCGGGTCAGGAATGGAATGAATGAAGCCCCCATCTAGCGGCGAGGATATGAACTGTGCCGGCTGCCGAGGCCTGACGCACTCCTCTGGGGCAATGATTAAATGAATGACAGATGAAATGAAATGTTAGTGGAGAGTGTTGCTTGAATGAAATGTTGACAGGGAAAACCGGAGTACCCGGAGAAAAACCTGTCTGCCTCCGTTTTGTCCAGCACAGATCTCACATGGAGTGACCGGGATTTGAACCACGGACTCAGCGGTGAGAGGCCGGCGTGCTGCCGCCTAAGCCACGGAGGCTTCATATATGTATATATACTTTATTAAATATACAGGTGCTAAAAAATAAAAATTATTTGAAAAAAATAAAGGGGCCCCAAAAATCTGAGGGACTTGGGCCTCATTTTACCTTAATCCGGCACTAGTAGGAACACCATAAAAATCACTTCTAGCACGTGTTTAATCTAGTACTCTCATCCACACACCTGGTATTTGCTATTTTTGCAATAAAACAACATTACGGCGTCCATTTCGAACAAGCCCTATTTGAGTAGACACTGAGGGCCGGGTCCTGAGGTACGCTTTTATGAGCCATGTTGTTTTTAATATATGCCCATTTCTTGTATTCGGAGCAATTTCTGGCTCCTCAGCAATGTATACACTGTACCCTGAGAAACTTCGTCAGGTCCCGCGCATCTGTTGCATCTCAAGGTTGAACGGCGTTGGGGGAGAATGATTTTACCGTAGACATTTCGCACATTGTAATACCGGTGATAAGTATGGATGGACCTGGCAGCGGGTAGGCCTACCATGAATGTAAATATTGTATGTTGTGGCAGCTGTGGAGCTCGGAATGTTAGAAAGCAAACCAGAATTAGCCTACTTCCCCCGCTAGTTTGTGCTGAAGGGTGGTAGCCTATATCGTGAGTCTGGCTGCGTGGCTCAGTGGCGTTCTCACCTGCTGTTCCCAAGATTGTAGGATCAAATCCTAGCGCAGTCAGCTGGCATTTGAGGGTGCATAAATGCGAGGAAGCCGTGTCAGTAGAGTTACTGGCAAGTTAAAGATCCCCTTCGGGGCGAAATTCCGGTACCCTGGCGTCTCTAAAAGCCGCAGTGGACGTAAAACCAATAACAGTATTATTTATAAATATTTCAGAAATATTTCCAGTTCTGATGACCACGCTGACCTCCAGGAAGCAGTGAATACATGTACTGATTGTTTCAACAAATGGAAGTTATCTCCAAATCCGAAAAAGTGCTTCAATGTGTCTTTCTCACTGCTGAAATCTGGAAATCAGGAGGACTATAAAATGTGTGAAAATAAATTGGATACGGTTTGTCAGGTGAGAGATTTAGGTATTATTCAAGATGATAAACTGACATTCTCTCCCCACATTGACAATATCAAATCTCGCGCAATGCGCAGTCTCGGCATTCTATACAGATTCACAGAAATTAAAGACCTCACTGCACTTAAATTATACTTCACCACATATGTTCTCCCTACCCTAGATTTCTCTTCTCCAATTTGGTCTACTTCGGCTATAACCAATATTTCTAAATTGAACAGTGTCTTTAATTTCTTCATATCAATTGTCAAAGCTCGCAATCCTTCACTAAGGCACTTTGCCAAATCCGACATTCTTAATCAGCTCAATTTACTCGACCTGAGAAGCCGTCTACAATTTACTGACCTGTGTTTCCTACATAAAGTTATGAATGGTTACACAAAATGTAACATGCTCTTAAGCTACTTCCCACTTCATGTTCCCTCCCGTTCAACACGCCAGAACCATTTACACCACATACCTCGCCCACGTCTTGAAGTACAGAAGCGCTCTATTTTCCACCGTCTACCTACCCTTAGCAACTCCCTTTCAAATATTGACATATTCTCTCCCTATCGAACATTCAAACATAACATTAGAAGATCCCTTTCACCCTCTTTTCCTAACCCCTCGCCCTCCTAATCACTCACTACCCCAATCACTCCCTGCGTCCTTCCCGAGATTTATCCCTTCTGCCATCACTGCCAATTGTTATCTGTTGCTGTTTTTGTTAATATTATTTGAAATTGTTAAAATATTTGTGTAAAATGACCTTTTCATGGTTGTATCTAATAATTATTAAATAAATAAATAACATAAATAAACGTTTCTCATTGGGTAACGGGAAACTCTCATTGTTTTTCTTGAAATATTTCGTTTTCAGTTAAAAATATGTCCACATTACTATTACTCCCCTGCCACTGGATAACACTCCTGGGTTGGCTGGGTATATAAATATTGGCCGGCATATTCACTGTATACAAGGGCAATGAGGAACGCGGGGACTGGGTGTGCTGTGACATGTGTAGGGAGGGGTGGGAGGGAACTCCTCTCCACTTTGCCCTGGATCAAAGGCGGCCACTAATTGGTTCGCTACGGCGGCTGTGGCTTCTAAGCGAGCCGGTTTCCGCTTGTCTACAGCTTATTGAGAATATTTTGTAATGATATATCAGAGCGGAGTGTGGCTTTTACACTACCACTTTGATGATATGATTTCCATACCTTGTATCATATTCAGGGAGTCAATACAAGTTGAAATTAGTCAATTAACAACTTAGTTACGAAAATATGAGTCTTTATTTCGGTAACATTCAACTACGGCAGCCATATTTCTATTGACGTCACATTACACAACTACGGTTGCCAACATGTAGAATACAAAATAACCACAGACGTACTGTAGGCTATAGGTCTGGATAAAGATTATTGATGCGTGAGTACTCCCACTGTGCGTGACAAAACCCAGGGTGCGTATGTGCCTAATGCGGCCCTGTCCGCTATAGTAGTGTATGCACGGGGTTGGCAATATCATGGGCGCCGCACGGAGGAAAGAATAAGAGGAGATGCCCTGAGCTCGTTTGAGTGAAGCCAAGCGCTGCACCCAAAGTGGGCGTAACCTTAACTCGTATTCGGTGTTCTGTGACTTGCATGAGGCATTGTGCATGGCTAAACCTTATTTTGGCCCTGGTTTTTATCGCGCTCCGGTTTTGCAACCTTGGAAACGTAATAACAGTAGTGATAAGTTATTTAAAAAAAAACTCTTCAATTCTAATCTCACAAAAAAAAAAAAAAAAAACATTCCTCTGGAAATCCCAAATTATCAAACGACAGTCGGTCAATAATTACGGTAGGCCTACGGAATTAATCAATTCAAGGCTAATCGTCAAGTTTCTACCCCCCACAAAGAAAATACCGTACGGTACCGAAACGTATAGGCTATACCGTATTTTTGTGCAAATATGCGTCCTTTTTTAATTGTTCTGTTTATTAATTTTGAGGTTCGTATTCTTGAATATCAAAATGTGTACTACCAATGAGTGAAAGTGGCTGTGCCTCGAAATTAGGCCTAAAACTGATGGATGCCTCAATACCAATAAGAACGTTAAAATCAATTTGGTGTAAATAGCGTAATTAGTTCGGCATCATTAATTCCCAAGATGTTCCTTCTTTGGTGCAACTCGCATCTTCAGACAACTGTATTCAATTTAATCAGTGTTTCAGCGTATTATTACGTTTTGCCGCGTCTTCCATACAAAACTAGCCTCGCAAAGGTGCTCTCATATTTATATTTAAATTGGCTTTTAAAACGATAACGCAGCTTATTTGTGCCAAGTACCGTGATGTACAGAGTGTATTCTACCTATCCAAGAAAAAATCTTAACTTGTCATTGCAGTTTTATGTCACTAAAATCCAAGACTAGTTGGAGTGGTTTACGGCTTTAAGCATAGGGACAGCCATTTTCTTGCAACCAAAGTGGGCGAGCCGTTTGGCTTCAACAGCTTGCGCTAGGCAGCGCAGCGAAGGCATCTCCTTTTCCCTCCATGAGGCGCCGGAAGGATATTTTCCAGGGCGGGAGAGGGTTGGGGGAGGGGGAAGGGTGAGGGTGGCGGGGGGGGGGAGTAATATTTTTCGTTTCATTTCTTACTTGCTTCGTGATATTCATTAGTTGGCTGCTCTGAAACCGTTGGGTACATTATCTTTATGGCATGAATGGGGGGAATAGTTTTTGTCCATAGAAGTTCGCTTTTCATTGTGAATCATCGTCATAATGTTCACTTCTTAAAAACAGGTAAAACGTAGTTGACAAAAATAAAAATCAAGCAGTTCATTCAAATGGTAATGTTAATCCGGTTCACCAGCGGCTTCGGTGGCGTAGTTGGTAGCATGCTGAGCATCTATGCCCAAGATCACGGGTCCAAACCCGGCCGAAGTCGTCGGATATTTTAAGAGCGTTAAAAATCCCTCAGTATGCCTTCCTCCGGAGGGAAAGTAATGCCGGCGGTCCCATGTTATAGATTTATGGCATGTTAAAGAACCTTCCACTAATTACACTTGTGTGAAGCTAAATTATAGTTAATCATTTGACAAACGCTCTTAGGTTCCTACATTCGTTCCCAGAAGCCGACTGCGGTGGCGTCTGGTAACCAAGTTCTGAACTAGTAGTCGTTGACGGTGGCGTTTGGCGGCAAAAGTAGGAACTACTTGAAAAAAAAACAATGTCTGTAGTCCTTAGTTGAATTGAAAACAGAAACACACACTAATACAGTCGCCACAATTAGCACTGGTTATCAGACAGTTTCTACACACACCCAAGGTACACGGGGCTACATGACCACGTTGTCGCAGCCCCTAAACTAAGGAACCAACCAACCAATCCTGTTCACTGGTTTTCTAAATAACTGGAGATACTTTCAAATAATCCCAAACTACTAAGTTAAAACAATCTGTGGAATTATCCCTACTTCTAAATCAGTTAACTTTCAGTAACTTCAATTTAAGAAATAAACTGGTGTGGCAATGAACAATCGAAATATTCTCAGGGCACGGCCCCTCCTTGCCCCCCCCTCCCACTCCTCCCCCCTCCCCCTCCTCCCCCCCCCCCCTCCTGCTGGTGCCCATGGGCAATATGCTTCTTGTCCTATAATTCATCCTGAAAATGGCAGACACAGCTCAAATTTTACTACAGTTTATAAATCGTGATCTAAAAAGGGGGTATAGGGTGGGTTATAGACGGCGGAGGAGTACCAATTGGTCTGTAAATAACGTCGATAATTACAAAATAGGGCCAAATATCACTGCGACAATAGGCTATCGGTTGTTTACACTAGTACGCGGTTACGTAGCTTGCCAATTGTCACTGGTTGAATGAATGTTTACTGAGACTCGACTGTGCCAGTGCTATTGGACGAGTCCGATACAGTAGAACTACATTCTGTTTCTATGTTCACATCCATAGTATTTTCTTCGTTATTTGAGAATTTATTACTAACACGTACCCGTTTCACTTGAGAATCTAACTCAGTGGGTAAATCACGATCAAAGGGAATACCAGATTTAGCTGGTCCTTGAAGTGGTAAAATGTGTGAAGATTCTGGAATTATATCACCTCACTCCTAGGGGTAGCAGGTGTAGTGATGAGTGGTATTCCACGGGTTGGAAATGTGGTTGTAGATGAATAACTTCTGGCTGGAGCTGAGTGATGTTTGATGTTAAAGCGGCAGTCTGCTGGGGAGATGTTTCGGCCTAACACATTTACCCCGTATAACTGGGCGGCATGCTCATATAATTTGTTCTATCGCAATAACATTCATCATCTTCTTTATTTCCCCTTTTCCAGTTGACACTGGGTGGGGGCAAATATGGTTCCTCTCCACTTTGTTCTGTCGTTCCAACATTCCTCTTCCGACACAGTGTTCCAATCCTGGTTCCGTTTTCTAATACTATTCTCCACCGAGTCCATCCAACGCATTCTTGGTCTTCCTTGTCCTCTCTTCCCTGTCATCTGTCGTTCCAGTGCTCGTCTTGGTAGCCTTACTTCATTCATCCGTTTGACATGTCCAAACCATCTCAATCTGTTTTGCTCCAGATTGTCATTTATTTTCTGTACTCCCAGTTCTTTCCGTATATCTTCATTTCTTACTCTGTCCCTCCTCGTTTTTTGGACCATACTTCTCAGGAATCTCATCTCAGCTGCTTGTACTCTGCTCTCATCCCTCTTAGTCATTGTCCAAGTTTCTGCTGCATATGTCATTATAGGAACATAATATGCTTTGTACATAACTTCTTTAGCCTTAATTGGTATATCCTTGTTTCATACTAGTCTCCGCACCTGTTGGTAGAAAGCACTCCCGTGTTGTATTTTTCTGTTTAATTTCCATATCTAGTCTTCTAACTTCAGTCAGTTCAGTTCCCAAGTATTTGAAGTGTTTCACCACTTCCAATTCCTTATCTCCTACTTTGATTACTCCTTTTCCTTCTTTCTTATCTCTACTCATCACCACTGTTTTACTCTTCTCCACATTATTTTCAATCCCCATTGCTCAATCTTTTCATTTATTACTTCTAACTGTTCTTGTACCTCCATCTCATCCTCGCCCCAGATCACAACGTCGTCTGCAAACAACATTACCTTCATCTTTGCCCTACTATATCCTTTCATTACTGCCTTCATGATGTCATCCATCACCATTACGAACAATAATGGTGACAACACACTTCCTTGCTTTAGTCCAGTGTCAATTTTAAACCATTCCGATGTCCCGACTCTAGTCTTCACACTACTGTAGCACTCCATGCACATTCCTTTTATCTTGTCTCTCAGTTCCTTGCCTATCCCCCTATTTGTTAAGCTTTCCCAAACTTTTGTTCTAGGGATGCTATCATAGGCCTTTTCTAGATCAATAAAAGTCATTACCATATCCTTCCCATATTCCCAACTCTTTTCAATGTTCTGTCTCAGAATGAAAATGGGTTCCACTGTTGACCTGCCCCCTCTAAATCCAAACTGCTCCTCCTCTATTTGGCCTTCTACCTTTACTCTAATTCTTTTTTCTGGGATTCTTTCCATTACTTTGGCAACATGTGAGATGATGGTGATTCCTTGGTAGTTACCACACACCTTCCTGTCTCCTTTCTTGAATATTGGCAATATTATTCCCTTTTTCCAGTCTTCAGGAACTTTCTCCTCTCTCCACACACTCCTGAGAAGTATGTCCACTGCAGTCCCACTGGTCCTGCCGCCTTGATCATTTCTATTGCCACTTCGTCGATTCCCACAGCATTTCCCATCTTCATCTTCCTAACTGCCCATTCCACTTCTGCCATAGAAATGTCTGGTTCTTCTTCTATTTCTTCCTCCACCGTTTTGGCTGTTTGCGTAACTTCTCCGCATGCCTGGCGTCTCACCTTCAACAGCTCGCTGAAATATTCTTTCCATCTGTCCGTTATCTCTTCTGGTTTTGTCAATATTTTACCTTATTTGTTTTACACGAACCCAGTGTTCACCTTTACATTCCTTATTGATTATTCATTCATTATTGATTATTAATTAATGTTATTGGTTTTACGTCCCGTTTCACAACTGCGGCTTTTAGAGACGCCGGGGTTCCGGAATTTTGCCCCAAAGGGGATCTTCAACGTGCCAGTAAATCTCCTGCCACGGCTCCCTCGCATTTGCGCACCCTCAAATGCCAACTGGCTGCGCCAGGATTCGATCCTGCAACCTTGGGCACAACAGTCAAGAACGTTACCGCTGAGCCACGCAGCCAGCCAGTAATATTATTTAAGGATAAATGTATATGGAAGACACGTATAATCAGTTAACACTGTACACGAGTAGACGCTATAAATCACACACGGACGAGCAGCATTGTAACGAGTTGCTCTTACAAAGGCTGACACAACGGGAACATTTGTTTGGAGAGTAAACGTAACATGGTGCCCCATACGTATTTAAACTCGCTCGATTTCTTCTTATCAAAGGTTAGCCCATAAAAATGTAAGAATGAACCGTTGTCACAGATATTTTCCTTGTGGTATAACGAACATGCTTTCCCTATTTTCATAAAGATCGGGAAGTTCACATCATTCACGAGGCTCGGCTGTGATTTATTTAACATTTTGACTGTTGCTATTGATTATTTCTAATAACAGCAGTATCATCCTTAATCATTTGTTATTTTGTTTGAGTCATGCTAAAACGAGTTTACGGATTTAAATGTATCAGTATGAACTTTGAACGGATATATTTTTAACACATTTCTGTTGCTGTGTTATAATATTCAATTTCATATTTTGGTGATTAGCCTACTCGAAGTCCTGTTATGCGCTATCGAACTGTGTCTAATAACTGAGGCTGTGAAACTTTGCTTAAGGGGGAACATACTGCTTAAGGAGCCAAAACAATAACTTTTTTAATTAATAAACCACCCGCCTGGCTTTAATGTTATGCGGGGTTCTATAAATATGTTTATTTGTTTAAACGCACTTTTTAAACAAATTGTCGATATTTATGAAATCAGAGAGCAATTCATCACAGCTGCTGGTTGCACAATGGTTTGTGTGCGCCCCATGAGTACAGACTACCCGCCAGGCCCTAGTGCTATGCGGCTGTACGCGACACAGTTCTGCCAGGGGCGATCGTCTTGTTTATTTGTTTAAAAGCACTTTATAAACAAATAAATATATTTCCGTTGACTTATCAAGAAATGCAACATTTTCCCTGGTCTATTGAGACGATTTGGAAGATTTTTGTACAAACCACACCTTCTAACTCCCTCTGATTTAGGAGATTGAGTTTTGTGAAACATACACCTTAGCGTATTATAAATACAGGGTGTCTCTAATTAACGTTTAAAACTCTTTATAGCGACGTAGATGGCATTGAGACAAGTAATTTAATATAGGCCACTTAAAAAGGGCCGCTTTCACCAACTCTTCACTATCAATTAGTTAGTTAATTCCCATTTAACTCAAATAGGAGATTTAATGCGTGATTATCTTCGGTGCATTTCACGAGGCCATTCGGGTTCACAATTACTTAAATAAGATTTACGGCTCTCGCGCATGCGTAGACTAGGTTTCATCTTGGAGAGCATGGCGGACAGAACAAGAAGCGTCTAGCACTGATCATTGTTTGCGATGCTTCCTTGAGACTTTCTGGAATATAATTATAAAGGAAGGGAAATACAGAAGACCTTATTCGTGGAAAAAGCTTAAAATGATATGAACAAAGTATTTAGGAGAACTGGCAGTTGTGGGAATAGATACCTTATTAGGACGCACTACCCTGTTGTCTTCGTAGCGTAAGCGGTAGAGGTGCAGACACCCAGTTTATTATGCAGCGCTGGGAGCAGTTCGAAACCCCCTTCGGATATATTTGTTTAAATTTCCATATTCTTGGTATTAAAACTTAAGGGTCGCAAGTGTCCAGAAATAACTTAAAAGTGAACCACAACACTGTTAAACATATGACGTCATTAGGAGACGGCTCAGCTCGAGCGGTCAGGCCCGTGTTCCCTTAGGCACACCAAAGCAGACGTTGAATATCGTATCACTCTGCTTCCGTGTCTTAATGTCAACAAACAAACAAACTGCTTCCACTTGAAAGGAGAAGAGAGAGAACAAAGAAAGCTGATTGATAGGCCCCGGATTTGAACGTCGAACCCCACGCGCAGACTCGGATGCTTTGGTGTGCTCGAGCTGATGACGTCTTATGTTTAAAAGATATGACGGAAACGGTGAAGATCAGCACAAAGCAAGAACCACATTTTGAGAAATGGATAAAATTTTGAAAATTTAAAACATTGTTTCTAATTGCAAGATGTGTGTGTTTCCTTGGAAATGTTTGTTTTTGTTGTATAAAATTTATGACAGGCACAGTTATAATATTAAAACCGTTATGGTTTTGGCTCTTTTAGCTGTATGTTCCCCCTTAAGGCAAATAAATGTATCATTTACACCTTACGAATGCAGCCCAATTTTCCTTGTGCATTTGGGGTCCGTGGTTCAAATCCCGGTCACTCCATGTGACATTTGTGCTGGACAAAGCGGAGGGAGACAGGTTTTTCTCCGGGTACTCCGGTTTTCCCTGTCCCAATTTCATTCCAACAACACTGTCCACTATCGTTTCATTTCATCTGTCATTCATTTAATCATTGCCCCAGGGGAGTGCGACAGGCTTCGGCAGCCGGCACAGTTCATATCCTCGCCGCTAGATGGGGACTGCATTCATTCCATTCTCGATCGGTCGACTGGAAGCAGGCTGTGGATTTTCACTTGTCATTCCTGTCCTTGCAATTCAAAAGGGCAATTCTGATGTAAGTGATCTACTTCCAGGCTCACTGTAATCTATGAGGTGAGCATTACATGCGACCTGTGTTTCGGTGTGTCTATTGCGAGTCGCAATGTGGATTTTATCTAGCACTTCCCTGTCGAGGATACTCTATGCACAATGCACATGTTCAAACAATAATCTATACGTATAAATCTTATCCTTATTAATGATTATCAGGGCCCATTCTTCATTAGTATACAACAATGACTATGTTAAATAGGAAGGAAGTTGGTAGTTTTACGTGACCGTTAAACTCGCGACCATGCGCCATGGGTCCTCCTTTTTACGTGGAATTTGAACTATGGGACATGGGATTAAACTTTGAAAATCTCACATGCATTGACCGGGAAATGAACCCAGCCAGCCCGCCGTGGTGGGAGGCCAACAGTATGACAGCTGCGCCACTACGCCCCCCAATGAGTATGTTATGAGCTTCGACAACTGTCATGCATACATGTTAGTACCTAGGTAGATTTTAGTTGGCATTATGTGTGTTTCGTCGATCAAATGATTTCTAAATTTTAAAATATACGCCAATCAATACTTGAAATAAAATATATCTATTATATCTACTTAGTATAAAACAAAGTCCCCGATTCTTGAATGTCACGGGTAATCTCGAGAACCACTCGATGGATTTTGATGCGATTTTCACCATTCTTTAAAGGATATCTCGAGGAAGGTGTCTGTAGAAAATTATTTATTTATGATCAAAGCAAGCCCAGCAGTAACGATTTCAGTGAAAACGTCAAAGAAAAAAATACCTGGCGTCCGTGCGCTTTTTAATCTAACGCTGGGCAAACCGTTAAAAGTATCAATATACTATGAGTGTAAGAATTGTTCAGCATGAAAAGTTCTACAGAAAAGTCCGGGAGAGCATATATCTCTATCTTCTGTACATCGCCCACTATAAGTGTTTTAGGATTGGACGGAAGGGGGATTTGTGTTTCATGCACCTCGCCATTCTTAAATTACCTCTGACAAGAATTCGTTCCACATGCATCTCCATGATAGTATAATTAATTGTCCAGTCAGTGATTTTCACCCATCATGCCGAGACGCAAAACGGATATAGGTCGTAGCTCATTGACATAAAAAAGCGCTTATCACGCAATGCATTCATAACTGATCCCGGGCAAAGCCGGGGTGGATTGCTAGTACTGTACCTGACAGTGAGGTCTTCCTCAGCCCAATTAAGAATGGAAATACTAATAATGAATGTTTAATATGAAAAATTATATGATAAATTGTAATTAAAAGATAAAATAAAATAATAAAACGGATATCCTTACAATGTAATTAAATGTAAATACAATATAATATTGGGCTTCACATTAAACATTCCAAATTACAGATAGAAAAACAAGTTTTTTTGGTGATAACAAGTGTAGTCTTTACAATGTAATTAAATGAACGTAAATAAAATATTGGGCTTTACATTAAAAATTCAAAAAAATCATATAAAAAATTAAATAATTTAAAAATAACAAGTGCAGAATATCAACAAATATGTTAACTGAGTTGCCTGAAATTGAGTAACATTAAATCTTCTTTCGTAATATGGTGTGTAAATTTTGCTTTCAGGTGCTAACCAGTCAGTGCGTCTTTTGCATCTTGATTTGTCTTAAGTCATATGTATTAATAACCAAAATGTTTAATGAAATTATATTTTAATGAAGTTAAAACCGCAATTGGAATTGAAGTGTTGATATGTTCCTTTTATGTAGCCTGTGGTTATCGTCAGTTGTCAACCGTGTTGAATAGTTGAGTGGCAATTTGGAATTTAACCAACAAGTAGTGTTTAGTATTATGAAATAGGTCACGTGTAATAAAATTTGGATATCAATTCTTCGGGAAGCAGTAAATGGTAGGTTACGTATTGTGCCCGTTTAGACCGAAGTCCAACGACCACAACTGCAAATTATCGAAGTCAGTTCAGCACGAGATCAAACATCTCAGGGTCTATCTGGACGCAAACTAAAGTAAAAGCTGGCTTCACTGATCTCGATAATATGCAAGCAAGGATAAGAGAAATGAGAAATGAAAATAGCACAATTTCATTAAAAATTATCTCATTTTATTTTAAAATTAAGTTAAATTTAAAGTTAAATCTCAATCAAGAAAATCAACAAACTCTCCCACACAGCAAAAAGACATAAAATATCAACACGTGGGAACAATCATGTTTCCCACACGTATTATTTCTCAAAACTTATTAACATCTTCGAGGATTATAACTTTTCACTCATCGATGTCCAGAAAATTTAGTAGTCCATTCTGGGATCACACCTGTTTCTAAAGACTAATAGTGCTGATATTTTAAAGAAAAGAAATGTTCCAAATGCATCTCACTTGCTACTAAAATACATGTTCAGATTTAGCTCACATTTCTCCGATGTTTACGACGTGATGAATCCTCGGTTGAATTCCACGGTTCGATGAGTCTCTTGACATGCCTCTCGCCACGCAAGACCTCGCTTGTTCCACCGTTCACGCTCGCCATCATCTTCCTCCGCACTCGAATCCGCATCCATCTTACCCGTCGGTATTTAGCAGTTCATAATCGCGTTCTCGTTCATACACTGATAAAATCCACGATTACTTACACGACTATCTGACATGGTAGCTTGTGATACAAAAAGTCAGTGCTTTTTTTTCTCTAAAAATCCTTTAAGGGGTACTCTCAGTTGTAGTCAATAAAACATCACGATCTTGCAATTTTCGGCAATTTGCAAAGTCAAGTATTATTTGTGTTCGAATCACTAACTTTCAGCTTTTTCGATTCCGGGGTGGATGTTAAATAGTTCGTTATTTTTTTCATTCTTCAAACCTAACCACACGCACAAATTAACAACCTACCAAGCCTACAAACACCATAAGAACGGAGTGCCAATTTGCCGACCAAAAGAAACTGATTCGATAGATCGATTTAAATTGAGAATTACTCGAAATCTCCTACAGCTGTTGTGAACAGCGCGTTGACGCCAGCTGATCGTTGAACTTTCAAGTCGGAAGTTATATTTGCCGGACTAGATACAAATGCACCAATATTTTTTCTTAAACAGTTATCAAATATTTAAGGGGTACGCGTACCCCCGCGTTCCCCCTGGAAAAAAAATCACTGCTAAAAGCATTACGACGGTTTTACCCCCACTCACTTCGTATTTTCAAACTTGTTACTATTTTCAACGTTGATGTCAGTCTTTTACCAATTATTGCAGCTTTGACAAAACAACTTGGTTTCATAAGCAATACGCTTACGATCTGTGTGTGTCCAAATGCGTAGATTCCTATTATTAAAGCTCATCTACCACGGGTAAGGAATATTATTCCACGCAACACGCTAGGCAATGTTGGTCCCATATCGTCGTCTAGCCTGTGGTTGGGTAATAGAGAATTCTCTAACTGAATCCGCGAAGCATATTGGCCCCACTAAACTCTCCTAACTGGATAAAAGGAATTTCCTTGCACAATCTGTATAAAACAAATGTCCCCAGATCATAGACTAATATTTGAGACAAACTCCACATTGCTATTTCAATAGATTTACAAGTGTCGTCTGCTGAATATTCGTAGTACGTTATAGTTTGCAATTACGATGCAATACTGTTGCAAGACTGTAGACTGATCAAAGACTGACCAAAGATTGCTGACTGCTGAAGACTGAACTAACTCACAGCTCGGCTGCAATCGCTTAAATACTTTTCTGCGCCCGATGTAGAAGACTGATGGCTCCGCTGTTCAAATCACCTACCTGGCTCGTCCATCGACTGGACCGCCCAAAAATTTACGTATTCGCTCTCTGCGCTTAGTGTAGATCCATAAAAATACTCATATCTCCGTTGCCCCCTCGTTCGATTTCCATGAATTTTCTTCTGGTGGCTTCATAAAACCCTAGCCAGTAATTCTTCATCAATTCCAATTTTCCAAAACGTAAAATCTCAATTTTCATCAATAAGTTTCTTCTACTCCGCCACTAGCGCCACGGGACTCTTCCTTTGATCTATACAATCTACCGCGAACTACTGACCAGCGCGCCCTTCAAATCTAGCGTGCCGCTGTCATCCATAACAATCCCAAATGACCATCTTGAATAAGGGTACAGTATGATTGTTATTCAACATATCACGTGTAAATTCTTCATATGACGTGATACTGTAGGCCCTATAATGTTTATAACCTCTCTCTTGGTAATTGTATACAGATCAATCAAATGATGGCTATTTCTACTGAGTGTACAATCATAAATGGACTTTCTCGGTTGAGATTTCAAAATCCTTGTTAGAACTGATAGTTAGCCATCCACAAGTCTACACATCAGACTAAGGAGTGGCAAGGCCGAGTAAGTCTGTAAAAGCTGTAATGGATTGTGCAAGCCCAGTTCGTGGGGCCCATCTCCGTCACTTGCTGGCAGGTAATAACATTTACACACCCCTGCAAACCCTACGGACTGTATGAAACTTCTTCTACAAAGGTGACGTCATTACTCTTAATACTACAAGCGGGAATATCCGCATTTGATTAAACACTTTTCGTAGGTTGGGTTCTTCCAACTCGCGAAGTTGTGGCATCAGGGCATGGGGAATTCTCACAAATTCGAGAGTTTGATGTGCATGAGTTGGATTATGCATTATGATTATGAATTTGCTATTACGATAATACCAATACGTTTTCTTTTGCTGTTTCAGGTTTGTTCGGAGAAAAACGAAGGATGCAAGTCCTACTGGTATATTTGTTGCTTGCAACTGTGAGCTGCACCCAACAAAAAGTGGAGATTCCCGTCAAAGTTATTGCAGCAGGAGTCTCGTCTTTCTCCATGCCAGTGCAGTATTCAATGGCTGCGCCTTTGTCTCACTCCCCGACAGTTTTGAAGCAAAGAGACATTAGCATCACTTCTACTACCACTGCAGCCTCTCAGGATAGGATATCAAGACCATACAACCTTTACCAAAAAAGCAATCCAGCATCATCAACCTACAATCAACCACCACAGACTTACAATAAACCATCGCCAACTTACAATCAACCATCACCGACATACAGCCAAGTATCATCGACTTACAATCAAGTATCACCGACTCACACTCAACCATCACCGACTTATAATCAAGCGTCACCGACATATAACCAAGTATCATCGACGTACAATCAAGCGTCATCGACATACAACCAAGTATCACCTTCTTACAGTCAAGCCTCACCCTCCAACAACCAAGTATCATCGACTTACACTCAACCATCACCGGCCTACAACCAAGTATCATTGACTTACAACCAACCATCACCGACATACAACCAAGTATCATCGACTTATAATCAACCATCGCCGGCATACAACCAAGTATCATCTTCTTACAGTCAAGAATCACCCTCCAACAGCCAAGTATTACATTCCAATAACCAAGCATCACCTTCCAGCAATCATTATCGCCGCCAACCTCCGTCCTCTGAGTCTCCTGTGCAACTTACGCGGCCTTACAATAGTAACGTGAACCACATACCTCAACAAAGCCAACAAACATCCCGTCCATCAAATCAAAAGCATCCAGTATACCAGCACTATTCGACCACTCATCAGCACCACTACTACCCCTATAATAATAATAATCAGCCTGCCAGCCACAGCTCTCCAAGCTACGCACCGGCTCCCTCAAACTCACACCACAACCACCATCACCCTCCACCCCCTCCCAAGGAACTCATGGAGCTAATGTCCCCTCTCAGAAAGGAAGACGCCTTCTTTCCACCATCAGTAATAAAAAATCCAGGTTCTCTTTACGGTCTGCTAGTGCCATTGGTCCTGCTCGGCATCAGCATCCCAGCCATAGGTTTCATGTATACGTATCTTAGTCGACGGAGCTTCCCATCAACAATGCAAGACTTCATTCACCCGCCTTCGGCTGAAGACTTGGACTATTATTACCAACTTCTCGAACGGGGATTCAAATGTTTTCAGTCTCCTGATGACTGTGCCTTATTACAGAGACAAGAGGAAATCAGTTCATGAATTTTAGGAAGACAACATGCATGTATATAGTATTTAACAGCTGTAGGTTGTCATACACTGCAAAACTGATGATCAACACGAATTGGTCGATGCAAGTGCAGTATCATTGATTGTATCAATACTGAAACCGTTATTAATTTATTAATAGTTTGTTATCATGTTACTTGTTGACATATTTATTGAGTATGTTAATTTACTTCGATAATATTTATTTGTTCGCGATATTTTCCGTGACCATTCTGTGATATATTTAAATAAGTGTGGTGAACTAGTGCTTGAGAGAGACAATTTCGTATTAAAATTGTGACTGTTTGTTCGAGCACATTATTAACATAATATTTCAACAGTAGATGGAATAGGTTCTAACTTGGATGGAAATATAGGGGAAGGAAATGTGACAGCATTTTGAAATTGCGTGCTTCCCTTACGCTGATTATACAACTTTAAATTTGATCATTATCTAATAAATTATTGCGGAATGACGAGTCTGAGTTCTGCAAGAGAACACTACTCCCTGAATCCTAGTTGTAGACGTAAATAATTTGTGGGAGAATAAGAAAGAACAGTGGGAATTTTACTTTGAACCATTTCTCTGCAGCCACAAAAATCGCATTTATGTGAAATTTGTAATGAATTTTATTGTGTAATAAAGGTTTCGAAGAATTATAGCATAAATGTCAGCCTATCGGTTGTGACAAATAATAAACATTAGGTAAGGAATAATTGAATTAATTTGTTATACTCGTATTTCTAAATCGCCAAGAAATGCTCCAGATCTAAACTGGGTGGCAAGTGGAAGTCGTGAGCGATTGAAGGTGACTGTTTGCCACCTTGCTGACTACAGTGACCTTCAGTATATGTAAGTGAGGCGATTAATCTTTTATTTAAAGTGATTGATGAGATCGAACGTCCGATGTATAAGATGAGAAATACATTGATGGACACTTAAAACGTTGAAGTATTAGAAACCATTTCTCAGTGTTGGCTAGTTCTACTAAAGAAAGCTGTCAACACAAATTGTGCCCAATTACATTAGGCAGGAAGACAAGTATAAAGCACCCTAACCTGTAAGAAATATTACTTGAGAGATTTATCACAAAATAGCACGCTTCTGTGAACAGGAAGTAACAACCCCCCATTTTTATACATACTATACTTTCTTCGGCTTTTTCCAATTATTTGGGGTCATCGCAGCCAACCAGGCTCATTTTGGTTTTGGCCGGGGATTTGGGACCGGATGCCCTTCCTGACGCCACGTGATTTTTCAGCTGAAAATTCCAACCTGCTGTCACCGGGATTTGAACCCCGGCCGTCCGGGTGAAAGACGAACAGCTAAGCCACTGCGCCATTACGCTCCCACCCTCCCCCATTTTTTATACATACAATCGTGTTATATTGTTATTAGCTCATCGTGGCCGGTCAGTCTCCACTGTAACACGATGTGTGCAGGCGTGGGTACGTACAGGTCGTACGTCACGTAGAATAGGTACTGATCCTGTCAGACACACCGTGCAGCGACAGTTCGAGGCACCTTATCTGGAAATATCCTTCACTCAATGAAGCCTGCACTGCATTTCCCAGACTCAACAAGAGCCCTTATTCGCCATTTGAATGCGTCTGACCTACAGGCGTGGCGTCCACTGCACCAATTTGCCTTTGGCCAAGTCGTCAATAGTGTCAGGGACATCAACATTGGACAAAGGAATGAAATAATAATAATAATAATAATAATAATAATAATAATAATGTTATTGGTTATATGCCCCTTTTAACTCCTGCGGCTTTCAAGAAGTTCCGGGGTGCCACAACGTTGTCTCGAAGGGGTTCTTTAACGTGCCAGTAACTGGGTGAGTTAGCCGTGGTCGTTACGGCATGACTGCTGGCAGTCGCTCACATCCGGGAGGCGAGGAGGTTCGAATCCCCCCCGCCGGCAACCTTGAAGATGGTCTTCTGTGGTTTCCCATCTTCCTTCCAGGCAAATGCCGGGGTTGGTCCCTAACTATAGGCCACAGCCGCTACCTTCCAACTCCTCGACCTTCCATTCCAACTTTTCTCCCCAACGGTACTTGTAGCTCACCCATTGGGTGTCCGTCTCGAAGCAGCTACAAAATTAGCGAGCCGAACATGTCCTCGGACACTCCCGGCTAAAAAAAACGTGCCAGTAAATCTACTGACACAGCTCCCTCGCATTTAAGCACCCTCAAATGCCAACTGAATGCACCAAGATTTGATCCTGCAACCTTGGGAACAGCATGAGAGAACGTTACCGGTGCGCCATGCAGCCAGTCAATCAACCGAGGAATGACAATGCATTGTGTTCTACTATGAGTACGACTTCAACATTAATGCTGATGATGTTTGGTGTCTCAGAGGGTTATGCAACGATCTAGCATTAATCCGTGAATGTCATTCGCCTCCGAAAACAGGTGTGGTACAGTTCTGTCTCCTGGTATCGCCTCGTAGTTATTGAAGACACAGCAATACTGTATGTCAATGAGGTTCTGTGGCCCCAACTTTGTTATTGTTGTTGCGACATCGGGGTCACTTAGCCCCGTGTACTACAGTGTGTAGGTACATACTGTATATACTGTATAGATAGGGTTTGTACGATAACTTGCGTTATTGTGCTGTCTGTAGTAGTACGAGTATTTGTAATTGAGTGTAGGGTTGGGATGAAGGTGGTCGTGACCTAAAATTAGGAACCATCCCGGCATTTGCCTGGCGTAGAAGTGAGAAACCTCCACGTGGTGTGAGGGTAGCGCGCCTGCCTCTCACCAAGAGGCCCCAGGTTCGATTTCCGGCTCCGTCAGGGATTGTTAGAAACTAACGTGAGGGCTGGACCAGGCTGCACACAGCTTATTGAGGACAATTGAGTAGCTGTCTGATCAGAGAGACAGTGCCCGCTCAAGAAAACGAAGATTAATGGTTGAGGGGACCTGTCGCACTGAGTACGCGTCACTCCGCAATCTGTAGGCCAAAAGGCTGAGCAGCGGTCGCTTGGTAGGTCATGGTCCTTAATGGGATGTAGTGCCACTTTAATTAAGACGTGGGAAATAATGGGAAAACTTTTCTAGGATGGCTGAGGTGTGATTGGAACGCAAAGCCATCCGAGGCTCAGTGTACCCCGTTCCAGACATCAGATCAGAATTAAATTTCTTCTCAGAACCGGGAATCAAAACCGAACCTCAGGGGGCGACAGTCAAGAACGTTAGCCACTGCGTCATGAGGTGGACCCTAATGCAGCATACCCAACGATATCATGTTGTCTTACAACTGACATCACTGACCAAGCTCTACAAGATTGGACAACATTCCTTGTCCAGCCAGGTCTCCCGACTTGTCCCTTAGGCCTATTGTATGAGATAAGACGGAGCAACGTTTGCACCACTATTAATCATCTGCCCAAACACTGGACGGGGAAGAATGGTTAAATGTGCCTCAGGAAACAATCTACCTCTTGCATGATGGAATGCCTCGTCACATCGCTGCCTGTATAGCCGAGAGAGGAGCCGCTACCCAATACTGAACCGTGCTTTGCGTTGGAGAACAACTCACCCCCTATGCGTGGAAGACTGATCACTTCTCTTGTGATTGCTTAACGAAGTTTTAAGAACGGAGAGAAGATGTAGCGATTTTCCATGTCCAGAAATATCTTAAGCTACTATAGGCCTATACCTTGCCGAACTGTTGGTGGAATGAATCATTAGAGTAGACTATATCAGCTTTCTTTTTGCATTTGACAGAATCAAATCTTGATGGAGCGGCTAGCATTCTTGGCTCTCACCCCGGAGGTCCGGGTTCGATTCCCGGCTCTGCCAAGGAAACTTAATTCAGGTCTAAGGGCTGGAACGTGTTCCATTCAGCTTCGTGAGGCAAAACTGAGAAGAGGTGGGTTCGATTCCCATCTCCGCCATTCTGGAAGTGGTTTTCCGTGGTTTCCCACTTCTACTCCAGGAAAAATCTGGGACGGATCCTAACTTAAGGCCACGGCCTCCTCTTTCCCAATACTCACCTGCATTGCAAATACACACACTACTACTACTGCTACTACTACTACGATTACTCCAGACACCACAATAACATAAGTTATCAGCCAAATTCTACACACAACCAAGTACACCGGGCTAATTGACCACGATGTCGCAATGCTCCTAAATGAATTAACAATGGAAACAACAACAACAACAACAAGCATTTGCCAGGGTGAGTTGTACCATGCTAACTGCTGGGCCCAAATTTACACTGGCGGGAAAGGCTGGCACTAGATTGAGATGTGTGAAACTCATTAATCTTCTGAATTAATGTTGATATTTTCAATCAGAGTGTGAACAAATATACGAGTTTCCTCAGAAAAGATAGATTTTTTCACGTTGACCAGGGTAAAATTAGTATTATGAGATTATATAACGCATGATCTTGAATGAAAATAATGGGCAGATGACCTCGTAGTTCCGCCCCCTTAGAAAAATAATTGCTAACTTACTAACTGAATGAAAGTACTGCACTTTGGGGAAAGTTGCTGTAATCTGCGTACTTCCTGACGCCCCAATTAGGACAGTTTGAACTAGGTCCAGGCTTGGCTCATTACCACTGGCTTAATTGGTAGCGAATTTCAGTGAACGATAATTAGCTCTGGTCCCGAGCACCAGTCAGAGTGAGAATTAATTCCAGTGCAGATCAGAATTTAATAACACCCTATGGAAATTGCCACACTAAAGGGCTGGAGTTCACCAGCTGACTTTAGAGGAGCAGTGCCCTATGTGTCTTAGAGACCAAGTCACTGCTAGGATGAAATTAATAGAAAAACGTCTCTTCATACGACGTCAAAAAGAACAATTCAGGTACAAAGTTCCTTACGTTTTTTTGAGTACCTTACTTAGTTCAATACACAACACGTACTTTTACGAAGTTGTCAGATGTGGTTTTAGAACCCTCTAGAATGATAAATCGCGCAGTTCATATATGTTGCCACGTGCAGGGCCACCAAACAGCGCTCCAGGGTTATCCAAAATATGGCCTCAGGAGGAGGCGATAGATTCCGTCAGCCAAGAGTACCAAGTGGATGTCCCCGGGTTCGAGCCATGGGGACTAGACGAAAGTGTGTGACGATGAATCGTCACAGAAATCAGGAATCATCAGGGAACTTTGTGGGCAGTGAAAGCAAGAGAATTTTGTTAGAGTCAGGGAAATTATCAGGACAGCAGTAAACGTTGCATAATGCTCCTCTATATAGGCCTACCATATCAGTTGTTACCTATGTTATTTTACATAATAGGCTGATTTTAACAAGTTAGATCCAATTTCCAACCAAAGCTCTGATATTCTTGTCTTCCTACGCTCTGTAAGGCTACAGACTGTCCCAAAAGTTCTAAGCCATGTAAATCTGGGATAAAATAAAGTTTTTATCTTGAACGACATTCTGTCCTAGAGCAAAGGTTCACGGGCAACTCAGCTGTTTCCCTACTGAGCTATTTATACGGTTTAAGTCATTATGACACGGGGTATATCTAGTGAACGCTGTGAAGTAGTGTGATATTCTACGACATATTATGTTGAAACATAATACTGGTAACATTTCAAAGGATGGAGTTGTTTAACGACAATGTTTTCTTCAATTACAATGACTCGGCTGTAAAGTCAAGGAAATCCTAAGAATTAAACTGAAAAATTGGGAAAGGTCAGGCAATTTGTCCTAAGGGGGAAAGAGAGTGGCTGACTTGGAAAAGTTATTCTTCCTTCATATCAAGTTGTAGTGCTTCTGAAGTCCGAATATAGCCTACTTGAAAACCAGTGGTACATCTAGAGCAGTGGTTCTGAACCCGTAGAAGTCTGCGGACCACTCAGCATGAAATTGAATCATCTACGGACCACCCCTCCCCCCAATACACCTAATCAGTTGTAACCGTTCCTCGGTAACACTTATTTTAAAGATATTTCAATTCAAAATCTGATAGTCATCGCCGCAAATACATTCGGACGTTTCTCGTTCAACGCACACCGTTTTCGAAATCCCCATTAATTGGCCACCTTTTTTATACGTGCAGGTGGACCCTTCTCTCTCGCGGACCACTCCCGAGGCACTCGCGGACCACCTGTGGTCCGCGGACCACCGGTTAAGAACCACTGATCTAGAGGAACTGATACTCTTGTATAGTCTCCCACAAGGATTAAAATTCCGCTACTCAAAAGTCAACGTCGAGAGTTTGTTGTTAGTTCGTTTTAGGGGCTTGGGTAATCTTCTGGTTTTAGGGGCCAATAACCTCGATGTAATTTCCCTTAAAATACCAATTTTCATCATCATATTTGGTCATCAGCCCCGTGTACTTTAGTTGTGTGTTAAATTTGTCTCAGGTGTTTCTGTGGTGACTGCATCAGTGTGTATTGGTGTAATTATTAGGGTCGAGAATGGGATAGGTGCCCCGGGACTTGAAATAAGGTACTACCCTAGCCTTTGCCTGGAGGGAATATTGGAAAACCCCGGGAAAAATCCACACTCGGTATAGGTGCTGTCAGCGCTGGGATTCGATCCTGCGATCTCCTGACTTGATGCAGCTCCTCGTGATCGTGGTGAGTGATTAAACGCGCACGGCGATGCCACGGGGTAGCATTGAGATCAAGATTTTAGAGATTATGAACTGTTTGAAAAGAGTTGAGCTGAGAAAATATGCGGGTATTCACGTGCCCAATGAACAACTTCCTCTTACGCAGATTAATGGAATTGGGAACTGAGTGATGAACAAAGCCATGAAACACTGGGAATCACAAGACGGTAGAGTTCGCAAATCCTAAATATTTTAATTCTTTCATTTAGACGCTTGAAACAATATGTTTATCATCCCCACGTATGTACGCGTGTATGTATGGTATTCGTCTGATAGCCTTAGTTATTCTTGTGACGCATTAGTAGTCATGTAATTGGGGTTAGATTGGAAAGGAAGCCATCGTAGTCTTATGTTAGGTACCATACAGGTATCTCAAGAAGAAGTGGGAAACCACAGAAAGCTTCTTCTAGAGTGGTCGAGAATGGGATTCCAAAATATCTCTCTTCTGTTGTCCTGATGAGGTCGAGTGCTCTCACTACCAATCCTCGTACCAGGATTGAAATCATACATGACAAAACCGGGAATCGAACCCGATCCGGTTGTACTAAATTACCAAAATGCACACCATGTCTTGATTTAAGAATTTGGAAGTGACATCTTTGTAACATTCTCAGCAAAAGTGCTGTATAAACTGTTAAATGGCTATGTAAAAATTTACCGTATATTGCTCATTTTGCGTCAATTCTCTTGCAGGTTGGAAAGATCATTTTGAATGGTTTTGTTATATTTTCTACCATCAGTCTACTCATGCGGTAATGAATTATCGTGTGACCTCCGGAGAGGCCGAGTACAGGTCTTTCTAGTTGACGCCCGTGGGCGACCTGCGCGTCGTAATGAGGATGAATTGTTGATGAAGACGGCACATACACCCAGTCCCCGAGCTACGGGAATTAACCCCACAGGATTAAAATCCCGGATGGCTTGTCCGGGAATCGAACTTGGGTCAATTTCGGGCCAAAGCCTACCGCGCTAACCATTTAGCCACGGAGACGGACTTCTCATGCGGTGCGAGGAAGGTATTTCAGGGAGTGAACAGGTGCAGTGAAGCAGCGTGCGATTTGCATACGAATGCGAATACAATCGGGGACAATGAAACACTGGGTGAAGAACGTGGACGACCCACCCTCAGATAGCTGTCATTACACGTCTACTTCACTGTTACAAGTAGGGCCATTATGGGAGTTAAGGCACAGCCCACGATTGGAACGTATAGCTGATCATTTGAATACCGTATCTCATCGCTGACAGCAGCCATGTAATGTTTCGACATTCACTCTAGGAAGATGCTAGGATAGTACCTTATTTCAAGTCCCGGGGCACCTACCTAAAACCTAGATACAGTTTGACACAGTGCTACAGCCATCAAAATAACACGGGTCTTATTACCACGATGTCCCAAACACCAATTGACCACCTCTTGGTGTAGTTAGTTATTGGAGTTTTAAGGGGCGGAACAGCGAGGTCATCTGCCCCTACCTCGCGGTGTAGCGGCTAGAATTCGTGTCTGTCACCCCGGGAGCCAAGGTTCGGTCCCGGCTCTGCCAAGAATATTAATTCTGGTCTGAGGTCTGCATCGTGTTACACTCAGCCTTATGGAGAAAACCTGAGTACAGGTGGGTTCGAGTCCCACCTCAGTCATCTTAGAAATGGATTTCCGCGGGTTTCCCACTTCTGCTCCAAGCAAATGCCGGGTTGGTTCATACCATAAGGCAACGACCGCTTCCTTCACAACCCTCACTCGACTTACAAATACACACACTGATGCAGCCATCACAATATCACAGTTTATCACACAAAATTACACACAGACAAGTACACGGAGCTAAATGACCACGATGTCCAAGCCCCTCAAATGAAACAACAACACACCAAACACCTATTGAAAACAACAACAAAAATGATTATAGTTTTAGAGGATGGTTTGGTGAGAATTATTAATTTAGGAACACTAGGTTGGAAATGAGAAATGTTAAGATTCACAGCCCTATTAGGATTGTGCTTACCATTCGAACTTAATATGATACAGTAATTTAATTTTGAATGACCTAAACAACTTTTACATTCATAACATATGTTTGCGAATTAACGACCAACAACAAATATCCGTATTCACTAAAACAATGGAATATGCCATTTCGTATTAGTGGTGATTGTTGTTTTAAGGGGTGGAACATCGAGGTTATATACCCCTAACCTTTTCTCATTTTCAGATATGAATTTCTTAAATATTTCACCATGTCAGCTTCTACAGCTCCTTATATATATATAAGACGTAATCTATTTCCACCTCTATGTTATACAATCATATAATTGTATTGTAGAGAAAACTTAATTCGGCATAATAAAATACTTAATTCAGTAGTGCTAATTATGCTTCTATTCATATTTGGCAAAATGACACTGTTCCTCCCCTTATAACAACAATACCGGTAACTAACTTTACAGAAATTAAATAGAAAAATCCAGTTTAAACTGTATGAACAATCATGTGGCCAATCATCCCGATTTTTTTGCGCAGTGCGAACTTTCAGCCTTTGTTACGATTTTTCTGCTGATTCGTCCCAGATTGGTCGAAATCCACACGCATTATCTAGAACATTAAATATTTTTTGACAAAGGAATTTCCGAAGGATGAGAAATTGAGTCATCTTGACGTCATCAATGCCACGCACAACGATCTCACGTTTCTCTATGTGTGAATGATATAGTGGTCAACAACTGCCCCTGTAGCGGGCTACATGACAGCATAGAAAGGTATCCTCTGTAAGAATTACACTGTGGAGATGCATTTGCCCACAGTAGATGCATTTGTTGAACATTGGTAAAGTCATGCACCCTCCGAGTGAGCCTGCGGCTTGTAAGTGGCAGGTCAGCTCGCCTATACTACCAATATACAAATGTTTGTTTACCATCCCGTCATTGGAGTAGAAGTGGGAGACCACGGAGAACCACTTCTAGGATGGCTGTGGTAACAATCGAACTCGAACTCAGTTCTACCTCACGAGGTTGAGTGTAACCTGTTCCAGTCCTCAGACCAAAATTAAATTGGCAGAGGAGGGAATCAAACCCGGACCTCTGGAGTGACAGAAAAGAATGCTATCCACTTCACAACGAGGTGGTCGGATACGAATGGTTAAGCGAGAAGCAAAATGTAACAGCTAGAACCTATATTTTCAGACATTCACAGGATATATTATAACAAGTTTTAAATAACCTATCTGATTCAAGTTGCATAAAGATAATCAAATTCTATTTCTAATTTTGAATACTCTATGAAAGATTGTACTTCTCCGATAAATAGAATAATGAAATTTTACTGTTTTTAGTTAGTTACGTAAACTCGAGGTAGCGTTATTTTCCGAGCAAAGATTTCTATGATCTGATAAACTGCATTTAGAAGAATGCCAAAATACTCGTGGGAATACCAGAAAACTTAAAAATAGTTGTGATATCATCCAATATTAATTAACATTAGCTTCAGGCCAGGTTAATTTAGGCTAATTGGAAATATAATTTTATTTTATCCAGAGTTTTTTTTAAATTTCTAAGAACATTTTATTAATGTCCCATTTTTGATTTTGTAAGATCAAATGAAACGAAATGGAATTAAATGTCTTTTTTTATTTCTTGATGTAAATCGAAAAGTGAATTCATTTGTTCGTTCTCTTCATCCCACTCGCTCCAAACTACCAACATGAGATTGCAGTCTAATAATGAATGTACGGTGTTTACGGATGACTACAGAAGGGTTGTGCGCTCATGCAGAAAGAGGAGTTTTTACTTATGTAGGGTAAAGTAAGGTAGTGAGACAGAAGAAAATAGAGCAATTTTAGGACAGCATAACAGATCATTGGAAATGTCCACAACATCACGTTTTATAGTGTATAAATATGTCTACATTTGTATACATTCTATACCAATTATCATTGCATTAATTAAGTACAAAGGATGTATGAATGTTCTTTTATCATGAATGTGTAGCTGAAAGTGCAATTTGTTGTATTAAAGAATTGCTTCCACTCAGAATCATTTCTTTTGTAAGATGTTTCCTTGTTAAACCATCCCTGCCCTCCTTCCTTGTCTTCCTTCAAGTTACAGAGATATAGTACATGGCTATCATTTAGTTAGCCCATGACTGTATGTGAGACATTTTCTTTAATTTGTCGTCCATTTCCCCTTAGGTGTACATTATGAATCGTGTAAACATCAGAACATAGTGGCTAGCATTCTTGGTTGCTGTCCGAGCTCGATTACCAGCTCTACCAAGAAATGTAATTCTGGTCTGAGAACTGCAATTACTGTAGATAAACTCAGAATCGTGAGGCAGAACTGAGAAGAGGTGGATCGTTTCCCACCTCAGCCATCCTAGAAGTGGTTTTTCATGGTTTCTCCACTTCTACTCCTGGCAAACACTGGAATGTTTCTCAGCTTAGGACCCCGGCTGCCTCAATCCAAATCTCAACTCAATTATAAATACACGCACTACTACAGACACCACAATATCACATGTTATCGGGCAAGTACAAGGTACTGAAATGAACAGGGTGTCTGAGCCCCAAAATATGAAAGAAAACTATGGTAATATATTTTTAAAAAGATAGAGATAATTAAAAACATGGCGCAGAGGATAAAAAACATCTGTCATTATTGCAATCAGTTGACCCAACATAACATTGATTTCATGACTATTTTAACGAAATAATCCTGGAACAATAAATGTACAGAGAAATAAAAGTGGTATGTGCAGTGTAATAAGCCATTGAAATTACAATTTATTTCATTAATGTTTAATTTAGCAGCCTATGAATAGAGGACTTTATGAAACATGCAGCGGCAGAAGAGATACCTGGACAATAAAACATGAACCACACATGATGCGAGCAAAGCTCATTGTCTAGATTTGTTCACCTGAATCATTGAGCTCTGTGTATTGTTCATTAAAACAAGCAACAAAACATGTGAAACCCACCACGTTGCGTATTGGCTAGCATTCTTGACTGTCACTGTGGAGGCCCGGGTTCGATTCCCGGCTCTGCCAAGAAATTTAATTCTGGTCTGAGGGCTGGAACGGGGTATACTCAGCCTCGTGAGGCAAAACAGAGAAGAGGCGGATTCGTTTCATACCTCGGCCATCCTGCAAGTGGTTTTCCGTGGTTCCCCACTTCTACTCCAGGCAAATGCAGGGATGGTACCTAACTTAAGGCCGAGGCCGTTTCCTACCCAATCCAACCTCGATTATAAGTACACACATCACTGTGAAACAGGTTATCAGACAACTACAACACCCACCCAAGTACACGGAGCTACATGACCACGATGTCGCAAAGCCCCTGAAGAATCAACAACAAAACAAGTGAAAAGAGACGGTCGACACTTTCCTAACTGCAGTTTTTATTTTTATTTTTCGCGTATGGCTTTTAGTGTCGGGAGTGTCCGAGGACATGTTCGGCTCACCAGAGTTGTTAGCTGCTTCTATGCGGACACCCATGGGGTGAGCTACAAGTACCGTCGTGTGTGGAGTGTTGTCTGTGGAGGAAAGTGTGATTGTAAGGACAAGGAATTGGAAGGTAGCGGCTGTGGCCTATAGTCAGGGATCAACCCCGGCATTTGTCTGGAAGGAAGGTGGGGAACCTCAGAAGACCATCTTCAAGGTTGCCCGCGGGTGGATTCGAACCTCCTTGCCTCCCAGATGTGAGCGACTGACTACAGCACGCTGTAACGACCACGGCTAACTCACCCGGTTCTATTTGCAGTAATTCACTACAACGTGCTATCAAGCCTGTAAACCAGCTCTTACGCTCCTGAAGAACTGATATTGGTTTTACGTCCCTTTAAACTGCTGCGGCTTTTAGAGACGCCAAGGTACCGATATTTTGCCCTCATAGGAATTTGCAACGAGCGAGTAAATCTACTGACACGGCTCTCTCGCATTTACACACCCTCAAATGCCAACTGACTGCACCAGGATTTGATCCTGCAATCTCGGGAACAGCAGACGAGAACGTTACCGCTGAGCCACGCAGCCAGTTGTTCCTGAAGAGCTGTGATGTTTGAGCAGATCTGGTTTAAGTAAGTCGTCTTTCTAACGGGTCATGACCTGCATTTGTAGAGGCAGTCCACTGCTGCTGTCAGACCTGAATACATCGCAACTTGTAGGTCTTGGAAAATAGCCTATACCAGCAATCCTCACTACGCGGCCCGCGGGCCGCATGCAGCCCTGTGAACGATTTTTTGTGGCCCTAAAGACTGTTAGGGATAGGAATAAAATCTAAATTTAAGAGTTATGAAAAAAATAATTTATTAAAAAAATATAAAATATTTTATAAATATGTTATACTGTAATTAACGTATGTTATAATCATATTGTTTGTAAGTTATTTAACGCCACTTCATTGTATTGCAATAAAAATATATTTTGTAATTGACCTAAATTATACAGTTTGTACTTGTGGCCCTGAGGAAAATTTGATACGAACTATTTGGCTCTCTAAGAAATACTGGTGAGAGCCCCTGGTCTATACAGTGCTTAGGTAGTTTCAGTTAATGGTTTATGAAACATCTCCGGACTCAGAATAGTTACTTGCAACAAGGTTTATTGTTGTTGATTATTTTAGGGGCTGCGACATCAAAGTCATATATCTCTGTGTATTTGGGTGTGTGCGGAATTTGTGTGATAACCTCTGTTATTGTAATGACTGTACTAGGGTGTGTATTTGTAAACTGGGGATAGGATTGCGAAGGAGGTGGCCTCGGCCACAAGTTAGGAACCATCCTAGCATTTGCTTGGAGTAGAAGTGGGGGAAACTACGGTAAACCGCTTCCAGGATGGCTGAGGTGGGAATCAAACCATCCTCAGTTTTGTCTCACGAGGCTGATGAGTGTGCCCCATTCCAGCCCTCACAACATAATTAAAATTTCTTTGTGGAGCTGGGAATTGAACCCGGCAACAGCCAAGAACGCTAGTTACTACACCAAGAGGTGGTCGCAACAAGGTTTGGGTGAGGGATTACTTCTCTTTTGTATTTGATTAATAATTGATGTGGATAAATGGTGTATGGAGGGATGTTTGAAGGGAACGTGTCTCAACCCGTTAAATATACAGGGTGTTTATAAAATGTGGTATCTCCTCTTTAGGGATTGCCCAGTGGGGGAACGTCCAAATCGAAAATCGCAGAGGTCACCCCATAGTTGTTATGGAGATATTGGCAATATTTTACACGACTCTCGAGGTATCCGACATAGGCCTAGCCTTCTGGAGGCTTGTAGAGACATTAGCTGAACAAAAATAGCTGTTAAAAAGCTTATTAGTTTAAGAAATATTAGCGTTAACATTTTTCAACTCATCGGTACTTAACATTTTGGATGTACCGAGAATACAAGTGCCCAACTCGGGAGTAACTGATGACCACCGAGGCGCCCACGAAACGTATTCACATGTTGTTTCTTGTTGTTTAAGTTCCTAGAGGCCAGACGAGGTAGATGGACACCGTGGTGGGGATTGTTGTTTTAAGGGGCGACACATCTAGGTCATCTGCCCCTAATGATATGGTGAGAATGAAAAGAAAACTGCTTCTACTCACGGGCTTATAAGCAACTACAGTAAAAGAAGAAATGTGAAAAGCAAAGAAACTAAAAGATAGGACAAAAGAAATGCTCTCAACCCTCGAAGAATGACGATTGAGGGACTTGGAAGGAAGTAGAGCCATGAAAGGCAGATAGGAAAAGGAAAGAGGAGAGAGTCCATGGATAAGGGGAGAAACTGGACCCAGCTCAGGAATCACTGGGGGCGTTAACTTCCGAACTCATCAGCCGTAAAGCTTTGAGGGTATAGCACTATCCAGGGCACTACATACACTCTACCAGGCTGTTCCAGCCGAGCAGCTCGCCCGTGAGCAGCTGAGTACTCGCCACCTTGTGTGAGTAAACCTGCAATAAGCAATACAGCTCTGCTGTAGCCGTTACTAAGCGGTAGATACATCGAGATTGGCAGGAAGTGCATGGACTAGTACTAAGACCTTCGCCCAGTGACATTTTGGCTTACACCCCCCTGTCCCTCTCCAACCGTGCTCCGAGCATTACTCCTGAGTACTCGCGTGTACGCATACTCAAACTCGTGGATCAGGGACAGCCTGCCTCCTTTAGGGACGTTTCCAGAAGGCACAAGATACTATGAAAGGAAAAGGTCTGGCCCATCAAAAAATGAGGGTATCAGGAAAGATGAGACAAGAGCCTATTAACCATTTTTAGGAGAGTGGTAGTCTATATATATATGTAGACTACCAACCACCTATCAAAAGGACAATTTTTTATTTTGAAAAGTGCTGGTGGTTAAATCTTTCAGCCTAATTTTAACCAATATTCTTGTGAAAGAGTTAATATTTCTGAAGAATAAATGTTATTTATGTACCCCCTTGACCTGCTGGATAACATTTAAAATGTTAATCATTACAAACATCATCCCTTGCTTTCCAGCGGCGTGAGGTGAGCCTATGGTCTCAACAAAGCTGCGTGACGACAGCCCTGCTTCAATACTTGGCTTCGAATGTCTTGCTTGGCACCTTCGATATTGAGTACTAATTGTGTGCTTGTGCTGTGGTCTTCTGCAGTGTACAGTAATATTAATTTTACCACAGTTCATAACAGATGTTAAATAAGCGTGTTTTGTAAGGTCGGAATAACGCATACCAGTATTTAAAATAATTAAAATGCACATTGAACGAGTATTTCGTTATACGAGGCAAGCGGTTAGTTTCTACTTGTCCTCTATTATGTGTACATTTGTTGTTAGACCGGAACTGGAATGCTGCGACGAATTCCTTAATAATGTTCGCTGCATTTTCAGGCATTGGAGGTATTCGTGTTAATTAACGAAACCATGAAATTGACTAGACAAAGAACTTACAAAATAAAAACCTTACCTTCTGAGGACAGACGGTTAGCAAAGAAATAGGCCCAGCAAAACGAGATCTGTGTATGAATCAAGTCATTAGAAATAAAAGCAGAACATATAACACGACTTGAACAAATCTGAGTAAGAACAAATAGTTCAGTGAAGAACTATACAGCCAATTTTCTTATATCCTACTTATGTTAATTGGATCTATCAACGTACACAATTTCAGTTTGATTGCTGTAATACTGTAGATTCGTATATATTGAGAACCGTCTAAATATTTCGGTTGGTCGCCATGTTGAATTTTTATATATGTAGACCATAGAGTCATGGACTATTAGATGACGATTTTTGCGTAGGTTCATTATTCAAACGTTCACTTCGATCGCATGCTTAATACACAATAAATAAAAACTTAATTTTAAAATTGCGCACAGCTGCCATCTTGAGGTTATGTGAACAACTGAACTAAATTAGATGCCAGTGCATTACAATGTGTATAAACATTTACTGTACCATATTTCACTGCGCTCAGATGGTTCAATCGCGAGAAAAGTCTATTAACATGTTCCACTTTTGCTTGGCCGCCATGTTAGTTTTGTATTTTACAGGTTTTAGAAGTCTCATAGCTGAACTTCTAGTAGAACCCTTCATCACCGTACAAAAGTTCAGGGTGATATCTGTAATAGTTTCGGAGATATAGAAAGGCGGTGAAATATTTCGAACAGCCGACATCTTGAGGTTATGTAGACAAGTGAACTAAATTGGATGCCAGTGCATTACAATGCATTTAAACATTTGCTGTACTAAGTTTCATTGCGATTGGATGGTTAAATCACGAGAAAAGTCCATTTAAAAGTTTCAACTTCGCTTGGCCGCCATGTTCGTTTTGTATTTAACAGGTTTTTGAAAGGCTCATAGGTAAACTTGTAGTAGTGCCCTTTATCACCGTACAAAATTTCAGGGTGATATCAGTAATAGTTTCTGAGATATAGAATGCCAGTGAAATATTTCGCACAGCCGCCATCTTGAAGTTATGTAAACATTTGAACTAAATTAGATGCCAGTGCATTACAATGTGCATAAATATTTGCTGTACCACGTTGCATTGCATTTGGATGGTTAAATCGCGAGAAAAGTCTATGTAAAAGTTTCAAATTCACTTGGCCGCCATGTTCGTTTTGTAGTTAACAGGTTTCTGAAAGTCTCATAGGTAAACTTCTAGTAGTGCCCCTTATCACCGTACAAAATTTCAGGGGATATGAATAATAGTTTCAGAGATATAGAAAGTCGGTGAAATATTTCGCACAGCCGCTATGTTCGATTGGTGAGACGTAACAACATTTGAAGAGCGTGGACGGGGTCGGCCGTAATAGTACTATGATCTTCCTGAGTTTGATTGAGATCGCTCCGGCCGTTTAGAAGTTATTGGAGGGACACACACACACGGACAAAAGGTTTATCTTATAAGCCTATTTTTTACAAAATGAAAATATAGTAGGCTAAAACTGGGATTGGATATGCAGGTGTACGGTAGTAAATTCATTCTTTTGTTTTCCGTGCCTGTTATTGGGTGGCGATGGCACATGGACCAAGATTGATATTAAAGATCTGAAACATTTGCCTGGAAGTCGTATGAAATTTTGCTTGTCAAAATGACATTTGAACAATGAAATGAGCTTAGCTGTGTTGGGAAAGTTGATACGCGCTGTACCCCGCCGTTTTCAAAACCGGCATGCCACCACTAGATGGATGAGAACAAGAGTTGACCAAAGGAGGTCGACAGATGTGATTAATTAGAGGAGCGTGGCACAAGTAAGTGCAAACAATGCTGGACTAGGCTAGGGTCCCGTGGTCGACAACCCACGTCCCTCTCGTTGTTAGCCCCTAGGGTAGAATGGCAGGGTGCACATGTCACTGATGCTTAGTGCTCTGGGATGTGTATGCCTCACCCTAAAATGCTGCATGGTACTCAATCTACTTGGCTCAAATGACTACCAAGAGACCCAGTATTCAATTCTGATGTGAGATTATGTTAGAAGTCTCGTAATTCAGTCAGAAAGTGCTTACAGAGCTTACGATTTCATTCGGATGTGTTTCCATATGAAATGCTCGAAAAAGGGAACCTACCGTGTATGCTTGTCATTCATTTAAATAGTTCTACTTTCATCATAACCTTATTTAAAGATACGTATAAGTTTTTTGTTGTTAATTCAATTTACGAGCTTAGGACATCTTGGTCATCAGCACCGTGTAGTTGGGTGAGTTTTGGTAATTGTCTGATAACCTGTATTTATGTGATGTCCGTACTGTAGTTGTGTGTGTGACTGTATTAGGGATAGGTTTGAGGTACAGTAGGTAACCCGGGACTTGAAGTAAGGTACTATTCCGTTATTTACCTGGAGCAGGGGTATCCAAATGTTTAAGCCTAAGGGCCACACTGACTCCTCCACTAAGTCTCAAGGGCCAACTCATGTTACTAACATAGCCTACTGAAGTTCTGAATTACACGGAGATTTTCGTTTCGGGACTTTCCGGCGAGTGAGACATGTATGGTGCTGGGCGCGCAGGTAGACTTCACTCCGTTTGTTCGTGGCTTTAATTTTCGTTTTCAACACTACTCATCTGTGTGAAAAACATTCTCCGAAATGAAATATACAAAAAGGATTTACAGATCCAAATTAACTGACAAACATTTAAAGTCGCTTCAGATAATTTCCACAAGTAAACCTGATCCGCAGCTGCAAACAATTGTCTGTGGACAGTTACAGCTACATAAATCGCATTAATCCGAATTATAATGTTTAATTCTAATAAGTGAATTACCTATGAATGCCTCTTACTGTTAGTTTTTAGGATAAATCTCATATCATTATTCACAGTTAAAATATACAATTTCATTAGAGGCTAGACTACTGTTTTTTCAGGATGGATCAGGGAAGGATTTTGGAAGGAAATCTGTCGTGGACCTATTGATAAGAACCGTCCCGGCATTTGCTTGGTGGTGAAAATGGGAAACCACAAAATCTATTTACAGGACGGCCGATTCAAACCCACGCTCTCCCGATTCCAGGGAGGCACGACACAACGCGTTAACGCTCTTGGTCACCGTGGCAATTTAATTTTGTATGCCAGATATTGTGTTTCTTAATTGGTCGTTAAATAAGAACATATGATTATTATTTTGTATGATTCAAAACCAGACAGCGGTAGCAGGCGGGTGTTGACCGTAGTTTGGCGACCCCTGGACTAGAGAGAGTGTGGAAAAATCCGGGGGAAAACCACACTCAGGATAGCTGCTGTCAGCACCGGGATTCAAACCTGCAATCTCCGGGCCTCCAGCTCTCCGGTGCAGTCATGGTGCGCTAGGACAGTTAAGCTACGGGGTCAAGTGGTAGAGCAATAGCGAGAAGGAAGATTATTTAGTAATGTTTTATTTCACTCACAAGAAACAGAAGTAGTTTCTGCTGTGTGCTCATTTTTTTTTCGTAGTCAGTTTACCCTCCAGGTAAGCTTTTCCCACGGACACGGCGAGGAATCCCACCTTTACCGCTTCTACGGGCAGTGTCCTGGAGCTTGACATAGGGTCGGAGGATACAATTGGGGAGGCGGGACTAGCGCCTCGCCCAGGCAGCCTCACCTGCAAAGCGAACAGAGGGCCTCATGAGGGATGGGACGGGATGGGAAGAATGGGAGAGATAGACAAGGAACAGGAAAGAAGGCGGCCATGGCCTGACGATAGGTCATTTGCCCGAAGACGAAGTGGGAAACCACGGAAAATCACTTCGAGTATGGCTGAGGTGGGAATCGAACCCCCTCTACTCATTTGGACCACCATAGGCTGAGTAGACCCCGTTCCAGTCCTCATACCACTTATCAAATTTTGTGGCAGAGCCGGGAATCGAACCTTGGACCTCCGGGTTGGCAGCTAAGCACGCTGACCACTAAACAACGGAGGCGACTGCTCTACAATATTATGACCGTTTATTACCTAGAGCGCGGAGAGGTACACGTCACATGCTTTCAGCACAGTACAAGAATATGCAGGGTGTTTCCGGAATGTTTTTAATGAATGGTATAATGCGTGTATGTGGAAGTAATAGAGACGGGATTTCTTTGTACCAGTATAATAATAATAATAATACTGAGGATACGTATGGCCTTTGGAAAGGCCTGGTGTCGGTTTTTCAAGTTGGCCCACATAGGCGACCTATGCATCGTGGTGAGAATGAAATAAATGAAGAAGGCATCACAAACACCCAGTCCCAGAGCTAGAAAAACTAACTATACGAAGTTAACACCCCACGACTCGACCAGAAATTGAACCCGAGCCTCCTCGGATAGTCCAGTCGTCTATTTACTTAACCACACAATTGGACCTTTGCACCGAGGAGGTGGGGAACGAAATGAGTTGCCCTCGCTGCGCTGGCAATTGCAAGATGAATCAAGAAGATGGCTGCTCCAATGCTGAAGGTCAGAAACTACTTCAATTAGTCTTGAATTTGAGGGGCATGAATTTACGACAGCTCAAGGTTTCTTCTTAAAATTGCAGATTACACTCCTGACGTTACGTCACTTGGCACAAAAAGCTGTAGTATCGTTTAAATAAATATATAAGAGCACCTACCCAGGGTGAGTTTCGTAAGACTTAATAATACGCTGAAAACTGATGAATATGAATACATACGTTTTATCAACGGGGGAATATCTGGGGAATTCTTAATTGCCTAAATACGATTTTCTAGTTTTATTATTGGTCTTTAATTCTTTTTAAAGTAGACCTCAGTTCGAGTACAATAGATTTCATAATACACACGCTCATACAAATTTTAAGATTCAAGAATATCTTAAAATTGATAATTAGAACACTTGAAATAGGCATGCATATTAGCACAAGAATATAGCATACACTTTCCGGTACTGTACGGTATTTTGTGTGAGCTAAGAAGGGCGATTAGCCCTGTATTTTTTTACGTACCGCATCATAATCATTATTCACGACTGATGTTTGATCGCGGGATTTGAACAGGCATCTCAGTGAAATTATTTAAGGCGAGAGATCTCGCTGTCATTGTCCCATGCATCGAAGCCATACGTTCACTTAGATATTGCCACTTGGCTTCACTTGAAACGAGCTCTGGGCAACTCCTCGCGTTGCTACCTCCATTCTTTGTACCAATGAGAAGGAATGTAAGATACTGTATCGCAGATTCAGAGTAAACACGCTTATTTTGAGATAGCGAAATTTGTAACTCTGCAGTACAGTATCAATGGTTTGTAAAACGTGAAAGTATTGGAAGGATCACGTTACAGCACGTAACGTGACACGTTCCCTGCATTCTGACTGTCTGGGAGGAATGAGAAAGGCTTTACAAACTACTGTAAACAAACCAGAGTAACCATAGCCTATACCGCGGTAAGGTACATGTCTTTATCTTTGGTTGGAGGTATTTTGCCTATGAAGCAAACTGTGTATGTTGTGGTGACAACGAGTATCTACTGCATACACCTGTTTTGTCCCAGTCAGTGTAAGCATCCCACTCGCTGTCGTGACGCCTAAGGTGGTACTCGAATTCGTACTCTCCACCTGTTTTAGAAGTTTCTTAAAACGTTCAATACTTGCAATGTCTTTATTTCATTCCTTAAAAATATTTCGTTAAAAATATTTCAGATACACCCTATATAGGACATGTCTTCAGGTTCACTCTTATTAGTGTCATGGAGCCGGAGTGGCAAAAATGGCCGATCTCTCCAAGGCAATTAGATGTCAAATTGCGAGGGAGTAGTATAGGCGTAGGTATAGGACAAATAAATTAATGGATAAAGTGACCATTAAAATTCTATTAAAAAATTATGGATAAAATGACCTTAAACTTCTTGAAAAAATTTGTCCAAAGAAAATATGGTTATCTTAACCATTACATTTTTTCAGATAAATTATGGTTAGGACTAACCATAATTTGAATTACCTTTTATGGCTAAAGATAACCATAAAAAGTACCTATAATTTCATATGAAATTATGGCTACAACCAACCATAAAACACTATCACATTTATGCTTAAAATTAACCATTTAATGTTCACCAACTTTCTAAAGAAATATGGCTACTACTAACCATAAAACGTAATAAAAAATATTGATAGTAATGATGGTTAAAACTAACCATAAAACACTATTTAATTTGTGGTTACTATTATCCATAAAAATTAACCATAAAAATAATAAAAAGTTATGGATAATTTATCCATAAAATTACAAATTATATTTTCAAAAATTATGGTTAAAAGTAATCATAAAAATGACTCTAATATATAAATGACAAAGTTATGCTTACCTCTACCTATAAAACGAAACACAAATTGATCCTACAAACACCTAAAATAATGGCTAAAAGGAACCAGTAAATTTTTAAAAGAATTAAGGATAAAATAATGGTTAAAATTACCAATAACTTTTTAAAGAATTATGGATAGCATAATGGTTAAAACAAGGCTAAAATTATCAGTAACATTTTTAGAAATTAGGGAAAGAATAATGGATAAAATAATGACTAAAATTACCAATAACGTTTTAGAAATTATGGCTAAAACAAGGGCTAAAGTTAAGGCTAAAATTTCTAATACCTGTTTTAGAAACAATGGAAAGAATAATGGCTAAATTTAAGGCTAAAATTATTAGTAACTTTTTAACGAATTAAGGATAGAATAATGGTTAAAACAAGGGTGTAAATTCTAGTGACTTTTTAAAGAAATATGATATAGAACAATTGTTTGAAAGAGGAAAATCTTGTTCTAGATTTATCTTATGGTAATAACAACTTTAATAGAATCATAGACTATGATATATTTCTGGTGACGACTCACTGCTATTTAAGCGTTAAAGGGGCACAGTTAACAAAATTTTTGCAAAACTCCGGCATTTCGGAGAAACCCCCAGGGGTGTTTCGAAGCCAGTGCTGGTTTTTAATTTCTCTTCGTTGTTACCCCTGGGGATTTTTTCTTTGTTCTTTGTTCTCCTTTTCTCGCTCCTTGAGTGGCCACTCTTTTTTACTTTGCATCTCTCAGGCTCCCTTATGTGCCTGGAGAGCATTTGCTCCTTACTCCTCTTTTCTCTCTCTATTAATGACTCAGTTATTTTTTTGAAAGGATTGAGTGGGATTCGAACCATAGAAGCAGGGCGCCTCCGTTTCTAAGCGAACAAATCTCAACAAACCAAACACTTGTCCTCCTGAGCTACGAGGAAAGCGAATAATAAGCGCGTTTGCGGCTTTATGTGGTGCAATTGCTTACGAGAAGTGCACTACGAAGAGCTTTTATTGTTTGCTAATAGATTGCGCTACACATACATACTACGTAGTTTCTTGCTTTGCTACTAGTACTTCCGGTTTAACAAGACTAACAGCTGGGTTCTAAGTAATATTTAATTTAGCACATTACTTGCATGCGAGCGAGCGGACGGAACTGAGAGAGTGATAGCAAGGTTATCTTATCGACTAAGAGTGTATCAAGGCTACCGGAGTTTCCTGGTCAAGTTCACTGATAACTTATTTTTAACTTCTTCCTTCTTCTTTCGCACTGTGCTCAGCCAAAACTATTAGCTTTTCCACTTGTTCTTCTAATTCATCTAAGGCATTACCTATTTCCATGAAATCACTGTCATCACTAACGCGTTCTAAGATTGTCAGTTGCAAATTTTGCAGCTTGAGGTAGTAATCGAAGACTATTTTCTTAATACACTCAGGCACATTATTTACTTTGGTGGGTGTATTTGAAACACAACCCCCTTTTAAAATATTTGTCAGGCTGCAAGGCATTATATTATATTCGGGTTCCATATTTATTAACTGTTTTTTATATCTATAAATAACAAAATTTTGCAGATTTAATTGCCTTTTCACCTACAATATCATTTTCTTAATTCTTAGTTTTTAAGTTCAATTAAACTTAAAAACTAAACTCTTACTAATTTATTAAAATGAATAACAACTACTCTCATATTTAAAAGTTTTCAGTAACTATTCCATGCTTAGCATCATAGGTTAAATTCTTTTTACCGTACATAATTATATAAGCAAGCGTATTTTCTGGTATATTGGCATTAAATGTTGCTACCAATTTCATACTGGTTTTCTGAGGTGTTACTACATTTCTACGCCGACTTATATTGATAACATAAATAGGATAAGAAGCAATGAACTCTGTGGGGGTTACAACAACATTATACTTCAGCTCAGTTATACGCTTAAAGTCCCTAAAAGCATAATAGGCATTTAGATAAGTATTAGGAGGATTGATATTCCACATTTCTTCCGGAAACATTTCATTTCTTCCGTTTTTCATGTAAATATTTTGAAGCTGAACATGATCAAATTTGGAACTATTCATATCTTGGTTACCTTTTCTATTAGTTTGAAACACAACAAAAATAAAATATGGCAGATCAAACTCCATTGAATTGTAGTAATTAGTAATATCTATTTCAAAATTCCTTTTCCTACTTAGGCCTGAAATTTCTTGAGTTTGAAGGTCAAAGAATGATATAGGTATTCGTGGTTCTTTTAGTATTTTTTCTATCAGTTCAAGCTCATAATTTGGTTCGTATTTAACAACAGGAATTTTTATCTCCATTGACTTTACGGTAACTTTTCCTTCCTCCGGGAGAGTTCCAGGTGCATTGCCCCCATCGGGATTCTTAGTCCACCATTTATACAAAGCATCGTTCGCATTTTGACTCCATGTAAATGTAACAGTTAAATCTCCTTCCCACATAATCTCTTTAAAATCCTTAAAAAAGCCACCAAGAAGACTTAAAGGGTACCTTAACTCATTTGATTTTTTCTGCAATTTACCATTATTAAGAAAATTACCTGAATATATCATTTTATCACTATAAGAGGCTGTTAAATTAAACAGAACCGTTGAAGATATATTTGGATGGTCAATTCGATAGATAGTGTGTCCTCGTTTTTTCACGGTTACAGTGCTCCAAAATTGAGTGGGGTAATTGTCAATTAGCTTTACATTTGACTTTCCTTCATAGTTAGTGTAATCAGTTCCATCAGCATGAGTTACATCGAAAGTAATATACAGGTGCGCATTATTATCAATCCAACCATCACCAACTTTAATATCTATTTCCACGTCCTTGTTTGGCAAATTTAAATTATTTTTAGTCTTTTCATTTACAGGAAAAGACTGCCACTGGTAACTTTCTACTTTGTTCATTTATTATAAGAAAAATAATAGAAAATTAAATGAAGAGGAAATAATTAACTCATCTCTAAAATTACAGTAACTGTTGCGCCGTTGAAATCTATTACTTCGTCATTCTCATTGGTCACAGTAATTTTTAAATTCTGAATTTTATCGAAAACTGGGCAAAATACAGGATAATTCGGCTCATAAATTATTGGAGCACTAAATTCTAGGGCTGGCTTAAATGATGCAATAATATTCGTTTCACGGTGAAAATGCTCAGAGTCTTTTACAAACATTCCATCCGCTAAATTGAAATGAACGCGGATATTTTCGAACGGAATTATTTTAGGTAAGTTCCGAGCAAGTGTTTTGGTTTTTGGTTCTACAATTTGATTATTAAAACCTAAAACCGAACCAATACTTTCTTCTTGGTCAAAATATATTTTATAATCACTAATTATTTCCAATCTGTTTAGAATTTTATTTTGTTCAATACTAATGTTAGGTTCTTGACCTTGAATAGCTTTTTGTAAATTTTCTACATTATATTGACCTGGTGGAATAAACATTTCAGTTATCGTACCTGATACTTTTTCATAGTGTATTTTATTGTTTTTTGTTGTAATATTTGGTGTTAGGAAGGTTGAGTAAAACCCTATTAATCCAACTTTTCTAAATTCATCTCGCAATGGAACATTTAACCTTTTCTCTAAAACCGAAGTTTTACCACTTAGTTCAAAAATTCTCTTCATTTATTAATTCATTCATTAATTAATAAAATAAACGAAAATGAGTAAACGAAATGTTGTAGATTGGGACCCACAAGTAAGACTTGTAGAAAAGCAAGTAAAGAACAAACATGGCAAATTATTACCGAATTCCATTCGTTGTGCTATAATAGGCCCCAGTAATTGTGGTAAAACAACCTTAATGATAGACAATTATATTTTGGCACCTGGATGGTTAAACTGGGAAAAAATAAACAACCTTTACATCTTCTCTAAAAGTTTAGATCAATCTAAGTATCAACAGTTTATGGGAAAATGTAATAAAATCGAAGAGAAGTTAGGAAAGTCCATTGCACAATTTATTCATGACGATGAAAGCATAATGCCCCTGGATAAATGTGAAGATAGGTCAGTTGTAATTTTCGACGATTTCATACTGGAAAACCAAGACATAGTTCGAGAATATTTTACACGAGGAAGACATAAAGGGATTGACTGTTTTTACTTAGCTCAAACGTATTCAAAAATACCAAAACAATTAGTTCGTGATAACTTAAACTTCTTAAATATATTTAGGCAAGATAATACCAATTTAAATCATATTTATCAAGAATTTGTTGGTGGCGATATGAAATTTGAAGACTTTAAGAATATTTGCAGCAAATGTTGGAATGAGGAGTTTGGTTTTATTACTATTGATATGAATCGCAAAGCTAACGATGGTAAATATAGGAATAAAATTAAAACGTTTCTAAATGTTGGGTAACTACTCCAGGGTATTGGCAGGTTTTGGGTTGAATATTCTAACACCAACATCGTCAGCGTACAACGTACAGCGTCAACGTACAGCGTACAACGTACAGCGTCAATGTCAAACGTCAATGTTAGCATCAAACGTCATTTTTAAAATTTCACCTATAATAAAGATGTTTGCGAAATACGATCAAAAGGTAGTTCAACAAGCAAGAAGGAATAGGAAGAAATTTGAAGAATTAAAAGACGAATTTCGAATATGGAAGAAGCAGCCTATAACGGAATACGAGAAGTATAAAAAAGAAGATCAACCTGTTATCGATGCTGTTAATGTTTTAGGCAACAAGTTAAATGACATCAGTGAAAATGTTATTAAAGCTATAGAAGAAAATAGAGAAGTGGAGAAACAATTAATTCCTTACAGAATTGACTATAAAGAAGACTTTCCTTCAGATTCCGAAGGTTCCCATTTCTTGGATGAATATGATGTCACTGATGAGCAAAAAGAAGCTTTAAAATCGGCAAGAAAGGTCAGAAAGAATTTAGAGTCGCAACTTCAGAAAGAAAAGGGGAGGAGTTTATTTCAAGAGGCCGATGAAGAGTATGATAAAAGTGAAGAAAATGTTAAGAGGAAAGGCATAACTGATTATTCTACGGTCCACTTAGGGGTAATAATTTCAAAATATTTACCTAGAATTAGTGACCCTAAATTTGGAATAAGGTATGATAAGAACTATCAGGGTTATTATATAGGTGACTCAAAAGTTGAATTCAGTAATGACGATATTATAATTAAGGGTAAGAATTTTAAAGCTACAAAGGGTTTAATGCTATTTTTAACCTTAAATGATATACCTAACGATGATGAGTATACAGACGAAGACCGCAGCACATATAAGACTATTTTAAAAATTACAAATGCTATGTATCAAAACAATGACCCAAATAGCACTAAACCTAAAAGCAGTGTTGGCAAAAAATATAATACGTTGATAAAGGATATATGGCTTTCAGAAAAAGTTAGTAGAAAAGAAAGAGCTGCATCTCTAACCACTCCTCCTAAATCAGGATTTGGTTTTGTAAAAAAATATTCAAAAGGACCGATTGAATATGTGTGGATGGATGATGTAAGGGAATTAATAGACAGATTAATGGTAATTCATGGCGAAGAAAATGCTGGAAACAACGTCTATCACAATGAAAAGGTTGGAATAACGAAGATGCTTACGAGTAAGTTTAATGACTTCATTGTTAATAATCCTAAAGGTATTCCATATCTAATTAGGTTTTTAAATAACATTCCCCATACATTCTGGGAATCTGAAAAACATGGTAAAGGATTAGTTAATTGGATGATTAATAAAATAGGTGAAAATAATATTGACTTAACACTCCCGGGATATAAATTTTGTGGTCCTGGTAATCCATTAGACAAGCAACTAGCCGAAGGTGTTCAGGGTTCCAACCCATTAGACGAAGCATGTAAATTACATGATATAGCATACCGCGACCATACAAAATTAGAGCACAGACATCAAGCAGATAAAGAATTACAAAAGGCTGCAAAAGAAAGAATCTTCAGTAAAGATGCTAACTTGAGTGAGAGACTAGCAGCTACAGCCGTTACTGGAATAATGTATGGAAAAAGAAAAATGGGAATGGGGTTAGATGAAAATGGTTGGGGCGTCTGAGTATAAATTTGTAAAATTTTTGTTTATAATTTTTTCATTAAATAAATGAAAGGATTTAGTATTGATTACAACGTTTCCCAAAAAGGGAAACTAAAACCCAAAGCTATTAAAATAAAACTCTCCAACGAAGATCTGAAAAAGCATGACTATCTAGATGAGTACTTGACAGATACACAAAAGAAGCAGAAAGCAAGAAAAATTCAAAAAGGTGGTAGCTTACTTATAAGTTTGTCCATTCCAATTGTAAAGAAAATATTCGAATATCTCAGTAGGAAGAAAGAAGGTTCTGGAATTAATGAACACCAAGGAGGATTTTTGCCATTAATATTAGCTGCATTGGGTGCCATTGGTTCGCTGGCAGGTGGCGCTGCAGCCATTACAAGCGCTGTTCATAAAAAGCAAAAAGAAGATGCGGAATTGGTTGAACAAATTAGACATAATCTGGTGATCGAAAAAAAGACTGGACAAGGTTGTTTGGGAATAACTAAAATTAAAAAAAAAAAAGAGAAATTTCATCGATATTGAGTGATATACTTTCCAACTATAAGCACCCTTTAAGTAATTTTGATATACTTAAAATAATACACGAAATGAACCTAAAGCATTTTCGAAATGTTTTTATGATTGATGAATTGCCTACAAAACCTAATGATTGTGAATCAGGAATTGTAAACTTGGATACGTCGGATCATGCAGGTACTCATTGGATTTGTTACTTTAAAAAGGGTAACCAAAAATTCGTCTTTGACTCATTTGGTGGAGATGTTCCTGAAAAACTAGTAAATTATTTGGGAGCTAGCAACCTATTTTATAACGCCGAAAGAATTCAAATGTTTGATGAATATATATGTGGTCATTTATGTGTCCTTGTTTTAAAGTTGTTTTCGAATTGGGGTTCCCCTAATCCCGCTCATTTTAACGAAATTATAGATTTAATAAATGGACATATTTGGAAATAAAATTGTAAACGGAGAGAGTAGTTCATTAAATATTAAAGCTATCACAAAGGATGATTTAGAAAGACGATTTTCAAGGCTAGTTACGGCTCTAAATAAACGCCTTGGTGAGCTTTTTTTTGTTTCAAAAACATGGATTGATTTTCAAGGTAAAAGGATAGCGAATATTGAAGATCCAATCAACAATAAAGATGTAGTTAATAAGCAATATCTCTTAGAAAAGCTCACACCATTTACTACTGAAGGGGATTTTCCTAAAGATAACTACTTCACGAAAGAAGAAATAGAAAAATTGTTCTCGGAATATGCCACTACTTGTCTTGCACCAGTATCAACATTAACAGAAAAGGTTGACAACTTAGAAAGAAAGGTGTTTGATAGGATAATATTACAAAAGGACCTTTTTGCAGAGAAAGATAAAATTAAGCATATTTTTACATACAACGCAACGATTAGGAAAGTATTTGTTCGTATCGTAGACCCAGATAAAGTATTTACTTCATATACAGATGACGCTATTAAAACAGTATTAGACGTTTATATTGCACGTTCCAAAGAAGAAAAAATTATGGTAGATACTAGTAAGCCCTTCAACGTTAAATCTGGTGATGCTTTATGCTTTAAAAATAAAATGGGCAGCGTAATTTTAAAACTTCCAATAAATGTTAGTGTGACGATGTTTGGTGAAGTAATACTTGATGCATATGAACCTCATCCTGATGAATCGGTCGAATAACACTAATGTTAAAATGTTTTAGTTTTTAATGGAGAAAATATCCATTAAAAACAGTCTAATGTAACAGGTTTTTATACAACATCTCTATTGTTCCTTTAAGAAGATCAGGAGTAAATGGAATATTAAAATGGTTTCCCGAATAGCTAATTTTTATTTGTTCTTTCATAAGCACATACAACCTTACGCTATTAGGATCATTATATTTTTTATAAACTATCTCACAATCGGGGTGCCGCCTGCATATTTTTTTGATTGCTTGATTCACCTGTTGTCTCTGTACCCTTATTGCATAGTATCTGTACTTTTCGTTTGGTTCATGCTTATCTATAATAAGCAGACAATTATTCTTACTAGTTTTAAGTGCAAGAGGTGTGGCTAATGGGGTAAGAGATTCGTTTTCTGCTTCCTTTATTTGAAGTTTCTGCATTAACCCAACTAGTTGGTTCTTATATTCTTCTTTAATTTTGTATTCTCCGTACTTTCGAATTGATGGAAGGACTTCTTTCGTTACCCATTTCTTAAATTTTTTAGCTTCCTCTTTTTTAGATGATAAAATAAGCGAATACAACCCAGATTCATTAATAAATATGGTTTGAGGATGTGTATTTTTTAGCCCCGCCAAAACGGCGGGGTTATTTAAGGTATCGAATGTACCTTTGTCTTCAATAGCAACGTGTTTTCGAATTGCTTTATCTGTATCTCTATACTCCAATATTAAAGCAATATCTTTAGCTTTAAACCATGAATCGTTATTTTCATCAATAGCAATAACCACTTGTTTGCTATTATAGACAAGTTTGCTGTTCAGAATATCGGTAATTGATTCCATTTATTAATTAATTAATTAATTAAAATATAAATATAAATATAAAAAAGTTAATTTCCTCAACAAAGGGCTTGGGTTAAACAAAATGTTCCTAAAATTAATACCACTATATCTTATAAATATGATCTTTTACCACCATTAATTCAGCTTGAAGATTTTGAAAAATTTATGGATGATGAAGGCAATATTTTTAATGTTGAAACCAGAGGCGAAAGAAATGAGGATAAAATATTTTTTAAGGTTAAAGATATCTCTAAAATATTTGATATACCAAACTTAATATCTGTTTTAAGACATAAAGATAAAGGTTATATTTCACCTGCACATTATAAAAATTTTGTTATCCACCAATTGACCAATGATGAGTTGGTGGATAATAGAAAAAATGGTTCGCTTTCAACATTTTTAACATTCGAAGGGTTAATAAAGGTTATTTACAGCTCTAGAGGCAATCCTATAGTTCAAAAATTTAGAAAATGGGCAACTAAGGTTATTTATACCTCTCATTTGGGAACAACTGAACAACGACAAAAATTATCCCGTAGTAGACCCTTGTTTCTTGTAAGATAGTTTGCGTTCTTCAATGTTGGGTGTCTGAGTAAAACCAATGCTTATTTTATAATTAATTTTAATTAATTAATTAGTTAATAAATGAATAATCACATTTGGTGTTTAAAGTGCAAAACGTTTACTCAAACACTGCATCCTCACACCCTTTCGACAAAAAATGGTCGAACTAGAATCGAAGGTTTATGTTCCGAGTGTGGGAGTAAGAAAAGCCGGTTTGAAAAAAAAGCTAATGAGAGTGTAAAAATAGGGGGTTCTACCAAAATTAGAGAACCACCCGTTAGCATTCGGGAGGAAATTATAAACGAAATTCATAAACCCATGAGAAAGAATTTTCCGAGAAGGAGGGTTACAACTCACGGCATTGATGACATTTGGCAAGCGGATTTGGTAGAAATGGACTCTGGAAAAATAAAGGGGATATCGAAGCTTAATAAAGGCTACAAGTATTTGTTAACAGTCATTGATGTATTTTCAAAGTATGCCTGGGGTGTACCAGTCAAAGATAAAACGGGTAAAAGTGTTGCTGAAGCGTTTGATGGTATTTTAAAAAACAGAAAACCCAAAAATCTTCAAACAGACAACGGTAAAGAATTTTACAATAAAGAATTTTCAAAATTAATGAAAACATTTAATATCAATCATTATTCGACTTTTACTGAAGTAAAAGCTTCAGTTGTAGAACGATTCAATAGGACCTTAAAAGAGAAAATGTGGAAGCAGTTTGATATTCAAGGAAACTACTGCTGGGTTGGCATTTTACCAAAGTTAATTAATGGCTACAATAATACGACGCACACAACTATAAATATGAAGCCAAAAAACGTAAACAAAGCTAATGAAGAACATTTGTTGAAAAATGTTTACACTGTAAGCGTAGGAGCGGAAGAAAAAGCGAAATTTAAAGTTGGCGATCAAGTCAGAATTAGTAAACTAAAAGGTATATTTGAAAAAGGATACACAGGAAATTGGTCGACTGAAATATTTGAAATAAAAGATATCGTTTATTCCGACCCTATTACGTACAAATTGAAAGATGTAAATGCGGAAGAAATAAAGGGAAACTTTTACACCCAAGAATTACAGAAAACAAAGTATCCAGAGGCATATCTTGTTGAAAAAGTTTTAAGAAAGAAAGGAAATCGGGTATATGTCAAATGGTTGGGCTTTGATAATTCTCACAATAGCTGGGTTAATAAAGAAAATGTTATATTATAATTTTTTGTATATATAAATGGACGCCCGAGTAAAGCGAATAACCCTTTCTTTCTTCCTGTTTTTACTACATCCTACTGAAGATGTAGAAGTATTTATAAATCAGTTGTCTGAGGATAGTATAGATTATCTTTTTGAACTTAATGGTGATGACATAGATAGCTGTTACAGCTTTTATAAAGCTACGAAGGAATCCTTAATTTTGCTTTAATTCTGGTATTTGATTTTAATGGTTACTAACCATTAAAACCATAAATTTTCTACTTAAAATTTGTCGGGGAGTTACGAAAATTTAAGAAAATGTTTAAAAGAATTCAAGATTGTGCGCTTTGCAACCACCATAGACTTCTTTTGTGCCGTGGTATACCATTTTCAACCCTATCATTTTATTTTTTTCCTTTCCACAACTTAGCACCTTGTTGTATTTGTCAGGCAATATAACCTTAAATTCACTATCAAGTTCTAGAAAAGTTTTATTTCCATATTTTGTATTTATACCATCTACATTCGTTATAAGGTATTCGTTCCCTATTTCTAACTCACTGAGTTTTTTAAACGTCTTTTGTTCGTTGATGCTGTTGAGCGTCTTGAGAAATTGATTTACTTCCATTTATTACCTATAAAAATTATTTTAATTTTTTAAATATTTAATTTTTTAAATATTTAATATAATTATTTTATTTCCTCTAGTTGAGCTACAGTATTTTTCAAACTCTTTATTACTTCCATAAACGAAGATGACCTTTTTGGACAGTCTATGCCAATCATTGAAAGATCAAATTTTTGAGCTTTAACCAAAGAATTCGTGAATTCATTGTATTGATATACTTGTCTACCTTTAAAAAAATACAGCATTCCGTTAATATATCTAAAGGCTGAATCCATTGCAGGCGGTAAACCAGGAAAACGTCTTGATAATATGCCATGTTGCTTGGGTTTAAAGCTGCATTCGTCTATTTCCGAAAAGAAAGCGTCATTGTAAAAAATATAAGTGTGGCCTGAGTAAGTGTTTAACAACGCATGAATTATTGTATCTGGTCTAATGTTCCACATGGACATGGCTTTTGGATAACCATTTACCAATATTAAGCTCGGATAATCCATCATGTAGATTTTGTTGGCAATAATCATAACGATCTCACCAGAGGGTCTTTGATAAACAACTGTAATAGTTTTAAAATCTTGAGGTAAAAAGGTTAACCAATCTGTAATAAACTGGGGTCGTTTGTTTTTTAAGGCTGTTGAGTTATCAAGATCTAAAAGCCAAAACCATTTTTCATAAAAGACATACATTAACTGATTAACAATTAAAATAGTGTTAACATTCAAATCACATAAATTTGGCTCTGGCTTTGGTGTATCTGGAGTTGGTGTTTTATCTGGTACGTTAGGCTCTGTGGCTTTACCATATAAACTTTGAATAGCTAAAATGTCATCATGATGTAGCTCTATTTGATTGTTAGCGTATGCATACATAATAGCATCCGGATTGTTTGAATGGGATATACCTAAGGCATGGCCTATTTCATGTATCATAACAGAAAGTAAATTTGTTTGATATTGAGGAGTATTAGCATCGGTATTTAAATACCAAGATTCATCTTGATCGATATGAATTTCAATAGGTGAATTAATGCTATTTGGGTAATTTGCATGAGCCAAAACTCCACCTTTTCCATCAAATCCACTGAAACATTGCCCACTTATTTTGTGATTTCTATGAAGGCTACCACGTTTATTTGATATAATTATATCTGGATTCCTCAAATCGTTCTCAAATGAGAGATCTGTATGTTTTTTCCAAACATCGAAAGCGGCTCTAGCTACACTTTGCATTGCTTGATTAGCTAAAGCATAATGCCATTTTATATTTTTATTATTCCATTTATACCGCCGAGTAGTAAAATTTATATCGTCATCGGTGATACCACATCGCGATGTATTCATTAATTGTAAAGTACATTCATCTAAATCACCAGTGATATCGAGATTGTAGTACTCTTGGAACAATTTTAATGCAGATTGGAAAGTTGTTTCATTTACTTCTGAAATTTCATGTTCGTCTATAGTCAAGTATCCAAAATTACGCAGATAGTTGATAGCAAATTGATTCTGATTTTCATGTGATATTATTTCTAATTGAACCTTTGTTAGGGTAACAATTATAATGCAAAATGTAATTATTCTGTTCATTTATTTATTTATATAAATATTTTACTATCATTTCTCTCGAGCCCAAAAGAGTAATGTCTTATAATTATTTTTATTTAAAAAATGAAATTTTTAATTAAAAAAAGTTATATAATAAATGGATTTAAAACAAAATATTAAGCACCGAACCGGTGCAACTGTAAAGGAACTAAGGGTTCTGGCAACGGAACTCAAACTAAAAGGAGTATACAAGATGAAGAAGGCTGCTCTTCTTGAAGCTGTAAGCAGTGCTTGGAGTAATGCCGGAGATAGTGCTTTGTTTACGTATCAAGAATCAGAGCTGCCTAAGAAGAGCGTTCGTGAACTAAAACAAGTCGCCAGAGAAAACAAAATTAAGGGCTACTCAGTAATTCATTCAAAGAAAGGGTTGTTAAATTTAATAGCGGAAGAAAAGGAACGTTTGGACAAAATCAGGCATTTTGGATTCGATCAAGACCTCTTTGAAATTAAAAAGGAACCAACACCTGTTCAATCTAAGGACTTAAAAATTGTAAAGCAAAAATTGGGCCAAATTTTTCCTTTTAAGAAAAAAATATTTAATGAAACAGTAGCTAAAAAGTCACCTTTCGAAATTCATCAAGGTGTTCGTAATGTGCTGATCAAAAAGTTTAACGTATGGCAGACAGCATATACTATACACATAAAAGATTTGCAAGGAAAACCAATAGAACAAATGAAAGCGGTCAGAAAAGGTGTGCATGCAGCCATAAAAGAAGTAAGAAAACTAACTGATTTTAAGCCAGGTGATCAGATGAAAGTAGTTGCAGAAAATAATAATTTTAACCATGTGATTTCATCAAAAAGAAAAAGAAAAGTTAATGCTTCACATCTACTTGACCAGATTGAAAGAATAATAACATCTAATGAAAATGTAGATATCAACAATACCACTTTTCACTTTGAGGTTTACAAAATAACCAGAGGAAAAAGAGCAAAGGGTAAGAAAATAATCAATATTGCTAAAGATGCTATGGCTAAAAAAAGCATAAACAAAATAACCAACACCGATAACCTGTGCGGGCCAAGAGCAATAATCACAGCCCTAACCTATGAAACTAGAAATATACTAGACAGGAAATTAACTGATAATGAAATTACCTACATTAGGAAAGGACGGAGTTTGCAGGAAGAATTAGCAAAAGAGTTATGCACAAGATTCGGAATGAACTGTGAAGATGGGTTTAGTTTAGACGATATTAGAGATGTTGCACATCTCATGGGTGTTCGGATTAAGGTTGTTTCGGCTGCCCATTTTAACAAGGTAATCTATTCCTCAGGTGTAAATGACGCGATAACAATTTATTTGTACTTGCATAACGACCATTATGATTCCATTAATAATATACGAGGTTTTTATGGAAGTTCATATTACTGCAAAAAATGTGATATACCTTACGATCATCAGGACAAGCACTCGTGTAAAAAAGATAAAAATGTGTGTAATTTGTGTTTGTGCCCAAAACATGATTTCCCAGAAGGTATGCGACCCCGAGTATACTGTAAAAAGTGCAATAGATATTGTTTTGGTAAAGATTGCGTTGATAACCATGAGAGAGTGTGTGAGGTAGCTTACAAGTGCAAAAAGTGTAATAAGATATGTAACAGAAGTGATAAGCACAATTGTGGGTACTCTAAGTGTTGGAATTGTAATGATATCGTGAAAAGAGAAGAGCACCAATGTTATATGCAAGGAAAGAAAAACCTTGGGGGATACTGTATGGAAGATTGTATTTGCAATGGAAAGGCTGATAAGCGATATAAATGGTGCACTTACACGGAAAACTACTACTTTTTCGATTACGAAGCTGAACAAGATACCGGAGTACACGTCCCAAACTTTGTATCCGTTTATGACTTTAATGGTGTTAGGCGGGCTTTCCTAAAAAATGACGAATTTTGTCAGTGGCTAATATCAGACAACCACAAAGGTTTTACGTGTATAGCACACAATGCAAAAGGTTATGATGCGCATTTTATTTTACAATATTGCGTCAATAATGGCATTAAGCCTAAAACTATTTACCAAGGGTCTAAAATTATGGAGCTCAAAATACCAGCCCTAAGGCTCAGAATAATTGACAGCATAAACTTTATCCAAGGAGGTCTCGCATCCTTTCCCAAAACATTTGGATTAAAAGAACTAAAAAAGGGGTATTTTCCACACTTTTTCAACAAAAAAGAAAATCAAAATTACGTAGGGTCCATTCCAGCTACTAAATACTATGGTGTTGATACAATGAAACCTGATGCTAGAAAAGTATTCTTAGAATGGCACGCTGAGAAAGTGAAAGAAAACTACGTGTTTGACTTTAAGAAAGAATTAGCCGAGTATTGCCATTCTGATGTCGATATATTACGGCGAGGTTGTCTTGCCTTTAGGCAGTCATTTTTAGAAATAGCAAATATAGACCCTTTCCAATACATAACTATTGCCAGTGTTTGTATGGCCATTTACAGGTCAAAATTCCTTAAAGAAGACACGATTGCTGTAGTCAAAGAGCAAAAAAAGGAAATGTTCAGTAAGGAGTCTATAGCATGGTTAAGTTCGTTCCCTAATGTTCGACACGCATTAAACGGTGGCGAGGTCACAATTTGTAGAGCCAAAGTCGATGGGTACGACTATAAGACTAAAACTGTGTACCAATATCATGGTTGTTTTTGGCATGGTTGTCCCGACTGCTACTCAGGCGATACCATTAACAATGTAAACAATGAAACTATGGATGACTTGCTTACAAAAACTATAGAGCGAACACAAGCTCTTAAAAATGCCGGGTACAAGGTTGTAGAGATGTGGAGCTGTAAATGGAAAAATTCTAAAGCTTATAAGGAAAGCCTAAACAAAACAAAAGATGTTGTAGAACCTCTAAACCCCAGGGACGCATTCTTCGGTGGTAGGACAAATGCCACAAAGTTGAAAGTTTCTGGAAAAAAGCTGAGATATATAGATATATGCAGTTTATACCCAACAGTCATGTTTAACGACATGTACACTGTAAGGCACCCTAAAAAAATATTTATGCCAGAAAAATACAATACCGACTGGTTTGGTTTAGTTAAATGTAAAGTTCTTCCTCCAAGAGGTCTTTATCATCCAGTCCTTCCTGTGAAGCTAGATAAGCTGATGTTCTCTCTGTGCGCGAAGTGTGCAGAAGAAAAGGTCGGCCGCTGTAATCATAGTAATGAAGAGAGGGCGCTTCTTGGAACTTGGCCTACAATCGAACTTAATAAAGCTCTAGAGAAAGGCTACAAAATAGTAGAAGTTTATGAAGTATGGCATTTTGAAGAGAAAAGTAATGAGCTTTTCAAGGACTATATTAAAACCTTTATGAAAATTAAGCTAGAAACTAGTCCTTGGGATGGTGATTACAAATCTAAAGAAGAATATGCAAGGGTTATAAAAGAAAAGCAAGGCATAAAGCTTGATATTGACAAAATTGAACCCAATGCTGGGAAGAGGGCAGTGGCTAAAATATGCTTAAATTCTCTTTGGGGAAAGTTCGGTCAGAGGCAAAACATGTCACAAACAGAGTTCATTGATGACCCTAAGAGGTGGTACGAATTGCTATTAGACGATAAGATAGAAATTACTAATGTAATGTACATCAATGATGAAGTAATTGAGGTAACATACCACTACAATGATTTCTATGTAGAAAATAGCACAAATACCAACATAATTGTGGCAGCTTTCACCACTTCCAATGCTAGAATAAGATTATACGATATGCTTGATAGATTAGTAAAGGCAGTAGTTTATTATGACACTGATAGTATTGTTTACATAGATGATGGAACAAACACCGTAGAGATCGGTTGTATGCTCGGTGAATGGACTGACGAATTTGGCAAAGATGATCATGGTACTGATTGGATAAGCACAGGTCCTAAGAGTTATGCGTACGAAACATATAAAGGCAAACAGGTTACCAAAATTAAAGGATTTACACTCAACCACGAAAATGCCAAAAAACTTAACATGAAGACAATGACTGACTTAATACAAGGTTCTAATAATAAGGTTGTTATAAGCAATAACATGATAACAAGAGATAAGAAAACAAAAAGCCTTGTAAATAAAAATATTGCCAAAGAATTTAAAGTCGACTACGACAAGCGTATGATCCTGGAAGAAGAAGACAACATAATTGATACACTTCCTTGGGGATACTAAATATAATAGTGTACACATCATTTTTATAGCTATTTACACCCTTGTATTAACCATTATTTTATCCTTACTTCTTTAAAAAGTTACTGGTAATTTTAGCCTTGTTTTAAACATTATTTCTAAAAAAAGTCGTTAGAATTTACAGCCTTGTTTTAACCATAATTTTTAGCCATAATTTCTAAAAGTCACTAGTTATTTTAACCATTATTCTATCCATTGTTTCTAAAAAATTCGTCAGAATTTTTAGCCTTGTTTTAACCACTACTTTTCCCCTAATTTCTAAAAAAGTAACTGATAATTTTAGCCTTGTTTTAACCATTATTTTATCCTTAATTCTTTTAAAAATTTACTGGTTCCTTTTAGCCATTATTTTAGGTGTTTGTAGGATCAATTTGTGTTTCGTTTTATAGGTAGAGGTAAGCATAACTTTGTCATTTATATATTAGAGTCATTTTTATGATTACTTTTAACCATAATTTTTGAAAATATAATTTGTAATTTTATGGATAAATTATCCATAACTTTTTATTATTTTTATGGTTAATTTTTATGGATAATAGTAACCACAAATTAAATAGTGTTTTATGGTTAGTTTTAACCATCATTACTATCAATATTTTTTATTACGTTTTATGGTTAGTAGTAGCCATATTTCTTTAGAAAGTTGGTGAACATTAAATGGTTAATTTTAAGCATAAATGTGATAGTGTTTTATGGTTGGTTGTAGCCATAATTTCATATGAAATTATAGGTACTTTTTATGGTTATCTTTAGCCATAAAAGGTAATTCAAATTATGGTTAGTCCTAACCATAATTTATCTGAAAAAATGTAATGGTTAAGATAACCATATTTTCTTTGGACAAATTTTTTCAAGAAGTTTGAGGTCATTTTATCCATAATTTTTTAATAGAATTTTAATGGTCACTTTATCCATTAATTTATTTGTCCTATACCTACGCCTATACTACTCGAGGGCACGTCTCCTTGGTACTAGCATCCCTGAAATGGCACGGCTTGTTAATTGGAATGATACAGAAATCTTTTCAGTCGGTCAACATAAATTGTGCCCAATTACATTAGGCGGGAAACAAATATTTACAAACCCTACAAGCTAACACACTTTTTATGTACAAATACCTACTTAATTGGATGACATGTTTCGAACGTCAAGCGTTCATCCTCAGATCATGTTCACTTAGTCTTAACTTGTATATGATGTTTATGAATCACACTTGATCACAAATAAATATATACATTATTTAATATTACGTAAGTTTGTAAAAAACTTGCGTAACGTGTCAACTATTTACAGACGCTCGTTAACGCGCAACGCTAGGCCATAGGGCCAAGCTCTCTGCCCAACCGTCGCCCGTCCTTGAAATTGTTTTTCGTGGTTTATCATTTTCAACTCCAGGAAAATGCTGGGACGGTACCTTCTGACAGGCAACGGCCACTTCCTTCCACATCCTTGCCCAGTTTCATTCATCTTCATTCATTTTATCTTTCATTACTGCGTCCGGCCGTTAAATCCAAACACCACATAGACTTTCATCGCATCTCATCCCTGACCACGTTGAGAACGGGAATAATATGGGGTAGACAATTAGACATACTTTGTTATCATTATAATCTCACGAACATTACCCCTGTGTTGAGTGAGCTATTTCCTTAATGCTAACCATTCTGGAAGAACACAAGATCATGGAGGTTGTGACGAGAAGAGTGCGAGTGATGTGTTACACAATAGGTAGTACATCAGAACGCTCAATACGTCGCGTCGCGTCGCACCGATATGGGGAAATACCGCACGCTTCCCTGCCTGTTGCGTAATGGAGCCCTATTGATCGCTCACACAGGTGTTGTGCAAGGCACAATTAAAGAGATAGCAACATTTCATTGAAAATGTTTATTGTTAGTTCATTCTATGGGCTTAGGACATCTTGGTCATCAGCCCTAAGCACTCAGCCTGAACGCCTATGTTTCTGTGGTGACTGGATTAGGCTACTGTGTTTACTAGTAATGATAGTCTCAGGGAGTGTTGATAAGCACCCCGGAATTGAAATATATACGATGCTATTTATCTGTAGGAAGTGTGGAAAACCCCGAGGAACAACTACACTCAGGATGATCGCTGCCATGGTCAGACCCTCTGTTCTCTGCACTTTCTGTAACTCCCCATCTCAGATGTGGTGAGAAATTTAAAGCGTACGGCTACGTAGATAGTATTAAAAGTACTAGAGTTATTAAAGGAAACTTGTAGTTTTACGTGACCGTGTATCTTGTGATTAGGAGTCACAGGACCTCGTTTTTACGTAGAATACGAACCACAGGACATCGCATTTCACTTCGAAAATCTCACATGCATTGACCGGGAATCGAGCCCAGTCCACCTTGGTCCAGCTTAACCACTTCGCCATCACGCCCCGCTCTATTTGAGTTAGTAAACGAAATCCAGTTGGTAGTTTGTTGCCTTATTTAGGGTCTTCGACACCGTGGCAATTAACACCATATAGTTGCGTACTATGTGTAGAAATTAACTGATAATTGCCATTATAATTATAATTATAATCAATGTTAATGTGTTGTCTCTAAATGTTCGGGCACAAATTGACCCTGTGTTCTTTCAATAGCCCATTGCTCAGGCTATTTCACATCCCAACTCACTCAATCAAAGTTCTGTGCGATAAGAGATAAATCACACAAGTACTCTGTACCAAGTACTAAAATGAAGTTTATCATGAATTTGAAGATTGGTTTTATTCAAAATAAAAAGTAAATCGAACTACGTATTTTTATTATTTGGCTCTAGGGGGGGGGGGGGGTCCCTCTAATCCCCACTTAGTTACGCCACTGGTTAGGAATCAGGATTGGCGCCCCATGATTATTTGCACCAACGTGGGTTTTGCCTGGAGAGGGCATGAAAGCGAATTAATACATCGTTCCTAATTAAAACAAGCTGTATAATATTGGAATCACAGTGACGTAACTTCTCATTGCGACAGTCCAAACCTATTGTATGTCTGTCTGTTAGGTTGTCAGCCCGAAGGCTGGTTGGATCCTCAAAAAGGACCGCCGTTAGGTTATGTGGGAAAATACCCATAAAAACTCAAGGCAGCGCTATATTGAAGCGTACTAGGCAAGAGGGGCAGTGAGGTGGTTTGCCATTGCTTTCCTCACTGAGTCAGTACAGCAGTACTAACCCTATGCGTAGAACCTTTCACAGCATCCACAGGCACTGACTGTTCCCTGAATGCCATTACTCAGCACCGCCCATACCTCAGTACCTTCCATATAATCACAGCCATGAGTGAGACTGAGACATCGGTGAAAAGCCACATTTTACTCTAGCCTGTGTCAACAGACAAATGCAAATGTGCTGCATTCTTCAAGAGATGGCAAACAGGCCATCCTATTGTGTAATGCTGCCAAATATACAAGAGCAAACGGTTACATAACACTCACGTGTCTTTGCAGAGCAATCCTGAGCTGACTACACTACAGCAAATATAAAACAAGTAGCCTAGTTCCATTGAGTGTATGCAACTGTAATAACTAGGAAGGGGATGAGCAGAGTCAAATTTACATTGGCGGGGAATCTTGGGCAAAATGAGGCATAATCAATAAAAGCAGAACTACAAGTTTTCTATTTTTCGTGTCTGATCATGATAGCATTTGATGCATTTTATTTTCACCTATCAATGTGTAAAAGCTCGAAAAACAACAGTTTTGCTTGAGCAAGTATTCAGTTCAGGTAACACTAAAAGTGTTACACAACGAGCAAAGGGAAATGTTCTTAAATCAGTAAGTAGGCTATAAACGTACATAATCCAGTCGTTTATCGTCAATTTGAAGATTGATTTTATTTAAAGTAAAACGTTAATCAAATTACGTATTTTTATTATTTAGCAACGCCGCACCCTAGGCCATGTGTGGCGAGAGGTAAGCCTGCTGATGAATGGTGCTGATCGTGCGACCCCGCACTAAATTGCATATATTCTTTTAACACTCGCATGTTTTAAGATAGTGTTTAAAGTAGACCCAAGAGGGCAGGCTAATAATCTAGTAAACGAAAGCGCAGCTCCTAACTCAACGTCGTTATTCCATCATATTAAGTAGTAGTAATTTCTCGAATCTTATTACACTTGGTTGCTCTTCTGCATTGTTGCATAACTTCTCGCATTATGATTTGTAAACTTCAGACACTTGCTAAAATGTCAATGTGTTGTTTATTGTAACTTAACCCTGTAACAACAATCGTACGTTCATACTAGCGGGGTGTGACAATCAGTGGCGTAACTACGGGCGATAATCAGGGGGCTCAATCCCTCCCTTAGAGCCAAATAATAAAAAATATTAAATTTGTTGAAGTTCTTAATTTTGTATAAAACCAATCTTCGGATTGATGACTAATGATTGGAAGATGTAAGTTAATGCTTAAAAATTTGAAAGCATTTCGTTTCACTCGTTTGAAATATTTAGCGCTACCCTAACTTAACACTTTTGAATGAGCGAAATAGTCAGCTGTTCAGTTAGCCAGAGAGGAAGCAGTGAGGTGGATGAGCGGTATTTTTCCTCATCCCTTGCGAAGAATACACCTCTTGTCAGTTGCCTTCATGTTAGTATCCGAGTGTGAGTGTCATTTTGGAAAGTGAATACCGGTAGTATTGTGTTAAACTTTATTAGGAAACGTTAGTTTATCAATATTTATGCAATGTCGGAAAATCGTAAGGGCCAGATGATTACGGGAAGAAAACCGGACATTATAATTTAATACCAACAACACTGTTAATTTTTGATCATTTGCACATTGATAAGTGCAAATAATGCTAATGAAATAAAACATTTAAAAAGTGTAGGTAGGAGGTTTTAAAATATCAGGATCATATGCTTGCTTCCCTTATCTCAAGAGTCCTTACCCCTCAATGTAATTTTGACTCAGCTCATCCCCCTCCAGGAACAGACACTAGTTACGCCACTGCTGACAACCCTCGTCAATATTTAATAATTTCGATCGATCATGACCTAGGATACCTACTTTTCTCATGTCTACGTTGGCATTTAAGCAGTGCAAGTAAAGCAGATACACATACATCATTCATATGGGCGTAGGCTACTAATTAGTCAGTAAAATAGATAGCGATTTATTGCATGAGGAAGTGTTGACTCCAACCTCATCAGATGTGTTAATGGAATGCAAAATGAATGAGCATGAAGGAAAATGGAAAGCGAGTTGACAGGAGATGGCCATGTCTTCTTAGAAGGTTCTGCCTCAGAATTTGCCTGGAGTTGGAAACCGGAAACCACTGAAAATTATTTTGTAGACGGCCAACGATTTAGTTCAAATCCACTCGCCTCCCGACTCCGGATATAGGTCTACTGTACTCGTAGCTTGGACCCATGGCATTGAGCTACTCTAGTAGGGTTACTTTATATGGGGATACGTTGCATTGGAGTATCTGTACTAAGATGTTTATTTTACTAAGTTGGGACAAATTTGCTAATGGTGACATAGAACAGGAAATTAAGTATCATTCAAGCAGTTTTTTTTGAACAATTGGGAATGGGGAGCCAGGAGAATGGAGGTTGGTTCTAAACATATCAAGCTCACTTTGCAAATTAAACGTGATGTTCGCTTATTGTTTCACAACAGAACTGTTGTTACAAACCCTCATTACAATAAAAGTTATGTTATTGGCCATGCCTAGAATAATGGGAGCGAAAACCAGCTTGGACGGCATGAGATTTAGCAAATCGACATATGAGAAAAAATAGTCGAGAGAGGATGGATTAGAACAACTTGGAAAGAACAGGAAGAAGATTGATAGGGCAAAAATGTTGTTTTTTCATTTGAGGGGCTTGGACATCGTGGTCATTTAGCACCTTGTACGTGGGTGTGTGATGGCTGCAGTAGTGTGTGTATTTGTAATTCAGGTGAGGATTGGGAAGGAGGCGGCCGTGGCCTTAAGTTAGGAACCATTCCGGCATTTACTGGAGTGGAAGGAGCATTAATATGAGCGATAGGAGCATTGAGAGAATGATTAGAATGTATGGTTCTTTCTCAGGTTACTGAATCATGGAATAAGTGGTGGCTTGTATGTAACTATACTCGCTAATTATATTTCTGGTCATCCGAGCTCGCATAATCGTCTACCACGGTCACAGGGGCAGCTACAGCAAGTCCGGAAATCGTAGGTTCGAATCCCCGCGCTGAAAGCGACTAGTTTGTGTGTGGTTTATCCCTGGGTTTCCCCCCACTCATTCCAGGCAAACTTCGGGATAGTACCTTATTTCAAGTCCCGGGGCACCAGCCCAATCCCTTTCCATAATACAATAATACACACTACTACAGTCATCCCATAAGCACTGGTTATCAGACAAGTTAAACATACACCCAGCTATGCGTGATGATGACCAAGATGTCCGGCTCCGTGGCTAAATGGTAAGCACGCTAGACTTTGGTCCTAAGTGCCCCGGGTTCGTTTCCCGGTCGTGCCATCAGGGATTTTAATCTTCTGGGGTTAATTCCCGTGGCTTGGGACTGGGTGTATGTGACGTCTTCATCATCACTTCATCGCGCAGGTCGCCCACGGGCGTAAACTAGAAAGACCTGCGCTCGGCCTCTCCGGAGGCCACACGATCATTTCACCAAGATGTTCCAAGCCCCTAAAATGAATTAATAACAACTATATTTCTGTCAGGGTGAGGAAACAGATGGTCGGAGTGCGGAGAGAGGACTAGTCTGTAATGGTTTGCAAAGCTGTCATCTTTGTCTTAGTTACTGTATATTGTACGGTTTCAGAAGCTTATAGGATAAACTTGGATGCAGTAGGTTAAGCAGTGTTCGAGTGTTATCGGAAAGTTGTCCAGAATTGATGTACTATGCCAGTGGATGACAATTTCCTACAAGCTTTGCTTTTCTTCATCTTCGTGTAAGATCTAGCGAGACTCATTGAAAATCAAAACCATTTCGCTACTGAAAAGCTGTTTATATTTTTCAGTTCCCCCTATGGGTAATTACAAAGCCCATATGTAGTTAGTTTCATCAAGTCCAATTCTTTGTAAAATCTACATATTTTTGAATTCATGAAAATGTCTAAATACTGAAATTATTGTATTATATCTTTACATCAATTATACTATTCTTATTACGTTAAGGCTGGTTATTTACTCATAATGGAATCACTAAAATCTTACAAAACATCTGAAATTAAAAAATATGAACAAAGTATCCCTATAATTTTTTTTCTTGCTTGAAATTGCAAGGAAACTTGAAAAGAAACCTCAATGCTTTTCTACATTTGTATGAATGCCATCCCTTCAAACTAGTAGGTATAAGCCTTAATTGTGGATTCATTTTGTGTGTCATATACCCAGCGCCATAAATAGATAGTGTTCAGAAAATATGTTGTTCTTTTGTAGTGGATCTGAGGAGTTTAAGTGGTATCATAAACTTACTTTCTGTTGAACCGCACATTTCAACCGAAAGATTGAACACCTGATTGGCTGTAAGTACTTTGTAATAATTCAAGGTTTTATAGTTAACTTTATACACATCAATTTTATATTGCGGTGTTAAAGCACGTTTTTAAAAATTATATGACTAAATTGACGTTATAGAAATTCTTGTTTAATTTTTGAAGTTTTTCGTTCATATTTCTGAAAATTGCACAAAAAAAAAAAAAAAACGGGGCACGATAGAGAAAATCTGAATACAGACTTGGATTCTACATCCCTCAATGACTAACCTGTCATTTAAGGTATCGTATATTGTGTTTTAATAACTTATATATGTTTTTTTTTTCATAGAGAGGATGTCCTAGAGGGCAAGGCCCTATAGTAGGACTATACATTGTTATATAATAAGGAATATTAAATATTATTTAACATACAAAAACAAAGTTACAGAGTATTTTACAATGACAGTAAGTTACTATTCAAGGTTTTAATAATTTTATAAATTAGGAAGTATCAGAGTGTAGTTGTGAAGAATTATTTGCAGGCTTTTTTGAATTTTAAGACAGGATTTATTGACTTTATATGTGCTGGGAGAGTATTATAATCCTTTATAGCCTGGTTAAATATGCTTTTGGTGCCGTATTTAGAGGTGTAGACCCTGAGAATTACAAGGTTCTTAGAATTTCTCGTGTTATACTCATAGTTTTGTCCTTGTAGAGGAAACTTTATTGTGCCTTTATACGAAAGTTCTCCACTTTTATGTATGAACAGAGAAGCAGATACTTTTATACAGGTTTCTAGAAGGGGGATTCCTGAGATTCGAACTAAATCTGCTGTATGGGTAAGTAAGGGAAGGGAATAAACTGCTTTAATTGCCCTTTTCTGGAGTGTACTTACTTGATTTAATAATGTGGTATTGCATCTTCCTCAAATACTGCACATATACATGTTATATGGTTATGATAAACATTGCCAACTTTGATGTTTATTCGATTTTATTTAAAAAATTACAACAACAAAAAAACAACAACAACAAAAACAACAAACTCACGTGAGACAGAATATCTGAACACATATATGGATTCAGGGCACCTTACTTAATAAGAATCAGTAATAGTTTCCCTCGTATCAGAATACGAATATTAAAATGCATATCAGTGTTTTCGGTGTTCATTGGGCTTAAAATCAAACTGCGCATTCGAGTTTTGTGAAAAATGAAAGTAAACTCAGTGGCAGTGGCGGGTGGTGGGTTTTGGGGCTGGAGGCACGGTCTCAATACTAACCTAACCCGTACATTTCTCTAAACAAAATTCACATAAGGAAGAGCAAGTTGAAACGCTTCGGGTTGAGTTTTACCGAATGCTTTTTGACACCCGGTCATATGGCTGCATATTTCAGCCGTTTTATTGTATATAAAATCAATAATTACTTTTAAATAATGACGTCCGAGGATAGAATCAAAGATAGGAATAGTTTCAGAAGGATGGTGAAAAGCTATCAGGGTTTTATGGTGGAGGTAGATCCCTTGAAGACGGAGAGGCCCTTTAACAGAAGAGCGGAAGAATAAGTTGATAGATGAGCTCAAGAGATACTGGCAAGAAGTCAAAGCCAGCAGACGAACAAGACTCAGACACCGAAATGAGAGTGGTTGTTAACACGCAGACCATAGAGGCTCAAGTCGACGGTAAAAATAAAATAACACGACCGATAGCGTAATGTGAAATTCATGTAAAATAAAGAAAATGCAAAATGTGAATTCCAGGGAGCTTAAGTTGGAACCCATTGTTGTACTTTTCCGATTATTACATTCCTCACTGAGTCAAACCTTGATAATATTCCACAGGCGGACGACGTACAGTAAATTAATACCGTATAGTAATACCGACACTACGAGTATTTTTCCTTTTCTTCGAATATACTCAATGGCGTAACTAGGATTTGCTTCTGGAGGGGGTGACAGGAGTCAATATTACACGAGACATAACCACTAAAAGCAAATATACGATACCAAAAGTTATATAAGTTACTTGGTATCTACACTTTTTTCGTGTTTTATTTCGATAGCATTTGATACGTTGTAGATTATTTGCCCCTATCGATGTACTGAACCCTTTACCCTATGTTGGTTAAATGATTCTACTTTTTATTTCTTCAATTAATAAATATTTCAACCAGCATCATGAAAGTAGCCAGACAGTGATGAGGAAATTTCAAGCATTTGTTGGAGACAGTAGGGACATACCTGCATCAGTTTAACAAAAGGCTAAATACTTGAGCTATGAAAAGAAATAGCATAGCTATGTATCATAAGGACAGGTGTGGCTACCTCAATTTTAGAAGCGACGCGCGGTGAGACATGGTTCTGGTATGTTCATTGGGATATTCGGGCCTAGAAGAAATATGATGCAGTAACGTGAATGGCTGATGAAGAAAATAGACACTCCCAAGACGCCAAGATCTACTAGAAACCGCCAAATTATCAGAAAATGGAGAACCAATGAGAAGAGAATGCCTACTTGCGCGCCAACTCCGGCTGGGGTACGCGGCGGCTAGCATTCACGCGGGAAATCGCCTAGACAAAATCTCTACGATCGATTCTAGGATTAATGGGCATATTCTTGACCTGTGCAATATTACGAGTTCAGTGATATTTATTTCATTCCTGTACTACAATTATTTCGACATTTTTTTACATAAAATCCCCCTCCATCTAGACCCAAGGGCCAGTTCATTTATAAGTGTGTCGAAGAGCCAAGACATTATTATTATTCTGTTCGTCTGAGGACGTAGACTTTTATTCCGTGTGTCGAGGACACAAGACTTTGATTCTGTTCGTCTACGGACGTAGACTTGTATTTGTGTGTCGAGGACACAAGATATTCATTGTAAAGTGTTAAATTCAGTGATAGATAGTCATAGTACTATAATTATAGGGGCAGTATCGTCGATAATTCGCCAACGAACAGTGACAGGGAATTTAGTACCTGAACAAGCGAATTTAGTAGTCAGACATAAAGTGTATAATAACCTAATTTTTGTATCAGCGCAAGGATGACATCGATGAATGCAGAGGAAGTTTGGAATTCTCAACAGTCCGTCCAGATGGCTGATATGAGATAAAGAAGCATCCAGTTGGGGAATGGCGTCTGATGTTCTTTGACGGGTGACTACAAAAAGAGATGAGTACAAAATAATATTTTATTATTTGTTAAATTAACTTATGGTTTATGGGACATATTTTTTGTAAATACTTTGCTTGTGTGATAATGTAGTATATTTAGTTTGATCTGACACACTTTTGTTTGGAAGCAGCTCGCACAATTGTAGTTGATGGAAGGTTCTTTTGTTTGTGTTGTGTTAACTAACGTAGCTATGTGAACGGCCGTGTTCGCCTAGGTTACGAAGTGCGGTTAAAAACGTCTCTCGGAGATATGTCGTGTTTCAGAAGTAGGACTGAATTAATATAATTATATAGTAGATTGGAGGGTAATTAAATTTTGTTGAGATTTATTATTGATCAGATTCAGTGTGATTATTGCCTTTTGGAGCAATGTAATTTGTGACGAAGAGTATTCAGCTCTATCGTAAGTTTTAAATATTGTGTTAAATGTTTGCGAGCTCTAATTCAGCAGACCCGTGTGAAAGGCGTTATGTCAGTCCCAGATGTGTGTATTGTGAGTATATTTTTTTGTGGTATTACAAGCGGGAACTTCAGCAGAGACTGATTTCTGTCAGCTTGGTACCAGATTCATATTGTATCCTTGCGAGGACAATTATGGATATGTGATTATTGTCTGACCATATGTTGAGTTGGAGGAAATGTTAGTTGCTGTTGATTCCTTGAGATAACAGTCCAGCTGGTCGGCTATTTATATACACTGGAAGGGGGACATGACTGGTATTGAGGAAAGGGTGAGTTGTGGTCACAAGGGCTGGCTGAGTTTCGCAAGCAAGCTCATTAGTGGAGTGCTCGTCTGGCTCCCAATTACTTGAAAATAAATATAAATGTGAGAAACTGATCAATGGTAAAATTGTTTAAATAAATGGGAGTTGCCTACGAAACACGATAATCTTCGAAGCGTTTCTTTAACATGCAATTTTGTTAATATAAAGTAATCTTAACCACTCAGGTGGTTTGTTGTTGTTGGTTTATTCTATGTTTATTTTCCATGTCAGTGACCCGTGAGTCACGTGCGGCGCTGTGTTTCTTTGTTGTTGAGTATCTGGCCATTGTGGCAGCTCATTTGGTAAAGTGTGTCACCACACTAATAAGGGTCTCAGAGAGATGCCTGTAAATAGTAGAGTTGTAATATGTGTGTCAGAGTTAGATTTAAGGATTTTATTAATGTTATGCCCATATCCATAAACGTTGATTTACGAGATGATTGTTCGTGAGCACCGTGGCTGTTAACCCGTTGTGAACGAACGATCATCCAAGTACTCATTTCTCGTAGATAGTCACCACGCGAACATAAATTCATATGCAAAGTAGTGGAACTTGGATCCACATTTTATTAGAAAGGGGAGATCTGTCTGACTCCTCAAAGTGATAAATATTCCTGTCAGGGAATAATTCAGGGAGGATTTGTTTATTATTGTTTGTTTTATTCTTTTATGCACAAATTAGTTATTAAATCTTGTTATTATCTTACATTTTGTCTCCTTTCTTTCTTATTAAAGTTTTTATCCTATAACCCTTGCCTCAGAAAAGCACGTAGTTTGGCGGACGTAAACACCACACTATGAACTGAACGCGACCCCTTGATCTAAGATTCTTGCATAAAACACTGCTATTCTGAAGGGTTCATAGGTGAAAGCTGGCGCGGCCAACGGTGGGGCTATTCACGGTGGTGTAACGGGGAGATTACACATGTCAATAGTGGCGTATTTGAGTAAAACTGGCATGCCGCAAGTGCAGGCAGATATGACAGTATTTAATCACCGGGAAGTGATATTTTATTAAAAGTAGTTGAGGCGAAGTGGATACCGCCAAATGTGTGAAAAATAAATTAAAATCAGGAGTTTGCAAAGTAAAATACGGTTCACGTTGTTGTCTTTTAAATTAAAGTAAAATTAAGATGTGATACCGGGCGCCCAATGATAAAGTTAAAACTAGATTTGTGTAGAAAGTCAAACTCATGGAAATATTAGGAGGCTGTAGCCTAAAATGACAATTAATACTTTGTTAATTAGTCAGTGTTAATATCAGATCAGGATAACTGTTTAATGACTAAATATGTGCTTGGGTTTAAAATTAAATTGAGTAAAACTAGAACTACTCAGAGATGCAATCAACTAATGGGATTAAAAGTAAAAATAAATGAACTGAGTAGGATAAAGAAATTAAATGTGCATTGGATTTATGTGCGTGTCAAAGGGCATTGGCGTATGCCATTTCCCATATGTCTCATATATATTATAACACATGGCAACGGTGGCGCAGATCCAGGAGATCATTGAGAGTGCAGCAAGGAGAACGCAGGAATTGTTGGATACTAAACTAGCAGAACAGAGTCAATCTATAAACACTAGTATGTTAGAGCAAAGCGAAGCGTTGAATACTAAACTAGCAGAACAGAGTCAATCTATAAACACTAGTATGTTAGAGCAAAGCGAAGCGTTGAATACAAAATTATCTGAACAAATAAACACTAGTCTGTCAGAACAAAGTGAATCGCTAAATACTAAACTGTTAGAGCAAAGTGAATCGCTAAATACGAAAATGTCAGAACAAAGTGAATCGCTAAATACTAAACTGTTAGAACAAAGTGAATCATTGCGGACACAGTTAAATAACAGTAGAATTGAGCAAAATGAATATCAGGCGGAACAAGCTAGGTTATTAAAGAGTGAAATTAATGACACTATAAATTCACAGTTAGAGGCGCAAAATAATAAAAACACGAACCAATTAGCTTCGTTAACCGCAGAGATGAAAGAGCACACAAACCAACAGATGATATTACTGGCCCTTGATGTAAGCAAAATAATGAGAAACAATTAGAGCAGATTAAAAAAATGGAGAGTATTTTTGATAAAAAACTTAGCATTCTCGATGAAACGGTGTTAGCTAAATTAGAGCAGATTGAAATAGCATGCACAATGAATACAAGCGAGGTCAAAATAGCTCAGGATAAGTTGGAAGGACGGTTTAAGGAGATGGAGAAAAGTGGCAGGGTCATTCAACAACAAATATCAGCAGTAGATGAGAACATATCAGGCATAATTAAAGATATGGACCGTCTAGAGATAAAATCAGCGGAACAGTGGAAAAGCCTAGAAACGGAACAAGAACAATTTAAGAGTACATTAGACGAAAGGCTAAGCCAGATAGAAAATAATCAGGATGAAAATAAGAGCCAAATTGAAGAAAAAATAAGCACGATTAAAGAACAGATCAGGAAAGATTGGAAGAAAATGAATATTGATTCTAGAGAGGAAAGATCCACCATTCTTAAAACAGTAGGCGAAAACCACACGCGTATTCAAGCTTTGGAGCAAGAAGTAAAAAATAAACTTAAAGAGCAGACAGACAGGATCATTAAAGCCGAACTCCGCTCATTAGAACAATCATCTATATTTAAAACGGGAGCATTGAAAGACAAGCAGGATGATTCACATAGTCCCCAACCCAGCATAGCAGGAAGTCAGACTCAAGCAGAGAGCCCATTAACAACAAACACGGAAGGATTTCGCAAGAACGTAGATAGGAGCTCAACACCACAGGACGGTCATCAGCCCACACAACTTATTCAAGTAATTCGCTCAAATGACTGCAAGCCGCAGAAATACACCGAAAATTCAGGGGTAACGCCTAAGGCCTTTATCAAAGAGATTGAAGACCATTTCAATGACACTGGGGTACCTGAAGCACGTAGATTGAGAATGATGGAGAGATTTTTATCAGGAAATGTTCTCACCTGGTTTTTAAGTTTCAAATATACATTTGGAACCATGTCAGACTTTAATTTAGCGTTTCTGCGCAAATACTGGTCTCCCGCCATACAACAGAGTTTAAGAATGGAGCTTTACTCTAGAAAATATCAAACTACCCAGCAGACAAAATACTCAGATTTCTTTAACATGCAAATGCTAAAATTTCGCGACCTAGATTACCCATTAAACGAAGCAGATTTGGTGATGACAATAGCAAGGCAAATGCCAGTTAATGTACAGCAAGTACTAGTCGCAGCAAACGTTAGTACGGCCCTACATGCGGAGCAGATATTACGGCAAATAGATGAGACCACATCTCATAGTCATTTTAGAGGAGGAAGACAGCTGGAATTAGTCAACACTACAGAGGTCGTAAAAACAAAACAAGGAAATACTAAAACGCAGGGTACTAATACAAGCACCTCCACACCTAGGCGAAACCAGGAAGAAGGGGAAAACAGACCATATCAGCGTAACGAAAATCACTACAACAATAGATACCAGGGCAACAATAGATACCAACAGAGAGGATATCAACAATGGCGTGATAATCGAAGGAATGACAGGCCTTATGGAAGATACGGTGATTACAATGCCAATCAAAGATGGAAAGGAAGGAGAGATCAAAATCAAGGATATCAACGTAACTATCGAGATGACTGGGATGATAGGTACGCTCAATCACAAAATTACTTAGAGGAGTTACACGCCAGTCAAGGTGGAGAACTAGGAAGATGGGAAAAGGCCATTGGGAACAGAAAGAACCCAGATACACATACTGAGGAAGGTGGAAGTCTACTGAGACAAGAGGAATATCAAGGACATGAGCGACAGAAGGATGATGGGAGTCGAAATGGAGCTAAAAAAATGTTAATTTTGGATCAAGGAGACAGTCTCCAAACACAACAGTCGGAAGTTGAAGATGGATGGATAGTAACGAACATACAAGAATGGATTGCTTTACCAGAAGACTGCCTGGAGGAGACGGTGAAACCACGGAACGATGAAATTAGGCAATTACCCATTATTTACGCAAGGATTGGTGGAATTAATATAAGATGTTTATTGGATACAGGGTCACAGATCAGTCTAGTATCGGAGGCCTTGGTTCGAGAGTTGGGACGGACTCAGAATATTCCTGTAATTCCGGTACCACAGCTCAAAGTGAGGGGTGTTATTCCTGAACGCACAGTCACTTGTAAACGTCAGGCATACTTAGAGCTGAACATATTGGAACAGACTTTTGGGCAAACATTCATTATCATGGCAAAGATGAATTTCAATATAATTCTTGGTGCAAATTTCATTTGTGACTATCAAGCAGTGATAGATTTACACAAGAATACAGTCAGTTTTAGAGAATATGACCAGCTGAAAAACGTGGGATTGCATATGGATGAAATCACTACCGGAAGAGATGTAAATTCTTGGGCATTGGAAGCAATATCAGAAGAGACGGAAGAGGAGGTACGAAAGGCGGAAGATAACATCGTAGAAGGGGCTGTTGTGGAACTAGATGAGGAGATAGAATCCCAGGAGATATGGTCTTTATTAACAGAAGGAAATGACAGTGATGCACAATTTGAAGAGTTACTACAGGAGCGGCTCAATGACATTCAACTTGGGGGTGAACACAGAAAACAGTTGGAAGAGATTTTAAGGAAGCACAAAACAGTATTTGATACAGTACCTGGGAAAATATTAAATTTCAAGTACTCCATGCAAGTCGAGGACTGGTCACCTTTTAAAAGCAGATTGTACCCAATTCCTGAAAAATATCGTGGTCAAGTTAAAATCATTATAGATGAGATGTTAGAAGCTGGAGTGATAAGGAAGACACCTACACCTTATCTAAATGCGATTTTGGCAGTCACAAAACCAAATGGATCTATTAGACTTTGTTTAGATGCCAGAAATCTCAACATGAGACTCATTTTTCCTGAGTATGACAGAGCGCCAATTATCAGAGACGTATTAAAAGGTTTTAAAAACAAGAGCATTTATTCATCAGTCGATCTGACGAGCTCGTTCCACCATCTTGAATTGGATGAGAAGTCACAGCTTCTAACTGGCTTCTTATTCGATAACCAGACATATTGTTTCGTCAGAATGCCTTTTGGAGTCAAAACAGCGGGCTGTGCTTTAATCCGAGCACTGGACCGGAACCTAACCGAGGAAGTAAAGGAGATGACGGTGCGATACATTGACGACATTCTGTTGGCATCCGACAACATTGAAACTCACATGGAAAATTTAGATAAAGTATTGGGCAACTTGAATGCATCAAATTTCAAAGTAAACCTGAAGAAATCGCATTTCTTCAAGAGCGAGATCTTATATTTGGGTCACGTCATTGACAAGGAGGGAGTGAAGCCAAACCCAGCTAAGATTGAAGCGATAAAGAATTTCCCTACACCAACGAGAGTCAAGCACATTCGGGCTTTCTTAGGCGTAACGGGATTCTTTAAAGAAAACTGTCCAGGTTATACGGAGACTGTAGCTCCAATGCAAGAAATGTTAAAGAAAAATAACAAATGGTCATGGAACGCGGAATGTGAGAAGGCATTCCAAGCAACAAAACAGCTATTGGAAAACTGCATTAAATTAGGCTATCCAGATTTCAAGCACAAATTTATAATCCAAGCGGATGCTTCACTAATTGGGATAGGTGCTATGCTCTACCAAGAGGATCCAGCTAACCTGCAGCACAAAACATATTTGGCATTTGTCAGCCGAAAATTGCGTAAGCACGAGCGAAATTATACTGTAACCGAGCTAGAATTGTTGGCCATCCTTCATGCGCTCCAACAATGGAAACGATTAATCTATGGTTACCCTATTGTTGTCAGAACTGACCACAAGGCACTAACATTCTTGTTTAAGACGTCAATGGCAAGCGAACGTGTGACACGTTGGTCTATATACATTCAGCAGTTCAGATTTGAAATTGAACATTGTCCAGGGAAGATGAACGTGATACCGGATGCACTCAGCAGGAACCCAGAGCCTGATAATGAAGAAACAGCGATGGTACAACACTTGGTGCTAACACCGAAGGACCGGGAATTCTTGGAGGAGTTACGTGAGATACAGCGAGAACAGGAAGCGGAACCATGGATGATGCTATTAATTAAATACTTCAAAAAGCAAATACCTACAGGAACACCTGCATTTCGAGAAGCGAAAGCCGAAGAAGGAAGATATGTTTATGTCAACAATTTGCTGCACAAATGGGTAGATAATGACCACACCAAGTTACGCATATTAGTACCTGCATCGTTACAACGAGGATTGACATGGCATACGCACGAAAGTTACGGTCACGTGGGCTTAGACAAGTGCGAAGCAACAATAGGAGAGACATTTACATGGCCACGTATGAGAACAACTATATGTGACGTCATTACAACTTGTGACCCGTGTCAGAGAACAAAGCCAAATAATTATTTACTGAGGCAATATCCTAGACCATTGCTACCTCAGAAACCATGTGAGCTGCTGGCGATGGACTGTCTTGGTCCAATTCCGAAGGGAAGGAGAGGTTGCCGTCATTTGCTAGTGTGCATTGATGTATTTTCTAAGTTCGTAGTACTATGCCCTATTCAGAAAACTACATCGAAGCAGATACTCAGTCGCATTCGTAATAGAGTTATTCCAACCCTTGGAAAACCAGAGTTTATATTATCAGATCACGGCAGTTATTTCACAAGCGCCGAATTCAAGAAAGGAATGGAAGACATGGGTATAAAACATGTTTTAAGCAGTATCCGACATGCCCAAGCTAATCCAAGCGAGAGAGTAATTAAATGTGTAACTGCATATTTGAGAATCTTCATTCCGAACGAACACCACAAATGGGTCGATAAAATTAAGGACGTAGAGACATGCATGAATTCTACCAGGCACGAGTCAACAGTACAAATCCCTATGGTCCTACACAAGAACGAGTATCCAGTAAGAACGTGGAAAAGCATCATTAACTGTCCACAAGATCCCATGATAGCACCAGACCTGCGAATTGAGAGAACGAGAGCATACATGAGAAAACAAGCAGACCGCAGATTACGGCGAGTAAGAAATAAGAGGTTCCACGGTGATCTTGAAGTCAACCAGCTCGTTTTGGTAAAACGACCTGCTACATCGGACCCAGAAAAGAAAATCTTTAGTAAATTCTGCGAGAAATTCATAGGACCCTATTCTATCGTAAGAAACCTTGGAAATAATGCTTACAGAGTGAAAGAATTGAGCACAGGAACAATGTCAGTTTACAACGCTGCCAACCTAAAAAAATATCGTCGAAGTGAACCATGGTAGCGCCGAATTAATGACGCTGTTTGAATATACGGACGTCCAACTATCAACAAAGTAAACGGGGAGCAGTTGATTACGGCACGTGGTGAAGGAGGAAGTAGAGCTGTTGTTGACAAACATTAACGAGGCAAGTAAGGTGTTGCCGCAGGCATCAGAGCGTCACGCAAGATTGGAAGGGGAAGAGGCAAGCAGGATATGAAAACGAGTAAATGCCATTGAAGACAGGAGCGACTAGACCAAGTAAGAAAAAGGGGTGATTCTGGAAATAAAACAAAGTGGCCTACGGAAGTATTGTAAAATTGTCGACTTTATTCCTAAGTTCGAAATTTTGTGAGTGGGAGAGTTGTGAACCCTTTACCCTATGTTGATTAAATGATTCTACTTTTTATTTCTTCAATTAATAAATATTTCAACCAGCATCATGAAAGTAGCCAGACAGTGATGAGGAAATTTCAAGCATTTGTTGGAGACAGTAGGGACATACCTGCATCAGTTTAACAAAAGGCTAAATACTTGAGCTATGAAAAGAAATAGCATAGCTATGTATCATAAGGACAGGTGTGGCTACCTCAATTTTAGAAGCGACGCGCGGTGAGACATGGTTCTGGTAAGTTCATTGGGATATTCGCGCCTAGAAGAAATATGATGCAGTAACGTGAATGGCTGATGAAGAAAATAGACACTCCCAAGACGCCAAGATCTACTAGAAACCGCCAAATTATCAGAAAATGGAGAACCAATGAGAAGAGAATGCCTACTTGCGCGCCAACTCCGGCTGGGGTACGCGGCGGCTAGCATTCACGCGGGAAATCGCCTAGACAAAATCTCTACGATCGATTCTAGGATTAATGGGCATATTCTTGACCTGTGCAATATTACGAGTTCAGTGATATTTATTTCATTCCTGTACTACAATTATTTCGACATTTTTTTACATAAAATCCCCCTCCATCTAGACCCAAGGGCCAGTTCATTTATAAGTGTGTCGAAGAGCCAAGACATTATTATTATTCTGTTCGTCTGAGGACGTAGACTTTTATTCCGTGTGTCGAGGACACAAGACTTTGATTCTGTTCGTCTACGGACGTAGACTTGTATTTGTGTGTCGAGGACACAAGATATTCATTGTAAAGTGTTAAATTCAGTGATAGATAGTCATAGTACTATAATTATAGGGGCAGTATCGTCGATAATTCGCCAACGAACAGTGACAGGGAATTTAGTACCTGAACAAGCGAATTTAGTAGTCAGACATAAAGTGTATAATAACCTAATTTTTGTATCAGCGCAAGGATGACATCGATGAATGCAGAGGAAGTTTGGAATTCTCAACAGTCCGTCCAGATGGCTGATATGAGATAAAGAAGCATCCAGTTGGGGAATGGCGTCTGATGTTCTTTGACTACAAAAAGAGATGAGTACAAAATAATATTTTATTATTTGTTAAATTAACTTATGGTTTATGGGACATATTTTTTGTAAATACTTTGCTTGTGTGATAATGTAGTATATTTAGTTTGATCTGACACACTTTTGTTTGGAAGCAGCTCGCACAATTGTAGTTGATGGAAGGTTCTTTTGTTTGTGTTGTGTTAACTAACGTAGCTATGTGAACGGCCGTGTTCGCCTAGGTTACGAAGTGCGGTTAAAAACGTCTCTCGGAGATATGTCGTGTTTCAGAAGTAGGACTGAATTAATATAATTATATAGTAGATTGGAGGGTAATTAAATTTTGTTGAGATTTATTATTGATCAGATTCAGTGTGATTATTGCCTTTTGGAGCAATGTAATTTGTGACGAAGAGTATTCAGCTCTATCGTAAGTTTTAAATATTGTGTTAAATGTTTGCGAGCTCTAATTCAGCAGACCCGTGTGAAAGGCGTTATGTCAGTCCCAGATGTGTGTATTGTGAGTATATTTTTTAGTGGTATTTCAAGCGGGAACTTCAGCAGAGACTGATTTCTGTCAGCTTGGTACCAGATTCATATTGTATCCTTGCGAGGACAATTATGGATATGTGATTATTGTCTGACCATATGTTGAGTTGGAGGAAATGTTAGTTGCTGTTGATTCCTTGAGATAACAGTCCAGCTGGTCGGCTATTTATATACACTGGAAGGGGGACATGACTGGTATTGAGGAAAGGGTGAGTTGTGGTCACAAGGGCTGGCTGAGTTTCGCAAGCAAGCTCATTAGTGGAGTGCTCGTCTGGCTCCCAATTACTTGAAAATAAATATAAATGTGAGAAACTGATCAATGGTAAAATTGTTTAAATAAATGGGAGTTGCCTACGAAACACGATAATCTTCGAAGCGTTTCTTTAACATGCAATTTTGTTAATATAAAGTAATCTTAACCACTCAGGTGGTTTGTTGTTGTTGGTTTATTCTATGTTTATTTTCCATGTCAGTGACCCGTGAGTCACGTGCGGCGCTGTGTTTCTTTGTTGTTGAGTATCTGGCCATTGTGGCAGCTCATTTGGTAAAGTGTGTCACCACACTAATAAGGGTCTCAGAGAGATGCCTGTAAATAGTAGAGTTGTAATATGTGTGTCAGAGTTAGATTTAAGGATTTTATTAATGTTATGCCCATATCCATAAACGTTGATTTACGAGATGATTGTTCGTGAGCACCGTGGCTGTTAACCCGTTGTGAACGAACGATCATCCAAGTACTCATTTCTCGTAGATAGTCACCACGCGAACATAAATTCATATGCAAAGTAGTGGAACTTGGATCCACATTTTATTAGAAAGGGGAGATCTGTCTGACTCCTCAAAGTGATAAATATTCCTGTCAGGGAAAAATTCAGGGAGGATTTGTTTATTATTGTTTGTTTTATTCTTTTATGCACAAATTAGTTATTAAATCTTGTTATTATCTTACGTTTTGTCTCCTTACTTTCTTAATTATAGTTTTTATCCTATAACCCTTGTCTCAGAAAAGCACGTAGTTTGGCGGACGTAAACACCACACTATGAACTGAACGCGACCCCTTGATCTAAGATTCTTGCATAAAACACTGCTATTCTGAAGGGTTCAGTACTAAAGCTCGAAATTGAAAAAAATGTAGAAGCAAGGACATTTCAGTACCAATAATATAGGAAACGTGGGCTATACGATGACTTGGTTCATTGGAAGTTGTGAATGTAAATATGTAGTAACTACTGTATCATAGTGATATAAATTATAATAGGTAGCATAGACTATTGTTAACGTTAGGTTTCTTTCGCTCTCCTGCAAACCATTGATTTAAAAGTTTCACTTTTATGCCATCAATTAGTAGAATACTGACTATATAGACACCAAACTTAATATACGGCACCGTAAAACAATTTGGTATTAAAATATTAAGTTCAATTTCCGAACATTCTTTGCAAAATCACCCTGTCCTTTCTTTATCTTGACATACGGTAGTTTAAAAATTAACTAACCACCGTTTCCAAGAAGTAACTTAACACAGTAATACAACTTTAATTCACTTTACAAAATAACACTGTACCACTATCACTCACGCGCGGATACAAAGAGACTGGCGACTGGCAAGTGGTGTATTTTTAAAAGTGTTGAGGGCAGAATGTGCCGCGTCCGTGACACTGACTCCCCTCTGACTAACTGAGTTACTAGTTATTGTTGGTTTAAAGGTCGGAACAGCTAGGTTTGCTCACTCAGTAAGTGGTAAGTTTAGGTACGATAACTAAAGTAATTTACACGAGTAACCAAGTTCTCAAATGGTAGGTGTAAACTTGCATAATCCAATCGTTTGTTATCAATCAAAAGTTTGGTTTTATTCCATAATAAAACTCAACGAATTTCATATTTTTAGTAATTTTCTCTAGGAGAGATTGATCCCCCTAATCACCCCCGTTGTTACGCCACTGAATATGCTGTTGATTCAGACAAGGAAACTTGCTGCAGTGGCAACGAATACAATACTCCAGTCATTATATCCAGACAGTGACGTTTGGACCTTTACAAGGCCATTTGTGGATTTGGGGTGTTACCAAAATGTGAAGTGGGACGGTATATCATCATACTTCGGCAATACAGGTAAATCATGAACACGTCACCACGCAAAAGAAAAAAGGTGACTCTTTTTGAACTGCCTTATTTCTGAGAAACTTCTCGTCTTACAGAAAATCATCAAATCTTACCATACACTATGTTGGTGGAATATCAATGCTTTGTTGTTGTTGTTGTTGTTGTTGTTGTTGTTGTTGTTGTTGTTGATGATGCTGATTTATTTAGCTGCTCTGCGACATGTAACCCCATGTACTTGGGTGTGTGTGGAATTTGTCTGATGACCTCGTTATTGTGATGGATGTATTGGTGTGTGTATTTGTAATTGAGATGACGATTGGGAAGGAGGCAGCCGTACCATTTAGGTACCATTTGCCTGGAGTCGATGTGGGAAACGTCGGAAAACAATTTCTAGGATGGCTGAGGTGGGAGACGAACTCGCCTCCTTTCAGTTCTGCCTCACGAGGCTGAGTGAATTCTATCCCAACCTTCAGACCAGAATTAAATTTCTTGGCAGAGCCGGGAATCGAACCCGAATCTTACGGATGACAGCCAAAAATGGCAGCCACAGCACGTCGAGGTTAACAATATCAATGCACGGGGCCAGAAATAAATAGATTAATATAAATTCATGGAAATAAAGGAAATAGCTACGCTTCGGAACAAATTAACATAGGGTATTTTATAAACCAAATTAATTACTTAATTATTTCATGTATCTAAATTCATAGATTACAGTACGCGTTCTCGTTCAAATCCCGTATGTTTTTGTTATACTAATGATGGCGCCTAATAAATGTATGCAAAGAAAACAACAATGAATCAATTAATCATTTAATCATTATTAAATAGTGTTCGAACTGGCAGACAGAAATAAATAGGGACATTAATTGTACTTCCCGGGTCTCCCATGGACCTAGCCTGGCTACTTCCTTATTAATTTCTAGCCCGGGAAATGATCACCGTTTTAAATTACTTGTTATTGCACTTTATATAAATCATCGACAGAGTTCTGTGCGGCGCGTGGTATAGTGGATAGCACTGTTGGCTACCACCAGAAGGCCCGGGTTTGATTTCCCAGCTCTGCGAATACATTTCAATCTGGCGAAACAGACAATTAAATGAAATAACTCCAACGGAGTTTTTGGTAGAATCCTTGGCTCTCGACAGTACAATAGTTAAGAAGTAAGAAATTAATCAATCCAGGTCGATAATAATAATAATAAATTGGGCTACCTTAACGGATTTTCTTGTAAAATCCATTGACCGCTCCGTCATGCAGTGAAATTGTTCAAAATAATAATACAATATTACCACCGCCACAACATTGAAGTCTTGGGAGGGAAAATGAACGAACTCACACTTCAGTAACGCGGGATGCAATTCTAAAACCCATGTTACATCACCGTTGTAACAACGAAATAGTCCTCGTTTAAAATGTTGCATTATATTAGAATACGTCTTCAAATAACAGACCAAGTGCATGACTATTATGTCTTCAAATAACAGACGAGAGCATTATCATAATATTTTTCGTGCATGGGAGCATGGGGAGTTTGATAGCGCATGCGCAAGTTTGGACTCTGCCGGGCTGAGTCCAAGGAAACAGTGCCTCCCGCGCTCCTCACCTCACACACTGCCAACCATCGGAGTGATTCTCTAGTGGCTGACTCTCGCAACTTCACGTTATCTTGGGACGGAACGTCGAGAGTCCCAAATATACATGCACCCGAAAACATTAACCCGCGAACTGCTCACCGGAAACATTGACCGTAGTATGTTAGTAACGCGAATGGTTCAACTTCTACAATGAAAAGTAATTCTTTTAACATTACTAGTACATTTTTGACTTAAGATATGGAATAAAAGCAATATTTTCCCTCCATTCTCTGGGAAGGGCTCCGTCGGAGAGTCCTGATAGGCCGGCCGCCACTGGTTAAATGTCCGTGTGTGTATGTGTGCACGTACGGATGCAATATGTGTGTGTATGTCTGTCACCCCCTCCTTGGGAATTCAAACAAGGTGAAACCGAATTGAACTAAATTTGGTACAGAGGTAACACAAGCAAAGGACACCTCAGTGTCATGTTTTATATCGCCACCATCTTAACGAAAGTAAAATGGTGGCCACCCAAATGTTGAAGGCTTAAATCAAATTACGACTAAATTAATCATAGGATCTCTACCAAATTTTGCAGAAACATACATCCATTTAGGAAGAGTCTGGAGCCCAAACCACAAGGTCATCATGTGGAAAATTACAAGATGCGAATCATGCAAGCATTAAAATCGATAACATATGATCCAATGAATCAATATTCACGTTACTTGGCATTCGGGTGTTTTAATGTAAGGTCCCTCTGTTACAAACGTGATGATAACATGAGATTGAATATTACAAGCAGTTGCTATCTTAAAATTATATAATGTAAAACTAAACATTTAACTCTTAACACTTGAGAGCTACAGTAAAGGAAACTAGTAACAAGGTAGGACCGTTTACGTAGCCATGTATGTATAAAGTGAAAATTACAGACTCTCCATACATTCAAGATGGTGGCTGCACAAACTATTAGAACACTAGAGATGAGTATCATATAAGACCTCTCACTTGTGATATTTAAAGGATTACTACACTGAAAAATTGCTTCAGAACTTTACATTTTAAGGTAATGTAACTTTGTGTTGAAAATTATAATTCCTCATAACGTGACGCAGTGGTAACGTTCTCGCATGCTGTGAGATCAAATCCTAGCGCAGTCAGTTGGCATTTGACGGTATGCAGAGAAAGGGAATTCAGTGAGAAGTGCCATATAAGGGATCTTGCTGAAATAAGCCATAAAAACACATTGGATACAACGAGGTGGCCATCTTGAAAATGTAGACTATGATAATATTTCGAAGTCACAAGTGATAGTAATGTAGTACCTTATAAGTTATTTCCTCTGACCTAGTTAAAAGAACAGTTCACGATCGCGGCTGGAAGTATTCTGAAGACTTGAATACATTTAACTCAGGGTATAATATCACAATTAACGCGAAATTTAGTGAGAGAGGAGTACCATACAAATGATTTCGCTAGCACTATCCATAGGAATATCACGCTGAATATAGCATACAGCGGCCATCTTGAAGTTAAAAAATGTAGAAACAAATAACTCTACACATTTTAGAGGTACAGTATCTCAAATTAACATTAAAGTAGAACCATATATGGCCTTTGTATGCCAATGACAAAAGAACACCCTCATCATATATTCAAGTTGGTAGCTGAGCATACTATTAAAACTTCAAAATCAATAACTCAGGATTCAATTGCACAATTAACCCGAAACTTTGTAAGAGGGGAGAAACAGATAAGGTACCTCGCTTGCATTAATCATAAGACTATCACTCTGTATATAGCACGCAACCACAACCTTGAACATATCAGACATTAGTATCGACAACGCATTATTTATTACAGTTACAATCACGAAACGCAGTAAATATGCAGTCTTTCATATAAGGCTTCTATTGGGGTCACGGGTAAGTAGTCTAGATGAGCCTTGTACATTGCCTACCATTGTAATAGTTGAACAGCGCGTGTCCACCTCCTGGTTCAGCGGCTGTCGCCCCGGAGGTCCGGGTTCAATCCTCGGCTCTGCCAAGAAATTTAATCCTGGTCTGAGTGCTGGAACGAGGTACACTCAGCTTCGGGAGGCAAAAGTGAGAAGATGTGGGTTCGATTTCCTTCTCAGTCATCCTATTTTTCCGTCGTTTCTCACTTCCACTCCAGGCAAATGCCGGGATGGTTCCTAACTTATGGCCACGACCGCCTTTTTCCCAATCCTCTACTGTGAACACTACATACCCAAGTACACGGGCCTGATGACCACGATATCAAAGCCACGTTTATTGTTTCGTCACGGACCAGCAGGTTGAGGATGGTCATGTTCGTACAGAGTACACTTACCAGCTTGGTTTGTCGCCGAGCTGCCTTGAAGACATTGTTGACGTTTAGTTGCAAGAGTGGAATCAATTTATCATCTGTTTGCGCGCAATACACAGCGCTGACTACGGAGTCCAGTGCATCTGTTGTTATCATTCATGCGATCGATACTGCTACATTGTGAATGGTAGTTCGCGCAGTCTCGTAAGACCCAAAATGACACACGCCATACGTAGGGTAACAGTTTCCTTGACTGATTGAATTTCTGAAATTGTTTAGATTAGAACAAAATGTGAAAGCCATGATTGGATATATTGTATGCAGTTTATGACTAGGCCAGTGTTCCGAAGTTCTATCAGAATGATGGCAGAATACGGAAGGAGGAAAGGAGTAGGCCTATAACTTAATACTGCATACCCGATGTTGACTGAAATAACCGTCGTGGCTTCTGCATTATTGGCATACAAGGTGTTCACCTAACATTGTCACATGAAGTAGCTTCGAGACGAAACAAGGGATTGAAAAACTGACTTCACATGAATATTTTCACGTAAGGGGCTTACAAGTTGCGATGGTACGCATACTCTAGTAAAGTAAGAAATTATAATTTGCATATTAAGGCTTTCACGGCCCGGATTATTATATAAATAATTCATGCTTTTGGGCTAATGCTGTGTGTATTTTTAATTTAAACCATACGTTTCGGAGAAACCTTGCCTCCTTTTTCAATGGAAATAAACAATGTGTTATTTATATAAGAAATTATAATTTTCAATACAAAGTTACATTACCTTAAAATGTAAAGTTCTGAAGTCATTTTTCAGTGTTGCATATACAAACAGTCATTTGTAGCTCTTCTATCGGTCAACACGAATTTTCCCAAAGACTGGGCGGGGTACAATGTATGTAATATACTGTATGTACAAAAAATAAATAACACTCATGGAAAAATTACATGTATTAGGCCTAGTTATGATCACTGTTATAATGGGGCATCTTTAAGATTACGCGTTTCGACATTCAAGCGGCCATCTTCAGATCCTGGTCACTGAGTTGAGATTTAAATTTATATACAACTAGGGTGATAGGCTCGCCCCTCGCTAGCTCGTAAACTGTCGCCTCAGTAATTGAATGGAGATTGTTGGAAGAAATGAAAACGTAAAAACACTTATACTGGGCGATGTATTGAAGAAAGACATATGCTCGCGCGGACTTTTTTGTATAACTTTTTATGCTGAACAATTTGTACAGTCACAGTATTTAGATATTTTTAACGGTTTGCCCAGCGTAAGCTTACAAAGCGCACGGATGCCAGGTTTTCTTTCGACGTTTTCACTGACATCGTTACTGCTTGGCTTCCTTTGATCATAAATAAATTATTTTCTACAGAAACCTTCCTCGAGATATCCTTTACAGAATGGTGAAAACCGCATCAAAATCCATCCAGTGGTTTTCGAGGTTACCCGTGACATCCAAGAATCGTGGACTTTGTTTTATACGAAGTAGAGATGTTATCTAACTACATAAAAGTTGCAGTGCGTACAATTGATGTTCGAATTTGATTCGCAGTTTGAATCGTGTTATGTCAGCTTAGTTAGTTTTATTTATACGGGTTCGTGAATTACGCAAGAATATTATAAGGTGCATTCAAAAAGTAACGAGCCGGAGGCTGTAATGCGCAAACCGGTGACGACATCGGCTAATCGTGGCGTGTGTAACGAGGTGTGATTCCGACCAGAGCGTGGAAGGTCACAGCCCGTCGCTAGAGGGCACGCTTGCATGTCACGTGACGATACAAAGCGAGCAGCAGCATGCATCAATCGTCCAACCAAGACCTACTCCTTTCGCTGTCAGAAACCGATCAACACCTCTTTGCTCTTCGTTTGACGCCTCCATGTCACTATTTTCAATGCGACAGGCAGCGTTGGACGATTGATGCATGCTACTGCTCGCTTTGTATCGTCACGTGACGTGGACCCGTGCCATCTAGCGACAGGCCGTGACCGTCCACGCTCTGGTCGGAACTACACCTCGTTACACACGCCACGATTAGCCGATGTCGTCACCGGTTTGCGCATTACAGCCTCCGGATCGTTACTTTTTGAACGCACCTTATATGTACGTGTATACAAATTAGAACAACACAATATAATAATAAAATTAGAGCATGCACTTTAATTCGATAATGTAATACGGTTACTTGTCATACCGGAGATGGTGGCCGAAACTGTTGTTATCCCTCTCGGATGTCCACTCTCCACTGTCCCATTATAACAGCGATCATAACTAATACATGTAATTTTTTCCAGGAGTGTTATTTATTTTTGTAGATATATTACATACATTGTACCCCACCCAGTCTTAGGGCAAATTCGTGTTGACCGACTGAAGAGCTACAACTGACGGATTATCATAAAAGGAACTTACCTGAATTTAATGCCAAATTAAAAACTAGTTGTGAATACTCGGATACCAAAATTAGTTTTACACGAAGGTAAGTAGTTCCGTAAAAAACTAAATAGCTTATTTATATATATACTAGCAACCCGACCCGACTTCGGCCAGGAAGAGTTATGAATGCATTACGTGATAAGCGCTTTTTTTTAAATGTTAATGAACAACGACCAATATCCGTTTTACGTCTCGGCATGATGGGTTAAAATCACTGACTGGACTATTAATGATATTATCATGGAGATGCATGTGCAACAAATTCTTGTCAGACGTAATTTAAGAATGGCGAGGTGCATTAAACACAAATCCCCCTTCCGTCCAATCTTTAGTTGACTGTGAACTTTGCGGAACGAAAATTTCACAGGCGAAATGAACAAAAGCCGAGTTGCACTTCAAGGGAAACTGCAAACACAACCACTCTTCTCTAAAGTTTTTAACTCAACACGACTCGACAGTTTGCTGCTGGCTGTATCTGGGGCAATAGGTTCGCCTGCTAGCTAGGCTGTAACAGGGATGATAGACTCGCCCTTAACTAGCTCTTAAACCGTCGCCTCAGTAGTTGAATGGACATGGTTGGAAGAAATAATACGTAAAACACTTATAGTGGGCGATGTATTGATGTATGCTCGCGCGGACCTTTTTTGTATAACTTTCCATGCTGACCAATTCTTACAGTCATAATGTTTAGATATTTTTAACGGTTTGCCCAGCGTAAGCTTACAAAGCGCTCGGACGCCAGGTTTATTTTCGACTTTTCCACTGAAATCGTTACTGCTCGGCTTCCTTTGATGAAAAATAAATTATTTTCTACAGAAATCATCCTCAAGATATCTTTTACAGAATGGTGAAAACCGCATCAAAATCCATCAAGTGGTTCTCGAGTTTACCCGTAACATCCAAGAATCGGGGACTTTGTTTTATACTAAGTAGAGATTCTGTTGGTCTTTACCATTAAACATATTCTCCCTCTTAATAAAATAATTTTCCATGTGATGTACTAAATAGCTTCTAGTAGCCTACACGACCTACGTTGTAATAAAGTATAGAGTAGGGAAATCAAAACTCAATATACATAACTTGTAGTTATTATAGACAAAGTATAATCGTCTTTCTATGGTACTAGGTCAAAAGCTTTAATCGTTAATCACACCTCCAGCACTGGAAGATATGTGTCCAAAGTTACGACGAGGCTTTTAATGATAAAGAATTGTGCACTGGTGTAGCCCATCATACGAATTTTCTCTGCAAACACCTAAATAAGTTGCGTGAGACTCTTTTAAAAATAAGTTAGTAGAATTTGCAAGTGGTTCCATCTTGAATTTTTGAAAATAGTTGAACTTCATTACATGTATCTATACCAAGCTCGGAATAAAGATTCGCTGGGCCAAGTGTCATTGCACTCGGGTAATTAGATAGGCAGAAAGTGTATTGTAAATATTTAAAAATCACTTGGCCGGGAAGGAAGGAAGGGAGGAAGGAAGGGAGGAAATAAGGTAAGAAGGGAGGAAAGAAGGAAGGTAGGAAATAAAGAAGGAAAGAAGGAAGGGTGGAAAGACGGATGAAAGGGGGAAGGAAGAGAGGAAAGTAGGAAGGTAGGAAATTAAGGAGGAAAGAAGGAAGGAAGGAAAGAAGAAAGATAAGGGAGGAGGAAGGGAAGAAGGGAGGAAGAAAGAGAGGAAGGAAATACGGAATGAAGGGGGGAAGGAAGGAAGGAAAGAAGGAAGGAAGGAAAGAAGAAAGGAAGAGAGGAAGGGAGAAAGGAAGGAAAGAAGGCAGTAAGAGAGGAAGGAAGGAAGGAAGGAAAGAAGGAAGGAAGGGAGGAAGGAAAGGAGGAAGGAAGGGAGGAAGGAAGGAAAGAAGGAAGGAAAGAAGAGAGGAAGAGAGGAAGGAAGGAAGGAAGGAAGGGAGGAAAGAAAGAAGGAAGGAAGGAAGGGAGAAAGGAAGGAAGGGAGGAAGGAAGAAGGGAAGGAAGAGAGGAAGGAAGGAAAGAAGGAAGAAGGGAAGGAAGAGAGGAAAGAAGGAAAGAAGGAAGAAGGGAAGGAAGAGAGGAAGGAAGGTAAGAAGAAAGTCAGGTAAGAAGAAAGGAAGTGAGGAAGGAAGTAAAGAAGAGAGGAAGAGAGGAAGAAAGGAAAGAAGAAAGGAAGAGAGGAAGCAAGGTAAGAAGAGAGGAAGAGAGGAAGCAAGGTAAGAAGAGAGGAAGAGAGGAAGGAAGGAAAGAAGGAAGGAAGAAAAGAAGAAAGGAAGAGAGGAAGGAAGGTAAGAAGAAAGGAAGTGAGGAAGGAAGGAAAGAAGGAAGAAGGGAAGTAAGAGAGGAAGAAAGGTAAGAAGAAAGAAAGTGAGGAAGGAAGGAAAGAAGAAGGGAAGGAAGTGAGGAAGGAAGGAAGGAAGGAAGGAAGGAAGGATGGGAGGAAATAAGGAAGGAAGGTCTTAGATTTTACGTGACCGTTAATCTCGCGATCATAAGTCAAGGGTCCTCCATTTTTACGTGGAATCCAAACCAGACGTGACATCTCACCTTGAAGATTCCACGAGCATTACCGAGAATCAAACTTATTCTTCCATGGTGGGAGGCAAGCAACTTGACTGCTGCGCCATCACACACCTTTACCATGATATGGGTTGCATGGTGTCTGATCACTTTGGTACAGCTAATGGAAACCTTGCTATGAAATGTCCAGGTCATCTTCAGTTCCAACGTTAAATTGTTGTACCTTCATTTGAGGGGCTTGGACATCGTGGCCATTTAGCCCCGTGCACTTAGGTGTGTGTATATAGAATTTGTCTGATAAGGTGTGTTGTTTAGGCGTCTGAAGTAGTGTATGCATGTGTAATTCAGGTGAGGATTGGGAACCGTCCCGGCATTTGCCTGGATTAGAAGTGGGAAACCACGGAAGACACTTCCGGGATGGCCGAGATGGGAATCGATCCCACCACTTCTCATTTTTGTCTCACAAGGCTGAGTGTACCATGCTCCAGCCCTCAGACCATAATTAGATTTTTTTGGCGCGGCCGGGGATTGAACCTGGAACTCCGGGGCGACAGTCAAGAGCGCAAGCTGCTACACCGAGAGGTGGATCAACGTAGAATTAACTTGCTGGTCTAAACTCAGTGAACACTCACAAGCAAACTACGTGAACTTGAACTTCGCGATCTTGTTGGCACTTCCCACACATACTGCTTAGACCACAGGAAAAAACATTCTCAAATTCACACGGATTATGTCTTGAGTGGGCAAAGTTGTGAGGGATTAAACATGCAGTGTGGCTTAAGACTTAGAGTTCAGAGATGCTCACTGGGATTTCTTGTACACTCCAAATAAGCCGTCGGATTTTTTAAGAGCGCTAAAAATCCCTCAGTATGCCTTCCTTCGGAGGGGAAGTAAAGCCGGCAGTCCCATATCATAGATTTATGGCATGTTAAAGAACCTTCCACTAATTGCACCTGTGTGAAGCTAAATTGGATAGGTTAAGAATGTAAACAACGCTCTTAGGTTTCTACGTTCGTTGCCAAGAGCCGACTGTGGTGGCGTCTACTAGCTAAGTTCTGAACTTGGCCTAGTAGTCGTTGACGGTGGCGCTTGGCGGCAAAAGTAGCAACTATTTGAAAAATTCTAAGTTGCAGTACTTAAATTAAAAAACAGATAACACACACTATTACAGTCATCACAATTAACACCGGTTATCAGACATATTCTACACACACCCGAAGTACACGGGGCCATGGGCGCCCATAGGATTTTTTCCAGGGGGGGGCCAAGTAAATATTTTCGTTTCATTGCCTACCTGGCACCCCCCCCCCCCCTCCCCATCGCCGCCCCCCCCCCCCCCCCCACACACACAAAGTTTCATTTCTTACTTACTTCGTCTTCGTGATATTCATTATTTGAATGCTCTGAAACCATTGGCTACTTTGTGGCAAGTTTGGGAGGAATGTTTTCTTTGAGTTTTTGTCCGTTAACGTTCGCTTTTCTTCGTGATTCAACGTCGTAATGTTCAGTTCTTAAAAACAGGAAAAAACTAGTGGTATCGACAAAAATAAAAATCAAGTACCATAGTTCATTAAAATGGTATCGTTAATCCAGTTCGCCAACTTTCTAAATTACTGGATATATTTTCACATGATCCCAAATCACTGAGTTAAACTGTGGAAATATCCCAAGATCTGAATCAGACAATTATTTAAATAGCACTGTTTCCAAATACGGTAGGCTACGGTATCTAGTTTGTACTGGCCATTACAGCAGATCGTCACGTCTTTCCTCTTCTAAACAACCAATCGGAAATACTTCGCATTGCTCTTACTAGAATCATGAAACACTTGTAGTTTACGAACTGATAAACTCGAGCCTATGGTTTTAGTAAAAATTAGTTTTGTCAATAAAAAATATTTCGCCTGATTATTAATAACCACTAAATAAAATGGATAAAAACCACTATATCACTTACTTCTTACTACCATTATTCGCATTTTCGACTGAAACAAGAGGAATTGTGATACAGGAATGGTGATACGAACGTAAACAAACCACTTCATTCAATGTGTAATTGATCCTTATGCTCAAGCTTTTCTCTGTTTATGAAAATAATAGACGATAAAATAAAACTAACAGATATCGTACAATTCCGTTGAGTTTTATAAAATAACAAGTGATATATTTCGCCGTATTATTGTACCTGTGACGTAAAAAATATACTGTCTAACCAATCTAATACAAGTACTTTTTGAGTTTTTAAATTTATGTGTGTTAAGGCTATCCTTGAAGAGGGGAAAATTAACCTTTTTATATTCAATAACTGGCATTGTTGTAAATGTAAACAGGTTTAAACTTTATCCCTTGTACTTGACAGTGAGTGAAATTCTGGTTTATGTTATAACGTGTCATTAGGCGAGTGTGTATATGTAATGTTATTTCAGAGTACCGATAGCGTAGTTTTGAGATGAGTGCCCCGGAATATGAAACATGATACGTACGTGGTATTTCCCTGAAGGTAGTGTTGAAAATATCATAGGCCTACTAGGGATGGCTGCTGTCAGCGTCGGCAGTCAAATTTCGAATATTTAGGTAAGCAGTCGTCATCGTGGAGCTTAAATTGAGGTGCTCAACTACACAGATGGGCTTAAAGATCAAATTACTATAATCTGTCCTTTCTTAAAATGCATGCCACGATGGATTTACGTTGCTGCCCCCGACTTGGAATATGCAGATTTATTAAAGTTGTAACCTTCCCAGGTCACAAGGGATCGAACCCTTACTTTCGGGACGTACGATTTTCATAATGCCCACATACTTTTTTGATGCATTTTTGTGTTTTATAATTATGTAATGAAGTGTATAATATTATGTGATTTATTTCCGATTAATTTGTTTAGGTTTTAAGGGATTGTAATTGGCAGGATCTGAGTCTAGTTGTATGTGAATATTTTAACAGTGGAATAATCTTCAGTCAGAGAGTCTGGAATTGTGTGCAAGAACCAGGAAGTAGGCTTGTTGTCGCCTGGGGTTTTCTCTCGCAAGCTCAAGTGCATGATGACTCATGCAGGTAGGAGGCTTGGCAACCCTGTGCTAGGGGTGTGTCTAGGTTATTTTGAAGACCAAGAAGGCACTCCGTATATGGTAATGTTTTGTTTTGATTGGCTGGACCCGTGAGGGAAGCCAGGTAGGCCAGTGATTTGTGGAGGGGAGATGAATGTTATTAGGACTTGACGAAGCTGTGAGGGCGACTCATTCTTAGGACTCCGTGGGGATTAGTACTCATTCTTTGGACCGCGTGTAGGGCGGTGTACTCATCCTTTGGACTCCGTGTGGAGTGGTTCGTATTCTTGGTAAGACTCCGTGAGGGAGTGGAACTTTTATTTTGGACTTGTGTGTTTTTGGTGGAGAAGGAAGGTATTTCAGACGATCACAAGTTGGTGTTCGATGTGCAATTACTGAGTTGCTGGCTATACATTCTCAAGGGAATTATGAGCCTAGTTTCAAACAAATAGTCTAGATTGTTTGTCTCGAATCGCATGAAGTATTGTAAACTAAAGTATGTTTACCGAAATTCTGAGACCATAGCGGTGAATTGTTATACGACAAATACTAGTAAAATATGCTATGTATTAGTAAACTCAGGAGCGAACTAGACGCGATAATCCAACACATGGATTTAAAGCATCTTTGTATAATCAGATCCACGAAAGTAGATAAATCGTTGGATGCTGACCATCAAAGTAATAATGTACATAATATTCATAGTTGAGAGGCTTGCGTGTGAAATATATAGTAATTGTGCTGCGAGTAAGTAGGAGTGATTCTCTGGGAGCAACTAACCCTTGAATCAGAAGAGTTAAGTCGTCACAGCTGAAGTCAACGCCTGTAAGTACCAGTCATCATTATTTCCGAGGGTCATCAATATGTCATAAGTGTGCCTATGTGAATATGATAAGGAGTGTTAGATAGTCTGTACGACGAGGATCCTGCGAAGTGTATTTCATGTCTGGTATCAGAATATATTGTAAATTTTACCAGATCTATAGTGCTTTTATGTGTGAGGTAACCAGTGTGGTTAAGAGTGAATGTTTATTGCTGTTGCTCATACCGTACAGGTGTTTAACCCTCAAGCAACCCGTGAAGCCGAGCAGTTACAAAGTTTCCATAACATATGAGGCTGTTTCTTCGCCTGAGTGTGTATTTAACTATGAGTGGCATACACTATAAATATGCGTTTGCTAAAATTACAAATTTAAAAAAATAATACAAAGAATGTAGATTAAATTTTAACAGATATCATACACAACCAATGTGCAAAAACAATTATTTAAATACCGGTAACAAGTTTGGAATTTCCTCATTGGTACAATTTCACATTCAAGTCAGATCAACAGCAAGAACACCAAGGTGACTAAGGCGATCCTTTCATTTATGTCCTTAAATAATCAACAATCCCAAAGTATATTCTCTTGTGGAGCGCTTAGACTTAATCAACTTGACGTTTAATGACCAAGCAGTTTTGTACAGTTTTCCAGAAATTTTTCCGTCCCTAAAATCTGCCGCCTTAGCAGTTGCAAGTTTGTCCCCCCGTCAATACGGGTCTGAATATAGTAAATTATCCAATGTTGTAAGCACGACCTTACAGGACCAGTGTTTTACTAGTCAGCATAGAAAAGCTTATTTTAGCAGTTAAGAAACGCTATCGATGTTGCGATGTCTAAAAATATCTCCAGAACGTGCTTTTCATATCGACACTGCCGAAAAGTAGTAGTCAAAAGTAGTAGCCACTCAAGATAGTGATAGGGAAACATACGGTATTTAACACTAGGCATAACCGTATTGAAATTTGGCGCTTACCTAGATATTAGGCCCCTTTAAACATCAATTATCATCATCATCATCATCCATTGGTGACAGAGTGCATGGCATCATTAGAACCATATTTTTATTTAACAATTGTAAATACATATTACGTCAGCAACATTACAGAATTTTGTTATTGTAACAGTTGTCAGTTGACTATTTGTAACTTCCATTTATGAAATAAACTGGTGTGACAATGAACAATCTTATTTCAACATTCTCGGAAATCCAGGCCCCCTAAGGGCGCCCACGATATTAACCCATGCATGAGTACCAAATGGCCGAACAGACCCTCTTAAAGCTTGAATATTCTAAGAACAATTCTTAGTCAGCACCCACAAACTGTGAGTAATCAACATGCAAAATTTCAGTTTCATAGCCCTTGTGGTTACAAAGATACGATGATTAACGAGTGAGTACCTCCTTTTTGGATTATATATAATAAGGTAAGATTGCATTACTTACCTTTAAATTAAATATAAATGCATTCGTAGACCAAGTACACAAAATTAATAAATAATACTGTCGGCACACAGACACAGCCTAGGCGACCGTTCATAGTGAACACAATACACACGAATGGAATGTAGGCTATGCGCATATAAATTACAATATTCCCTTGTAATATTACTCAAGTGTCTAATTTAAAAGCGAAAGCACACCAGAACTATTGCATAACTGACATAATATGTAGGATTATTTTAACCTTCCGGTGGGTGCTACTGATCTTATCTCATATTCGTCAACATATTCGTCAACTACCTTACAGAAGTTACGTCTTTCCACATGACATTCAAGTCCATATCGGACAGTTTGTTAATAACCTTCTACACATTTGCTGTTGTTGCAAAAGTGATATGCGAGGCAGATTGCGCCTGATCGAGCACCATTAAGTAATAGACTATGTAGAGAACGAATGAGTGTTTCACTAATTGAAGCAAATCTATTCTTCAGCACATATTGTAATTTTTAAAATGCAGGTTTCTGAGGTGTGTCAGACAGGCTTAATGCGCCCACTGCCACTATACAGTATTTAATGTTTGGCCTGTCAGAATGTTAAATATCTTAAGTATTTATATTTAGTACAAATTAATTAGAATACTGTAAGCACTTTTGCAAAAAAAAAAAAAGTTTGTTCTCAGTCTGATTTTCATATCGTTTTATTTTTCAAGAATCCAGGGGGGGGGCCATGGCCCCCCCCTGCCCCCCCGTATGGGCGCCCATGCACGGGGCTACATGACCGCGTTGTCGCAGCCCCTAAACTTAAGAACCAACTAACACTCCAAATAATTGTTCAATCAATCAATCTGCATTCCCCTAAGTGCATTTCAAAGAATTGCTATCGGAAGCCATTTATAGTAATAACAACTGTCAGTGATTGTGTAAAAACTCACAACTTATGGATTGTGTGATGTCTCGAATGTTCCTGGTATTTCGACATTGTGTTCTGATGTTTGGTATTTTAACAGCAGTTCAATTAATTGTTGTTGTTGTTGTTGTTGTTGTTGTTGTTGTTAATATTCTAGGGACTTTGCGACATCGTGGTCATGTAGCCCCGTGTAATTAGGTGTGTGTGTAGAATTTGTCTGATAACCTGTGACACTGTGATGCCTGTACAGTGGCGGATCCTGGCATTGCGGGGCCCTGAGCGATATGATAAGGTGGGGCCCACAACAATTGGAAATAAAAAATATGAAATCAAATGGAAAATAGTTTGGTAATAATAATAAAATAAAGAATAGTTACAATATTTTGAATACACTACAGTACATTTTTTTTAATAATATGAAAGAAACCTTTAAGTCCCCTTGAAGAAGATTATGTAAACTAAGAAATATTAAAATATTACTTTGCGACCTTTTTCCCGGCTGAAGTCTTCTATTATTTCACTGAAATCTAAACTTGCTAAACGGTCACGGGAGGTCATAGCTGTACTGAAAAAAGGAATAGGCCAATGATTTATAAATTAGTTTGAAAAGTGTAATTAATTAATTAATGAATTAATTAATTAATCAAATTTTAAAAAATCCATGGCGCGGGGCCCTCCGAACCGTGGGGCCCTGGGTGGTCGCTCTCCTCGCCCTCCCCTAGATCCGCCCCTGTGCCTGTACTAGTGTGTGTATTTGTAATTATATATGAATTGCAGCCGAATGGCCGGCCATAGCAGGGTACTTTGATTGAACGCCCGTGGGCTCCCATCAAGGTGAATTTCAAGTAGTTCCAACTTTGGCTACCAGATGCTACTGTCACTATCTCCTAGCGGCAAACGTTGGAACTTGATAGAGCGCTTCTAACCAGCCAAATATAACCTACAAATTTGGCTACACACTGTCAATTGTAGTGGTAGGTTCTTTTAGATGGGCCAGCCGGCTTTACTTCCCCTCCGAAGGAAGGCACACTGAAGGATTTTAACGCTCTTAACAATCCGACGACTTTGACCGGATTTGAATCCGCGATCTTGGGCATAGCAGTTCCGCACTGCCACCGTAGACGCTTGTGTATTAGTAATTGAGGTGGGATTGGTGTAGGAAGCGACCGTGGCCTTAAGTTAGGTACCATCCCGACATTTGCCTGGATTGAAAGTGGGGAACCACGGAAAACCAGGATGGCTCAGGTAAGAATCGAACCCACCTCCTCTGAAGTTTCGCCTCACGAGGATGAGTATACCCCCGTTCCGGTTCTCAGAACAGAATTAAATTTCTTTGCAGAGCCGAGAATCGAATCCGGGCCTTCGCGGTGACAGCCAAGAATTCTAGCCGCTACGCAACGAGACGGGAAGTTCGATTAGTGCAGAAAGCCATAAAACATGCGTGGTATGCACTTTAAACAACCACCTTAGGCCCTCTCACCATAACTTGACTGTTGAGGTAAATACATGTGACACGGAAGCTCAAAACACACCTATTATTGACCGCTACGTTTCCAGCGTAAAAATAAACTCGTACAATTCACCATCATTAAAGGTAACTTAGTTAATTAGGTGACGAAATACCACCTTATATATATATATTGTTGCCTAACTCATTGCTCGTCAGCTCAACTGCCTGCTGGGTGACACGGAGCTGACCAGCCTTGGGCAGCCGAACGAATGTCCTGTGCGAGAGAATGTGTGGATAAGTGACACAGTGTGAGATAGTGGGATCTGTTTTGGTGCTCCTGCCTGAAGTCCACCGGTAGCTGAGGTGTTCTAAAATTGATTAAGATTGGGGAATTTGCGATCACAAGGCTCCCTTGTCACTGTAGGTAAGGTTGAATGTTGACAGGAACATGTGGCTGATGTATGGGAATTTAGGACAAATTGTGTTGGGAGAAGTTACTACTGCTCTAAATGATGCTGTAGATAGTGGTTTCAATTTTTTGATTCCATTTTTCGTCAAAATTAAGTATTAAGCATTGAGTGATAAATCAAAATATTAAGGCTTAAATTGAGTTTTACAGGAAACACGTTTTTGTGTGAATGGTGAGAATGTTAACTTGTTGTGCATGAATGATTTAAAATTTACTTGTTTTGCATGAATCGTATGGAGTTAACTTACTTTGTATGAATGGTGTGGAGTGAACTTGTTATGCATGAATGGAATGGAGTTAACTTGTTTTGCATGAATGGTATGGAGTTAACTTGTTTTGCATGAATGGTGTGGAGTTAACTTCTTTTGCATGAATGGTGTGGATTTAACTTGTTTATGTTCGACGATGTCGAAATGAAAATATTATATGTCAGAAAACTGTGTCGTAATGAGGATCATTATAACACTATTTTTCACTATGAAAGAGTTTCTCCCACCAATCAGAGCTCAAGAAACAGTTGTGTGACCAATTAGGTAAGAACAGCATCGCATCTGCGCTGACTTCCACGGCCTCCTATTTAAAATGTCACTGCGTGGCTAGTGTCCTAGTGGGGAATTTGAGGAGGCCATGGTCAAATACAAGGTATTCTCTGCGTCCCATGCGCTCTGTTCAATACATAAAACTGGCGAAATCTCGACAGATATTTATGAAAATTTATGTTCGAACATAAAATAGTTATAATTATCGTCGAACATAAACAGTCGTAAGCAACTCGCCTATAATGGTAATTAAGACACTCGTATGGAAATTATAAAACTCGCTTCGCTCGTTTTATAAACATACTCGTGTCTTAATTATTGCCATTATAGGCTCGTAGCATAATGTACTATTTGCATGCCAAGTGTGGAATTATCTTGTTTTGCATGAATGGTGTAGAGTTCACTTGTTTTGCACGAATCTTATGGACTTAACTTGTTTTGCATGAATCGTTAACAACAACGGCAGCAGCTTTATCTTGTGCTGTGATATTCCAAGAGAGTTCACTCATCTGATCTCAGAGCTTCTTGATATACAACGCTTCTGCCGTGCTGGGTGCTGCACAGATGAGGTTGCTGCCCCTCCTAAGGCTGGTGGGTTCATTTATCGACTTGGTTGACTGTTCGGCCAGCTTCATTCAATCTTAATTTGATAACCAGAGCAAAGGAATTAGCAATTCTGAGCCTCTCTCGTCCTGAAACATTTATTGGTGGAGTTGACTGACTTTGGGGCATGCCATATCTCGGTCATCAGCTCAGCGTGTGAATGGTAGGCTATATATCTGATAGTCTGTGTTATTGTGGTGACTGAGGAAGTGTAGGTACATTGTAGTCATTAGGATCTTCGATTGGGGTAGGTGTTCTGGGACTTAAAATACGGTAGCATCCCAGCATTTGTTTGGAGTTAATGGAAGATCCTAGGGAAAACCATAGTCCCCATTGAAGTCCTGAAGTCGTGACATTTATTTGTTGACCCAATATCATAGGAGCTTTTTAGAATTTAATTTCTTATTTCTCCTTATGGTATAGTGTTGACATTTGAATTTCGAAGGAAAATGTGTCCTGGATATCAGTCGAGGCTTGCTTTAGTCAAAATACTGATTTCCATCAAAATATTTACCGATTTTCTTGCGTTACGATAGAAGAAAACGGCACTGAATTTTATGACACGATAAATAAGTCCCAAAACGTGTAACATACCGGTACTCAATTTGGTGTACAAATTCAAATGGGCGAACAGAGAAACGTTATTGTTTTAATAGATTGCAATGGCAACGATGGAGTGAAGGTTTGAAACCCCATTTCCAAGTGCCTATTTTATGTTTAATAACGCCTAACTTAATTAATTAATAAATCAATTTCAGTCGCCTTAATACCATTACTGGGAACGAAATATCTTCGATCCTAATCGTAAAGAAATAGCATCAGTATTCACGAAGTGTTATATTGCTTCCTCCAATATCCGCTCGATAGCAGCACAATAGAACGCTGACGCCAGATTGTGCTGCACTCTGGCGACTGGTAAAGCAACCAGGTCCATATGCGGTAAGATTGTGCTGCACTCTGGCGACAGGTACAGGAACCACGTCCATATGCCGTATTAGAAGTAAAACGGGTTGTTCAATCAGATTTGTCGCAGGACTGCGCGATATTGGATTTCGCTTTATTCGCACACTATGAATCATATAGCTTACTGTAATTTAACTTACACTGGATAGATGCGCAATTATTGATTTCCAAACATGGCGAGTCAATGCAGGTTGCTTTATTCCTCTTGTATATTATTGGGAAGGAATGTCCACTGTTACTCGACATAAAACACACCGACATAACCTTCAAAATGCAAAATGTCGTGTAAATCTTCGTTCCCTTAAAGTATACTGTGATTATATCAGAAATAATAATAATAATAATAATTAAACCTGAGGTGCTTTATGCTAGCGAGACATTGACGTTACACACAAAGGGCGACTTGGAAAAAATCCTCACAGAGGAAAGAAAAATAATAAGGAAAATAATTGGACCAAAGCACACAGATGAAGGATACAGGCTTCACTCCAGAGACACCACAGAGAAATTGTCCAACCTCGCAGCAGACATCAGAAAGAGGCGACTAAAATTTTACGGCCACATGAGCAGACTCCACAAACCAGACTCACCAACAAAATTCTTAGATACATACAGCAGCTCAAGATTACTACACCCTGGATGACGCAAGTCAAAATTGATCTAGTAAAAGCACAGATCGACCCAGAAGACGTCATAGACAAAAGCGTATTTCGACAGAAAGTATACAAGTGGGAAGTGTTGTCAGAGAGAGCAGCCCCTACAGCCCAAAGACCAAAGTGGACCGAAGAAAGGAAGAGGGCCTTTTGTGCACGAATGAAAGAGTACTGGAAAGACAGGAAGAACAAAAAGTCATAATTACTTCACGTGGTCTAATAGGCCTGTAACGTGTAAAATTAAATAAATAAATAAATAAATAAATACATAAATAAATAATAATAATGAAATGAAAATCCACAGCCTGTTTCCAGTCTCCGACAGGGTCAGGAATGGATTGAATGAAGCCCCCATCTAGCGGCGAGGATATGGGCTGTGCCGGCTGCCGAGGCCTGACGCACTCCCCGGGGGGCAATGATTAAACGAATGCCAGATGAAATGAAATGATAGTGGAGAGTGTTGCTGGAATGAAATTTTGACAGGGAAAACCGGAGTACCCGGAGAAAAACCTGTCTGCCTCCGTTTTGTCCAGCACAGATCTCACATGGAGTGACCGGGATTTGAACCACGGATCCAGCGGTGAGAGGCCGGCGTGCTGCCGCCTAAGCCACGGAGGCTTCAAATAAATAATGTCTAGCGCTTATTATTTTCGCTTCTATGGGGTTGGAGATGACGTGCGAGGAATATCTGTGTGGCTGCCCTAGATTGGGCGCTAATGAACGTGTTGATTTACTGAGAAATCAATCCTCACCTAGAAAGTCGCTAAAGTAGGCGATATATCTCCTATTGAACCAATATCAAAATGAATAAAAGCTAAAATAGTTTATGGTACGGTAACATTTACACAATATGATGTAAAATATCATCGTTGATCGGTTAAGAACGTTATCTTATTTAGAAAACAACTTATCTACTGTCTAGTGTTTACTATGTGCGCACTTCATCCGGTAAAATTGATTCGGAGAGATGTTAACAGGAGGGTTAACTTGAATTCTGAAGACAGATTTATGAAAAATATTTAACGAGTGTGTGGAATTAGGCAAAAGAAAAGTACCGTAAATTAAAACTCAAATTAAAGAAACTTCTTGATGCAAATTGTAAACAATTTTCCTCCTCAATAACCGGCACATTAATTACTTACCAATCAAGGATTAGACGCGGTTTATCACTCTCTCTTTGCTACAACGAAGAAACGTCGCAGACAACTTTTAGACAAAGGAGTATTCGTCGTCATTACACAAGAGACGCCCACGCCTTTAGCAAATTATTTTCTCTTGGTCACAGGTGGAGATCTGGTTGGAGGTTAGGGATGCACTGTCCGTTCCGCTATCTTAAGTTAGAGAGAAGTACAGCACCCTTTCTAGAACTTGTTAGGTGGACTTCACTTCAGGGATCAGTCCCATCCATCACTGAAGAAAAAAGATGACAGGAAGGATGAGGCTATCGAGAAAACGAATATACACAGCATGGAAGTAGAAAATGAAGGAAAAGAAAGGTTGGAAATGAATAAGCGATGACCAAGAAAGGTCAGACAGGAGAGATGAAAGAGTAGCATGACACAAACGGAAACGATGTCGATTAAGCGACCCATAGACGGTCAATATTATTGTACAATATACAGTAGATTGCACCATATTTTGACGGTTACCCCTAGACGTGCAATAATTTCGTGTGCGCAATAACTTGAATCGTGTGAAGGCAATATTGAAGGTTGTGCAATATTTTGCGCAAACACGAGCACAGACGTACAACCTCAATGGCAGTATATTGTGCAACCTCCACACAACGGCGAAATCAGTCTCCGCCAGAGTTTCATGTTTCGTCTCCTGAGTTATGTCAATCGTGCTGATGGAAGAAGTAGGTGTTTCTTGACCAGCAAGGAACTTCATTTCCTCGGAATACCATAGCACAGGTTCAACATAGTCCGCACCGGCACCACTTCTCTCAGCATCGCGAATACGTTTCAATTCTTTGCGGAAGTTGGTACGCAAATATATATATACATATATATATTACCACATGTTGTTTGTCCGCGTCTGGGTATTGTTCGCGGTATTTTTCTAAGAGCACATCATACTGCTCCCCCTTTTTGGCACGATTACTGTAATCCTTGCACTTCACATCCCAAAGAGTCGAAAGGCCAGGATACACTTAACAAATTCTAAAATAAATTGCTTTTCTGCATTCTTGTCCACCATGACGACCCGAACTCGACCACTTATGGATACCAACTGGCGGGACATTGCGCAATACTGCCAACAGACGGCGCAATATGTTCCCGTTAGCACAAAATATTTTCAGCTTTTTGAAAATCACGCAATATATTGTACAACCTTTCAATATCGTCTACACACGGTCAATTATATTGCACAACCCGAAATATTGCGCAATAATATTGACCGTCTATGGGCCGCTTTAAGCTCCCTGTCCATTGCTCAACGTCCCCTTTCACCAGTGGTGAGCATCAATAGCAGTTGCCTTAGTTTTAGACCCAAAACACACTGCTCCGTTCTTTAAAATAAGAGTGTTTTTCACACATTTCATACACAAAAAGTAAACGGGATGGATGACCACGATGTTCCGATCCCCCAATTGAAGAAATAACTACATTAATATCCGGACTGTCAGGGGAGAGGGTAGTGCAGTGGCCAAGCTGCTTGCCTGTCACCAAGGCGGACCGGGCTCAATTCCCGCCCAATGCACGTGAAATTTCGAAGTGAAGTATTACATCCTGTGGTTCGGATTCGGATTCCACGTAAAAATGGAGGTCCCGTGGCTCATGATCGCAGGATTAACGGTTACGTAAAACTACCAACTTCGCATTGCCTATTGTCGATACGATACTGTATACAATATTATAAATTAATAACGATTTATTGGTTTTACGTCCATTTTAACTACTGTAGCTTTTTGAGTCACCGGGATGCCGGAAGTTTGCCCCGAAGGGGATCTTTAACGTAAATCTACTGACACGGCTCCCTCGCATTTGAGCACCCTCGAAAGCCAACTGCATGCGCCGGGATTCGATCCTGCAACTTTGGGAACAGCAGGCGAGAACGTTACCCCTGAGCCACGCAGCAAGTCCGTGGTGTACCGGCTAGCATTCTTGGCTGTCGTCCCGGAGGTCCGGGTTTGATTTCCAGCACTGACAAAAGCAATCCTGGTCTGAGGGCTTGAATGGGGTACACTCAGCCCCATGTGGAAAAACTTAGAAGAGATGGGTTCGAGTTTCACCTCAGCCATCCTAGAAGTGGTCTTTCGTGGTTTACGCATTTCTACTCCAGAAGAATGCCGGGATGGTTTCTAACTTAAGGCCACGGCCGCCTCCGTCACAATCCTTGCCTCAATTGCAAATATAAGGTGCGTTCAAAAAGTAACGAGCCGGAGGCTGGAATGCGCAAACCGGAGACTACATCGGCTAATCGTGGCGTGTGTAACGAGGTGTGGTTCCAACCAGAGCGTGGAAGGTCACAGCCCGTCGCTAGAGGGCACGCGTGCACGTCACGTGACGATACAAAGTGAGCAGCAGCATGCATCAATCGTCCAACGCTGCCAGTCGCATTGCAAACAGTGACATGGAGGCGTCAACCGAAGAGCAAAGAGGTGTTGTTCGGTTTCTGACAGCGGAAAGAGTAGGGGGAACGGACATTCATCGCCGAATGTCACAAGTGTACGGCGAACACTGCATGTCCCTTGCAAGGGTCAAGGCGTGGCACAAGCGCTTCAGGGAAGGACGGGTGTCGTTATCCGATGATGCCCGGTCTGGGGCACCCCCCTGCATTACCGATGACAACGTCCTGCTGGTTGATGCACTCATTACCCAGGACCGCCGAGTGACAGTGAAGGCCATAGCCGCCGTGGTCGCTCCACGACAATGCACGACCTCATACGGCCAATACAGTCGCGGCACTCCTGCAGAAATTCAAATGGGTGGTTCTCGGCCACCCTCCATACAGTACAGACCTCTCTCCCTGTGATTACGCCATGTTTGGTCCCTTGAAAAGGGCTCTGCGGGGCCAACGATTCACCTCGGACGTCGACGTCCAGCTGTACGTGCGGTACTGGTTCACATCGCAGCCCAGGGAATTTTATGAGACAGCCATTCACCGCCTCGTGTCACAGTGGGACAAGTGCCTCAACAGCCAGGGCCAATACTTCTATCATACAGGTACTGGTTTCTGTAATTATGCCTCCGGCTCGTTACTTTTTGAACGCACCTTATACACACACTCCTTAAGACACCACAATAACACATGTTATCAGATAACATTCTACACAAACCCAAATGCATAGGGCTACTTGACCACGATGTCGCAAAGCCGCTAATTGAAACAACAACAATAATAAATGCGTCTGATTTAATAATGATGATAATATTAATAATACAATTAATAATAATACATTAATATTCCTATTCGTTTGGAAAGGAAATCAGCTGTGTCAGTCACCAAATGTGAGATGCGGTGTCATTTACGAGCGAGGTAACATCGTTCGACTCGGAGTGGAGTGTCTTATTTCCGCCCTTCACAAATCTGACTTCCTAAGCTGGAAATCAAACCCACGACCTTGCTATGATGAGTCGGATACCCTAGTACTGATCCTCTGAGGAATCTATCTCTATAAATAGAACAATAATAGACCTATCTGTTTATTTCCTTAGTTTATATCTGGAAAAATGTGTTCCCATGATCGGCCTCGATTCAGGTTTAGGATCTACTGTACTTTGTTTCGCGATGTCTTCATAGTACATTATGCAACGTGCCTATAATGGCAATAATTAAGACACGAGTATGTTTATAAAACGAGTGTAAGCGAGTTTTATAATTTTCATACGAGTGTCTTCATTACCATTATAGGCGAGTTGCACGCGACTGTTTATGTTCGACGATAATTATAACTTTATTATATGTTTTAAACAAGAGTTTAGTGCTTTTCAGTCGGTCAACACGAATGTACCCAAAAGAGATGGGTTATGCCCTAATCCTGAAATAAATTACATGAGATTAATAAACACTAGGATGACCAGTTTCGATCGTCAAGCGATCATCATCAGATCCATTACACTTAGGCTACAAAATCTATGTTTGAAATACAGGTGAAAATATTTACAATATGTACAATTATTTAGTTGCAGTATTGGTACTGCAACTGTCAGTGTATGCTAAATGTTTTAACATAAATATTCATAAATATCTGTGGGATTCAGTTAGTGAACAGGGCGCGCTGGCTTTGCTGACTGAACAGAGCGCATACGTGGGTCAAGGCACACCAAAAGCAGAGACCATTCACTTTGCTTGCCAACACAGGAATATGTTGGATTTTGAGCGCATGCGCGAAGGCATCCTTACCTAATTGGTCGCACAACTGTTTCTTGAGCTCTGATTGGTGGGAGAAACTGTTTCATAATGAAAAATAGTGTTATAATGAGCCTCATTATGATACAGTTTTCCGACACATAATGTTTACATTTCGACATCGTCGAACGTAAATTAATCTTTCTTGATGCAGGGTTCACGATTAGATAATGTAAATTCAAAATGATTTGGATATTAATTTTATATATTTCATGGTCATTAGGATGCACTCGGGAGTATGGAAATTGCGATGTCATGAAGCAGGTGTCAAATCGGGATGCCATTTAAGAGAGGCACAAAGCGGGGTATGACATGAAAATGATTTGAAATGCATCAGCAGTCGTGCATGCCTGGGCACATAGCACATATACGGTCATGTGTGCGTATGAATACAGAGCCCTTGCGTAACCAGACACATTGTGTATTGTCATATACGGCCTGCAAACTGTTGTATTCGAGTCACTACGTTTCTTCCCCGACAAAGGGCACAGTACAAAGCAAACTGCATAAAGGGGGAGATCACCCAATACATATTTAAAGGAAACTTTCTGGCTAATTAGGCAAGTCATCCCAACGCAGTGAAACTTAGAACAGCAAATCTTTGTTTTGAGCTTAATCTTGAAATTGCAAAATAAATGAATAAACCACACAATTTTAGAGATATAGGCTAATATGAAATTTGGTAATAAAGTAGAACATTTAAGAAACTATGAATCCCCAAAGAAAAGTACAGTTACTCCATATTTTCAAGAAGGCGGCTAGGCATATTTTTTAAATATATAAATTAGTAACTCAAAAAAAATTACAGTCAGTCTGAAAGACTAGACTTTATGTCATTTCAAATGACGCATGCTACAAATGCTACACATGTTAGAAAGCCCCAGGACTCTTTCAACAGACTCCATTACCCATTAATATAAGCTTCCCGCGCGGGCACCTCTTTAAGGGCCACCCTGTATTTGAGTCTGACATCTTTTACAACTCTTAAAGGGTCACCCATTATTTGAATCTGATATCTTAGAAACCTCTTTAAGGGTCACCCTGTATTTGAATTGAATCTAACCTACTGTACACCTCGTTAAGTGTCATCCTGTATTTTGCTCTGACATCCTGCACACCTCTTTAGGAGACACCCTGTATTCTTATCTGGCATCTTGTATATCTCTTTAGAAGTCACCCTGTATTCTTGTGTGACATCTTGTACACCTCTTTAGGAGTCACCCTGTATTCTTGTCTGACATTTTGTACACCTCTTTATGAGTCACCCTGTATTCTCGTCTGACATCTTGTGCACCTCTTTAGGAGTCACCCTGTATTCTTCTCCGCCATCTTGTACACCTCTTTATGAGTCACCTTGTATTCTTATCTGGCATCTTGTATATCTCTTTAGGAGTCACCCTGTATTGTTATCTGGCATCTTGTACACCTCTTTAGGAGTCACCCTGTATTCTTATCTTACGTCTTGTATATCTCTTTAGGAGTCACCCTGTATTCTTATCTGGCATCTTGTACACCTCTTTAGGAGTCACCCTGTATTCTTATATGACGTCTTGTATATCTCTTTAAGAGTCACCCTGTATTCTTGTGTGACATCCTGTACACCTCTTTATGAGCCACCCTGTATTCCTGTCTGACACTGTATACGCCTCTTTAGGAGTCACCCTGTATTTTTATCTGGCATCTTGTATATCTCTTTAGGAGTCACCCTGTATTCTTATCTGACGTCTTGTATATCTCTTTAGGAGTCACCCTGTATTCTTGTGTGACATCTTGTACACCTCTTTAGGAGTCACCCTGTATTCCTGTCTGACATCGTGTACACCTCTTTAGGAGTCACCCTGTAATCCTATCTGACGTCTTGTATATCTCTTTAGGAGTCACCCTGTATTCTTGTCTGACATCTTGTACACCTCGTTAAGGGTCATCCTGTATTCTTAGCTGACATCGTGTACATCTCTTTAGGAGTCACCCTGTATTCCTGTCCGACATCTTGCACACCTCTTTAGGAGTCACCCTGTTTTCCTGTCAGACGTCACGTACTCGCCGTCTCCCAGGAGTAAACTCAGACTCGGTGCATATGCACTGAACAACATGATGACGTCATACACGCCGTAACCGTAACCGTAACGCATAACGTTGGACCCAAGCATAACGATGAAGTCGACAAGATCATTTGAAATGATAACAAGAGGTTCCGTGACGAACTAAAGAGCCTACTTTTCTTAAAATTTAAGATCTATGCCAATGATTGATCTACAGTATATGGATCTATCTAGAATAATGACGAAATTAAGTTGGTAATATCGAAATTTCTAATTAGTTCGAAATACTGTATACCTGGCATAATGTAGCCTAATAGAGAACTACAGTTGTCAGCCCTGATGACTGAATATATTCTTAGTTCCATCTCTTAAGGTACAGAATACAAAATTTGGTTGAAGTCCAATGGATAGCATGGACGTTACATGCAGTTAAACATTGGATCTAACAGCGCGCGTAAAATCATGTTGGCAACAATGACATACATGTATTGGTCAGAAATAATCTGAAATAAAATGATCTATTGTTGTGTCAATTGTGAATGAAATCCATTAGTTAGTATGGAAGTTACATGCATTTTAAAATGGGATCTATCAGCAGGCTTAGAATCATGTTGGCAGCACTGACGTATATTAGTTACTCCAAATTAATCTAGAATGCCAGGTACTATACGTGTGCAAAGTTTAGAGCTATTGGCTTGCATACTTTCTGATATATTGATATTCGGGTAACAAAAATAGAGACAGTATTTATTAACAGTTGGCAGCCCTGGTTACTATTAAGAACCGGCATATACATATCTGTTATGGTACACATAGCACACACGAAATTTGGTTGAAATCCAAATGATAGTATAGAAGTTACATGTATTTAAAGTTGGACCTCTCAGCAGGCTTAGAATCATGTTGGTAGCACTGACGTGTATAAGCTACTCCAAATTAATATAGAATGTCAGGTACTATACGTGTGCATAGTTTAAAGCTGTCGGCTTGCATACTTTCTGACATATTGGTATTTGGATAAAATAAATTGAGAGCATTTATTAACAGTTGGCAGCCCTGGTGGATCTTAAGAATACGTTCAGTCATGTCTGTTTATGTACACATAGCACATACGAAATTTGGTTGAAATCCAATTGATAGTGTAGAAGTTATATGCATTTAAAATTTGGACCTATCAGCAGGCGTATATTCATTTTCGCAACACTGCGATGTATGGCCTCCTGGAAATTAAACTGCAATATTATTATCTATACGTGTGCCAAATTTGAAATAGCTCCTATTCATACCTTCCATGATATCCAACATGGAGCTCAAATTTCAATTGCGATTTTTCAGCAGTTGGTAGCACTGACATCATTTTCAAATATGGGCGTGAGATATTCAGGTATAGATCTTTACTCCTACCAAATTTTGTTTCGATTGCTGCAGCCGTTTAGGAGTTGATAGGGGGGGGGGGGACGCACACACAGCCCGACAGACAGACAGACAGACAGAAGGACAGACAGACAGACAGACAGACAGACAGACACACACACATTTGACCGATCTCATAAGTCTACTTTTTCCTCATTTTTGCAAAATGTGAAAAGTAGCCTAAAAATAATTGCCCAATTAAGGCAAAACATGGTAGGAGAGGAGTATTACAGGAGATTTCATTAGCGCCAGTGATAAATTTATCACGGTGAATAGAGCCGAAATTTCATAATTTAAAAATAAGTAACTTTCTATGTTTCAGAACTACAAAAAACGAAAACTGGTGATAAGGTAAAAACCCATATGGAGTATCGTATGCCCAAAGCAAAATAACAGCGACTTAAATTTTGAAGGTGGCAGCTGGGCGTAATATTAAAACGTCATATCGAATCATTCTGACTGTAATTGCGCAAATAAAATGAAACTTATTAAGAAGGAAGTATCACACAAGAGACCTTGCTGAAATAAGCGATATGAATAACATACTGAATACAACGCATGGGGGCTATCTTGAAAATATAGAATATGATAATGAATAACTCACAGTATTTTAAGACACACGAACGAAAATATTTGTAGTAATTTAGAACCGTGTAAGTGGCTTCCTATGACCAAGTCCAAAGAACAACGGCTCCATACGTTCACGATGGTGGCTGGGTGTATTCTTAAGGCTTGAATATATTTAACTCACGATATAATTGCACAATTAACGTGAAATTTAGTGAGAAAGGAGAACGTTACTGAAAGCCTCGCTACCATCATTCATAGGAATATCACACCGAATAGAGCACACAGCGGCCATCTTGAAATTATAAAATATACAAACAAATGACTCTATATTTTAAAGATGCATTAACTAAAATTAGTATTAAAATTGTTATGTAGTCGCCTCCGTAGCGTAGCGGTCAGCATGGTTAGCTGCCGCCCCGGAGGTCCTGGGTTCGATTCCCGGCTCTGCCACGAAATTTGAAAAAGTGATATGAGGACTGGAACGGGGTCTACTCAGCCTCGGGTGTTCCAAATGAGTAGAGGGGGTTCGATTCCCACCTCAGCCATCCTCGAAGTGGTTTTCCGTGGTTTCCCGATTCGTCTTCGGGCAAATGCCGGGATGGTACCTTCTTCAAGGCCACGGCCGCCTCCTTCCCTCTTCCTTGCCTATCCATCCTGCCCTTTCATTACCATGCCTCATGAGGCCCCTGTTCGCTTTGCAGGTGAGGCCGCCTGGGCGAGGTGCTGATCACACCTCATCAGTTGTATCCCCTCTGATCAGATGTACTCAGCTCTAGGACACTGTCTGGAATGGCGGTAGAGGTGAGTTCCCTCGCTGAGTCCGTGGGTTCCACCAAGCTGGAGGGTAAACGACTAAGAAAAAGAAAAAAAAAGAAATTGTTATGTATATGGGCAATAAGAGAGTCTTGTCATATAGCAGGCAAGAACGTTACCGCTGAGGCACGCAGCCAGACACCCAGTTCTTAAGGATCAGTACTTCTTGTATTCGTCACTTCTGGGGTCCACCTCCACCGTAACGCATATCGTTAGACCCAAGCATAACGACGAAGTCGACAAGATCATTTGAAATGATAAAACAATATCGCCTAACCCGTATTCGTTAGTTTCACGGCATTGTTCGTAAGCAGCCTTTCTAACAAGTGTAGCATTTGTAGCATGCGTCATTTGAAATGATATGAAGTCTAGTCCTTCAGACTGACTGTATCTTTTTATAGAGTGGTTTACATTACGAGTAATACCGACAGCGGTAGCTACGCTAGCTAAAGCGCAGCGTTAGGTCATGGGGCCAAGATCTCTGCTGAGTCAGTAGGCGCGTGGGTTCGAGCCCCACCGTCGGCCGTCCTTGAAATCGTTTTGCGTGGTTTATCCATTTTCAACACCAGGCAATTGCTGGGACGGTACCTTCTGACAGGCCACGGCCGCTTTCTTCCACATCTCTGCCCAGTTTCATTCAACTTCATCCATTTCATGTCTCATCCCGGTGCGCTGGTCGCCCACGGGCGTCGACTATAAAGACCTGTACTGCGCCTCTCAGGAGGCCACACGACAAAAAAAAGCGAGTAATTTAAATGACAACTCAAATACCCACACCCTAGACAAGATCTCAGGCCAGCAAGAGACTGAGCACTCAGTTTTATATTCACACCCACTGACCGTGGGCTATGCCGGTCGGTATCTCTTGTCCGAGTATTAGTTAGCGCTAGGATTCGTACCTTCGATTTTTGTACAGTACTTGCTACAGCTCCCATCTTGGTCATCAGTTCCCTGTACTTGGGTGTGTTGATGTAATTTTACGGATAACCTATGTTTTTGTGGCGACTGTAGTAGTGCATGAGACTGTAATTATTAGGGGCAGTAATGGCGTAGGTGCCCCAGGACATGAAATATGGTAGGCTACTATCCACGCATTTTTCAGGAGGTAGTGGGTTCGATTCACACCTGAGACAAATGACGGGTTTTCCGTGGTTTCCCACTTCTACTCCAGACGAATGGTTCCTATATTAAGACAACGGCCTCCTTCCCAATCCTTACTTGAATTTCAAATACACACACTACTACATACACCACAATAACATAGGTCTTCAGACAGATTCCATGCACACCCAAGTACACGGGGCTAAGTGACCACGATGTCCAAGCTCCTTAAAGAAACAACGACATTTCATTTTTGATGCCGCATGAATCTATAATCGTTATTTAGGTTTTTGAACAAAAGTCGAAGGTAATATTGGTAATAGGCGAACTCATCACGAAATAAATGCGATAATATCCTATGTACTCATCGGACGATAAAGCCCGTTATCATCCCCAGGAAATCTTTCAAGCCGAAGCTAAACACGTCAAATATCTCGCCCATTAGATAGGGAAACAACTTATATTTTGTACCAGCTCGAAGCCTCATTAATTGCGGATATTTTCAGAACAGAACTTTAGAATCACTTTTCATGCTTTATTATTTCGCCACAGTAATTTGTTTCCAATTCAATTTAATAGTTAGGAATGCAAAGAGTTTATTATGGACAAGCTTCATTGCCCAAGACCAGAGTTGTGTGCTCAAGGAAGGAGTCTAACGTGGCACAACTAAATTAATTGTCACTAATACAGTGACTGGCGCCCATTAACACAGTAGATGGCATTTATAGTGTATGTCATCTGTTTTTCCAGGACAATGTATAAAGAGGTGTTTGTGACAGAAGTGACCGTTACGAATATTGATACACAAGTAAGGTGCAGTAAGTGGAATTTTTACAAATGGGGCAGCTCCAGGTACGTTAGACCAGTTCTACTCTAGGCAAATGCCGGGATGGTTCCTAACTTCAAGCCACGACAGCCACCTTTCCAATCCTAACCTCAGTTATAGGTACATACGCTACTACAGACTCCACATTAACACAGGTTTCGCAGACGAATTCTACATACACCCAAGTACATGGGACTGAAATGATCGCTACTGTAAGTGGGCTAGCTTGAGTTGTACGCTTTCGAAGCATTGCATTCAGAGATCTTATTCAAATATTCGAATGATTTTGAGAATACTCGTTGAACGTGATACAGGATGGTGAGGTGATAATTTGTGGTTAAATTATACGAATTGAGGTGGAAGCAACACAGGTACAAGGAGCAAATTTATACCGTTAAGTGCATATTAACACTTCCTGAATTATATTGCGTCTTCTTCCCTTGCACTTTTGAGGTAAGTCTCTCTCTCTCTCAGTTTGTGCATGCGAGTGCATGCGTGCGTGCTAGGGGGAGAGAGAGACAAAGAACGTGGCAGGAAGAGAGAGACAGTGAATGAGAGAGATTTTGAAGTTTAAAGCTGAGCAACAGGAAGGTCTGTTACAGAATTCAATTCGGCATGAGAACACTGTTTCCGGTTACGTGGTGATAAAATGAGTTTCAATGATATTTTCAATTTGCGCGACCACTTTCCGAGATGAGGTAGCGATTAGTCTTCCTCTCATACTACTCTCATCCCCTCATTCCAGCATTACCGTGCAACCAATTTCCTCCCACTGCTCTTGGATATTAAATCAATTTGAACGTGGAGAGTCCAATGAACCGGTAGTCGGGATTAATTGCATCTCGTGTGCAAGGTGTTACTTTTAGAATACAAACAGTCATTAAGCTTGCACGACAATTTTTTATTACAATGCTATACACGAATGATTAATATTTACAAAGAGGTAAATCTAGATTAGTTTCGGTGGTGAATGATAATGTTTAAGAAGGGAATATCGTAAACGTCAACTTCCTGATCTCGCTGAAACTTTAAGGGGGTCGGTACAGCTTAACACCTTCAAAGGTAACAATTTTAAACAACTTTTTCCCCTATTCTACCATAAATGAGTCGTCTAGTTGCAAAACTCGTTTAATCCACTTGTGAATAAGAATCATTTTCATGAGAAACGTTTCTCTGGACTTTACCCCACGTATCTTTTGTGTTTGTTGTTTTCTACTTTTTGCTTTGTGTTTTTGGTTTTGTGATTGCTTTGTGCTTTTGCTTTTGAATTTTACTTTTTGCTTTTCTTTCTTGGTTTTGGTTTTGTGTTTGTTTTCTTCTTTTGCTTTTTTTGAATTTTGCTTTTTGCTTTGTGTTCCTTGTTTTTTGTTTTCTGCTTTTGTTTTTGAATTTTGCTTTTTGCTTCGTGTTTTTGTTTGTTTTGTGTTTGTTTTCTGGAAAATTGAAATAAAACAAAACAAAATAAAATAAAAAAGAAACAAAACAAAATCAAAATGAAAGCAAAATAAAATAAAACAAAATAAACAAAACAAAAACAAAATAAAATAAAACTAAACAAATACAATACAAAAATAAACAAAACAATTTAAAATAAAACTAAACAAAATCAAAAAACAAAACAAAATTAAATTAAATTAAACAAAGAAAAAAGTAAAATAAAAGAAAGTAAAATATATAAAATAATTAAATAAATAATTTTACGACATGATCCTTATTTACAAGTGGATTAAACGAGTTTTGCAACTGGACGACTCATATATAAACCAATGAAACTTTTTACATGAAAACTGCCTCATGTGTAAAGTACTTGTGCAATTTATAACACTGTCATCGGCATAGTTAAACCATATTAAAAAAATCAAAATGGTGGTTGTTAAGTTGTTGGGCTGCACCGTTTCTCTGATAAATGAAACATTTGTTAACCTTTTTGTGTTCTGTTTATTGGGGTTTGCTTTGTAAGGTAACAGCTACAACACTGACCTCTTTCAGAACTTTATTATTACATTGATGTCGCCTCCGTAGCGTAGCGGTCAACATGGTTAGCTGCCGCCCCGGAGGTCCTGGGTTCGAATCCCGGCTCTGCCACGAACTTTGAAAAGTTTTATGAGGACTGGAACGGGTCTATTCAGCCTCGGGTGGCCCAAATGAGTAGAGGGGGTTCGATTCCCACCTCAGCCATCCTCGAAAGTAGTTTCCCGTAGTTTCCCCACTTCGTCTTCGGGCAAATGCCGGGATGGTACCTACTGAAAGGCCACGGCCACTTCCTTCCCTCTTCCTTGCCTATCCATCCCAATCTTCCCCTCCCTTCTCATCCCTCATGAGGCCCCTGTTCGCTTTGCAGGTGAGGCCACCTGGGCGAAGCGCTGATCACACCTCCCCAGTGGTATCCATTCCGACCAAGTGTTCTCAGCTCTAGGACCCTGCCTGGAAGGGCGGTAGTGGTGAGTTCCCTCGCTAAGTCCGTGGGAACCACCAACCTGGAGGGTAAAATTGACTAAAAGAAAATATATTACAATTGTTATTTTTAATCATGTGATAAATTATCATAACATAAATTTGCATATTTTCTTAGTGGGCATATTTTTTTTTTACAAACATATATCCAACCTAGTCCCACAATTTTGGTCAGTTTTGTAGATCCCATCACTAAGAACACGCGAGGAAAACAATAATTGTAATGCGTCTTATACTTTGGGAGTTATAAGGGAAAGAGATTTGAAAAATGCAATATTTAGAAAATGAACAACATTATCTGACTCCTTAAACAACCTGTGCAATGTCTGGCTTTTAAAATCATAACTCCTAAACTAATGCAGATATTTATAAAATTCTTTCACAAAAATGAACTAGAAGAGTAGAGTTATACAGTAATTAAAATAATAATTTGAGAAACATAATTTTTCAAGGCGTTTAGTCGTACTGACCCCCTTAAACAAAATTTGTCAGATAGAAATGATTCCAAACACATCTGTCGATATATCGACTCCGAATTCACTGGGGACATCCCTTGAGAGAACCACATCCCTAGAGATAACAACATAGTGTGAGTTTAAATGAGAACCGATTGTGCAAAACACTCTTTATGCAAATGTTCTGGAAATACTGTAGTTTTTGAAAGTTAATGTTTTTCAGTCAGTCAACGTAATTGCTCACAATTGTAATGGGTGGTTCCCTAATCCAGAAAAGAAATACATGAGATTAAGAAATACACTGGGATGACCAGTTTCGATCGATCCAAGTGTATTTATTAATCTCACGTAAATTTATCTCAGGATTAGGTAACAATTGGGTTCAATCGTGTTGACCGACTGAAAAACATTAAATTTCGATGACTAAGGCAACACTGAAAAATGGCTTCCAACGCGATAATGAAATAGTTTTTGTTCTAAATAGGCTACATACTCTTCATTGCCCTTCCTAAGCCTATGCAACTTTCTTGAGCAAATCTTGATTAATGTCGAAGCTACAGCATAGGGAAGAGACTTTTTTTCTATAACTTTAAGCTTACTTCTAAGTTCCAAGGAACTCCTGAAGCCTAAGATGCATTTCCAAACGATGGACGCTCGGGGAATCACATTCAACTAAAGCAATGTGGCGTTGAAACATCGTATTTTAGTGGATCAGAAGTGTGTTATGATGTTATGAAATTGATTACTACTACTACTACTTATAACTTCTTACTAACTTAAAACTAACTTACCAGAAGAAGAGACGGACGAAGGGATAATAAGGAAATAAATGAAAAAGAAAGAATTGCTCTCAGCCTTTGAATAATGAGGATTAAGATACTTGGAAGAAGTATAGCCTTGAAAGAGAGGATGTACTAGGTGTGGTGGGTTACACTTACTCTACCCATTTAGACCTCTTTTAATAGAAAATAAAAATAAGAGGTCTGTGAGTATCAAGAAAGAAAAGACAAAAGACAATTAAGGTACGAAAATGAAAGACTCCGTAGGCCTCGGATACACTAATATTGTCGGGGTGGAAGATGACAAGACTTGGCCAAGGGAGGTCGAAAGGGAAGATGAAATAGAGGAGCACGGGACAGGTAAGTGGAAACAATACCATGTTCAGCTGGGGTCCCGTGGTCTCCAACCCACATCCTATTAGCTGTGAACATCTGGGGAACGCTAATTCCTCAATGGCCCTCATGTCTTCCGGACCTAGAAAAGGTCTTCAAACAGGAAATGCGATGTTATGTGTTTTACTCGTACGTCCCTTTTAACTGCTGCGGTTTTTGAGTCGCCGGGATGTCGGAATATTGCCTTGAAGTGGAACTTTAACGTGCCAGTAAACCTACTGACACTGCTCCCTCGCATTTAAGCACCTTTAAAGGCCAACTGACTGCACCGGGATTTGATACCGCAACCTTGGGCACAACAGGTGAGAACGTTACCACTGCTCCACGCTGACAGCCCTCCATCATTAAACCTGGAGGACGTTCAATCCACAACCGTAACATCCTTCAATAGCACCAAAAACATTTAAACGGACACTAGCCATCTCTCTTTACTGGAGAATAGCCCACGGCTGAAATGTATAAACGTATGAAGAGGGAGAGAACAATTTGAGCACTTTGAGAATATCTCGTCAAGAAAGTCACGTAGGCTAGTCATCTCTATAGAGGAAGCGAGTAAGTTCCAAGTGCACAGGCTCCAACGCATACCCAGGTAGAGAGACGAACTACGTCACTTCCGCAGCAGTTAATTACTTTTCAAGAGTTCCTACACCGTGCGTATGAATCAATGAGTCTCGTACTCCGGCATATCTGGTGAACTTCCTCCCACACGTAACATAAAGAGGACAAACCCCATCGTGACGTTAACTTTCCTCAGCTATAAATAACCACAAACCACCTAACATCTTGGCCGATAACCTAGATGTTAGGCCCCTTAAAACAACAATTATCATCATCATCATCACCTAACATCTTTTAACACTGTGAAATTCAATTACAATCTAAGGTTTAAAATCCACCTGATTCCGGTCGATACGCAGGAGGTCCACAACTTGTATTACATAGGCTAAGTAGGCCGAATATGACAAAAAACAGTAATTTACAACTCAACTCGTTATGATGGGACAAATAAAATAGAATATATAATGGTGATAACGAACCTCGTTTAGCCCTTTAAATCCATGGCTACGCAATTGTGAGAGTACGTATTTTATTTTTATGTCTTAGTTTAGATCACTTTTGGTTCCCAGACCAGCCTACATCGATTGTGTGGGTTACACCTACTGGCTACATGGAACTCCAATATGAAGCTCCTTTTGTATTCCATGAAATTGTGAGATCTGTTTGCATTTCTTCAATGGACAACATGGCTGCCAGACAGCAAATGACCTCGAGGCAAATATTAGTAATTAGTTTCGTATGAGCATTATATATGTGAAATAGCGTATTAAAATGTAGTCTAAGTATTTATTTTATATCTGACTATTAATTTGAAAAGCAAAGAGATCTCACAAATTCATGGAGTACAAAAGGAGCTTCATTTTTGAATTCCATGTAGACAATAACCGCACAATCGATGCAGGCCGATCTAAGAACTAATATTATGCACCCACACAATTGTGTGGCTAGATGAAAAAAAAATGCTTGGGACAGAAAGGGTTAAGAGTTAACGACCAGATGTATTGATAACGATGGCGGGCGTTGATCAGCTTACAGTGTTGCAAACCGACCAGAATTTTCTCGGCGGGAAAAGTAGATATTTGACAAATAAAAATTACGCATTTTATATTATTTTCACCGGATGAGCTTAAAAATTGATTGTTTTATCCATAGAAACTCAGCGGTAACATTCTCGCCTGCTGTCTCAAGGTTGTAGGATCAAGTCCTCACGCAGTCAGTTGCCATTTGAGGGTGATTTAATGCGAGGGAGCTGTGCCATTAGATTTACTGGCATTTCAAAGATACCATTTGGGGCAGAATTCCGGCACCCCGGCCTCTCTAAAAGCCGTAGTAGTCAAAAGGGACGTAAATCCAATAACATTATTATAATTCCTTAGAAACTCAAGAAATCCAGTACTACGGTGAACTTTACTGGGAATATAAAGCGAACCGAAACAATAAGAGCACTTGTCAAGTGGTTGTTGCACGGGTCGAGCACCGACCAGATGTCTACAGTGGTTTGTTTGGCACAGTAGTTTTTACCCGTCTGACGAACCCTTGCCAGCGGTAGATGTATGTACTACGAGTTGTCTGCAAAGTGATGCAATCTGCCATCCCAGATTTACCGATTCAGTCTGCACTGTATGTCGATGAATCATAGTAGTACGAGTTTTGCGATTGGTTAGTGGGCTATTTCAAATTTGTGTTATGGGAATGGTTTTGAGGGTTTCATATACTTAACGGTAGTGAAGTTTATTATTGCAATAGGATTAGTATTATTAATAAACTGACAGGTCAATTTCAATTCAATTCAATTTATTTCTTGTCCATAGAACTTAGCAGTTGTTAGACAACGTCATGCTGTACTCTATATACATAAACATATTATATTCTTTAATTATATACAAGTTAAAGCACACATACTGATTTTACAGTTCATTTATAGAATACAGGCACATGTCAATTAAGTTGTGTTTCAATGATGTTTGCAAATTTTTACCGTTCAGATTTTTTATATGCTTAGGTAATCTATTATCGAGTAACATACCCTTCACACAAGGGCTATGGTCCATCTTTTTATTGCGATGGAAACTCACGTGGTAGTCATTCCTGTTTCTTGTGTTTAATGGCGTATCTCACTGTTACTTACAGTACGCGTTGTATTAAGATTAATAAAGAGAATCGATATGGAAGAGAGTGTCACAATTAGGGCCCGGATGTTGATGACATGTCATCTTTTTACTGAACCGTCTAAAACAATGCTGAAGTACATAGAAACTCCGGACGGGCCACCCCTTCTTCAAATATGTCATTTTTATTTTGCATCTTTTTGCATTATTTGCTATTTTTCCATTTTAAGAGCATTTTTTTTTAAGTTTGGCAGATTTTTGGGTCATATTTTAGAGAAATCGGCCTTTTAAGGTATTTTGCTTCCAATGTAGTCATGTCACAGCTTCATATGAGGGAGTTACGTCTCTCAGAGTTAAGAAGAAGCCAGTAGCTGATACAAGATAATTTAAAATATTGAAATAAAATATTTCGGTATTGCTATTAGTAGAAAAATATATATCTTGGTTGCAGAAGAACGGTGTCGTAGGTATACAGATAGTCTTGTTTTCGTCGCAAACCAGTTATTTGCGGAATAGAATGTTACCTGCTCTGTTGACCAAGGTCAGCTGTGGCGGGGTAGAACGGGGGAATGGGTGTATATTTTTGTCTCAGTTATTTTCTCCACTTTATAGTGCATTTTCGAATTTTTGAAATATTGGTGAGTTTATTATTATAAGATCATTTTCTCCATTTTGTAGTGCATTTTTCGAATTTTTAGGTCATTTATTACAGTAATTTTTGAAAATTTTAAGTGCATTTTTAAACTTTTTACGGCATCAACATCCGGGCCCTAGTCACAATATTCTTAGTCCTGAATGAATGTTTGCACGTGCCTCGATTTGACATGCGTGAAATGATTCGTAGAGCCCTCTTTTTCAGAATAGAAAGTCGTTCAAAGTGTTCATTTGCAATACATCCCCAGACAACTATCCCATAGCTCAAATGAGGGTATATAACTCCATAGTACACTTTCAGTTATATAATCATATCTACAATTATTTTTGACAGTCAACGTAACAAAAAATCCCTGATGTCACTTTTTTACCAACATAATTAACATGATCCTTTCAAGACACATGTCTATCTAGAATAATGCCTAAGAATTTGGTTGAATCTGTTGTTTGAAGGTATGCACCATTTAGTTGAATACTTATATCATTATTGTCATCCCTTTTAAAGTCAAAGTTCACCACATTCGATTTGTCTGGATTAACTATAAGGAAATTGGAACTGAAAAATCCACTGATATGATTTTTAAGGATGTATTGTGATTTTGCAACATTGATTCTCTATCTTTTCCGCAAGTATAACAGACGTGTCATCTGCATATTATACTATGGTGGAATTTACAAGTTTTGGCATTTCATTGACATACAGAGGATAGAGAAAAGGTCCCAAATTAATACCCTGTGGAATGCCACTGCAAGTGTTTTCAAAGGAAGACCTAACTTTCTATATCTCATTACCTACTTAATAGTTCACCAACGCATTGTTTACGCTGTTGTAGGCAAGAAGTTAGCAGATATAAGCGATACCACGTACTCCATAATATTCCAATTTCTTTAGCAATATATCATGGACTACACTATCAAAGACTAAAAATATTGGACTAACAGAATTATTGTGATCAAGGTGATTTAATACATTGTGACTAAAAGCTGCTAGAGCAGTAACAGTTGAATAACCTTTCCTGAATCCATGTTGAAAGTTTCTAAGAATAGTGTGTTTCCCAAAAAATGTAAGTAGGCGGTTTAAAATAATTTTCTCCAGGAGTTTACCTACGGCAGAAGTTATAGTAAATGGCCAGTAGTTCTTTATATCATCGATAGCTCCTTTCTCATGAAGAGGTTAAATAATACTAGTTTTCAGACATTCTGGGAAGATTCCATGCATTAGTACTTGGTTTAATATGTACATTAATGGAATAATAAGCTCCCTCTTGCACTGTATCAATAACTCGAGTAGTCATCTACCCTGGGAAACCTTTCTTAGTAACCTTACCTTGAGCACATACCTCACAATCAACTTTACCCTTTGCTTTAATGACTGGAATGTCAATATCCATGTCTATTATGCCACTCTATTGCAGTTCTCAATGTCACTGCCCTCTTTACTACAATTTTTCCACTATCACTATTTATCGCATCGCATTGTAGAAAATACAATCCATCTCTCTCTTGGGTCTTACCTCGTAAGCGTCCTACAGCAATTTCCTCAACGTCTCGACTGATATTTGTTTCTTTGCCAAACTAGAGCAAGATATTAGGTTGGAACATACAAAGCCTCATTATCCTCAAGAGTGATCACGCTACAATTCTACCCTCACAGGACCTACACCTTCCACTTGGATACTAACGTTCCCGGTAATCAGTTGCTTGTTGCAGTGAAATAAAGACTGACTTATCCTTTCAGACATAATTGTCCAGCATTGTCCAGAGACCACTCATTGTTACTCGTTTTCATCGCTGCTAAATTCACTGCACTAACACATGACACTACAGATTTACTGTTGTTTCCCCTTTACCGTTACTCTCATCATGATCTCTCTTGCTCTCATTCTCTTTCCGCCACATCTGTAACATTCTCATCATGATCTCTCTTTGCTCTCTGTGCAGTCTCTGGCATAATGCCCCTTTCCGCCACATCTGTAACATCCCCATCATGATTTATCTTGGTCTATTTCTCTTTGCTCTCTCTACAGACCCTAGCATAGGGCTAATGCCCCTTCCCGCCACATCTATAACACTCTCATTATGATCTCTCTTTGCTCTCTGTATAATCTCTGGCATAATGTCCATTTCCGCCATACCTTTAAGACGTTTGATTGGACTGGCAATCCCGAGAGATGTGCCCCCATATCTCACATCTGAAGCACATTTTTCTCCGCTGCTTTTACTCTTCTGCTCAGTCTGTTGCCTTGATTGGGATGAATGGTATCCACCCCGTCTTTCTGTCCTTCCTGGATTGAAGTTGGATACCGGTGCCCCATACACATTCTTCTCTTTCTCTCAGACCTGTTCATCTTCCTGCAGTAACACGGCTTTCATTTTCTTGGATGTTAGCTCCTTGTCACCCGCCAGGATGGCAATGGTGACCCGATGGGTGTCAAGAAGGTCAGCCAGGAACAGGCCCGGTAGTTTCTTGTCGTTAAATTCCAATCCATATCCATCACTCTGTACCACTCTGTTCAGCCCTTAAATCTCGGATATGTATCTTTACATTGTCTTATCGAGGGGTTTGGACACTTGATGTTTCCTGATTTTCAAACTTCGGTAATGTGAACGAAGTATGGAATTTCTCCAAAATATCCCAAGCGTTCTTGGCGAGTGTGCATTCACCAATGACCTCCACACACTCCTTCGGTACATTCTTCAGCAAGAATGCTAATAAAGCCTTGTGGTTTAAGCGTGCTTGATCAACTTTCAAATCATTTGCTCACTCCAAATCAAATCATGAATCGATAGCGTTCCAGTATTTTTTTCTTCGATTAACTCCCCCTTTGCTACATTGAACCAAGAGCAATAATTTGTAGAGTTCAATCTCTCCATGCAATCTCTGCTCATCTCGTCCACAATCTTGAACTTGACTATTGGCTATCCATCACTTAATTTGATTCAACCCTCTCTCACACTCAACGCTTCTCAACTCACTTCTCTGTTCTCAGCGCTCTCGGCCATTAACCTATCGTTATATATAATAGTACATTATGCAACGAGCCTATAATGGCTATAATTAAGACACGAGTATGTTTATAAAACGAGCGTATGCGAGTTTTATAAATTCCATACGAGTGTCTTAATTACCATTGTAGGCGAGTTGCATACGACTGTTTATGTTCGACGATAATTATAACTTTATTATATGTTTTAACATAAATATTCATAAATATCTGTTCAGTAACAAGAATTTTGTGATTGGGTGCTGCGCTGGGTAGTATATCTTTGTTTTCCAAGCTCTCTAGCCGACCGACGCATGCGCTCTGTGTGCTTCAATGCCATACGTTCAGAATGTGCACCAGTATTCAGTAAAACTGTCACCGAAGTCGTTTGAATACAACGCGCTGTGTAGAAATTGGATTTGGGGATATTAAGGTACAGTGCTATTTCTTGTCTCATATTCACCAGTTTATTTACGCGAACATATGGACGGTGCACTTTCGGTAATTTATGTAGACATGTTGGATTTTGAGTGCATGCGCGAAGGTATCCTTATCTAATTGGTCACACAACTGTTTCTTGAGCTCTGATTGGTGGGAGAAACTGTTTCATAATGAAAAATAGTGTTATAATGAGCCTCATTGTGATACAGTTTTCTGACACATAATAGTCAGGGTAGAACATAAAGTAATATTGCAGTTGAAGTATTTAAATCTTTTGTTTATCTCTACTTAGTATAAAACAAAGTCCCCGATTTGTGTTTGTTACGGGTAAACACGAGAACTACTGGATGTATTTTGATGCGGTTTCCACCATTCTGTAAAGGATATCTGGAGAATTATTTCTGTAGAAAATAATTTATTTATGATCAAAGGAAGCCGAGCATTAACGATTTCAGTGGAAAAGTCGAAAAAAATGGCGTCCGAGCGCTTTGTAAGCTTACGCTGGACAAACCGTTAAAAATATCTCAATACTATGAGTGTAAGAATTGTTCAGCATGAAAAGTTCCAAAAAAAAATGTCCGCGAGAGCATTTGTCTATCTTCAATACATCGCCCACTATAAGTGTTTTTACGTTTTAATTTCTTCCTAACATGTCCATTCAACTACTGAGGCGACAGAGTACGAGCTAGCTAAGGGCGAGTCTATCATCTCTGTTAGTATACAGCCTAGCTAGCGGGCGAACCTATTGCCCCAGATAGAAGCCATCAGCAAACCATCCAGTCGTGTTGAGTTAATACTCCTGAGAAGGGTGGTTTTGTTTGGAGTTTCCCTGGAAGTGTAACTCGGGTTTTCTTCATTTCGCCCGTGAAACACAGTCAAGTTAAGATTGGACGGAAGGGGGATTTGAGTTTCATTCACCTCGCCATTCCCTGGAAGTGCAACTCTCATTTCGCCTGTGAACTTTTCGTTCCGCAAAATTCACGGTCAATTTAGATTGGACGGAAGGAGGATTATATTATATTAAATTATACTGATTGGCGTGTAATCTCTACTTAGTATAAAACAAAGTCCCCGATTCTTGGATGTTACGGGTAAACCCGAGAACCACTGGATGGATTTTCATGCGGATTTCACCATTCTGTAAAGGATATCTCGAGGATGATTTCTGTAGAAAATAATTTATTCATGATCAAAGGAAGCCGAGCAGTAACGATTTCGGTGGAAAAGTAAAACAAACAAAAAAAATGGTGTCCGAGCGCTTTGTAAGCTTACGCTGGGCAAACTGTTAAAAATATCTAAATGCTATGAGTGTAAGAATTGTTCAGCATGAAAAGTTCTACAAAAAAGTCCGGGAGAGCATATGTCTATCTTCGATACATCGCCCACTATGAGTGTTTTTACGTTTTAATTTCTTCCAACCATGCCCATTCAAATACTGAGGCAACAGTTTACGAGCTATCTAAGGGCGAACCTATCATCCCTGTTACAGCCTAGCTAGCGGGCGAACCTATTGCCCAAGATACAGCCAGCAGCAAACCGTTGAGTCGTGTTGAGTTAAGACTTCTGAGAAGGGTGGTTGTGTTTGGAGTTTCCCTGGAAGTACAACTCGGGTTTTCTTCATTTCGCCTGTGAACTTTTCGTTCCGCAAAATTCACAGTCAAGTTAATATTGGACGGAAGGAGGATTTGTGTTTCATGCACGTCGCCATTCTTAAATTAACTTACGTCTGACAAGAATTTGTTGCACATGCATCTCCATGATAATATAACTAATAGTCCATTCAGTGATTTTAATCCATCATGCCGAGACGTAAAACGGATATTGGTCGTTGTTCATTGACACTGGAGAAAGAAAAGCGCTTATCACGTAATGCATTCTCCCGGGCGAAGCCAGGTCGGGTTGCTAGTTTATAATAATTCAATATGATTCATTTTGCGTTCGCACTTCACTAGATCTAAGAATCATCATACGATAAACCACTAGTCAAATCACAGTACAGGGCAAAACGTGCATCAGTCATGACAAATTACTGATTCCTACGTTAGTAAGAATGCTTTCGATGGCTTCAAAGAGGCAAAAACCAATCCATTCAATATTGGGTTCCTAACCCTTTCTTCCTTGGTCCATTGTTTTCATATGATGTTTATTTGGTGTGCTTCTGTGCCTATTCCTTGTGGGTACCCAAAGCTAATTTTGTGCTAGACTGCGTTATTACCACGTAGCATCATATGTACAGTATCGATTTATATTGTTTTCCACCTCGTTGCGTAGTGACTAGCATTCTTGGCTGTCACCGAGGAGGCCCGGGTTCGATTCCTGGCTCTGCCAAGAAATGTAATTCTGGTCTGAGGGCTGGAACGGGATACACTCAACCTCGAGAGACAAAACAGAAAAGAGGCGGCTTCGCCTCATTAGGGTGAGTGTACCCCATTCCAGCTCTCAGACCAGATTTCAATTACTTGGCAGAGCCGGGAATCGAACCTGGACCTCCGGAGTCAAAGCCAAGAATGCTGGTCGTTACACCACGAGGTGTTTTGCAAAATATTGTGGGAGCACGTATCTTGACATTGCAAGTATGTTTGAAGAAAAATTAAACTTTTTCAAATTTGCTTTTGGCTCTTTATTTGATAAATGAGAGCCAGTCGCACTATGCACACAGCCCATAGGTTACAAACCCCCCACTGCAGAGACTCTTCGTACGAATGACACTTTATTGATACTAACTCCCCGGAGGCTTGCAGCTATGAAGCAGTAGCATCTGCGATGGGACATCAGCCAATAAGACCAGACCGGATTGAGTGCGGTGCTTTAGGAGCCACTCATTGGAAGGAGATTTCACACTCTCGTCTCTGAATTCAGATTGGAAATCTCAACGTAACATACAAATGTAGATTCGGGACTCTTGACCATACCGATATAGGGGTAAATATACATTGACGTTTCTGGGCTGCAGAAATGGGGTAGAGTTGTTGTTGATTTATTTAGATGCTTTGCGCCATCGTGGTCATTTAGCACCGTGTACTTGGGTGTGTGTAAGATTTGTCTGATAACCTGTCGTCTTGTGATGGCTGTATTGGTGTTTGTATTTGTGTTTCAAGTGAGGATTGGAAAGGAGACCGTCATGGCCAGGGATAACTCTCAAAGATGCCAGTCTGGAGGCAAGTATAGCTAAATAAATTTTATTATTATGAATAATAACATTAATAATAATAACACAAGACATGTCCTGGAACGAGACAGGTGCATTTATAACCACTTCAGCTAAGATAAAGTTATTATGACTAGTTTCCACTCATTTATCCCTGTAATCATATGCAGTATGTCCTTCGTATGCATTAACCAGTTCCTCCATAGGAAGATAAGATTAATAAATTCTCTTCGGGAGTGAAACACGGAGTAATTTTCCCTCTCAATCACATGATTGAATTGACCTATTTTAAATGAGAAACATGTTATATACACTCACAGATGTGAGAACTTCGAATATGTAAGTAATTCCTGCAGAAGTAGTTTACTGCTGTCGGAAATATTCAATTGAGCTATATACCACAGTTTCCCTTCATAACGATGAAGGGTGATGATGATGGTGATAATTGTTGTTTTAAGGGGCCTAACATCTAGGTTATCGGCCCCTAATAGTCTGGGTGATAGAGAAAATGACAATGAAATGGAAACCAGAACGAAAATTGAGTGAGACGGAAAATACTTACAAAAAGGAACTCAGATTGAATCTACTCACAAAATGGAGAGCGGTAATATTTACAAAAGGGAATTAAGAACGAAAATACTCACGAAGGGAATAGATTGAAAAATACGCACAAAATGTAGGCTAGGTTCAAAATACGTACAAAATGCTGTAGAGTCAAAATACTTACAAAATGCAATTGAAATTCAAAATACTTACAGAATGCAATGAGATCGAAAATACCTAGAAAATGCAATTGAGCTTCAAAATACTTACAAAATGCAATTGAAATTGAAAATACACAATGCAATTTAGATTGGAAATGCTTACAAAATGTACAGTAGATTCAAACTACTCAATTGGATTGACAATACTTAGGCCTAGAAAATGCAATTTAGATTGAAAATACTTACAAAATGTAATTTAGATTCAAAATACCCACAAAATGCAATTGAGAATCAAAATACTTGCAAAATGCCCACCATACAAAATGCAATTTAGATTTAAAATTCTTACGAAATGCGGTTTAGGTTGAAAATACTTACAAAATGCAATTGAAATTCAAAATACTCACTAAAATGTCCTGCTCCTACATTGAAAGACTTACTAAAAAACAATTTAGATTGACAATCTTTACAAAATGCAATTGAGGTTGGAAACACTCGCGAAATGCAATTTAGATCGAAAAAACGTACAAAATGCAACGTAGATTAAAAATACCTACACAGTGTAGATGCAAAAAAAAATCGCAAAAGGGAATTTAGATACACGGGGAGCCAATTAACAAAAACAGTGCGGAAATCTTAAAGAGAAAAGGAAATATAATGAAAAGAAAACAAGAGGTCTGACCCCCCGAAGGAGGAGGGATCAGGAAAGATGAGACAAGGGCCAATTAAGGCGGGAAAGTGGAAGACTCCCTACGCTTCGGATACCCTAATACCGTCGAGGTCGGAAAAGAACAAGAGTTGACCAAGGGAGGTCGACAGGAAAGAAGACGGGGAGCAGCCCGGCACAAGTAAGTGGAAGCAATGCCGGACTCAGCTGGGGTCCCGTGGTAGCCAACCCACGTCCCACTAGATGTGAGGCCCTGGGGGATAACGATGAAGGGGGGAAGATAGTAGAGGGAGGATATTATGTACAATAAAGTACTGTTTTGAAGATATTTATATTATGTGACCGCACACCACACTATGCGATCTTTTCATATATACAGTATATCCGTCAGCAATGTTAGGAATTTTATAATAGTGTCCAGAAGGGAGGATGCTAGAAGATGAAGTTATAAAGGGAGCACCCCTCCAGTCATGCGATAAATATTGTCTGTGCTCTTGGTGATCTCGTACAAGCCTTACCATAATATTAAATTTTTATTTTAAAGCTGATAGGATAACCAAAAGCAGAGGGCTGAATAAGTAGGCACCATCATCATCATCATCATCTTGTACAGTTTCCAGCCCCAGGCTGGGTCTGTTTGGAACATAAGCCTCGCCACTTAGTTCTTTCTTCCCACCACCTCTCCGCTGTCACTCTGGTCCAGTCCTCGCCTCTCTTCTTGACACATTCCTCCACTCCTTTCAGCCATCTATCTCTTGATCTTCCCCTTGGTCGTTTCTTCTGCATCTGCATCTCATGTATCCTCTTGGGAATCTTCTTCTCATCCATTCTCTTTAAGTGTTCATACCACCTCAGTCTTGATGTCTCAATCCTACCTTGCAAGGGCTCCTCTTTCACCATTTCCCTGACCTTTTCATTCCTCACCCTGTCTCTTCTTGTTACTCCGATCCTACTTCGCAGGAACTTCATTTCACCTGCCTGTATTCTGCTTATGTCTCTTTTCTTCATTGTCCACGTTTCTGAAGCATAGGTCAGTATCGGGATATAGTAGCTTCTGTATAACACTTCCTTGCTTTTTTTTGGGGCATCTTTATTCCACAATAAGCTCCTAATGCTTCTCAGAAATGCTTCTGCCTGTCTGCCACGTTCCGTAATCTCTTTGTCATTTCTCCCATTTTCCTCCACTATACTTCCCAAGTACTTGAGACTTTCCACCTTCTTCAGCTGTCCACCTCCAAGTGTTATCTCACTCATTGGTCTGTCCTTTTTCCTGGTCGTTAACAGGATCTCACATTTACTGATGTTGAACTTCCATCCGTACTCTCCCACGGTTTCTTCCCAAGCCTTCAGCTGCTCCTGAATTTCCCCCTCCGTGTTTCCCCAGACCATGAGATCATCTGCAAACACCATTGCTTTCATCATGGAAATCTATTGTTGTTAAAGAGTTGCTGTTACTTCATGCAGGGATTTGTGCCATCAGTCTCATGGTAATCAGCCCCCTGTACTTGGGTATGAATTGAACATGTCTGATAACCAGAGTTTCTGTCATGACTGATTTAGTGTGTGTTACTGCATTCATTAGAGGGAATAGGACAATCTCATCAAAGTGACGCTTACGAGTATAGCTGCATGCCCATCATTGTATATTTTCCAGTTCCTCACTTCATGAGAGCTGTCGCACACCCGACCAACTGCCAACTTTCAGCGCTGCCCGATCTCAGACTCCACATGTAACAATGGCAATGATAAAAATAAAAACAAAAACAAAAAACGAAAAACACCTACAAACAAAAAGACAAAAAATTAAAAAATACAAAAAACAACAACAAAAAGAACAAAACAAAATAAACAAAAACACAGAAATCCTAAAACATAACGTAAAAACTAAAAACTAAAATCTAAAACAGAACGTGAAAACGAAAACAATGTCAAAAACAAAAACAAATACAAAGACAAAAAAACGAAAAATGAAAAACTAAAAACTAAGAACGAAAAACGAAAAATGGAAAACGGAAAACGATAAAAGCAAAAAAGCTAAAAAACTAAAAACAAAACCATGGTTTATGTCCCTTTTAACTACTGAGGATTTAGAGACTCCGGGGTAACGGAATTTCGCCCTGAAGGGGTAAATCACCCCTGACAGTAAATCTACTGATGTAATTCCTTCGCATGTAAGCACCCTCAACTGTTAACGGACTGCTCCGAAATTCGATCCCGCAACCTGAAAAAGTGTGACAGCTCCCTTGAAAGCAGGTTTGTTTTACTTCGCACAATCAGGGGAGCTCAGTTAATTGTCAGCGCTGTATGTTTGAATATCACGGCATCCGGTAGCACCTCATTAATTATCTTCTAATATTTATACAGGACATGGTTGTAAAGCAGAAGCGGAATGCTGCATTGATGGTGCATTGAGGCGGGTCTCAAGATACTGCATCATTAGAAGATGCCAAGGGCATCATTAAAGTTCCGGAGTAGGATTAACGGCTTTCCATCAGCCTTTGTGAATTACATGTAGCTTACACACGCACCTTCCTTATCTCGCGAACCAGCTCTACATCTCTCTTCTGCTCATCAGTTTGCATCAAGATGGATTATTATTAAGCTGCCACTGAATGCGGGCTGATGTAGTATAACGCCCTGTTAATAACGTACGTTTTAAAATGCAAGCCTATGCTTTTCCGTGGCTTAGTGTGTCTTGAGATCATAAAACACGGGGAATTCGAATCACTGGCCATGATTTCGAAGCTATGAAAATCACACTTGCATTAGTCAAGAGTTGAACCCAGGCCTTGGTGAGAAATAATAATTTAATTATCTTTTAAGTAAAAGATTAGGAAAGCCATACCAGCAGGGGTGGGTAATTATGGAGGATGCGATAATCACGACGAATCGTAGCTATATCTAATGTGATTTTTGCTAATTTCCACGAATTAATGGATTCTGATTAATAATATGCCATCGTGATGACGACAATATAGCAATCCCTGAGTGTTCAATGCCTAATTCAAACACGGTAAACCCCACAGCGTAGCCATACGTATGAAATCATGCACCACGACTTTGATGAGGGTGCTGCAGAAAGTCTGGAGATGCGAATCTCGGCGCTGGCAGCGGCTATCCAGAGTATGGTTGTCATCGGGTATGAATTTCCCTTTTCCCTCTCCAACCTGCCCTGAACACAACTCCACACCTGACCTCCATCTCCTTACACTCACCTTAGCATCTACGCAATTTTTAAAATTTATTTTTGGTCGTGTGTCCTCTGAGAGGCCAAGTGTAGGTCTTTCTAGTCAATGCCCGTAGGCAGCCTGCACGCCGGGATGAGAGATGGAATGGATGAAGATGAATGAAACTGGGCAAGGATGTGGAAGAAAGCAGCCGTGGCCTGTCAGAAGGTACCGTCCCAGCTTTTTCCTGGTGTTGAAAATGGGAAACCATGGTAAACCATTTCAAGGACGGCCGATGGTGGGGCTTGAACCCACGCGTTTACCGAGTCAGCTGAGAGCTTGGCCCCATGACCTAACGCTTCGCATTAGCGAGCGTAGCCACTGCTGTCGATATGTATTGCAATGGTTAATACTCATACAACTATAGGTACTAACCATCTCCCTGCCTTAGTAACTCTACCAAACCTAACCCTCTCAAAATTTCACAAAACAATCTCGTCATCGTCCCAAACGATAATTTGTCTGATAACCTTTGTTTCTGTGATGGTTGTAATAGTCTGTTTTGCTGTATTAGGAACTGGAACGTGTAGGAGTCCCGCGACTTGATATAAGGTAATACAGATTTACGATTGAAACTACATTGCAATCAACTCTTTCTCATCTCCCTTACCACTACCCGACCATCTAACATACATTCAAACATTAATAACCTGTATAAACAGAGTCTTTCATATAAAGTAAGAACGCCAAGCGGTGGGTTTGTTATCCGCTACTGTGTTGGCCTTGGCCGAGCTTGTGGCGCGCCGTGGCCCCCTGCTTTAAGCGTGTGTACAATCCTATATGAAATATTATCTTATAAGAGATGCTGGATATGTCTTCCTTCCTGGGTAATGCAGGCATTGTATCTGGTAACAACATTCAGGCTGACGTGAGTGAGTTCTGCCACTGTAATGTTTCTGATTTTTTATTTTATGTATTTTATTGAGCACCAAGCCGGTAGTGTCAAACTTATTTTCAATTACGTGAATCTGTGCTAGGGAAATCGCTGAACAAATGCATCACGTAACCGCCGAGCCGACTCGTACTTAAAATGAGGTTTACTTACAAAAATACGATGTTGTAATGATAACTGTCTCACCAAGTTAGCATCTGAGGTTCAGACTGGTGACTGAACAACTGCACGCTTATTTCAAGGTCAAATATGTACTATGCGCGCGCTTTCAATAATACAGCAGGTGGCCGTGGCGCGCCACAAGCTCAGTCAAGGCCACTGCAGCAACGGATAACAAATCAGCCGCTCGCCGTTCTTACTTTATATGAAAGACCCTGTAGATGTCCATAGGCCTACTGTAAGGTGAGTTCAATATAATTAAATAAGCTGGCAACGCAACAAGTTGGTACTTATTTGAGTTCCCAGGACTGAAGCCAACATCCAATTTCTTCAATCACCGCTCGGCAGGAAAACGGAATAATCGACGTCAAAAGAAGTACCCGAAATCCAATAGGGTCACGACAGTATTAACATATTAATTTCCGAAGTCTCTCCATCAGTAATATTCAAGTTTCTGTCACTGTGCTGAATGAACGCTGTACATAGGCTACTGGCATTGCGCTACTGGGCTAATGCAAGTGCTCTGGGTACGATTCCAGGGGCAGGACATGCAAGAGCCATCTGGCACCGAGTTGGTCAAAGAAGGCACAAAGTGAAAGCGATAGCTTATGTACTATTAGGGAGACAGGGCTTGCAAGAGCCACCTAGCACTGAGCCTCAAGGACACCACAAAGCTAAAGTGAGAGCTCCATTTACGACTCATGAGGCAGGCTTGCAAAAGCCAAGCTTACCACCGCTCCTATGCTTTGTTCTCTATTATTTGGTCAATAAGTGAATATACAGAGGAATTCAACCTTTCCAAATATTGATCCCTCTTTGCCCTGCGGCTATCGGCCACCACATATCCGCACTAGGTCCGACGTTAGCTTTACATATATCTGAACTACACCCCGGGCGAGGCGAAGGGAGTGGAGAAGCCATTGGGCCCAAACTGACATTCTTTCCACTTAATTGTGCCTTTCACAATTCCTTTGCTCAATCCTTGTTATGTTCCGAACAAGACATATTTCAGTTAGCTGAAAAGTAGGTATATTAGATTAGATTAATATTCTTAAGCCAGACTTTTCTTTCCGTGTCCATCTAATTTTCTTTTGAATATATTATTTCACACTGATCATGTTTTCTCCGTTCCCCGAGCGAACTCAATTGCGCGATATACAATACATATTTATGCTCCCAACGAGTGAAAAGTCACTAAGTCTCCTCGTCTCATATCGCTGTCATCAATCTTTCACGAGTCGGAGGTATACAGTATGTGCGAGCTCATTCTTCTCATCAAAAAAGACAGGTTTACTTCGTAAGTTTCTTTTCCATTTCTTAGCCCAGGTTAAATATTGGTAGCGGTGGCGCAATAGGCAGCCACCTAGGGCATAGCTCTCCAAGCGGTGGCGCAATAGGCAACCACCTAGGGCAAAGCTCTCCAAGCGGTGGCACAATAGGCAGCCGCCTAGGGCATAGCTCTCCTAGCGGTGGCGCAATAGGCAACCACCTAGGGCAAAGCTCTCCAAGCGGAGGAGCAATAGGCAGCCGCCTAGGGCATAGCTCTCCAAGCGGTGGCACAATAGGCAGCCGCCTAGAGCATTGCTCTCCAAGCGGTGGCGCAATAGGCAACCACCTAGGGCAAAGCTCTCCAAGCGGTGGCACAATAGGCAGCCGCCTAGAGCATTGCTCTCCAAGCGGTGGCGCAATAGGCAACCACCTAGGGCAAAGCTCTCCAAGCGGTGGCACAATAGGCAGCCGCCTAAGGCGTAGCTCTCCAAGCGGTGGCACAATAGACAGCCGCCTAGGGTAAAGCTCTCCAAGCGGTGGCACAATAGGCAGCCGCCTAGGGCATAGCTCTCCAAGCGGTGGCACAATAGGCAGCCGCCTAGGGCGTAGCTCTCCAAGTGGTGGCGCAATAGGCAGCCGCCTAGGGCATAGCTCTCCAAGCGGTGGCACAATAGGCAGCCGCCTAGGGCATAGCTCTCCAAGTGGTGGCGCAATAGGCAGCCGCCTAGGACGTAGCTCTCCAAGCGGTGGCACAATAGACAGCCGCCTAGGGTAAAGCTCTCCAAGCGGTGGCACAGTAGGCAGCCGCCTAGGGCATAGCTCTCCAAGCGGTGGCGCAATAGGCAACCACCTAGGGCAATGCTCTCCAAGCGGTGGCACAATAGGCAGCCACCTAGGGCATAGCTCTCCAAGCGGTGGCACAATAGGCAGCCGCCTAGAGCATTGCTCTCCAAGCGGTGGCGCAATAGGCAGCCGCCTAGGGCGTAGCTCTCCAAGCGGTGGCACAATAGACAGCCGCCTAGGGTAAAGCTCTCCATGCGGGGGCACAGTAGGCAGCCGCCTAGGGCATAGCTCTCCAAGCGGTGGCGCAATAGGCAACCACCTAGGGCAATGCTCTCCAAGCGGTGGCACAATAGGCAGCCGCCTAGGGCATAGCTCTCCAAGCGGTGGCGCAATAGGCAACCACCAAGGGCAAAGCTCTCGAAGCGGTGGCGCAAAAGGCAACCACCTAGGGCAAAGCTCTCCAAGCGGTGGAGTAATAGGCAGCCACTTAGGGCATAGCTCTTCAAGCGATGGCCCAATAGGCAGTCACATATGGCATAGCACTCAAAGCGGTGGCGTAATAGGCAGTCACATAGGGCATAGCTCTCTAAGCGGTGGCGCAATAGGCAGCCGCCTAGGGCATAGCATTCCAAGCGGTGGCGCAATAGGCAACCGCCTAGGGCAAAGCTCTCCAAGTGGTGGCACAATGGGCAGCCGCCTAGGGCATAGCTCTCCAAGCAGTGGCACAATAGGCAGCCGCCTAGGGCAAAGCTCTCCAAGCGGTGGCGCAATAGGCAACCACCTAGGGCAAAGCTCTCCAAGCGGGCGGTGGCGCAATAGGCAGCCACCTAGGGCATAGCTCTCCAAGCGGTGGCGCAATAGGAAACCACCTAGGGCAAAACTATCCAAGCGGTGGCACAAAAGGCAGCCGCCTAGGGCATAGCTCTCCAAGTGGTGGCGCAATAGGCAACCACCTAGGGCAAAGCTCTCCAAGCGGTGGCGCAATAGGCAGCCGCCTAGGGCATAGCTCTCCAAGCGGTGGCACAATAGGCAGCCGCCTAGAGCATTGCTCTCCAAGCGGTGGCGCAATAGGCAACCACCTAGGGCAAAACTCTCCAAGCGGTGGCACAATAGGCAGCCGCCTAGGCCGTAGCTCTCCAAGCGGTGGCACAATAGGCAGCGGCCTAGGGCAAAGCTCTCCAAGCTGTGGCGCAATAGGCAGCCGCCTAGGGCAAAGCTCTCCAAGCGGTGGCGCAATAGGCAACCACCTAGGGCAAAGCTCTCCAAGCGGGCGGTGGCGCAATAGGCAGCCACCTAGGGCATAGCTCTCCAAGTGGTGGCGCAATAGGCAACCACCTAGGGCAAAGCTCTCCAAGCGGTGGCGCAATAGGCAGCCGCCTAGGGCATAGCTCTCCAAGCGGTGGCACAATAGGCAGCCGCCTAGAGCATTGCTCTCCAAGCGGTGGCGCAATAGGCAACCACCTAGGGCAAAACTCTCCAAGCGGTGGCACAATAGGCAGCCGCCTAGGCCGTAGCTCTCCAAGCGGTGGCACAATAGGCAGCGGCCTAGGGCAAAGCTCTCCAAGCGGTGGCACAATAGGCAGCCGCCTAGGGCATAGCTCTCCAAGCGGTGGCGCAATAGGCAGCCGCCTAGGGCATAGCTCTCCAAGCGGTGGCACAATAGGCAGCCGCCTAAGGCATAGCTCTCCAAGCGGTGGCGCAATAGGCAGCCGCCTAGGGCAAAGCTCTCCAAGCGGTGGCGCAATAGGCAGCCGCCTAGGGTATAGCTCTCCAAGCGGTGGCGCAATAGGCAACCACCTAGGGCAAAGCTCTCCAAGCGGTGGCGCAATAGGCAGCTGCCTAGGGCATAGCTCTCCAAGCGGTGGCACAATAGGCAGCCGCCTAGAGCATTGCTCTCCAAGCGGTGGCGCAATAGGCAACCGCATAGGGCATAGCTCTAAAGCGGTGGCGCAATAGGTAACCGCCTAGGGCATAGCTCTCCAAGTGGTGGCGCAATAGGCAACCGCCTAGGGCAAAGCTCTCCAAGCGGTGGCACAATAGGCAGCCGCCTAGGGCATAATCTCCAAGCGGTGGCGCAATAAGCAGCCGCCTAGGGCATAGCTCTCCAAGTGGTGGCACGATAGGCAGCTGCCTAGGGCATAGCTCTCCAAGCGGTGGCGCAATAAGCAGCCGCCTAGGGCTTAGCTCTCCAAGTGGTGGCGCAATAGGCAGCCGCCTAGGGCATAGCTCTCCAAGCGGTGGCGCAATAAGCAGCCGCCTAGGGCATAGCTCTCTAAGTGGTGGAGCAATAGGCATCCGCCTAGGGTAAAGCTCTACAAGTGGTGGCGCAATAGGCAGCCGCCTAGGGGATAGCTTTCCAAGCGGTGGCGCAATAGGCAACCGCCTTGGGCATAGCTCTCCAAGCGGTGACGCAATAGGCAACCGCCTTGGGCATAGTTCTCTAACCGGTGGCGAAATAGGCAACCGCCTAGAGCATAGCTCTCCAAGTGGTGGCGCAATAGGTAGCCGCCTAGGGCATAGATTTCCAAGTGGTGACGAAATAGGCAGCCGCCTAGGGCATAGCTCTCCAAGTGGTGGCGCAATAGGCAGCCGCCTAGGGCATAGCTTTCCAAGCGGTGGCTCAATAGGCAACCGCCTAGGGCATAGCTCTCCAAGTGGTGGCGCAATAGGCAGCCGCCTAGGGCATAGCTTTCCAAGCGGTGGCGCAATAGGCAGCCGCCTAGGGCATAGCTTTCCAAGCGGTGGCGCAATAGGCAGCCGCCTAGGGCATAGCTCTCCAAGTGGTGGCGCAATAGGCAGCCGCCTAGGGCATAGCTTTCCAAGCGGTGGCGAAATAGGCAGCCGCCTAGGGCATAGCTCACCAAGTGGTGGCGCAATAGGCAGCCGCCTAGGGCATAGCTTTCCAAGCGGTGGCGCAATAGGCAGCCGCCTAGGGCATAGCTTTCCAAGCGGTGGCGCAATAAGCAGCCGCCTAGGGCTTAGCTCTCCAAGTGGTGGCGCAATAGGCAGCCGCCTAGGGCATAGCTCTCCAAGCGGTGGCGCAATAAGCAGCCGCCTAGGGCATAGCTCTCCAAGTGGTGGCGCAATAGGTATCCGCCTAGGGTATAGCTCTACAAGTGGTGGCGCAATAGGCAGCCGCCTAGGGGATAGCTTTCCAAGCGGTGGCGCAATAGGCAACCGCCTTGGGCATAGCTCTCCAAGCGGTGACGCAATAGGCAACCGCCTTGGGCATAGCTCTCTAAGCGGTGGCGAAATAGGCAGCCGCCTAGAGCATAGCTCTCCAAGTGGTGGCGCAATAGGTAGCCGCCTAGGGCATAGATTTCCAAGTGGTGGCGAAATAGGCAGCCGCCTAGGGCATAGCTCTCCAAGTGGTGGCGCAATAGGCAGCCGCCTAGGGCATAGCTTTCCAAGCGGTGGCTCAATAGGCTACCGCCTAGGGCATAGCTCTCCAAGTGGTGGCGCAATAGGCAGCCGCCTAGGGCATAGCTTTCCAAGCGGTGGCGCAATAGGCAGCCGCCTAGGGCATAGCTCTCCAAGTGGTGGCGCAATAGGCAGTGCCTAGGGCATAGCTTTCCAAGCGGTGGCGAAATAGGCAGCCGCCTAGGGCATAGCTCTCCAAGTGGTGGCGCAATAGGCAGCCGCCTAGGGCATAGCTTTCCTAGCGGTGGCGCAATAGGCAACCGCCTTGGTCATAGCTCTCCAAGCGGTGGCGAAGTAGGCAGCCGCCTAGGGCATAGCTCTCCAAGCGGTGGCGCAATAGGCAACTGCCTTGGGCATAGCTCTCCAAGCAGTGGCGCAATAGGCAACTGCCTTGGGCATAGCTCTCCAAGCGGTGGCGCAATAGGCAGCTGCCTAGGGCATAGCTCTCCAAGTGGTGGCGCAATAGGCAGCCGCCTAGGGCATAGCTCTCCAAGCGGTGGCGCAATAGGCAGCTGCCTACGGCATGGCTCTCCAAGCTGTGGCGCAATAGGCAGCCGCCTAGGGCATAGCTCTCCAAGTGGTGGCGCAATAGGCAGCTGCCTAGGGCATAGCTCTCCATGTGGTGGCGCAATCTGCAGCCGCCTAGGGCATAGCTCTCCAAGCGGTGGCGCAATAGGCAACTGCCTTGGGCATAGCTCTCCAAGTGGTGGCGCAATAGGCAGCCACCTTGGGCATAGCTCTCCAAGCGGTGGCGCAATAGGCAACTGCCTTGGGCATAGCTCTCCAAGCGGTGGCGCAATGGGCAGCCACCTTGGGCATAGCTCTCCAAGCGGTGGCGCAATGGGCAGCCACCTTGGGCATAGCTCTCCAAGCTGAGCTCATTGAGCGATGGCGCTCTGAGCAGGTTAATTGCTCTGCTCTGAATAGTCCCTCTCACTATTCACTGTCCCTCACTCTGGTTCTCTCTGGTAAAGCTACGCCGCGTGATACGGCACATCACATTCCAATGCAGATGTGTAAAAAGTATGGTGACTCGCATAGCCTACTTTCTATATACATATACTGGTGACCATGCGAGGTTATCTTGTCTTACAATCCTATATTTTTTTTCTCCTTTAAGGTTTATTTTAAGTTTAAGTAGCCTATACGTTTATAACGGTATGAGAATGTTACAGTGGGCACTATGAGCACTTAAAATGAATTACCTTTGGCACATTAGAAAATGCACATGTCATTTTCTTTCTTTCTTTCTTTCTTTCTTTCTTTCTTTCTTTGCAACTTTAAAGTGATACGCCACTACATTAAACGTCTGAACGTCATCACACGTTCTGCTGACTGGCTAACCGATTCAACGGTTACGGAGTACCACTCCGCGCGCAAGCCCTTGTTGCTCTTTATGGTGAATACCTGTCTGATCTTGCTGTTCAGTCACTTTGCCATATCTATCTCCCTTAGGGCAGCTATACGGCTCACTTTCAGGTTATTTGCCCGGAGCCGGCTGGCGATTATTTGAACTCGAAATCTAGTGCTTAGGGTCTCACACCTCCTAATTTCCCTTCCGCTTAAATATTAATGCGTGACAATGTATTGATAGAAGAATTTTTGTTTATAAAATTCATATCATCGGCATTGATTTTTCAATATACACACATCAAAAAAAGTTTTGCATCACCTCGGTTCCCAGATCTCCGGCATATAGACGTTGACTGTGTATATTGTATCAAAGATACAGTCCCTTTGACTGTTCATAGATGTCACTAAAACTGCTCAAAGATGTAAACAACCATGCATGAGCAGGGCCTATTAGACGGAGGGGGTACGACAGCCGATCAGTTCCAGTCATTCCACCAGGACGAAGGTACGCTGCTCATGTTGTCTGTAGTTCTACCATGCCTAGAAGGTCAATACCGCAGTTCGATCGCGTCCGCATTGTTACTTTGTGTCAAGAAGGGCTCTCAACAAGGGAAGTTTCCAGGCGTCTCAGAGTGAACCAAAGCGATGTTGTTCGGACATGGAGGAGGTACAGAGATACAGGAACTGTCGATGACAGGCCTCGCTCAGGCCGCCCAAGGGCTACTACTGTAGTGGATGACCGCTACTTACGGATTGCCGCTCGGAGGAACCCTGACAGCAATGCCACCATGTTGAATAATGCGTTTCGTTCAGCCACAGGACGTCGTGTTTCAACTCAAACTGTGCGCAATAGGCTGCATGATGCGCAACTTCACTCCCGACGTCCATGGCGAGGTCCAGCTTTGCAACCCCGACACCATGCAGCGCGGTACAGATGGGCCCAACAACATGCTGAATGGACCCCACAGAATTGGCATCACGTTCTCTTCACCGATGAGTGTCGCATATGCCTTCAACCAGACAATCGTCGGAGACGTGTTTGGAGGCACCCTGGTCAGGCTGAACGTCTTAGACACACTGTCCAGCGAGTGCAGCAAGGTGGTGGTTCCCTGATGTTTTGAGGTGGCATTATGTGGGGCCGACGTACGCCACTGGTGGTCATGGAAGGCTCCGAAACGGCTTTACGATACCTGAATGACATCCTCCGACCCATAGTGCACCCATATCGGCAGAATATTGGAGAGGCATTTGTCTTCATGAACGACAATTCTCGACCTCATCGTGCACATCTTGTGAATGCGTTCCTTCAAGATAACGACATCGCTCGACTACAGTGGCCAGCATGTTCGCCAGACATGAACCCTATCGAACATGCCTGGGATATGTTGAAAAGGGCTGTTTATGGACGTCTTGACCCACCAACCACTCTGAGAGATTTACGCCGAATTGTCGTTGAGGAGTGGGACAATTTGGACCAACAGTGTCTTGATGAACTTGTGGATAGTATGCCACGACGAATACAGGCATGCATCAATGCAAGAGGACGTGCTACTGGGTATTAGAGGTAGTGGTGTGTACTGCAATCTGGACCACAAATGCTGAAAGTCTAGCTGTATGATGGTACAACATGCAATGTGTGGGTCTCATGAGCAATAAAACGAGCTGAAATGTTGTTTGTGTTGATCTCTATTCCCTTTGTATTTAAAGGTTCCGGAACTCTTGGAACCGAGGTGATGCAAAACTTTTTTTGATGTGTGTATCTACGAGGAAGATAGCCGGCTTGACCAACGTTTGCTTTAGCAATGCTCTGAAGTCAGAGTTACGCTATCAAAAGGAACCAACCAGCTTCATGTTGTAGCTGTAGGTTTACCAACAACTTTATAAAAAGAGAAAATCAAACATTCCTATACACATGGGAGGTATGAGAGAAACTGTGCTTCATCTTAACCAAACAACTTTAAACTGTAAGCACCCGATCTGACTGAGATGTGGTACATTGACTTCAGTAGGAATGCTTAGCCAGGGTCACCAAAATATGATTCACCACTCTTATATTTCCCATCTGTTTTTGGTGTTAAAGTTTGCTCATTTGAGCACAGCCTTGGCAGGAGTGAGTGTCAGGGAAGTAAGTGGTCAGTCAGAGCATCTGCCACGCTCTCACTCAATCTCTCTCGCACACATATCCTTTCACTAGCCTCTAGCTATTTCCGCACCACATACTCTTGTCAATATGGTTCTCAAATGAGCGAAATTGAACACCTTAAAACAAGAGCTAATTATAAGATTGGGGGATCTAATTTTGATATTGCTGAATAAAGCTTTCCTAGAACTCAGTCAGATCGAACACTTGCAGTTCTAAAGTTTCCATAATGAGACATGCTCCAACAGAGGTCTGGGAGGCTAAAAGTGAATGGTTACATCTTGGATCCTGAGTGTGTTTCCTTCCACTTCTCATCTCCCACTCACTCCATGCACATGCTAGGATAGAACACGATCACCAGTTCCCATGCTTCTATCCCATCCTTAGAGTCATATTAATACAGTTACACTCACTAACATAAACATAACTTCTGAGGCTACTAAACACAGTGTTGCCCATGGGAATAGCTTGTTTTAAAACATTGTGTGAAATTCGTGTTTAATTACTCAATATTGTGGGTTTGTGTGCAATTTACTTGCTTCTAAGAATGTTACATTTTGCTTCATATTAAAGCCGGATATTTTGATTTAGTTGAGATATTAATTTCTATATCTTCCTGGTTACTTACTACAGGTCAAGTTTCTCAGAACAAAGACAATATTACGTTTTATGGTTGGTTGTTAGTGATTCATTTCTTATCGCGGTCTGGCACATCAAAGAGATTGATGTCGAGGTCGAGACTCCAGTTATTCACTCTATCTCCCATCGACTCCTTTTGAACGCAAACACAATGGTGACGTGTCCCCGATCCCTTATTAACAACTAGCAATGCGTCATTGTTCTACATTTTTACCTTGATGCCGTTAAATGCTGAATCTAACTATCATGCAGCTCTGAGAATACACGGTCTTGACTCTATCAGTAAAACGTAAGACAATTGAAGTTAGATTGTAATATTAACATTCTAATCTCTCACATTATACTGGAATTTTGATCATACTGGAATATATTTATTTTAATTGACTATAGTTTACTTGAATATTGGAGTTTTAAGGGGTGGAACAGCTAGGTCATCTGCCCCTAAGGCTACAGTTTATTATTATTATTATTATTATTATTATTATTCATATCATGAAAATGAATTTTACCTTCTACTCATGTTCATTAGTTTCGAAGTTTCTGTCCTACGAACTACATAACCTGTTTCAAGGAACATCGTTATGTTCATACTTTCAATGATACTCTGTCATAACATTATTCCTAATCAAATAACACTTCAATTCACTATTACAATCCAAAGAATGACTAAACTTACTCCCTTCACTTGAAATGAAACTGTCATAAATACGATCTAAATATGATATTAACAGTGCATACAGAATCTATAATCTACCAATTTAATCATTAACTAATTAATTAAATCAAGTCAATGTATTCAAGATGAAGGAAATATCAAAGCGAAGTGAATTTGGAAACGGATGATAAAAATATCACAACCACGTGGACTAAGTTAATTTATACATCACTCCGGCTATAGTAAGCTTCCTGAGAATATCATGAAACACTTACTACAACAAGATATATATAGTACTACGTTAATCGAAAAACATGACCAAGAACTCATGTCTCAACTACACGATGATTTGGCCTGAACTTGCCAACCGTCTTTCATAAAAAAATTACAGAAACCATCATGTGACGTTGCAGTGGACTACTCTCAAACTTTGCTGACTGAAAAACATTGCACAAGACGAATCTGGCTAGAAGGAAGGATTAAGATAATACAAACTACAGCAATAAACTCGCTTCTCATGTCCTCCTAGCTAACTGGCCCGTTACGCTTCTATATATTGCACAGTGTAATACTGTATGTTGAGGTTTCTCAATGATACCCTCAGTATCGCCACACAAGTTTTCATAGTGTGTAAACAATGCCATTAGTAATTATGATCACGTTCGTCGCATATAAATTTAACATGTGAAACTTCTTCGATCACAAACACAATGAAATATTCATTGTATAACGCAGAAAAAATTAGTCGCTCCATGTAAATAATGATTACTCAGATATTCCCTTATAAGATACTAGCACAAAATATGTTCGCACGTAAAACACGTGGGGAATTTCATAGGCAATTACAGGTCTCACCTGCCCAATATCCCACGGAGAAGTGCCGCGCAGGGTTGCTAATCATAATCTCTCTGTTCCAAATTCGCAGAATATGTATTCTATAAGATATTACACATTCTGTAACTTCAGAACACTTCTAAACCGTGGGAGTAACATTTGGCATATTCTATCACTTCCATGAATACAATTTCATTTATGTCAATGAAAATACAGTCGCACGCTAATGCGGGATTGGAAAATTACAAACATTACATCTATTGTTGCATGCACACGCCATGACGTTAGCCTCAGGGCCTTTAAAATCACATCCACTGGTTTGCCAGACAAATCGCCTGTGGCTACATGCAGCTAACATTTAAAACACCTGACGAACTCACTAGATGACAGCGTGTCACACGGGCACAATATGGGTAGGATATGGTGACCGGCAGTGAACCTCGCTATAGGACTCAATATTTCTTGGAAAGTGGGTCTTCCTCACATTCATGGGTGAAGCATCTCATACCAGGAAACCGATCACGCAGAGTGATAACTAGGACTCGGATTTTTGGTGCTAAAAATCAGGAAAATATTTTTATGTATTAAAATACCTGAAATATGTGACAAAGAAGTAAAAATATTTAATTATAATTTAGTTTATTAATGTGAATATAAACAATATGCAGTACTCACGAATGCAATTTATTCTATGTCTCACTGACTGCTGAAGCATTACAATACACAACCAGATACATCTTCAGGTTGTCCATCACAAATGACCGACTATTATCGCGAAACACTTGTTCTGAAGGCGCGAAACTGCGGCAATATGTTTCTTGCCCTTGAGGTGTTGTGTAACTTGAGATCGCTGTTCTGCCTTGGTTGCTTTCCCACATGGTTGGCAGAACAGAACGCCTCCATCAGAAGTAAAATTATCTTTAAATTCTGCAACAGACGATAACTTGTAGTTGTTTTTACTTTAGGCTTCGTAGAACTTCCTTACACTTAACAGTGCCAGAAATGAACTACGTGTGAGTGACACTGGTTCCAGGTAGCTGGGGAAGGGGGCAGTCTAGCACGTGGTGCGATATGGCTATGGACAAGGAAATCCCCGGCTTCCACAGTGAGTGGCACGGGGTGACAAGTTAAGAATAACACAGTTGCAAGCTGACATACGCTCTGCATGAAGATTAGATAGCTCACAGGTTCTTCCCCGTTGAAATAACACAGAACAAAAATGCAATAAACTGAAAAAAAAAAATGATTTTAAAAAATGTAAATATTTGACTATGTCTTTTTATGTGCTAATAAGTGAAAAGTAGGAATTTATGTATTTATAGAAACAATGCTTAAAATATGCATTTACATAAAGAAATATTTATTTACCTAAAAATCCGAGCCCTAGTGATAACAATGACCTCGCCACGTGAGAAAAGAAACGAAGACCTGTCAAGCAGAAACTGCTAGAATCAATGACATGTTGGGTTAATTCCAGAACATTCCAATAGTCTATATCCCATTTGTTCCCAAATTAATTTTATTTTTCATTTTAGGTAGTTTTTCTTTTAAATAGGTTCAAAATAGCTTCAGTATTGAAATATGAATGTAATATTTAAACAACGAATTCGCTAAGTGTCATTTGGTGACCGTTCCATTAATGGAACAGCGGGCACAAACGGGCCGGTGGATCTTTAAATAATGAATTGGCAAACAATTCTCTGCTACACGCCTATATTACTGAAAATGTAAGTATTAAAACCATGGAAACCATACAAAGCAATATTCAGAAATAACCTGATCAACACTACTCTTAAAGATCAACATGGCAGTGGATCTGATACAAGAAAAAACCTTTTATCACACTAGTAATTTTATGTCCCATTTCACACTTCTGGGCAGCATACATATTTGAGTAGTTCAGAAACATTTGTATAACCTCTTTGTCATATTATAAATCAAATAAGTCTATGGGAGTGTAATATCCAGAAGGGAATTCACTTAGGAAACTCTTAGAGATCAACATTGCAGCGGACATGATGTGGCCTCACAACGCATGGAACACCTGAAAGCAGTTCACGTGCAGTGCTACGCCACACTTCAGACACCTTTTGGTTGTGTTCTTCTTGCATTGAGCACACCTAGTTTGCCTATCATTCGCTACAATAACATGCTCCCTCCTATCGAAACGAACTTCGTCAGAAACTCGTTTGTCTACAGCACGGACACTTCGTGGAGGTCTGCCTAGAGGGTTCTTTTACAATATTTCTGCAAATATGGTAGTGCAATTCTCCTGGTTAATGCTAAAAAAAATCAAGAGGATCTTCATTATGTCTTTTAGTGAGGCGATACAATAACCAAGCATTGTTGACTGAGACATTCAAGGGAAATATAAACAACTGCCAATACCATTTCTTCATTCTGATGTTAACTCGAAGTCCCGCAACATTTTCATCGAGACGGTCGATACCACCCATATATACATTGTACTTGACAGTGGAATTTGGTTGGGAAACGTCTACTTTCCTTTGGGCTAACCTATTCCATCTCTTTACTGTACCAGTAGGATTAACTCCCGCCAGAGTCGAGGCTATGGTAACGATATTGTTGTCATTATAACGAATCAGTGTTATTCCACTGTTTGCATACTGATGAAATGATTCTCTTCCTTTTTTGGCTAGCTCCTTACCATCCATCAACGGTGCTTTCTCAACCCTGTTAACACGAATTGTTCCTGTCCCATTATGTCCATCCTTTTTCAACTCCTCCAATAATTGAATCGACGTAAAGTAATTGTCGAAGAACACATTGTAGCTGCAAGGTTTGGGTAGTGTTGATACCATATCAAGGACTTGAGATCCGCCAACACCTTCACCGAGGTCAGGTCTCGTATTGCCTGTATTTGCTCCTTGATAGGGTTCAGCTTGTTTAAGGTAGGCTACCCCAGTCGAGTGTAAGCACACCAAACCTTATATCCGAACCTCACAGGTTTGCCTTACATGTGTTTCTCGGTGCTGTGCCTCCCAAAATAAGGCACCACAGCCTCATCAACACAAATATGCACATCATTAGGGTAGAAATTCAACCATCGTTCATTCATCATTTTCCACAAAACTCTCACCTTAGCAAATTTGTCAGTTGCATCCAAATTATTACTGTCGCACACATGCAGATATCTCATTATTTGCTCAAATCTATTCCTAGACATCGATGATGCTACTGCCGTGTTATGACAATCAGGGGAATCTTCTCAATACATGCGATATCTGGGGACTGTACTGCATCCACTGAGTAAAAGTATAGCAAGAAATACCCTGATATCATCACAAGTTACTTTATGTCCCATTTGGTTCTTCTAGGAGGCGTACGTATTTGAAGAGTTCACAATCATTTGAATAACCTCTTCTTCATAAAATAATTCAAATAAACTAATGGGAGAGTAAACTCCAGAAAGGAATTCAGGAATGGTCCATTCCTTTTCTTTTTCCACCTCGATATCTATTTCTTCCCATTTCCTTGGTGTTTTAGAAATTGCTTTACCCTTTTTAGACCTTTGAACATGAGGATCGATAGAACTAGTAGAACAGACAGGTTCACCAATATTAACTTCGAACTGAGAGTCAGGCTCATTGGAACCTAAATGAAGATCTTCAACTTCACCATTTACAACCCGTCTCACAGTTGCTTCAGCACGGCCACGTAGTTGGTTACCCGATGGGCGATTGATGTCTGCTTCGGCTTCATCACCGCTATCTTCATCAGAGAGTAGATGATTCTCAGGCGGTTCAATGAATACATCCGTTTCCAAAACGCTTCCTTCGCGTTCGAGTTCTTCCAAACAGTTCTCAATTTCATGAATAGTCAGTCTAAAAGAGATAAAGCAATTCTTGTAGCATCGATTTACAATCTTACTAAAACTATTTGATTATATACCAATAAGTTTAGAACTGTATTTGAGGTTAGAATTTACTGACAAAGTCATTATATTTGTATCATACGTGCTCACTGTTCAGCTAATGGAAGAAAAAAATATAAATTTATTACCGTGGCATTCATGCCCGCTGTTCCAAAAATGGAATATCAATTTTCTATCGTACTTCTTAGGTTATGCTTGACAGTAAAATCTACCTCAAACGTTACATGGTGTTCTCCTACATGTATAGTTTGTGCTCGGATGATGGCAACGTAGAAAGTTATTTTCTTATCATGATACAAGAAAAATACTTACCCCCCGGACATGGCGAATGACCAAGCGATATTTCATACAGATGATCAATGAAGCAATAGCTCATAAACATCTGAATATCAAATAACAGTAAACAATGATACCACCTTAATCAGTACAGGGCTAAATTTCCCTCCAACATTACTAAGAACAATGGCTACACCAATTTAAAAAAATATTCCATTATTGGAACAGCGGGAACAAATGGGATATGTACAGTACCGGACAAAAGTTTAGGACCACATAAGGAAATCATGGTATGTCACCTAAAACCTAAACTTATGGCACTAGAGCTCTGCGATTTATTTACTGAGCTCTTACATCTGATAGACTATCTGCGTCTTGATTTCAATCAATTGGGCCAAGTATTGTCGAAGTAATGATTTTTTAACTGTTGGAAGATCATACCAAAAAATCACAATTTTCAGAGGTATAATGTATTGTATATTCCAACTGGTTACAGGTATTGCCCTCAATTTTCTATTTTAGACTTATAAATAGTTAGGAATCATATTGGTATAAATTACAAATTCCGAAAAAATGCAGGACCTCTTTTTTTTTGCCGGTTTATACTTTTTCAAGCCAGCGCTAAAATGGTCGATGCACTGATGACAAAATAATCTCACTGCGAAATCCCACATTTCAGAAATCTGTGCTTGGATGGCATCTGTTGAGTGAAAGTGGAACTACTCGACACGACAAGGTAGATGCGGGTAGGTAGCAAGGAAGCCTTACGACAAGCGTGATAAGAACAAGGGAAAATCGACCATTTCAGCGCTGGCTTGAAAAAGTATAAACCCACCAAAAAAAAAAAAAAAAAGGGGCCCCTGCATTTTTTCGGAATTTGTATATTTATACCAGACTGATCCCAACTATTGCCAAGTCTAAAAAATAAAATTGGTGGCAATACCTGCAACCAGTTGGAATATACAATACATGATACCTCGGAAAACGGTGATTTTTTGGTGTGACCTTCCAACAGTTAAAGAATCATAACTTCTACAATACTTGAACCAATTGAACGAAATCAGGACGCATATATTCTATCAGATGTAAGAGATCAGTAAAAAAATCGCAGAGCTCTAGTGCCACAAGTTTAGGTTTTAGGTGACATATCATGATTTCCTTATGTGGTCCTAAAATTTGACCGGTAATGTATATCTCATATAAGCACCACTTTTAACCATTCAGGACAATCTTCAAAGCTGCCAGCCGCACTTGCTGGAGAAACGTAAGATAAAAAAAACAGCATAATACACAGCCTAACAACGCAAAATGCCATTCTGAAGGAAATTCATTCTTCTTTTCTTCATCTATTCATTCTTTCCTTCCTTCGTCCATTTCTTCCTATTTCCTATGACAGGCGCACACTGGAAAGGGGCCAGTGAAATTTCATCTCCCAACAAATTACAAAACAAAGGGCATATTACCCTTCTGTAATATTACTAAAGGAGTATGGCTCTCCTAGTAATTCCAGGATGTTACACATTTCTAAATATCGCAAATTTGTTAGAAAGAGAAACAAGGGATGTAGGAAGCACATGGGTTTGTCAGCTGTTACATAGAGAACGCGCTATGTTGACAAATCAGTTATCTTCTGATCGGAGCCCACATCTAGCCTATGTCTGTATGCATGCGTACACTATCTTTTTCAAACGATATACAAAACAACATTTCACTGAAATACAGTTTCTTCATTTAATATTGATATTGACCAACATATTACGCTACAAACGAAGAAATAAGGAAACATCTAAGATTGTGTAACACTTCCTTCCCACCCTATCTGGTATAATGCACCTGGGGCAATTATTTATGATTCAGTCAATATGATGATATACTGATGATTATTTCGATATCTCAGATTTTATCCATACCAAACTCAGCGGAAGCTTTCCACTTCACTATCTCCCAAGGGGTCTCTCTGGAGAATTACCAGGCCAATCCAGAACCTTTACTTTGTTGTCACGAAGGAATTTTGTCACTTTTGTAGCATTGTGACAAAGTGCCGAGTCGCCATTCATACAAATTTACCGTCTGGAAGCCGTTAAGGAACTTGTGGTAACAGCCGTTTCTTGAGAACCATTATGTACAGATGTTGGTTCATGGTCCCTTGGAAAACATACAGGCGTCCAGTTCCAGTACCACTAATGAAGAAACACGCCAAAACGCCTTTGTCACTTCTGTGTATTATATAATTCACACAGAACATCAAAGAGACAATTCTCTGAAAAATAGTACGTGTCACTTCAACACCATAGTTAGCATGGGACTTTGGCCTAATTAGTGCCTTTTCTATCATTGACCTGTGTTTACAGTATTGAGCATATTAAAGAAGGATGATGATGATGATAATTGTTGTTTTAAGGGGCCTAACGTCTAGGTTATCGGCCCCTAATGGTCTGGGTGATAGCGAAAATGACAATGAAATGGAAACAAGAACGAAAATTAAGTGAGACGGAAAATACTTACAAAAAGGAACTCAGATTGAAACAACTCACACAATGTTCTTACAAAAGGGAATTAAGAACGAAAAGGTATACAAAAGGAATAGATTGAAAAATACGCACAAAATGTAGTTTAGGTTCAAAATACGTACAAAATGCAATGTAGAGTCGAAATACTGCACCCTTCAATAATGCATTGTTTTATCAAGATTCTTTCTACGGGGTCGTGCTCAGTCCTGGATGCTTTTCAAAGCAAAGTTCGCAGAAACAACATGCTCTAATGAATAGAAAGGTCCATGGCAGAGGCTATACTGGAAATAAAATGAATAACAAGTAGAATAAAAGATATTTAATGACTGAAAATTATGTGCATAATAATAATAATAATAAATAAAAAGAAATCCTCCCTGACTTTCACCCCCCTTAAGAAATACATATAATACTGAGCGGTAAGAACTCGCTCGTCACAACCAAACAGTGTGACTGCAGCTTCACTCAAAATGATTAATCATAACATAAAATTGAGCGGTAAGAACTTGCTCGTCACAACTTATGGATGCAAGTCCATTTTTCCTGGTCAAGAAGTTATATAATGCGTGGTGTACTGCTCTTTAATAAGAAAATGAGTACTGATGCGAGTCCGTTTACAACTGAAACAGTCATGTTGCTCACGGAGTTGCATCTTTTAAATCACACTACGGCTATGGGACCCACCCTTAATTAACACACTATAATTACTACTGACACATGCAAGATCTAATAATACAAAAAGATGAAGAACCTCCCTGAGATTCAAGCCGGTGCCAGAGCACACAAAATAAAAAGAGCATGCCGAAAATAGGCCAAAAAGCTCGCATCACAAATTGGGAACACAGCCTCGCACATCCTAATGCCACACGGGGTCATTGAACGCGTAAAATAAACACACAAGAAGTGAAGCAACAACAACAAAATACAAGCCTAACGGCTGAAAAATTATATTTACATTTTTATAAAACGCCAGACAAACAGATGTTTCGGAATATACCTTAAAACATGGACAGCACCCATTTAATCAATCAAAACTCTTTATAACCGATCAGGGTTTTGAGAATTTAAATAACATCTTATATTGAAATACAGGAAACTGGCCTGCTACCTAATGACCACGGTTGTTATCTGATTTGAGCGTTCCCCTCCTTGTATGAATCATCGCTGCCTCGACTCACTCTCAGTCCTTCAAGCTTGGTGCTAATTATACTGATCCCGTTATCCATCTGGAAACGCGACACGACATATCTCACTCATCCACCTGGATGGCAAAAACACAAATATATTCCACTAGCTCAGCCTCGCGAGGTTATGAACTGGACTGATTATGCCGCAAGTCAGAATAATCTCAATGATATATTCCCGCTAACACATCATAAAATCACACTACGCACCATAAAGCTTGGACTGACTCACACATAAACATACTTCTGGATCGGCTCAAAACAGATCAACCTATATTGCGTCCATAGACACATTAAACAAATAAACAACAAAAACTCGGGTGCAAGGTGCCATCCCGTACAGACCTGCTAGAAAAGCAACTATTAAAATAATCCTGATCCGTCATAAATTCTGCTCACAAATAATCTTTACCCTCCAAATTCTATTTTAATCTCAAATTAATTCAGTTCCATTTTTTTTATAAGACATACTTCCGAATTTATAATGCTTGACCGCGATTTACGCAAGCGAATGCGAGCACGAGCTGCGCATAGCCCCGTATAGTTGAACCAAACAAAATCACAATCTTTACAAAATACGAAGCGCTCAGCTTGTCCCATACTTAATGTGTCAGTAAAACAAGATCTAAGAATCTACATTACCAAACAAGCAAACAAATATCTACAAAAATACGTCCCATAAAGCCATAGCTGATTTAGTAAATAAATAAATTCATTTGTACTCATTCCTATAGAACAGCGTCAGGAAAACATCTGCAGCCATCACTCCTTTAAAATGCTTAGCTCGTCTTCGACATCTTCTGGCAAATGTCCTGCTGGTTCCAAGATCCGGCCTCGTTCCTAGACGTCATCTCGTGCTGAATTAAATAAAGTTTGTCAGATACACACACGATATATTTCCTATTAAATTCACCGATCAGGTACTAAATTCCTTGACCGTCTACTGGTGAATTATTTCGATGAACTCCCCTATCTGGTAGTGCTGGGACTACAAAAAATCACTGAAGTTACACTTATAACTTGACGAAAATGTTCCATGCTCACACATGTGAAAAATTATGCAGAGTATGCCACGTGTCCTCAGACACCTGAATGAAGGCCTTACGTCCTCAAATGCTCAAATAAAAGTCAAAGTCGAAGCTTCCTGGACCATTTATAAATGCAACTGGCTAGGGTAGGCATGGAAGGGGATTTATGGAAAAATATTCCATAATAATTATCAGACTAGCATGCGATCGGTATCATTGAGTTCGTAGCAATGTGGAGGTTACGATTATGCTGTAGCTGGCTCGAATCGATCGTGGAATTAATCCATAGTTAACTCCCGCGTTAATTCACCAGAATGCGTTACAACGCCGAGTTGCCGCTTAAACAGGGCGTATTGATATTATTGGTTCAGACTCTTGTAGATCTTCGCGCGCTCTTACTTGTATTTCTGTCACAGGGAGTGGTTAACATGAAGATTGACCAATTACATCGTAGTATTCAATTTTCTTCTTGGCGCCAACTCTCATAGCAACAAGCCATATTGTGCGTACCCAAGCCATCTTCGCGCTAAAAGTTGCACCTGTCCTATGTGTCATGAATTTTATGCTACTTTCTAAAATACCACAGGAGCTTAAACCATTGTGTTCTCTCTGCCACTGATTTCTCAATATTTCCCAACACCGTCTGGCTCTCATATCTGCTTTCTGTAGAAATGTATCACATGATGATGAATAATTTATTAGAATCCTTTATACAGCCTGTGGATAAAAGGTTCAATACCAACAAAATGGAATTGAAATTCAGAATACTTACAAAATGCAAATGAGATCGAAAATACGCACAAAATGCAATTGAGGTTTAAAATACTTACAAAATGAAATTGAAATTGAAAATACACAATGCAATTCAGATTGGAAAATCCCATTTCCAATCCAAATTATTCACAAAGTGCAATTGAAATTCAAAATACTTACAAAATGCAATTGAAGTTGAAAATGCTTACAAAATGTACGGTAGATTCAAACTACTCATTTGGATTGACAATACTTACAAAATGCAATTCAGATTGAAAATACTTGACAAAATGTAATTTAGATTCAAAATACCCACAAAAAGCAATTGAGAATCAAAATACTTGCAAAATGCCCTCCAAACAAAAGGCAATTTAGATTTAAAATTCTTGCGAAAAGCGGTTTAGGTTGAAAATACTTACAAAATGCAATTGAAATTCAAAATACTCACTACAATGCCCTGTTCCTACATTGAATGACTTACTAAAATGCAATTTAGGTTGTCAATTTTTACAAAATGGAATTGAGGTTGAAAACAATCGCGAGAGGTAAATTAGATCGAAAAAACTTACAAAATGCAACGTAGATTAAAAATACCTACAAAATGTAGTGAAAAAAAAAACGCTAAAGGGAATTTAGATCCACGGGAATCCAAGGAACGAAAACAGTGCGGGAATCTCAAAGAGAAAATGAAATATAATAGAAAAGAAAACAAGAGGTCTGACCCCTCGAAGAAGGAGGGATCAGGAAAGATGAGACAAGGGCCAATTAAGGCGGGAAAGTGAAAGACTCCCTAGGCCTCGGATACCCTAATACCGTCGGGGTCGGAAAAGAACAAGAGTTGACCAAGGGAGGTCGACAGGAGAGAAGACCGGGAGGAGCCAGGCAGATATAACTGGAAGCAATGCCACACTCAGCTGGGGTCCCGTGATCGCCAACCCACGTCCCACAAGATGTGAGACCCTGGGGGATCATAAAGAAGGAGCGATTTTGAAGGATACGTACAGAAATGTGTATGGCAGGTAAATTCTCCAATTTTTACCTAGTGGTCCTAATAATATGATGTGCCAATGTACATTTTTTATTTCTCCCTTCACCAATTCGTCTTTCTTTCATCCCACGACTTCGCGTGTTAGTTACAAGTATTGCATTACAATGTGAAGGCTACACTCCAACAAAAGCTGCGCGTGGAATAACAAAGCGACAAGCAACAATAGGTATTAGTAGGTTTCAATAACCAAAGACTTCGCTCGCTCTCTTTGCCGCCGCCTAGCCAAGCAATATGCGTGGTTATTATATTACAGAGGAGACGTGCTGTGTCAGGAACAATAAAACGAATATTTTCTAGTTTTAGTATGACTTCCTTAGTATTGGAACTCGATTCAATTCATAACAAGAGACATATTTAGCCATTTGTGGTAAGAAGACTTGTCTGTGAAGATTCTAGACCACGGTAATTTGTTATTAGTTCACCCTACACAATCGTAAAATGTACATGTCTTCATTCAATGCTGAGTTTAGAAATTATCTTATCATTTAGACTTTTCTTCAACGTACTAGGAAGAAAGAGGCCAGAAACTTAACCTTGTGCGATCTTATTTTAATGGTATTTCAGAGCTGAGTTATGATTAATATAGCCTACCTTTCATTTTGAAAAGCCTTTCCACTGAAATGAAATCTGGACTGTTTATGCAGCAGAAAGGGAGAATAGAAGCATTTGAAATGTGGTGTTACAGGAGAATGATGATTATATGGATAGAGTAAGAAATGAAAAGGTATTAAGACTCAGAATGTATTCGTGCAATTAACACCTTCCTTGTTTCAACAAGAGTATCACTTAAGAGGCCACTCTAGCATACTAGTTGTTGGAGTTACAACGACGAATCTTACCAATAATGTAGGCCCGTATAAGTGTTCTTTTTATGCCCACTATAAGAAATCAGCGATTTCATACTTTAACAAGAAGTTCCGTGAAGAACTATACAGCCTACTTTTCATGCCAATGATTATTCTACAGTATATGAACCTATCTAGAATAATGACGAAATTAAGTTGGTAATATCGAAATATCTAATTAGTTCAAAATATACCTGGTATAATATAGCCTAATAGAGCACTACAGTTGGCAGCCTGGTGACTGAATACATTCTTAGTTCCATCTCTTAAGGTACAGAATACAAAATTTGGTTGAAGTCCAATGGACGTTACATGCAGTTAGACACTGGATCTATCAGCACGCGTAAAAGCATGTTACCAACAATACCATGCGTGTGCTGGTCAGAAATAATCTGAAATATTATGATATCTTGTTGTGCCAATTTTGGATGAAATCCATTTGTTAGTATAGAAGTTACATGCATTTTAAAATTGGACATATCAGCAGGCATAGAATCGTGTTAGCAGCACTGCCTTGTATTAATTACTCCAAATTAATCTGGAATGTCAGGTGCTATACGTGTGCAAAGTATAGAGCTGTTGGCTTGCATACTTTCTGATATATTGATATTAGGGTAAAAAAATATAGACAGCATTTATTAACAGTTGGCAGCCCTGATTGCTCTTAACAATACTTATAGTCATATCTGTTATGCTACACATAGAACATAAGAAATTTGGTTGAAATCCAACTGATAGTATAGAAGTTACATGTATTTAAAACTTGGTACTATCAGCAGGCTTATAATCATGTTGGTAGAACTGGCGTATATATCTTACTCCAAATTAATCTAAAATGTCAGAATATACGTGTGCATAGTTTAAAGCTGTTGGCTTGCAAACTTTCTGATATATTGGTATTTTGATTTAAAAAAATAGAGAGAGCAATTATTAACAGTTGGCAGCCCTGGTGGCTCTCAAGAATACGCTCAGTCATATATGTTTATGTGCAGATATTACATACAAAATGTGGTTGAAATCCAAATGATAGTGTAGAAGTTATATGCATTTAAACATTGGACCTATCAGAAGGCTTAAAATTATTTTGGCAACACTGTCATGGTTGGCCTTCTGGAAATTGAACTAAAATAGTATTATCTACATGTGTGCCAATTTTGGAATAGCTCTCATGCATACCTTGCAAGATATCCAACATGGAGCTCAAATTTCTAGTGCGTTTTTTCAGCAGTTGGTAACACTGACATTATTTTCAAATATGGTCGTGATATATTCCGGTGCACATCTTTACTCATACTAAATTTGGTTTTGATTGCTGCAGCCGTTTGGGAGTTGATAGGGACACACACACACACACACACACACACAGCCAGACAGACAGGCAGACACACATTTTCCCGGATCGATCTCATAAGTCTACTTTTTCCTCATTTTTGCAAAATGTGAAAAGTAGGCTAAAAATAGTGGATGAACTTACTATTGAAACCTTAAAGTCAATTACTCAGGGTGTAAATGCGCAATTAACTCGAAACCTGTTAAGAGAGGAGATACTTCGCTTGCAATTACCACAAACTGAATATAACATGCAGCAATAATCTTGGTATTATGATCTGAAAATCGACAATACACAATCTATTAAAGCCACAATGACGAAACTTCCCAGACATCTACCAGGGATATTATTTTTTGTACTAGGCACACGACAAGTGGTTTAATGCATTCATGATGGCGGTTGAGCGTGCTGAATAAACATCAAAATCAGTCACTCAGGATATGGTTGTACAGTTAGCACGAACTTGGCATAGTAAAATCACGAAGCACACCTAGCTCAAACTATCAAAGTTAATATAGCGCGCAGCCTTCATCATGAAGTATATTGAGCCCGATCAGCTTGATCAGCTCATGATCGATAATAATGATTATGAACTAAGATCGACTGCAGAGAGCCGAGAGCTCGTAGTAGAATTTCACGCCATAATGACTATTCACTGTCGTCATAGTGGAAGACCTGATGATCCAGAAGGCCACAGGAAGTGTATAAGAATTTATTTGAAAATTACTAATGAAGAATTTTGGAAATTAATAATCTGTTTAAGAATTGAATTATTATTATTATTATCATTTTTCACAGAGAGAGATTTTACGATGAGAATAAATTAATGAATTAAGAAGACAACTTGAGTCAAGAGTCAAATCTGACGTCTGGGAGTGACATAATTTTGTAAGCACTAAGGTGTTGAAGTAGTTGTAATACAGTTGCCTTTGCGGGTAGTATTCTTCTCTAACAGCGTGAAGAAAGGTGTCGTAATATTTTTCGAGTCTTACAGTGTGACATTGAATTGTATCAGAAAGTTGGGTGTTAGCAACACGATAACGAACAGTAAGATATTAATCTCCGGACAATAATATTAGGATAAACATTTTCATGGAAATTTTTACATTAGCGATCCTTAAGATATTCTCAAATACGAACAAGTAGTTCCGTGAAGAACTATATAGCCTATTTTCATATATCCTACTTATGTTAATTCCCTCTATCCACATACTAAATTTCAATTTGATTGCTGTAGGCCTAATAGATCCGTAGATATTGAGAACCATCTAAATATTTCGGATGGTTGCCATGTTGGATTTTTATGTAGGCCTTAGAGTTATGTACTATTACATGAAGATTATTGTGTAGGTGTATTATTCAAACTTCAAATCTCATGATTAGGACACAATAAATAAAAATCGGGATTTTAAAATTTCGCACAGCCGCCATCTTGTGGTTATGAAAACAATTGAAATAAGTTGCCAGCGGATTAAAATTTGTACATGCATATACCATACCAAGTTTCACTGCGCACGGATGGTTAAATCGCAAGAAACGTCGATTGAATATTTAAATTTCGCGTCGCCGCCATGTTCGATTTGTGTTCACCAGGTCATTGAAAGTCCCATAGGTGAACTAATGTTTATAGCCTCTATCAACATACAAAATTTCAGTTTGATTGCTGTCATAGATTAATATATATTGAGAACCGTCCACATATTTCGGATGGTCGCCATGTTGGATTTTAAGGCCATAGAAGTATGTACCATTAGATGAGGATTAATGCGTAGGTTAATTATTCAAACATTGATTACGAACGCATGATTATGACACAAGAAATAAAAACTTAATTTTAAAATTTCGCACAGCCGCCATCTTGAGGCTATGCAAACAACTGAACTAAATTAGATGTCAGTGCATTACAATGTGTATGAACATTTGCTGTACCATGTTTCACTGTGTTCGGATGGTTAAATCGCGAGAAAAGTCTATTAAAATATTTCAACTTCGCTTGGCCGCCGTGTTCGTTTTGTAGTTAAGAGGTTTTTGAAGGTCATAGGTGAACATCTAGTGGTGCCTTTTATCACCGTAAAAAATTTCAAGCTGATGTCGGTAATAGTTTTGGAGATATAGAATGCCGGTGAAATATTTCGCACAGTCGCCATGTTGGATTGGTGTGACGTAATACAATTTGAAGGGCACGGTCAAGATCGGCCAAGATAGTACTATGACCTTACCGAGTTTCATTGAAATCGCTTCTGCCGTTTAGATTTTATTAGGGGGGGGGGGGGACACCCACACACGGACGCACACACGCACACACACATGGACAAAAGTGATCTCATGAGCCTATTTTTCAAAAGTGAAAGTAGGCTAAAAATACCAATTATTACAGTCTAAATTCAGTGTGGAGAGCTACACAAATAGTTCAATAAATTCTGTGAAGGCGGATAGTTCATGGCCATTTTGTTGATACGAGAATCCGCAAAGTGTAAAGCCAGTTTTCTTTGAGACCCACAAGATAAAGCAGAATTCAGTGCGACTACTTATGGCACAAGGAATACAAACTTAATTTAAAAATGGAGATAGGATTGGATTCTGAACCGAGGACCACATGGTGGAGGCCCATTCAAATGGTAAATAGAAGAAGGATTTTGTATCACCATGATGGTGGGAGCTTAATGCTGGCGTGCCTGAATGAACCCTCAGACGGCTAAACGTAAATGGAAGGAACGGGTAACGTTGAGACACCACTTTACTTCGAACCCATATCTAGCATGGAACATGTGGGTTGAAACAACTGTAATACGTAGCAAGAGTTTAGTGCTTTTCAGTCGGTCAACACGAATGTGTTTTCGTGTTGACCGACTGAAAAGCACTAAACTCTTGTTTACTAAGGCAACACTGAAAATATGGCTTCAAACACCACAATGTAATACGTAGTTTGATTTTGTACATGTGGTGTTACGTTAATTAGATTTAGTGGATTGATCAGTATGCACATTTTCTTAGGTAGGCAGTGATTTATTTTAAGTTCATTATGTAAAGTAGGGATTTAGTGTGAACGTGTCGTTTTACGTCCGACAGTAGACGTATTATTTAGTCTTTATTTGAAAGTGCGAGGGGGAACGCACGAATGCAAGGCCAGTGAAAGCTAAGAATGTAGATGTTCATTTGTTTGCTAACGAGAGGAACATGTCTTTTCATTTTTGTACTGGCTGCAGCGAGCCAAGATTAAAATTGTACGGAATATGAATGTTGGTTACAGACGATTCTGATAGGTTTCAGAAGGGAGTGAGAATATTTTTTTTATGCAGTGTTGATAAACGAGTTTTTTGTACACATCTGTTATGTTGGAGAGAAATACGTATTGATTTCAAGACGACGAAATGACAGAGCATTTAGGCAGGCTTAGTTTGTAGGAGGCCTAGGTTCACAATTCCCCTTGGTTACACATATTAGCTGGTATTTACCGTGAAAGAGAATGTATTCAGCGATGTTTAGAAGGGAAGATTGATATGTTTAAAAAGAGATGAAGGCTTAGGTTGCCAATATGATGAAATAAAATTGAGTATTCCAGTTAGTTGAATCATTTTGTATAAATTTGAGTAGCGTAATTGTACTGTCGCTGAGAGTGCTAAATAATTATACTGTGAAGGCAGCAATGGATATGTTACCATGTTGGCCATTATAGGACTGCTTTTGCAGGATTTTTGAATGTATTCTACCTCTATTTGGTGACGATCCTGATGATGTTTTTCGTGTGAGCGATGGCTATACGTATGAAAGTATTTGAGGTTAGTCTAGTTTCTTAGGGCGAGCTTGTTTGTGTGAGCGATGGCTACACATATGAGTGCTTATGGATGCGAAGATGGATTTTCTCTACACTACGATTCTTTCTACGATTTTTCTACGATTTGTTCTACGATTCCTTAATAAATCAATTAACTAAATTTAAACCAGGGATAAAATAGAAACTGAACGTGAGTTAATAATCAATGAAACTGAGTCTTGTCTTAATAAAATCCTATTAATCAGAATACTCTAAATAAAACGCTGAATGATAACCGCAAGTTTTCTTAAAGACCGTGAGGGGGATGAATGTAGATCCATACACATTGCTATGCTTGTTTAGGACAGAGATAACCCATTTGCGAGACGACAGTAAGATAACGGTTGTGTGACATGAGACATGAAGGGAACTTCATGCAGTCGCCGACATAATTTTCCTCCACGATAGATGACTGCTTATCACAAACAGTGATATGCATGGGTACGCAGGGCACAAAGCGTGCAAACACAAAGAGTGTATTTTTTAATGTGAATATTTGTGTTGTTATTTCTTTTTATATTTTTGATATTTGCATAGGAGGACTGTCCATATCTTTAGCTTTGAATTTCTTTTTCTTGTTTGACGCTTATCGTCCTTTTAAAATAAATGTAATTTCAGTACAGGTTTAGCTGGGAAACATTTAACGTAAAAATAAATGTAAGACGTGACACCGTCATTAAGTCAGTATTCTTATTTTTGCTATTTATTAAATATAACGGAATTTATTGTAGAAGGGAGAAACTAGATTTGCCGTCGGATCAGGTGTAATTTTTGTTTTTAAACATTTTAAGTGTCACGAATCTTAACTGGATTTGCCATTCTTTTTGTAAGTAAGATTTCTAGATGGGATTTTTAGGGAATAGTCTGACAACGTTTATGGGCATTCAAATTAGATTCATTTAGGGTGGAATAGCCACCATAACCATTCTTAGAATTAGGCTAGGGATCTGATTGCTGAATAAATGCAGAGAATATTTGGTTAAGCCTGGGACCTTATAATTGTAGATGTATTTTTCCTTCGGATGTGTTCTTGGGGCTAGCTCAAACTATCCACACCTTCTCTCCTAACCCGATACTCCCTGAGACAGCAGTCTCGTGCCGAGCTGGTCAAAAGGACACGTTCCATCCTCAATAATTCTACAAAGATATACTGCATGATAAGGAAAAAAAGATGCAAATGGACCCATCAATCAAAGATACAGCAGACTATATGGGCTGTATGATCTTTGCAGAGCATCTTGCATTGAAGCAACATGATTCTTGAACTTTTCATCACAGAGGATAAATCACTACATTCCGGTTGTTTCACAGAATATACAGGGTTTCCCACTGAAAAGGGCCCCAGATATTGTCACGTCATTGTGTAAATATTTCACATAATGTGATGGAAATTAGACATGAGACAATCCATTATATGAGAAAGTTGATGTGGCAAGGCTATACTCCGTAAACACTGAGGAAGTGCGTCAACATATAGATTCCGCGAGTCGTTTTGTTTGGAGCTCGTATTTCAGTTCAGCGTAAGCGAAATAAGTGACGTGAAGTCCCTGCTTGCTAATGCTTGCATCGATGTATCGCTCTTCTGTTGAAGAGCTCGTGTTTCTTGTGAAACAATATTGGATTAGTGGTTCCTTTAGGACATGTCAGCGAAAGTGCTTGGAACTGTTTGGTGGTCGACAAAGACCCTCTGAAAACTGCATACAGACATTAGTGAGGACGCTAGAGACCAGTAAAACATTGTTGGATCTGCACGGCGGTGAACTCCCACAACTGTCCCTAGAAACCGATTGGTGGGAAAGAGCTCCGAAGAAAGCCTCCTGTATCCGTAACGGTTAAGGGTTGTTGATGAACTGGCAACGATAAATGCATAGGCCTATCTTTAACCGTTGGTTTCAGCAATTTGTTGCTGAAAGGTCAGGAATACTGGAGTACACAGGTTGAGTGATGAGACATGGTTCCACCTATATGGTTATCTAAACTTCAAAAACACACTTTCATGGTGTAGTGAAAGTCCACATGCACTGGCCGAGATGGGTACATTCTGTGCATTATCACAGTGGCGCATAATCTGCTCAGGATTTTGACTCAACTGTGAACAAAGTAGTTTATATGAAACTGTTTCGAGAATTTGTTACGATCCTGAACTGACACATGGTGGTGCCAACAGGATGGTGCAACATGGATCATTTCTCTAGTGAGCATTGGTGAGGAGGAATCATTTCTCCCTGACAGAGTCCTTTCAAACGGAATATACATCACAATGTCACTGGATTCGACTCTGCATGACTTCTTTCTGTGGGATAATCTTAAAGGAAAGTTCTATGGGAACAATCCACGCGTCTTCAAAGAGTTTTGACATAGCATCCACCATAAAATTCAGGCAGTGACATCCGATGTTCTGGCAGCACATTCACGATCTTGCAATGTTATGTTGAGCTGTGTTCAGAAATTGAGGGATATTATTTACAGCATCTCTTGTAGTGTAGATTACTTTCTCAAACATGCAGGGATTCTACGTTCAAATTTCGTTTCATTTCCTCTACATTTACCTTTTTACACAACGGTTTAGGGCCTTTATCGAGTGGTACACCCAGTACTAGACGTCAATGCTATGGGTTTATTAATCGTCCTCCTGAAATAAACGTAAAACATACAGTGGGATAGAATAGTTTTTCTATCCATGATCATACCGCATGGGAATTACTCCCAACAAAGTCATTTACCATATCCGGTCCTAATCTTCCACACATTCTCTTCTGTCTTTCTTCTGCCATTCGACTGACTTGTGACGACATCATATACTGAAGATCAATTGCTAATTTTCGATGCGTGGATCGATGGCTGAGGGAGATCGACTGGTCATAAGCTGCACCGGAACAGCGCCAAGCTTCTCAGGAAGGTGATATTATCTCTTTGGTGTGCGCTCATTTGATCTTACCTGTCTTGCAATTTATTTTCGTGGATTTTCAATTTAAAATGTATAAGAAGACGTTTGGAATTACTTGGAAGCAATATTTTGCACTTTTGGAATTTTTCAACGTTATAAAATGCCGATATAACATCGCAGATACGCGAACTGGAATTGTAACTGAGCACTTGAGTTCCACCGTCTACCCCGACGTGACTCGATTTGTCGATCCTCGTATAGGGAGGACGTGCGTTTGCATTTTGTGCACTGAAAACGTGGTTACAGTAAATCAGAACATTATCTGATTGTGAAAGTGACTGGAATTGTGCATCCCTGCTAGTATTGGTGCAGGAGTTTTGGTGAGAAATGGATTCTTGAGGCAATTATTGCCAGATATAATTTTGTACAATGTGCGTTAACTCAGGACTGTATGCGACAACATGGCCGCGTGAAAATTATTATAACTGTGGAATCAATTCAACGTTTACATTGAAACAGTAACTATTGTTATAATTGTGCAAGTGGAGAGCTGCATTTGTGAAAACTGAACTTTTTCATGCTGGATTACTGCGATATTTAACGACCACGTGCTCCACTAAATGTGTATAAATCTTAAGTTTTGAGTGAGGTAATATCATTTTAATGATATTCTTAAATTCTGTGGCGGTGTGTAGAGCCAATTTTGATACAACAGCCGCACCAGTGTAACGTCAATGTTTGCCTGCAAAACTAAACACGCTAAATCTAAAGAATCAGTGAAACACGCCACCTCGCAGTGATGTCCATGCTTTGGAATCGCAGCCGAGCCCACCTGGTTATTTATCCATTATTTGTACAAGGCTGTAAGATGGAGTAGAATTACCATGGCTTGGGAGAGCAGAGGATTTTAGATGTCTGGAGCCTATGAAGGAAATAGCTAGCCAAAATGCCATTACTCGCCACTATGACCCGGGCGAGGCTTGAACAAATCACGACGGCTGCATTATGTAAGTGATCTACAAGCTTCGTATTTTTTCTGTAAGAGTTTGGACACTTAGATTAGGCTAGATGGTCGTATTTTCACATTCTCATTAGGCAGGCAACCTTTTTAGTTATAAGCTGATCAGAAATTTATCATCGTATCATTTTTAACAAGCTTGGAGCAGAGCTTGCTTGTAAATATTCGTGTGTATAATTGCTTTGTGAGCCGAGTGTCAGGCCACGCTATTTTTATGTACAGTTACAATTTAGGAGGCTATGTTTGAAAGCCGTGAGAGTCGAAATGACAGGCAGATAATTGCCAAGGTTAAGGTCAGTGTTAAGGAATGCACAGCTTGCTGGATTTATAGCAAACTTTACACAGGAATTGTGAAGGCAGTGGAAATTACTGGCTTGGATTCTAACAGATTAAAGCCTGCTATGTTAGCACATGGGTGCAGTTGAGTCTAAGATTATTCTTTAATTTTTATTTGACTTCGCAAACGACTAATGGACAGTACATATATCATTACAGTATGGACACTTAGGCAAAACCGGAAGAATTGATTTTCAAAAAAAAATTGATAAGGGGCAGCCTTAATTCAACTGTAAGCCGCTTGGTAGCACCATTTATCGCCAAACGCATGATAAACTGCTGAATGTACATTTTTGTAATTTATTAAACTCTATTTCCACACACTAGCTCTCTTCGTAATCAGATATTTTAAGAAAATACATAATAAGAAAATAGAAAGTGGTAATATTAATGAGTTTTAATTCTAAGAAGTGTAGAATTTAATGGTTAACAGCACATTCCTCCAGTCCTGTGGTGTCGCATTGTGATTGAATCGTAACTATGAAAGTTTATGATATGTTTGAAATTATTAATTTAACACACGGTTTATTTAAAAGTGTGGGGGAAATGTGGTTTTTGTTTCGTAAACGTTTGCGGTCCAGTGCAAGTGGTCCAAATACCAAGTAAAAAGAAAAGAAACGTTCTGTGGGTTATGTTCACGAGAGCCACATTAAGCTTCAAGTTTGCTCTGCTATGGAATGTGCTAATATAACTGATAAAACACTATGTACAATGGTGTCGCCAATCAGTCAAGTAAAACACTCACTCTAACCGTTACTTAACCCCAATCAGACCTAACTTTAATCTTGTCATGACCAATAAGTTGGTTAAATTCCAAAATTAAATCACAGTATAATTTTTAATTATTTCGCGCATTTTCTTGAAACAAAATCGACAGGCTACAGTCAAAGGATATGGGTAGCCAGATCTCTCGCGGATAAATGGTGAGGTATTGTCGTCATGCATGCGTGCGTGCGGTACATCCGGTGATGGCCGTTTTAAAACCATGACGAAAAAATTACATGGTAAAGGCCTGATGTGTCCATACTGTATATGATGTCTATACTGTGACTAATGTGACAGAATGAAATGAATGTTTTGTAAGCGAGAGATCGTTGGTTAGAAGGAGGTCCAAATGGGATGTTTGTTGAAGCTTATTATTAAAGGAAAGCGTTTGCATTGTGTATTATACACGGCATTATTAGAGTTCTTAGAACTGTGAAATTGCATTCAACTCCATTGTCAGGAGCTTACATCTGTTTTGAATTTATTACACTTTTGAGTCCGTGGTTGGGACGATTGTATCATTTAGCGGATCATATTTTTGTGCTGTCTAGCGGTGGACGTTATTAGGGAGACTTTGCTCGATTTTTGAGCTGTGATAATGGTATTTTCCAGCGACATTGAACACCTTTGTCTTGTCGACTGATGTTGAAGGCTGACGGGCCGTGCTACTGTCATGCACTTAAGGGTGGACATGAGTTGAGCGAACAGAGTGATGTTAGATGATTTCTCCCACACAGATAACTACACTAGGCACGTTTATGGCCACTAAAATTACAATTACAGTTTTAGGAGTAAACTGGGATTAAATCTGAAAATACTAATCATGTGACAGGGTTTTTGGAACTAAAATATGAAATAAATAAGTTGTGAAATCTAAATTCTAAATCAAATGCTAAACCTAAATTTCTGTTTCTTGACCGACCTAGTAGAGCTTGCGATTTTCGACATTTTGAGACGACGGTCATTTAACGGGGCGATAATTTGTAACCACCGTCGTTAAAAAAATAAAGCAACGTGAGTCGTGACGGCCCGTCACTGCAGTTGCCAACCTAACGTTTTCCACCCTACACTCATGACCATTTTACGCAAACAGCGGAAAATGTGAGCAGGCAGGGGCGTCAATTGGCGCAGCTATAGGAAGGTGTTGTTATTTATTTGTGTTGTACAATTATTTTATACTAGCAGTAGTGCCCGGCTTCGCCCTGTGGATTTATTTGTTTTATGGATGATAAGGAATACTACTACAGAACTGGCATATGATACTTAATATATATGTATACATTTTTGTGGTGGTGGTGGTGGTGGTTGTAGTGGGGGTGATAAGCAGTACAGTATAATGGAAGTAACATTTAGGTAATTTTCCCCTAATGATAATAATGATAATAATGAATAGGGAAACGGCTATTTACTAACTACAGTACTGACACATGTAATTTACAAACACATTTCAAAAAAGGTTAAGAAAGAGGAGTAAGTGAAATAAAAGACACTGCCTAGGGCCTACATCTCATTGTCTGTTAGAAATATAGAGACCAATAGTTTCGTCTTTTGTCGCAAAGCGCCGTAGGAAAATAATCAGAACACTTTTGGAAAACTTCGGCTGTCCCGAGCTCCTGAGGTAGCAATAGTATAATTTATGGCCACATAGCGCTCAACGATAAGTTTCAGAATAAATTAAGGTAAATTTGAAAGCACCAACGCTTATTGCAGTTGATAACCTCAATGTATTGCACCAACACCATTGCACTTATACTGAGGCATAATATTTGCATGATGATAACTGTTTTAAGGAGCAAAAGAAATCTTTTTGCACGAATTACTCCGCGTGACTGCAATTTATAAGCAGCGCAGGATTTAACTATTTTCGCAATTCTGCACCAGAACACTGGTAGGGGCGACGTGATGCAGCCCGAATTGCCAGTCAACAATAAACATATTAAAATAATCTTACAGTTACACTACTACGGACATGAATGATTCTAGGGCCTTAATACATGGTTTCCAAGTTCAGTTTGTTTGTTATTCTAAATGTAGGGAATGGAGAGCGTTGTCCAAAATATAAAGTGGACTGTGTTACCAGCAGGCTTTCAAAGAGTATGCATAATTTGGTGCAATTAGGAGGAACGGTGTAGATTTGTGATAAAGGGCCTAAATGCAGGAAATGGAGGGGTCTGTCCAAAATTTAAAGTGGACAATGTCACCTGCAGGGTTCCAAAGGGTAAGTGTACAAAATGTGGTTTAGATCGGTGAAACGGTGTTGATTTGTGCTAATGGACCTAAATGCAGGGTATGGAGTGGTCTGTCCGAAATTTCAAGCAGCCAGTGTTACTCGTCGGGTTCCAAAGTGTAATTATGCGAAATTTGGTTCAGATCGGTGAAACGGTGTAGATTTGTGCCAAAAGGCCTAAATGCAGGGAATGGAGTGGTCTGTCTGAAATTTCATGCTGACAGTATTACTCACAGGGTTCCAAAGGGTAAGTATAAAAATTTTGGTCCAGATCGGTGAAACGGTTTAGATTTGTGCCAAAGGGCCTAAATGCAGGGAATGGAGTGGTCTGTCCGAAATGTCATGCAGACAGTGTTCCTCGTAGGGTTCCAAAGGGTAAGTATACAAATTTTGGTTCAGATTGGTGAAACGGTGAAGATTTGTGCCGAAGGGCATTAATGCAGGGAGTGGAGTGGTCTGTCCGAAATTTCATGTGGACAGTGTTTCCTGCAGTGTTCCAAAGGGTGTGTATACAAATTTTGGTTCAGATCGGTCAAACAGTGTAGATTTGTGCCAAAGGGCTGAATGCAGGGCATGGAGTGGTCTGTCTGAAATTTCATGCAGACTGTGTTACTCGCAGGGTTCCAAAGGGTAAGTATACACAGTTTTGTTCAGATCGGTGAAACGGTGTAAATTTGTGCCAAAGGACCTAAATGCTGGGAATGGAATGGTCTGTCCGAAATTTCTCGCAGACTGTGTTACTCGCAGGGTTCCAAAGGGTAGGTATACACATTTTGGTTCAGATCGGTGAAAACGTGTAGATTTGTGCCAAAGAGCCTAAATGCAGGGAATGGAGTGGTCTGTCCGAAATTTAACATAGCCTAAACTATTCTTCTTGAATCTGGCTATCATATAAAAAAGAATATTTCCAATCCGACTGGTAGTTGCAGAGATTAGCGCGTTTAAACGCAAAAACACACAAACACACAAACACACAAACTCTTCAGCTGTATTATATCATTATAGATTTTTTATGAGATAGGATGAAAATGTGACAAGAATTGATTGTTATTTTTATTTTTCTTCGATAACCACTTCTCACTTATTTGAATATTTTAACGTCAGACAGGAATACAGTAGCTTGGATTTAAGCTGAAATTAAATGTTGGAGAGAATATCATCATAGTGTAGCTATTATTATTGTACCTATGATTAACGTAATTACCACCTTGCATTGTAAACAAGTTAATACTTGCTGTTGCTGTAGATTCATCGATGTCATTATTATTATTTAAATCTCCGATGTAGTTTTGTAGGGAACCTTTATGTATTACTCTCTTAGTAATATCATTTCTGATTTTATTTATGGATATGACTTTGAGACAGACATTGATATGAGATTAATAACTCCTTTTCAGGGCAGATTAATTCGGACTAGCCGATTTTTACCTCTCGGAAGTAGGCTAGGGATCTGTTTCTTTTATCAATAAATTTAGTGCGATTTTAACGTTAGACTGGCCACATTCTTTCATGGTTTTGGTTTTCCTTGTGGATGAATTCCTCTGGGATGGTTGAAGATGGACCTCTCCTATTCCCGACATTCCAGAGTTCAGTTTCTCGTGCTTAGCCAGTCCACGAATTTGTGTGTTGGTTGGAAGAGGATCTCGGAAGGGTCATTTAAGACCGATGGTTCCTCGAAACTCTTGTCTGACGAGCACAATATTTTTGTATATTTCATCCATTATTAGCAAATGTTTGCTGGATTTCAGATATGCCTTTCCACATCATTGATAAAGAGTCGTGTGTCATGGTCACACAGCTTTACACTTGCTCTCGTGATTTCACAAACCTTCTGGTCATGGCTATTTATACCCGTTGAACTGTTAGTTTTAAATAGCATCCAAAATTTATTTAATATGCAATTGAACAAAACCAACTTCTTGTTCAACATCGTCTACTACAATATTACATTATTTCGTACGTCACTCTGCACTTTCTCTTTGTCCCTGACATTATTGTATAAATAATCTATGTTCTCCATCACTTCCATTGCATTGCAGTCTGTTTGACAGGTTACTTATTGGTACACTTTGGAACACTTGGACCCAATACTACTCTTGCCCGAAACGAGCTCATGAGACGACTCGATCCTCGAAGTCTCTTCATGGCAGTTGGACAGCTCAAATCTCTCTCTCGCCTCAACGATGCTAAAAGCCTCCTGTAGGTACTGGGCGCATTGACGTCTTCGCTGGTTCAGGTGATTTATGTTAATTAAACTTCGAACAAGAATACAGTGCTGGAATACGAAGTAAGAGATGCCATTTGTACCAATGACGCGAGGTCGTGGAGTGAATTTCAACGAGCTCCTTCAGTACCACCGTCACATAAAGCACAATAGCGCTTAGGACTACATGTTGGATAAGTTTGCACATTCGTACCTTGTATTTTATTCTATATATCATACTCATACTGTATAAAACATGTTCTGTTTGTCCCCATTCTTACACAGTACATTTATCTTTAACTGGCCCGTCTGAATACAAACATTACCAAGGGGCTCACTACTAGTGGGACGTAGGGGTAACGACCACTAATGGATCAGAGCTGAGTCTTCATTGCTTCCACTCACTTGTGCTGGTCTCCTTTCTTTCATAGGGGCGTGGTGGCTCAGCGGTCTAGCTGTATGCCTCTCACCAAGGCGGTCCGGGTTCGATTCCCGGTCAATGCATGTGAGATTTTCGAAGTGAAATGCCATGTCCTGTGGTTCGGATTCCACGTAAAAAGGAGGTCCCGTGGCTCATAATCACAAGATTCACGGTCACGTAAAACTACAATCTTCCTTCCTTTCTTTCATCTATCATGTTGACCTCCCTTGGTCAACTCATGTTTTCTTCCAGTCCCGATGGTGTCAGAATAACCAAGACCTAAAGTGTCTTTCATTTTACGTCTTAATTGGCATACAGAACGTTATGTGGTAACAGCAGAAACTACGCTCGCTAACGCGTAGCGCTAGGCCATGGGGCCAAGCTATCTGCCGACTCAGTAGACGTGGGTTTTAGCCCCACCGTCGGCCGTCTTTGAAATGGTTTTCCCAATTTTCAACTCCAGGCAAATGCTGGGACGGTACTGTGCCCGTTTCTCCAAAGGGACAGGCGATCACCCGGCTAACATCAAATTGACTTCACATAATGTGAAATTCAACAATCAACCATGATATAAATTATTCACACTCACAAATTATGTTCAAATATTTACACTACAAACTCTTATTGTTCTATCTGACTTATATCCATGGCATTCACAGAAACTTTTATCCTCAATATTAAGTCCATTTATTTAAGAAATTATGTCATGTTCTGACGTCTAGAAATAGGTCATAACCCTCGTAATAGAGTACCTCACTGTATTTCATCTTCATGACGAACATTTAATCACAGCCATTCAATAAACTACTATGCATGAGGATCCGAGTAACCTTACTGTAGAACGTACCCTCAAGTACATCATTGCTCTATTAAATACTCAAACCATTGAATAAATGTAACACATTCATCAAGAATAAGGAACTTGTCCTCATATTACAATTTTCACGGTCATACATTGCCCCGTGAATAACCTCGTTTCACATAACCAAATTACACCACATTAATCTACCTCGTCACACTTGACGGAATACCACATTAATCTGCCTCGTCACACTTGACGGAATGCTCATAAACAACCTCATCAACAAAATTACGCTTAGTCAACGTACCTCATGAGCCCACACTTAACAAAGTAATTCAACCTTATCTGGACAACGAGGTCGTACGATAACATGAAATCCTATCCAAGAGACCCTATTAGATAATTATCAACCATATCCAGCATCTTATTTTTCTATCACATTTCTGTAATTCATCATAAACCTTTATGAATTAAATTCGTTTCATGACATTCATGCACAACTATATCGACGATAGTTCTGTCTCATGGCTACGCGTGATTATTATCAATTATGTTTTCAGTACTGATTATAGCAGTAGTTATCAACCTTTAACTAATGAACCCATGTACCATTGGTTCAAGGGGTCGAATCCATGTATTATGGTAAAAAGAAGGAAGGAAATATACAGTCTTTAGAATGACTTGGAAAGATTCTATGCAAGAGGACCGGATTAATCTTGTGCAAGAATATGAGCCCAGGTGGCCAGGAAATGATATCATGCATGACGCACTGATAAGGAGCGATCATGGCTATAATTAGAACGAGAGGAACTTTCCGATCAGAGTGACAGAGAGACGGTTTCGGAAATTGAGCTTGCGTTGCAGTAAAATGGCAACCGCGCTGTTATGCAAGAAGAGGAATAATTAGATTTAAGCCATTTGCGAACATAAAATTAACAAAAGAAATACATCATTGTGAATCATTTTGGAATAGAAATTTTTGTGTGGGAAAAGATGTTATAATAATTGCCCAGGAAAGAAGTGCCGATGCGGCATTACTTAATTAAAAGTTCTCCGAGACCCGAGGAGGTGGGGATTAAAAATCAAACTACAACACCCACGTATCTTAAGAGTAAATTTCATTTAATATCTCAGAATTGTACGATCGATTTTCACGTGCAAAGAAATCAGTTTACGTTTAGAAAACAAGCTTTCCAGAGATATAATTTTTAAAAGTGTGCGACCATTGCTTCAAAAGTTGGTTATGAAAAAGACAATGATTTGATCGTTTTGTCGCCGTTTTGTATAAAAGCCCTGGCCGTGCCAGGCAAATAATGCAGTATCAGTCAGCCCAGGGGGGCGTGACGTTGGAGCATCATAGCAAATGCAGTTATTGTCAGCCTGCGGGCGTGACACTGTGTCACTATCATCGTTAATGCAGTATCAGTCAGCCCAGGGGGGCGTGACGTTGGAGCATCACCATATTCAGTATTGAACGACCGCTGAGGCGGGTCGTACTGTTTCACCAACATTCAGTCTACCATAGGTGCCTGAGGGCACGGTGCTGTTTCGCAAATGCAGTACTTACTAGACCTCGGGAGGTCGTGATACTCTGTATCACCAACGAGCACCCGTAGGGAGTGACCGATAAGTATCATCATAGTATCGCCGTGCGAAGACTTAGAAAAATCCTAGTACAGGATTTAGTTCAACAAGCGTCAGTCTTTATAGTGAAAACTTCAGTATTACAGTCAAGTTAGGCTGCGAACTTAAAGAACAGGCGATAGGTCTTCAAATAACAGTTCAGTTAAACTACCAAAAGTATCGTATCGTTTGAAGTACCAACGATAGAGATACAAACAGTTCTATATAAGTTAAGGAACCCGATCAGGGTCGGACAAAAATAGTAACGCCTAGTGTATAAAAAAAATAGGAACTAGAGCGCCGAAGAAAATAAGAAGGGAAAATTTAATCCAAGACATTGTCTAACAGGAGACAAACGAACAGTAAAAGCATTAAGCTACGAAACTAATTAAAGGAATAGCCATAAGTGCTAGGGAATCATAGGTCACCGATAAAATATTCGAAAGGCCGTAACAGAACAGACTGTAGCTAGACCAACTAAATAGTGTCTAGAAAGAAGCGATTTCGAGCTAATAAAAATAAAAGCCGATCGTCAGGAAACCCGATTTGAGGAATAGCCGTTCCAGGGAGGGGTAGATTGATTGAGACTTTCATCATCTTGCCAGATAGGAAGCCAATGTCTAAGAGTGTCAACCCTTGGAAACGGGAAAGAAGGAATCACGTGTGTAAAGGCAAAAAAGCAAAGCCTTAGTGATTAAAAGCAGTGTAATGTAAATATAGTTAAATCCGTTTAAGTGTTATAATTTTTAGTGCATGTATTTGTGTATGATAAAATAATACAAAATTGTATTCAATATGTTACGAGTGTTGAAGGTAAATAATATGTTTGTGTATCAAGAAGTGTCAATGTGTGAAATGGAATTAGGGAAGATGGCTTAAACACATTCAAGTGGGCAAAATGAAACATCGTTGGAAAGTCCGGTCGGGGACCGACATATCATGTGAGTAACCATTTCATTATGTTATGTGTTGGGAGGATTTGCGTACAAACCACCTGAGAACGAAAAGAATAGGGATGTTTTTAAATAATAAAGAACAGAATAATAGCGCGATCTGAACGATTAAAATGGAGAAAGTATAAAATAATTATGTGAAATGAATAAATCCCTTAGGGGAAATGTATGAAATAAAATATCAGTGCATTGGTTAAATGATTTAATTATATGAAAGCAAGCGTAATAATAATAATAACAATTATATGAATGAATAAAGTTTATAATGAATTATATGAAAGTAGTAGCTTTCGAGCTCCTTTAAAAGAATTAATACTTGTGGTGAACACATTGTTTTGAGATAAAGCGATTATTGGCACGGGAGAGGATTAATATAAAATTGAGATGTAGATCAAATTTGTATTGTTGAATCTATCAGTTCTTTGAAAGCAATTTGGCTCAGTAACATGTAAGCGCTGTGAAGCACATTAAAGAAATTTGTCACGATAGGAACGCGTTGGAATACTCGGTAAATTTAATTATCCGAGGCCGGTTGGTCGCGGTAATTGAGCTATGGTAAGTCCTCTGATCACGAGGCCATGTGTGTGTTATATTGTAGAAGGGTATGAAATATTTGTTGTATTATGAGCGCAGGTTATAGACAGAGGTCGCCCTAAGTCGCGAATGTATAAGTCCTCCAGTATGGGATATGGTTCCCGAGGCAATGAAAGGAATCGAACCCAGGTTCATCAATTATTGAAGCCCTTAAATATTTGTTGTTGTATTGAATTATTCTTACCCACCCATGAGGATACTTCATAATTAATAAATGCCGAGGTTAAGAGAATAAGGTCTTGTGAACCTCAATAAAAATAGTATAATCAAAGCCATGCTTGTTCAAAGAACTACATAATGAAACAGCTGTGTAAGCTAAGAGTCGTTCGTCCCGTGAGGGCGAGGACCGTAATGTCTGCCTCCCCTGCAATAAATCGCGCTAAGTGGTCAGACCAGACCCCTCGCTATTGACGGGTTGGGGTAGGTTTAGAAAGCCGTCTGTTTGAAGTTATATTACACAAGAGTGTAGAGTTTGTTTTAACGACCCAGTCTTCGAACCGAGGTTCCTTTAGTTGAAGATTACCGCTTGCAAGTTCAGATCGTACCCGTTCGTCCTGGGGATGCGATGACCCATCTGCTATAACATCACATCCCTGGAGTTCCAGGACAGAGCGGAGTTAAATGAACCTCTAGTCAAATAAGGAATGTGTCGGAAATTCAGTTGAATTCTTGAAAAAGCAGTGGGTTTCACGAGACAAAGTATCTCTAGGGTCGTTACGGGCTTAAGTTAATAAAAATAATTCAAATATAAATGGGCGCCATCAACTGAATTCCTAGCAAAACCACTTCCTTTCCGGATAAGCCTTACTCAAGACAAGGAAAGAAAAAGGAACATCACACCATCATCAGATCACAACTAAGATAAAAACAAATTTATTTTACTTTGATAGTCAGACAGACATTTTAAATATAAATCCTACCTAAGAGTATGGTCGAATGCAAAGTTAAATTGTCATTGTCCAAAAATCGAACCATCTCCTTTCTAATGCAAAATTATTTCAATCCACATAACAAGAAAAATGTATAAAGTTCTCTTGGGTTCTCAGGATCACTGTCGCACTATGTCTTTCGTCACTGACATTTGTGAAACCTGAGACCTAATTCTCTTTAATTTAACATCAATGTGGATTTAATTAAGTTATTAAGCTGTCTAAACATACACATATAATAATCACTCATGTTAAATATCACATAAATTATGGTTTGCATGGTATAATTTGAACGTAGAACATGTTAATCTAATGTTCCTAAACATTTACTAACTAATTTACATTATTTACATCGTCATTAATCTCTTATCTGTGAATTACAGAAAATTCAAATTCACATTGGTCATCCTCATCATTATTATCAAATTAAATATTTCTCACATTAATTCTCACTTCAAAATTCCAAATATTCCTGTCAGAATCGTTAATTCATCACCATTACATCATTTAAATTCTCAATTCGAGTTGCAATTCCTTCGAATTATCTCTCAATTAAATTTATTTAATTGCATATAAATTCATTAATCATCAGCTTCTTTAATTAATCATCACCTTCTAATTCAGTTATTCATCATCATTACAATCGTCTAATAATTCATTTCAATCAGTTTAATTAATTCAATCTTTAATTCATCCACTTATTTAATTCATCGATTTATTTCAAAATTTAATTTATCAACTTATTTAAATTTCAATCATCTGGTTATTTAGTTTTATTATTTCATCTAGTCATTCTGATTTTTATTTCTTTAGGTCAGATCGTTAATATGCTTAAATCTCAGATTATTATTTCATTAATTATTATTTTCAGAAAATCTTGTATTATCAACTTTATTTATTTGTTTAATTTCCTAACAAATTGTTTAATAAGGTTTATAGAACGTTGTCTTACAGTTTTATTACTTCCAAGTTATATCTCGTATTTAATTATCATGCCAAAAATATTATTGTCTCCACGACATCACGTTGGATCTAACTATCCACAACGACATTATATTTCTTCAATATTCCAAATATCACATTTGAATATAAGAATTGCTACAAAAACTCCATAAATATTCAGCACATACAGCATGAATCTCAAAAAATACGCTAGACTGGGTACGACAACCTCATGTCCGCTTCAAAATACATTATCAACGTTGCAACTATCAAATGGCAAATTCCACAAAATGCCTATCACAAACTTCTCTTAACCACGTTGCATGATCTACAAAAATATATAAATGGCTTCAAATTATTAACGCACATAATCTCCAATGACTGTAATTACTCTGATCATATCTAGACAACTTCTTAAACAATTGGAAAAACATTACTTCAGTAATTTAATATTTGCTTTCAAATAGCATAAATTCTCTTTCACAAGTTTCATAATTCACATCGTAGAAAAACACCAATGTGCTATAATCTCTCACATCAAAATCTGCAATACTGATCTGCCTTAAAATAATTATGACCATTAATGATTAATCTTACAAGATTAAATTACTTTAAATCCTTCTCAAAGGTATCAAACACAATTATAAAAATCATCAAAGCATCAGCTGTAATAGCTGTTAAACTGAAATTACTCTCAAAAGAGTATAGCAACAAAATATTGGATTGGCAAACAAGAATTACTAAATGCAATCCTGTTGACATTTATCGTTACTTTATTTAACAAAATTTCGACTGATATGTGACTAGTAGTTCCTTGTTTAATTCACTTACATCTCGTGTACATTCGGATGATAAAATGAGTTCCTCAATGGCGAGTAAGATGTGTAACCACCGTGCAATCGTATAAATACGAAGGACCTCGCCCCGTCGACTTGGATGATAGTTCCCTAAACGGTGGGTAAGGTGAGTAGCCACCATACAATCGTATAAATACGAAGGACCCCACCTCGTAGGCTATATGAGTGAATGTACTAGAAAGGAATCAACAAGTTTCTAGTTGTCATATAAAAGCGACGTTCATTCACTAAAGTGAATAACTTCTTAATATCTCCAAACAATCCAATGGAAAAATCCCTACTGATGAATAATACACACTCGCTAGTATGCAATGAACTGACGAAGTAGTTTCTGATAATCAATTGCAGATCACGAGTTCGAAATACTCGTTACTCAAAAAAAAAACTATCCATGAAAAAAATATCCTAGCTGGAAAAATGTCTATAAGACCAAACATCTTCTTAATAAAGCCAAACAACGGTGAGAATATCGATTAATGATGCCTGCCATATCATATGGTCACTCCATATTCTAGCAAATTCGAAGTATATAAATTCAAACCATGTCTTAATAATCAAATCACTCCTATTAGAAAAATATACATGTGTGCCCAGTATTCATGAAAATAATCGTATCAGGTAGATAGAACTCTTACAATACCTTTCATTATCAGTTGTAATATAATTTCCAAGATCGTCGATTTTCCCTACCTAAAGATTTCTCGTAAGATCGGCGTGAATATCATTTCATCCATGAAATGACGATTTCCTTCGAAATCCCAAGCGAATCAGCTGTTGGACTCCTCTCGTCAGGAACCGAATCCATCGCTCTGTGGTGCCATCTTGTCTCTATTCACGTTTACTCGATCATGTTGAACCTCGAATTACCCATAGCGGATATCGTCCAACTCCTTCTCGAAAAGTTCATGGAAACAGCGGACCCCCTACTCTTCTTCTAATATACGCCACTGTTCCGATAAATGTTCCGTTTGAGAATTGTAAGTCCTCCCTCAACTTACTGCAAAGTTCTACTTGAGTAAAATAAAAATTTTACTAGATAGTGTTCATGATTACGATACACCCTGTATCTGTCTGTAATATGTAATCCATGAAAATGGCATAAGATAAAAATCTTATAAATGCACGCTGTAATGTTCATCAGAGCCTATGCTAAACATTCAGTTTACTTGGAATAGTAAAAAGTCGTTTGAATGTATTATATAACAGCATGGTTATAATGTTATATGTGAAAGCCTGTGTTCGAACAGCGTCGAAATGAAGCTTGAAATAAAGTCTTCATATGCGATCAGTGTGGTTTTGAAATACCCCGGCTATCTACAATTGTCTTCTCGGCTAGGTCGCCTGTATCAACGACCCGCTCGGCCTCTGTTGCTCGGTGATGCGAGAAATGTCGCCTACACTTGCCGTGACGGTTTACGTGTGTTGCGTGACCTTCAATGCCCGTCTCGCTGTGCTATAGAGCTGCTCTGTACAGGCCTGACGGGATTTCTTGGTTACTGACCTTGGCAGGCCGCGCATGAGAACGAGTCTAGCCCTCGAATAACATCAGGGGAGGGTGGTGCGCCGCCCTGCCTCTCACTGCCAGATTGGCACGTTGGATGGAATGGTGAGGAGAAAGGAAAAGGAAAGGAAGCTTGTAGTTTAACGTGACCGTTAATCTTGAGATCATGAGCCACGGGACCTCCTTTTTACGTGGAATCCGAACCACAGGACATGGCATTTCACTTCGAAAATCTCACATGCATTGACCGGGAATCGAACCCGGACCGCCTTGGTGAGAGGCATACAGCGAATGGTGAGGAGAACTGCGCTAAAATGCGAGCATGTTTTGCTGAATAAGCGGCTGTCGTAATTCTGTGCATTTAATACATATCACTCTCCTAATCAAACAACGCTGCGTTCCGCGGAAACGTCAAGAAAGCACAGTAAAATACCCACTTCTCCAAATATGAAATCCCAAATAATTAACTTAGACTATATCACTACTCCTACAGAATTGTACAGGTTATGAAACACCAGTTTAGGGAGGTGAAGCTTAGTGAATTAGTACAATCAATATGTTTTCTTTTTCTTCCAGAGACGATTTATTATAATTTTTCTTAAAATAGGCTATAAAACATTACAAGTTATTAAAACATGAAACTGTGTAAAATACCGGTAATATTTAAATTTACTATATGTTGAGAATTATGCATCACATTACTTGCGCCCGCCTCGCTGCGTAGTAACTAGCATTCTTGGCGGTCACCGCGGAGGCCCGGGTTCGATTCCCGGCTCTGCCAAGAAATTTAATTCTAGTCTGAGGGCTGAAACGGGCTACACTCAGCCTCGTGAGGCAATGGTGAGAAGAGGTGGGTTCGATTCCTACCTCAGCCTTCCTGGAAGTGGTTTTCTGTGGTTTCCCCACCTCTACTCCAGGCAAATGCAGGGATGGTACCTAACTTAATGCCACGGCCGTCTCCTTCCCAATCCTCACCTCAATTCCAAATACACACGCCCAAGTACACGGGGCTGAATGACCACGTTGTCCAATCCTCTTCCGCTTCCAACCCAAATCCTACCTCGATTGTTAATACACATACTATTACAGACATCACAGTGACATAGGCTATCAGACAGCTTCTATACACACCCAAGTACACGGGGCTACATGACCACGATGTAGCGAAGTAATCAACAACATTACTGGCAAGCAATAAATTAACGTAATGAACAGGATGCTTACCTCGTCAGACATTCGAATGAAATCACTCCACACTGAGTGTCAGCAGCTGCAAAGAGGTAGGCCGATAAGCGATAGCTCTTCTTGTGTAATCAAAATTGCTAATCACTTATAACCTACAACGTTTAACAAAAATAAAAATAAAATACACAAAAGCACACAGTCACTGTTCCATCTAGTCTACGTGTTATTCAGACAGCGGTTCGATTCCAGACAGATCACCTTCAGATTCGGCATCAGTATCACTTTCACTAGTGGCATCGTCACTATCTTCTGACACACGTATTATAAATTCATCCAGAGCATCTTCTATGATTCCCTCCTTTTGGAAGTATTCTCTTTCAATTTTTTCGGCGTGATCGCAAACTTTCTCCCATTTTAACACCAATCGCACTTACTCTCTCTTCTAACAATCGTTTAACGTCATCTAACTGAAATGTAGTATTGTTCCCAGCTACCCACTGTTTAATGTCTCCCCAGATAAGTTCTATTGGATTTAAATCAGGATGGTATGGAGGAAGGCGCAATACAGTATGACCGTGTGTTGCCATGATATTGTCAATTAAAAAATTCCTTCGGTGTGGTTTATTAATTTTAATTAAATTATAAAGTTGGATTTTGAGCATTTCATCGCGGAAGGGAATGTTATTTCGCACCAGCCACTCTTTCATCACAGTCTTGGTGCTGTTGCTGGTTGGCACTTTATTCAACTGCACATTGTGATATGAGGCATTGTCTATCACCAGGACTGAATTGGGAGGTAGGTTTGGAATGAGTCTGGTAGTTAGCCAGTTTTGGTAATTATTGGCGTTCATCTCTCCGTGGTAGTCTCCTGTTTTAAGTTGGAATTTGAACACTAGCAATGCTCCAGGAACAAAACCAATTCGACCTCCTGCATGAACTATAATCAGTCTCTGTCCCTTCGAAATCGGCGCTGTGTAACCTGCTGGAGAATCGTCAACCCAGTTCTTTGGTCTTGTATGAGTGCTGTGAATGTAAGTCTCATCTTCGTAAATTATAGGTCGTCCTTCCTCCCTGTATTTCTTAACTGCAAGCAAATACGCTACACGCTGTGATCTAATATTTCCCCTCTCTATTAAAGTGGCTCTGTTGTTTCGGGTTTTCTTCCATCTAAATCCCATATTCTTCAATATTAATTTAAGACTGGTGCTTCCCCCCTTGAAGTTAATACTTTCCCGAAGTTTCGGCAATAGTTTATGAATTGTAGGCAGTCTTTTCCTTAATGTAAAAATCATACACAGTCCGCCGAATCACACACCTGTCCAAGTCATCTACGGCTGTCACTGTTTTAGGAACCTGGTAATGTTTACCAGGTGTACTAAAGGAGGTATCTTCCTCCACGCACCGAGAACCTTCTTTGATGATTCTCCTAACAGTCGTTTTGGATATTCCTGTCGCTTTTGCCACTCGTTCTTGTACCTTTTTTAAAGGTAAGGACACAGTACCAGCCACTGCCTCACTTTTCATGAAAGTGTTAATATTATACACCACTTCCCGCGTTTGGCTGTGCAGTGTTTTTGAAGAAAGCTTCGATAGAATAGGCGGCATTGCAGTTGCTCAATGTTTATACCGAGCTTTAGTCAATGCAATTAACTTTTAATTTGTAGCACTAGCGCTACGTAGCCTACTTTCATAAATTTCCCGGTAGAACAAGAACTACACGCAATAGAGTTTTCAGTTATCACACCGAGAACAGCGAAGCTCATAAGGCGACAGAAACGTCTCTACTGGCTCTGGAACAGCTATGCGCGTGCGCTGCTTGCATAGGTTCGCGGAACAGCTATACTCTACCGCGCAGGTGACCGCCAGTGTCCAAAAACGAGCGTCCCAGCTGTACTGCTCGCCTCATTGAGCCCAACTGAACTGCCTAGCGCTGTGTTCCAGCTTATGAGCTCCGTGCGGCACGTGGCTAATTCTCCCCACCACGGTGCTCCTACGTCACGAAGATAGTCTCGAACCCGACTCCTCTCGGCTGTTCTGTTATACAATAACTTATTTCCATAAAATTATTTCCACATATAATGCATGTCATATATACTCTTCTAAGTTGTTTTAACTTATTATAATCCCATATATATTTCAATAAAGTTTCACATCTTTATTAATAATTCTATCTTCTTACAGATTTCAATGCCTCCTTGATTCTTGATCTTCTACGTCATCTTGGCTTTCTTCTTGACGCGATCGATGCGCTATCATATCAGCTTGCCTTCCAAAACCTCAACTACAGCTTAATGTCAGCTGGCGTAGCCGATAGCCTAAAATAGGTATCGGGTACATCTCTCCCGTACATCTCCTTTTTTTTTATCAGGATTGAGAAAAAAAAATACACTCTCAGGCATTCAATATATTATACATGTACACGATAGCTCTATAATTCCTTTACTCAGCATGATGGTTCTTTCTGACTCTCTATAATGATGACTTCCAATGATTAACGTCTTGATTCTGTGTTATTCTGACGTTTATTCCTTCTTTCTTCACTTGTGCTGGCTCGATTGACATCTCTCACTGTCTCTTCGAGTGGTGCACTAGGCTGTCTATCCTCTTGTCTTGACCTTTCATGTCCACGATTTTCCCTTCTGTCGTCAGGATCGTTTCTTCGGCCTTCCTGTCGGTCGTTTCCATTAAACTGTTGCCCTTGGTTCCAGTTATTCCTTCCCCGATATCTGTTATTATACCGATTCCTGTCCTGATACCTGGAATTTTGGTTATAATTCCTATACCGGCTATCTCTCGCTTCTTGATCGTATGGCCTTTCATATGGTCCTCTATATCGATCATTTCCTCTTGCGTTACGGATGTTTCCTCGATTCCCATCGTTCCGTCGGTTTTCCCAGGATTCCCTTCTATCCGTTTGAGCTGCATTGTCCACGACTACCGCGTTTACTTCTTGCGTGTTTCTGTTGTCGTTCCTATTACTTCTCGGTGTAACCTGTGCGCTCGTATAATCCAATCGCCGCAAAATATCATCATAATGTTCCAGCGTATTGGCTCCCGATGCTATCAAAGATCGCTGTACCTCTATCGGTAACTGTCGCGCTATAGCTTGCAAAAGCTCTTCTTCTGGCAATGGAGGAATAAGGAACTGTAATTTAGCCAGCTGTGACGTGAAGTAGTTGGCGTAATGCGTCGGATGTGACGTAGAATAGCGTTTGGAGTACATCTCCGCTCTTACGTTGAGTTGATCCTCGGCACTCCAGAATCTCCTCAAGAAAGCCATGGCAAATTGTTCCATGTTCGCAAAGTTGCTTCTGAACGCTCTAAACCACGTAAGTGCAGATCCATCTAAGGCGCGTTCTACTATCCTTAGCTCTCTTTCTTTGGCTACCCTGTGTTCCGCCATGTAGTCTCGAATATCTCGCAGAAATTCTACTGGTGTAACTCCTGTATTTCCCGAAGACTTTCTCGGTTGGTCATCTAGGTTCCTTATAATTGTGACTGGACCTGAGTATCGTTCACTTGGACCTAACGTACTCCTACTCGAACTTGGATTCTCCTGAGGGGTTGAACTGACCCTTTCGAATGTCACATTCGGTTGCATTTGACGGTCTTCTACCATGCTCGTGTCTTGATTCGTCATACTGCGGTCTATCGCTGTTCGATTCATCAATGTTTCCCCTGATGTTACATTATGACTGGTAAAACTGTTAACTATGGATTCTAGTTTAGTCATCCTGTCTTCTGCTAATCTCTTGACCTGAGTCTTCAACTCATCTAACGATGTAACATCCTGCGTCTTGTTACTTTCGTCTAGATCGTTCCTCAACTTGTCAATTTTTCCTTCGCACGTGTTCTTCACTAACGCGACTTGTTCTTTCAACAGATCAACATCTGTTCTAAATAGTGTTGAATCTAATTTCATCGCTTCCTTGCTTTCCGTAAACCTAACTTCTAAGTTTGCCATACCTGCGATTAATTTTTCATCTAACCCTTCGCGTTTCTCTTTTGCTTCGGCATCGACCTCATTATATCGTTCTTCCACGATTGCTCCGACTCTATTTTTAAATAAAGTTAAGTTTTCGTTAACCTTTTGCTCTATATCGTCGTCTATCTTTCTAATATCCTTCTGCAATTTATTTTCTAACGACTTTATATTAGAATTGACCTCTCCCAAGACTTCATCTTTAATGGTCCCAATTACTGTCTTCAAATCTTTTATTTCGTTACCTAGATTCGTTTCTAGACTCTTAATCTTAGTCTCGAAAGATATTTCGGTAGACCAATCTTGAATTTTTCCTACATCTGCCACTAAACCATCGATGTCGAATCTCAACTTCGATACATCTGACTTAATGTCTTTCTGTATGGTCATAACGTCTGTTCTTAAAGTAAAAATATTTTCTTCCCCTCTATTTTCCAACTCGATAATATTTTTCCTTAATATCTGAACATTTTCCTCTCCTTTCATGTTTACTGCAATGATGTCTAATTGTAAAGTTTTCAACATCTCATTGTTCTTCAAAGTTAAACTATTCTCTAATCTGGTTAACTTATTTTCTAATTCAGTATTAGTTTCTTCACTACGAGACTGTAATTTCTCTTCCAACGATTTGAAATTGTCCTCACTATTTGACTGTAATAGTTTTAAATTTTCTTCACTAGTTGACTGCAATAATTTTATATTAGCTTCGTTACTAATCTGTAATGATTTTAAATTCTCTTCAGTACTAGTTTGCAATGCTTGTACATTCTCTTTACATTTAGCTTCTAATCTAGCTTCTGAATTATTAATTTGTTCTTTAACTTCAGTTTCCATCTTAGAAATGGTTTCTGCAATTCCAGACATACCCGTCTGTAACTCTCCTAACACCTTCGCTAAATCCTCTGGCAACATAATTATATTTCAATATAGAATTATATAGAGACGTTAGACAACAACACATCGCAATGTCTCAATTCCTGCATTCACTTGGGTATAGGGAAAAATATCTTATAACTAACATGATATTACTAATACGATTAACATGAACACTGGATTGGGCACACAAGTACATTGTCTGACTAAGTATAATAAATTTTGTAACACACTTTAATGAACTTGAGATCAATCTCTCAGTAATCTAAATCTGATGTGATTCCATCGAATTAACAAAATCGAAAAGCCCCACTAGTTGGATAAAGCCAATTCTCCCTCTCTCTCTGTACCCGTTCGTCCTGGGGATGCGATGACCCATCTGCTATAACATCACATCCCTGGAGTTCCAGGACAGAGCGGAGTTAAATGAACCTCTAGTCAAATAAGGAATGTGTCGGAAATTCAGTTGAATTCTTGAAAAAGCAGTGGGTTTCACGAGACAAAGTATCTCTAGGGTCGTTACGGGCTTAAGTTAATAAAAATAATTCAAATATAAATGGGCGCCATCAACTGAATTCCTAGCAAAACCACTTCCTTTCCGGATAAGCCTTACTCAAGACAAGGAAAGAAAAAGGAACATCACACCATCATCAGATCACAACTAAGATAAAAACAAATTTATTTTACTTTGATAGTCAGACAGACATTTTAAATATAAATCCTACCTAAGAGTATGGTCGAATGCAAAGTTAAATTGTCATTGTCCAAAAATCGAACCATCTCCTTTCTAATGCAAAATTATTTCAATCCACATAACAAGAAAAATGTATAAAGTTCTCTTGGGTTCTCAGGATCACTGTCGCACTATGTCTTTCGTCACTGACATTTGTGAAACCTGAGACCTAATTCTCTTTAATTTAACATCAATGTGGATTTAATTAAGTTATTAAGCTGTCTAAACATACACATATAATAATCACTCATGTTAAATATCACATAAATTATGGTTTGCATGGTATAATTTGAACGTAGAACATGTTAATCTAATGTTCCTAAACATTTACTAACTAATTTACATTATTTACATCGTCATTAATCTCTTATCTGTGAATTACAGAAAATTCAAATTCTCATTGGTCATCCTCATCATTATTATCAAATTAAATATTTCTCACATTAATTCTCACTTCAAAATTCCAAATATTCCTGTCAGAATCGTTAATTCATCACCATTACATCATTTAAATTCTCAATTCGAGTTGCAATTCCTTCGAATTATCTCTCAATTAAATTTATTTAATTGCATATAAATTCATTAATCATCAGCTTCTTTAATTAATCATCACCTTCTAATTCAGTTATTCATCATCATTACAATCGTCTAATAATTCATTTCAATCAGTTTAATTAATTCAATCTTTAATTCATCCACTTATTTAATTCATCGATTTATTTCAAAATTTAATTTATCAACTTATTTAAATTTCAATCATCTGGTTATTTAGTTTTATTATTTCATCTAGTCATTCTGATTTTTATTTCTTTAGGTCAGATCGTTAATATGCTTAAATCTCAGATTGGTTGGTTGGTTGGTTGGTTCCTTAGTTTAGGGGTTGCGACAACGCGGTCATGTAGCCCCGTGTACTTTGGGTGTGTGTAGAATCTGTCTGATAACCGGTGTTAATTGTGATGACTGTATTAGTGTGTGTATCTGTATTTTAATTCAAGTAGAGACTGCAACTTTGAATTTTCAAATAGTTCCTACTTTTGCCGCCAAACGCCACCGTCAACGACTACTAGGCCTAGTTCAGAACTAGCTACTAGACGCCACCGCAGTCGGCTCTTGGCAACGAACGTAGCAACCTAAGAGCGTTGTTTACATTCTTAACCTATCCAATTTAGTTTCACACAGGTGTAATTAGTGGAAAAAATCTCAGATTATTATTTCATTAATTATTATTTTCAGAAAATCTTGTATTATCAACTTTATTTATTTGTTTAATTTCCTAACAAATTGTTTAATAAGGTTTATAGAACGTTGTCTTACAGTTTTATTACTTCCAAGTTATATCTCGTATTTAATTATCATGCCAAAAATATTATTGTCTCCACGACATCACGTTGGATCTAACTATCCACAACGACATTATATTTCTTCAATATTCCAAATATCACATTTGAATATAAGAATTGCTACAAAAACTCCATAAATATTCAGCACATACAGCATGAATCTCAACAAATACGCTAGACTGGGTACGACAACCTCATGTCCGCTTCAAAATACATTATCAACGTTGCAACTATCAAATGGCAAATTCCACAAAATGCCTATCACAAACTTCTCTTAACCACGTTGCATGATCTACAAAAATATATAAATGGCTTCAAATTATTAACGCACATAATCTCCAATGACTGTAATTACTCTGATCATATCTAGACAACTTCTTAAACAATTGGAAAAACATTACTTCAGTAATTTAATATTTGCTTTCAAATAGCATAAATTCTCTTTCACAAGTTTCATAATTCACATCGTAGAAAAACACCAATGTGCTATAATCTCTCACATCAAAATCTGCAATACTGATCTGCCTTAAAATAATTATGACCATTAATGATTAATCTTACAAGATTAAATTACTTTAAATCCTTCTCAAAGGTATCAAACACAATTATAAAAATCATCAAAGCATCAGCTGTAATAGCTGTTAAACTGAAATTACTCTCAAAAGAGTATAGCAACAAAATATTGGATTGGCAAACAAGAATTACTAAATGCAATCCTGTTGACATTTATCGTTACTTTATTTAACAAAATTTCGACTGATATGTGACTAGTAGTTCCTTGTTTAATTCACTTACATCTCGTGTACATTCGGATGATAAAATGAGTTCCTCAATGGCGAGTAAGATGTGTAACCACCGTGCAATCGTATAAATACGAAGGACCTCGCCCCGTCGACTTGGATGATAGTTCCCTAAACGGTGGGTAAGGTGAGTAGCCACCATACAATCGTATAAATACGAAGGACCCCACCTCGTAGGCTATATGAGTGAATGTACTAGAAAGGAATCAACAAGTTTCTAGTTGTCATATAAAAGCGACGTTCATTCACTTAAGTGAATAACTTCTTAATATCTCCAAACAATCCAATGGAAAAATCCCTACTGATGAATAATACACACTCGCTAGTATGCAATGAACTGACGAAGTAGTTTCTGATAATCAATTGCAGATCACGAGTTCGAAATACTCGTTACTCAAAAAAAAACTATCCATGAAAAAAATATCCTAGCTGGAAAAATGTCTATAAGACCAAACATCTTCTTAATAAAGCCAAACAACGGTGAGAATATCGATTAATGATGCCTGCCATATCATATGGTCACTCCATATTCTAGCAAATTCGAAGTATATAAATTCAAACCATGTCTTAATAATCAAATCACTCCTATTAGAAAAATATACACGTGTGCCCAGTATTCATGAAAATAATCGTATCAGGTAGATAGAACTCTTACAATACCTTTCATTATCAGTTGTAATATAATTTCCAAGATCGTCGATTTTCCCTACCTAAAGATTTCTCGTAAGATCGGCGTGAATATCATTTCATCCATGAAATGACGATTTCCTTCGAAATCCCAAGCGAATCAGCTGTTGGACTCCTCTCGTCAGGAACCGAATCCATCGCTCTGTGGTGCCATCTTGTCTCTATTCACGTTTACTCGATCATGTTGAACCTCGAATTACCCATAGCGGATATCGTCCAACTCCTTCTCGAAAAGTTCATGGAAACAGCGGACCCCCTACTCTTCTTCTAATATACGCCACTGTTCCGATAAATGTTCCGTTTGAGAATTGTAAGTCCTCCCTCAACTTACTGCAAAGTTCTACTTGAGTAAAATAAAAATTTTACTAGATAGTGTTCATGATTACGATACACCCTGTATCTGTCTGTAATATGTAATCCATGAAAATGGCATAAGATAAAAATCTTATAAATGCACGCTGTAATGTTCATCAGAGCCTATGCTAAACATTCAGTTTACTTGGAATAGTAAAAAGTCGTTTGAATGTATTATATAACAGCATGGTTATAATGTTATATGTGAAAGCCTGTGTTCGAACAGCGTCGAAATGAAGCTTGAAATAAAGTCTTCATATGCGATCAGTGTGGTTTTGAAATACCCCGGCTATCTACAATTGTCTTCTCGGCTAGGTCGCCTGTATCAACGACCCGCTCGGCCTCTGTTGCTCGGTGATGCGAGAAATGTCGCCTACACTTGCCGTGACGGTTTACGTGTGTTGCGTGACCTTCAATGCCCGTCTCGCTGTGCTATAGAGCTGCTCTGTACTGCTCGCCTCATTGAGCCCAACTGAACTGCCTAGCGCTGTGTTCCAGCTTATGAGCTCCGTGCGGCACGTGGCTAATTCTCCCCACCACGGTGCTCCTACGTCACGAAGATAGTCTCGAACCCGACTCCTCTCGGCTGTTCTGTTATACAATAACTTATTTCCATAAAATTATTTCCACATATAATGCATGTCATATATACTCTTCTAAGTTGTTTTAACTTATTATAATCCCATATATATTTCAATAAAGTTTCACATCTTTATTAATAATTCTATCTTCTTACAGATTTCAATGCCTCCTTGATTCTTGATCTTCTACGTCATCTTGGCTTTCTTCTTGACGCGATCGATGCGCTATCATATCAGCTTGCCTTCCAAAACCTCAACTACAGCTTAATGTCAGCTGGCGTAGCCGATAGCCTAAAATAGGTATCGGGTACAATTATGAGATAATGGTCTTTTAAGACAAATAACGATATGTCCCTAATGTAATATAATGTAGGAATTCACGAGTTCAGTGAAGACAATTAGATTTCGCGAGTGATCTTAATTTTTGACATGTTCAATTAGTCTTCTGAAGCTCGGGAGTACGCAGATGTTTTCCCAATCACAGTAGTGAATTGTTGACTGAGAGAGATGGTAACCCATGAACTTGTGAAAGCCCAAAATTTAAGTAAATGAATAACAGTACTTTAAATAAGAAGTACATATTGTTTTAATTATAAGATACTCATATAATAGGAAGTGAGGTGTTGTAAAAGAATAACACAGAGTATATAAAAAGTATCGAGCCATTTGGAGCTCTTGATTTTATGGAATTTTAAAGGGATACTTTATGGAAGTGAAAAGAGATGTAAGTTTGTTGGTTTATAGGAAACCATTTATTATTATTTAACCTTTGTTTGTTTATGTATTCCTTGTTCACTCTGAACAAGTTAGAAGTATTGGTCAGTATTTTATTTGTTTAATTTGTTGTAGCGCCATTTATTGGAATAATTAAATATTTTGTAGTAGGAGTTGATTTTGTTTATTTATTTTGGAAGTGTATCCTCTATTTAATCCAAAATGTGTAAGTCACAGAGTGGGAGAACATACCATAACCCCGAAAATCCCGATTTGAGCATTGCCGGCATACTGTGATTTGCATATTTCATGCTAAATGGGCACAGGGGGGAATAGAAGTACTGTGCTTGGATTAATAACTAGAGGAACACTTAAGACGGTCACATTATGTAAAAGTAAAGTAATGATAGAAGTAGCTACAAAATATTAAGTTAACTGACCTATGGGACCCTGGAAACTCACACCGAGCAGCCCTCAATATAATTAACCCCCTAGCAAACACGACTTTTGGCGCCCAGTACGTAGGGATGAGTTTTCCTAGGGAAAACCCGAGTTTTTCTAGAAAAATCAAAATTTTCATTTTTGAAAAAAAAATGGTTTTTCGAAATTTTTGAATTTTTAAATCACTTCCATAAAGGTTTTGACATTGAATGAGTATATCAAAAGGGTACGTTTTAGTAAACACCCGTACCAAGGTTAAAATTTGGAAATTGTGACACAATAGTTCGGAATACCATCTCTCATGCCTGAACCGGCGATGTGGCATAGTAGCCCACTGTATTCTATAAGATGGCGTTAAGTGAGGAAATGCAGAGGTTGTTGTAGGCTATAAAAGAAGTTAATAAGGAACATTGGGAGGCCATGGGAAATATATTCAAAACTGTATATAGTAAAGAGAACCTCCAACAAAAGGAAAAAGAATACCCAAGTAAAGAAAATGTAAATATTTCTTTAGAAAGCATGCGTGCATCTGGAGGCATAGTTACACGAAGAGAAGGTATCATGTCTGCAGACAACAGGGTAAAAGTTGAGCCTTTAGAGCTCCAAATGGAAAAAGAAATATGTGAACCGGTTCCAAGGGAATGTGTAACAAGTACAGATAATAATAATGATAAGATGATTCAAAGTCTCATGTATTAAGGCAGGTTCAAGTAGGCTCGAAAAACAAAGGGGAAAAGAAAGATAGTACTAGCGTTCAGGATCAGGAAAAGGTAGAAATGGCGACCTGGAAAGAAATAAAAGAATTCTTGGGTATAATTGAGGAAATACGAAAAGAGCACATTAAAATGAGGGATGAACTTTGGGAATTAAAAAAATTCAACCTAAAAATGAAAGAAGAAATTAAGGAACAAAGAGAAAGTATTTCCGAGGAAATTGGTAAGATACTCGAACTTCATAAGAGGGCAGGTAAAAATTACTTTGAGATACCCAAACAGGAATTAGAAGAATTATATCATGAAATCCCTAAGGTTAAAGAGTCATTAATAGAAACGAGAAAGAAATTTGCGAAACGTATGGAGGAAGAAGGAAAAATAGAAGTAGCTCCGTGGGAACAGCTAAAAATGTTTATTAAGGAAGTAAGTGATATAATGGAGCAAGTAGGGAAGATGAGAGATCAATGGAGTCAGATCGGGTGGAAGATCTCTTACAAAGAGCACAACCGAAGAAATTACGTTCAGGAACAGAAAGATTGGATAAAAAAGAATGGAATAAGATGCATCAGTTCATAATGAGCATGAATGATGAACAGGGAATAATAAGTATTCAGGATTTAGTTGAAGTAAGAGAAGTCAAGATTCGGGAATATAAAGGAATATTAGAGGCCACCCAGAAGAGATATGAGGAATATCTAGTAGCGCAGGACCTAAAAGCGAAAGAAATGGCGATCCCAGTCATAAATGATACAGAAGAAAAGGACATAATGGTGCCGGAAGAGCACCAAAGTGGCCCTAAACAAGCCAAGGAAGAAACTTTTAAAGAAAAGGTTGACGCGTGTCAAGAGGAAATTGAAACCCAGATCCGAGGGATGAGAGATGGGGTAATGGATCAGTTAGAATCAAGTAAAGAAATGTATCAGACATACCGGGATGATATTATAAGTAGTATTGAAGCATTAGGAAAAAGGTTCATTCGATTCGCGGAAAATAGAGATAAGGGAGATATCTCAGTACAGAACCATCAATCAAAAGAAGTAGTTGCCCAAGCTGAAAATCAAATAGAAATAGAAAAAGAAAAGGAAGTAATGGTGCAAGAGCCCGAAACTGATATTAGAAAAAAAGAAGAAGAACAAGAGGTAGAAATCGTGATGACTCCAGTGGAAACGGAGAAAAGCAATGAGATCCCTCTAGAGAAAACAATGGACACTCAAGAGGAAATGAGAATTCCAGGTCAGGACGACAGCCGAAATAAAAACGAGCTGCAAAGTGAAGAAAATCATTTTTATGGAAAAGTGGAGCTTGAAGAGCAAGAGATAAACGCAGAACAAGAGATAACAGAAGAAGTGAAAGTTGGGGAGATCGAAATAATAATTCCTGGAGAGATGGAGAAATCAAACGAAACTATAATAGAAAGTATTGTTGAGGCAAGGAAAGAAGTAGAGGTTCAAGATTTCATAGAAATAGAAAAGGAAAATCCGGAAGAAATTCATGAGGATAAGGAAGATAAGATACAATTAGAAGAAGAGAAAGAACAATTGAAAGAACAGATTCTTGAGTTAATGCTGAAATATCAGGAATGTCAACGAAAGAAAAGAGATATGGAAACAGATGCCAATGAAAGCCAAGAAAACCTCCAAGGAAAAGATGAGACTATGGGAGTTATTGGAGAAAAGAGAAGAAAGGCCTTTGAAGGAAATGAGGAAAGAGGAAGATCACAGGCAAGTGTAATAGGTTTACAAGAGAATAGAAACCTTATTGAAAGTAGGAGATGAGGAGAAATAATGCACATGACCTTAGAGAAAGAAGACGCACACGCGTATTTCAGTTGGAAACTTCGTAAGAAGAAAGCAAATAATAGAAAGAAAAGAACAAAAGAAGATCTAAAGGAACTATGGAATTGGAAGAGTAGGAAAAAGAAATTTTCTTGGAAAATGCCATCTCGATGCGAGATGAGGGAAAAAGGTTACCCTAGAATAGCTAACGGGTTAAGGCTATATGCACCCGTTAAAGAGTAAGAGAAAAAAAAGATTTCTCGAAAATACCATCTCAAGAAGAGATGAGGGGAATGGATGAAAACCAAGAAGAGTCGGGTATGGACAGACCGTGCTCTTAAGGACAAAACGAAACTCTGTAGACTTTGAGTCCAGAAAACAAAAATGAAGAAGTAACGGGTAAAGGCTATATGCACCCGTGAAGTATTAAAAGAAGGTCAATAGTTTGACAGTACAGAACTGAGAAGAAAGAGACAGACCGGCAGAATGCCCGTCCCATGAAACAAGAAAGAAAAAAAAACCTGTCTGACCCAAGTTTGGAGTGCACGCCAGACTAAGAGGAGACTCAGAAACACCCGAACGAGACGAGTAATTTATAGTCTTAAAGTGGAGACGTCCGCTTAAAAGAAATGAATGAATGGGGACTTTGTGAGACCCAAAACAAGCCAGAACGAGAAAGGGCTTTGGAAATAAAGATCAGAAGGTACTGAGAAATGTTATGATGGCTTCGACACTAGAAAAATATTTTTTTAATATAAATGTTTAAATAAATTTCCTCAAAATTTCGAAAATTTATTTACCTAAGGAGGGGAGAGATGAACCCATGTACCATTGGTTCAAGGGGTCGAATCCATGTATTATGGTAAAAAGAAGGAAGGAAATATACAGTCTTTAGAATGACTTGGAAAGATTCTATGCAAGAGGACTGGTTTAATCTTGTGCAAGAATATGAGCCCAGGTGGCCAGGAAATAATATCATGCATGACGCACTGATAAGGAGCGATCATGGCTATAATTAGAACGAGAGGAACTTTCCGTTCAGAGTGACAGAGAGACGGTTTCGGAAATTGAGCTTGCGTTGCAGTAAAATGGCAACCGCGCTGTTATGCAAGAAGAGGAATAATTAGATTAAAGCCATTTGCGAACATAAAATTAACAAAAGAAATACATCATTGTGAATCATTTTGGAATAGAATTTTTTTTGTGGGAAAAGATGTTATAATAATTGCCCAGGAAAGAAGTGCCGATGCGGCATTACATAATTAAAAGTTCCCCGAGACCCGAGGAGGTGGGGATTAAAAATCAACTACAACACCCACGTACCTTAAGAGTAAATTTCATTTAATATCTCAGAATTGTACGATCGATTTTCACGTGCAAAGAAATCAGTTTACGTTTAGAAAACAAGCTTTCCAGAGATATAATTTTTAAAAGTGTGCGACCATTGCTTCAAAAGTTGGTTATGAAAAAGACAAGGATTTGATCGTTTTGTCGCCGTTTTGTATAAAAGCCCTGGCCGTGCCAGGCAAATAATGCAGTATCAGTCAGCCCAGGGGGGCATGACGTTGGAGCATCATAGCAAATGCAGTTATTGTCAGCCTGCGGGCGTGACACTGTGTCACTATCATCGTTAATGCAGTATCAGTCAGCCCAGGGGGGCGTGACGTTGGAGCATCACCATATTCAGTCTTGAACGACCGCTGAGGCGGGTCGTACTGTTTCACCAACATTCAGTCTACCATAGGTGCCTGAGGGCACGGTGCTGTTTCGCAAATGCAGTACTTACTAGACCTCGGGAGGTCGTGATACTCTGTATCACCAACGAGCACCCGTAGGGAGTGGCCGAGAAGTATCATCATAGTATCGCCGTGTGAAGACTTAGGAAAATCCTAGTACAGGATTTAGTTCAACAAGCGTCAGTCTTTATAGTGAAAAGTTCAGTATTACAGTCAAGTTAGGCTGCGAACTTAAAGAACAGGCGATAGGTCTTCAAATAACAGTTCAGTTAAACTACCAAAAGTATCGTAACGTTTGAAGTACCAACGATAGAGAAACAAACAGTTCTATATAAGTTAAGGAACCCGATCAGGGTCGGACAAAAATAGTAACGCCTAGAGTATAAAAAATAGGAACTAGAGCGCCGAAGAAAATAAGAAGGGAAAATTTAATCCAAGACATTGTCTAACAGGAGACAAACGAACAGTAAAAGCATTAAGCTACGAAACTAATTAAAGGAATAGCCATAAGTGCTAGGGAATCATAGGTCACCGATAAAATATTCGAAAGGCCGTAACAGAACAGACTGTAGCTAGACCAACTAAATAGTGTCTAGAAAGAAGCGATTTCGAGCTAATAAAAATAAAAGCCGATCGTCAGGAAACCCGATTTGAGGAATAGCCGTTCCAGGGAGGGGTAGATTGATTGAGACTTTCATCATCTTGCCAGATAGGAAGCCAATGTCTAAGAGTGTCAACCCTTGGAAACGGGAAAGAAGGAATCACGTGTGTAAAGGCAAAAAGCAAAGCCTTAGTGATTAAAAGCAGTGTAATGTAAATATAGTTAAATCCGTTTAAGTGTTATAATTTTTAGTGAATGTATTTGTGTATGATAAAAGAATACAAAATTGTATTCAATATGTTACGAGTGTTGAAGGTAAATAATATGTTTGTGTATCAAGAAGTGTCAATGTGTGAAATGGAATTAGGGAAGATGGCTTAAACACATTCAAGTGGGCAAAATGAAACATCGTTGGAAAGTCCGGTCGGGGACCGACATATCATGTGAGTAACCATTTCATTATGTTATGTGTTGGGAGGATTTGCGTACAAACCACCTGAGAACGAAAAGAATAGGGATGTTTTTAAATAATAAAGAACAGAATAATAGCCCGATCTGAATGATTAAAATGGAGAAAGTATAAAATAATTATGTGAAATGAATAAATCCCTTAGGGGAAATGTATGAAATAAAATATCAGTGTATTGGATAAATGATTTAATTATATGAAAGCAAGCGTAATAATAATAATAACAATTATATGAATGAATAAAGTTTATAATGAATGAAAGTAATAGCTTTCGAGCTCCTTTAAAAGAATTAATACTTGTGGTGAACACATTGGTTTGTGATAAAGCGATTATTGGCACGGGAGAGGATTAATATAAAATTGAGATGTAGATCAAATTTGTATTGTTGAATCTATCAGTTCTTTGAAAGCAATTTGGCTCAGTAACATGTAAGCGCTGTGAAGCACATTAAAGAAATTTGTCACGCTAGGAACGCGTTGGAATACTCGGTAAATTTAATTATGAGGGCAGTTGGTCGCGGTAATTGAGCTATGGTAAGTCCTCTGATCACGAGGCCATGTGTGTGTTATATTGTAGAAGGGTATGAAATATTTGTTGTATTATGAGCGCAGGTTATAGACAGAGGTCGCCCTAAGTCGCGAATGTGTAAGTCCTCCAGTATTGGATATGGTTCTTGAGGCAATGAAAGGAATCGAACCCAGGTTCGTCTATTATTCAAGCCCTTAAATATTTGTTGTTGTATTGAATTATTCTTACCCACCAATGAGGATACTTCATAATTAATAAATGCCGAGGTTAAGAGAATAAGGTCTTGTGAACCTCAATAAAAATAGTATAATCAAAGCCATGCTTGTTCAAAGAACTACATAATGAAACAGCTGTGTAAGCTAAGAGTCGTTCGTCCCGTGAGGGCGAGGACCGTAATGTCTGCCTCCCCTGCAATAAATCGCGCTAAGTGGTCAGACCAGACCCCTCGCTATTGACGGGTTGGGGTAGGTTTAGAAAGCCGTCTGTTTGAAGTTATATTACACAAGAGTGTAGAGTTTGTTTTAACGACCCGGTCTTCGAACCGAGGTTCCTTTAGTTGAAGATTACCGCTTGCAAATTCAGATCGTTGCTTTATTATGAGATAATGGTCTTTTAAGACAAATAACGATAAGTCCCTAATGTAATATAATGTAGGAATTCACGAGTTCAGTGAAGACAATTAGATTTCGGGAGTGATCTTAATTTTTGACATGTTCAAGTAGTCTTCTGAAGCTCGGGAGTACGCAGATGTTTTCCCAATCACAGTAGTGAATTGTTGACTGAGAGAGATGGTAACCCATGAACATGTGAAAGCCCAAAATTTAGGTAAATGAGTAACAGTACTTTAAATAAGAAGTATATATTGTTTTAATTATAAGATACTCATATAATAGGAAGTGAGGTGTTGTAAAAGAATAACACAGAGTATATAAAACGTATCGAGCCATTTGGAGCTCTTGATTTTATGGAATTTTAAAGGGATACTTTATGGAAGTGAAAAGAGATGTAAGTTTGTTGGTTTATAGGAAACCATTTATTATGATTTAACCTTTGTTTATTTATGTATTCCTTGTTCACTCTGAACAAGTTAGAAGTATTGGTCAGTATTTTATTTGTTTAATTTGTTGTAGCGCCATTTATTGGAATAATTAAATATTTTATAGTAGGAGTTGATTTTGTTCATTTATTTATTTATTTATTTATTTATTTATTTTGGAAGTGTATCCTCTATTTAATCCAAAATGTGTAAGTCACAGAGTGGGAGAACATACCATAACCCCGATAATCCCGATTTGAGCATTGCTGGCATACTGTGATTTGCATATTTCATGCTAAATGGGCACACTAAGATGCCTCAGAATTGCAATGTCAACAACCTTTAATCAAAATGGGCATCTCATGTCCTTGTTGCTCACTTCCAAACTTATTATTATTATTATTATTAAATTTCGGAGAATAATTATCTATCTTATTCCTAACATTGATGCTGTTAATTATAAAAGTCAAAAACGACTCGAAAAAAGAATATCTGTACAACCTTAAGAAAAAAAATGATGCTCTTATTTAACCTAGAATCAACGATTATTAATGGTGTTAAACTATATGAATGGCGTTAATCTACATGACCTCAAGTCTTCTTATGGCATGGCTATTTGAAGTGGATGTTCTCTTCTTCACGATGAACATGAATGAGAATGAAATATCTTACTTTAGATCCAGCGTCGTGAGGAATCCAGGTCCTTGGGAATCCTAGGCGTCGGTGTTTCCTGGTCCTTCGGGCAGCATCTTTCCACCAGCGTCTCCTCGATATGGTCTCCGGCGTCTCCCGTGTAGGCGTGTGCCCCCAGCACCTCTCGATCTCCACGCGACGTCCATGTCCGCCCCCCGACTGTGCCTCCTCACCATCAGCATCGGCGCCGGCGTTTCTCGGCATCTCGTTCTTTGTCCACGCGTCCATTTCCTCGTGATCGTTCATCCCATGGCAGCCCCTTTATATACTTAGCAGCACATAATTTGGTTATTCATGTCCGTGTAGATTCCTAACCTATTCGAGTCTGGGTTCATATTGTTCACGTTGCCGTGTGACCACGTTATATTCCAGTACACCGTAACACTTTCACATTCACACGCTATAATGCCCAGTTCTTAGTTCATTCAAATTTATCTACTCGTGTTTCACAGTCTGTATTTATACTGTTCACCTCGCCTGCGCACATGCGATCCCGCAACACAGGCTTAAAGCTGATGTATCCTTTCATCACCACTCACACTGCGTCTCTAAAATGCTAGCTCTGCTGTTCACCTTTAAAGATCGTAACTGGTCGGCGTTATAATTCAGATATCCATTCCAGCCTTCGCTCAAATGTTCAAATATTCAAACGCATACAATTTTATCAGGCTATTGCCACTGTGCATTCCTTCAACGTTTTGATGTCCGTTAACTGACGCGGATCACGTGCATTAAACTACATAGTAAAAAATGGCGAAGTGTTCTGTAATAATACACGCCCCTTCATATTCCAATCGCAGCACTGGAATAAATTTAACATACCTCCATCTATCATTCCGGTTCTTTCTTCACGTGCTAGCGTGTCCGATATCGTTTCGAATTACCGCGATAACGACACTTTACTAAATACAACTCCAACGCACTTCACGAAAAAGACTTCTTGCATCACGCGGCCACGAGCACTGACAATGCACATGAAAACTATCAAGTGCCCGACGCGAATTTCAACCCACGTGGCTTACAGATCCGGCCACACTTAATGAATGGCTCGTCCGAGTCGCATTGCACAATTAACTTCCTCGTCCGGGCCACGCTGTATGACTGAACTTTCCGGAACCGTGTTAGTCTCTTCTCGAGATAAAGGGCGGGGTTAGAACATTCTGGAGCATCCTCTGCTCTAGCGGTAACCTAATGAACCATCGTAATAGCCATTTCTTCCTAATCGCCGTCATCCCTCGACGAAAATAGCAAAATAATGAATAAAGCTCCTATACATCGTGCGCATACAATATAAAATTGAGATTCCTTACTGTGTAAGGAAATATAAGTATATATACAACCTTATAGAATAATCATTCCAAGTTTCACATGACGAAAAACCCGTCAGGCTTTGTCCCATAGCTCGGCTGTTCGTTTTTAACACCACGCTACGTCGCGCTATGACGTCATGCAGACCTTCCGGTCTCGTCGTCTCTCGAATGATTTGGGGTGGAAATTGACCCTGATGGGATCGGTCACATATCTCCACGGCCTCCAGGAATATAAGCGGAGGGAACATAGCTTATATTTCTCCATAAATGAAACATGTGAGCGATCTTTTCAGTCACCTCTTCTGGGTTGACTCTAACGGGCTTGCCTGTGATACTTCCGTAGATTCGCGGCATTGAAGTTCCCAACAAGTGCATTCGTGACGTTGTCAACCACCCTGTAGCAATTGTTGTCTACCACTCTGGCGATCCTATGGGGTCCCGAAAACGGGCGAGCTAATTTCCCATACACTCTGAATGGTAGGTTTGACGAAGTAGGTTTCCGAATCAGCACCAGGTCATCAACTCGAAGTGGGTCCTGAAAACGGCGGCCAGCCTTCCTTCTCTCCCGTTTCTGCGCCTGGAAATGCATCCCCTCCCGAGCCATTTCGTTTCTCCTTTGTGCCGACGGCTCTATCTCCGGGGGTGCCTGTATAACAGCATGCCAAGGTCTACTTGGTTTTCGTCCTTGGTGCAGAAGACAAGGAATTTTTCTGCTATTTCCATGCGTTGTAGAGTTCAAGCAACGTTCAATTATGGGTACCACTTCCATCCATCTATGATGCTGTTCATGACAATAAATCGGGCAATATTTTCCAATTTCTGCGTTTCAACTGGATTTTATTCTGGGTATCTTATGGAGCATAGGATGTGTCTTATGCCGAGTCGTGCCACTGCAGCTTGAAATTCGGCGCTCGTGAACTGCGTTCCGTGATCGCTCAGGAGAAAATCTGGCTTACCTACAGTTGGAATCACGCCAGTCTCAATGCTGCGAATTACATACCGGAATGTTGCCTTCTGGATAGGGTGCAACATGACTAATTTGGTAAACAAATCCATCGTTACCAAGATGTACTGGTTGCCCCAGGTGGACCTCGGAAGGGGGCCATAAAGGTCAGTAGCCATTAATTCTTTCGGACGGGTCGGTATGATAGCCCTCGGCTACTCCTTAGATAAGTCTGATGGGAACTTGCATCTCTGGCAGATGTCGCATGCCCTGATTACCGCTCGTATAGTTTTTCGCATATACTCTAAGGTAAACGTTTCTCGAATGGCATTGAGGTGTTTATCAGAGCCTCCATGCCCAATAGATCTGTGAGCCATCCAAATCACTGCTGAAATCAATTTCGGCGATACTACAATACGTAGCTTCGTGTGGTCTCTATCGATGAACTTACGAATTACGTCACCGACAATGTGATAAAAGTGAGCAATCTTTGCCGTTCCTGCATAATCGGGGTCATCTGCACCCATACGATTCTTCAAATACCGGTATATCCGTATTAACGGTGTATATCGCCGTTGAGCTCGGTTTAAGCGTTTCGAGCGTTTCACCGTTTCCTGATCATCCGGTATTAGCTCCACCTGGTGCATAACAAACTCCTCACGTGGGTTTCTGCTCAAAACATCCGCTAGAAAGTTTTGCTTTCCTGGCCTATGAATAACTTCCGCGTCGAATTGCTGCAGGAAAAGAGTCCAGCGCGAGATTCTTTCGCTTGAGATGTCAGACTTTAACATAAACTCTAGCGCGCGATGGTCTGTCACAATCACGACCTTATGCCCTAGGAGAATCCTCTTCCACATCTGTTGAGCATAAATTATAGCTAGTGCCTCCGATTTCGTGGCAAAGCAATTCAGCTCAGGCTGTCGCAATTTCCCGCTTGTAAAGGCGAGATAATGTTGTTTCTTCTCGTCATCCAACTGGTGCAACACAGCGCTCACTCCTACCTTTGAAGCATAGGTGTCAACTTAAAATGTTTTGGAGAAGTCTGGGTATTCCAGTTTAACATTGTTTAGGAGCATGTGTTTAGCTTGCGTGAAGGCCTCTTCGCACGCCTCATACCACTTCCACCGATTGTTTTTCCTAAGCATATTTTGCAGAGGGGCGACTACGTCTGTGTAGCGGGGACAATGACTAGTAAAGAATAAGGTCATTCCCAGGAATTGCCTCACTTGTTTTACCGTTTCTGGTGTGGGAAAAGCAGCAGTCGCCTCAATTTTCTCCGAGTTCGGCCGATATCCATGTCCGTCAGTGAGATGTCCCAAAAAACGAATTTCTCGGTGAAAGAGATGGCATTTCTCCAAGATTGCCTTAAATCCTGCCTTAAGCAAGTTCTCAAACAACAATCGCAAGTGTTCCAGGTGCTCCTCTACTGACATAGATGCCAAAATCAAATCGTCCTCATAATATAATATGTGTTTCTTGACTTCTTCACTCAAGTTGCTGTCCAGGGCTCGAATCAGCACAGGGCCACTGTTTTTCAAACCGAACGGAAGGCGGTTAAAGACGTGGGTCTTCTGCTCGTGCAGGAAGCCAGTGTATTGCTTGCTGTTCTCGGTTAACTCGACATGATAATAGGAATTCGTGAGATCTACAGTTGAAAAATATTTGTTTTCTTTAAAACGCCTCAGCAGCTCTCTGATTTGCGGTGGGCGGTCGTACTCGAGCAAAATGCGTGCATTTATTCCACGTGCATCCAAACAAATCCTCAGGCGACCATTTGGCCTCCTTACAACCGCCAGTGGGTTTAAGAAAGAAGTCGGGGCCTTCTTTATTATGCCATCATTCTCCATAGCGTTGACCTTTACCTCTTCGTTCCATTTCTCTGGGACTGGATATATGTGTTTCCTATAAGGTGAGTCATCACTCAACTTGATATCATACTGAAAGTTCTCGAAACTCCTGTATCAGGTCATCAAACTGTTTCTGGACAATTGGGTCCAAATTTTCCTTTACAGCAACGGGCATGTGGGTAACCGTCTCTTCTTCACCTTCCACGATATTCTCAAGAGTGTTCTCCAAGAAGAGCGTGCTCGAGTTCGCATTTATATTATCTTTCGATCCTCTGCTTGGTGATTCAGTTCCGACATACATAATCCCCTCTTGCATATTTATAATCCAGCCATACTCCGAAATAAAGTCAACTCCCAGAATTATTTGAAAATTGATGTTGGAGATAGCCACGAACACGTGCTCATAAAAGTTCCCTGCAATTTTGATCATAAATAGGGCCTGCAGGTTGCATTTCAACGAGCGATCTGAAATTACGCCCCTAACTTTGACATTCGCTACTGGTTGAGTATATACAGGTCCTGCCTCCATTATCTCGTCCAAACATGACTGAGATACCACGCTAATCATTGCGCCGGTGTCAATCAGTTTTTTTTAAAACCGTGCACCTCTACTGTTACGATTGGCAAAGAATGCACCTTCCCGCGGTGGATGATGTCTTCCTCATGAATCAAGTCTTCGTCGGTAGCCTGAAATATCTCTTGAATTTCAATCAATTCGGGAGGATCAAAGTTTGAGGAATTTCTTAATTTGAAGTTTTTTTTGTTGATCTGACCGACTTGTATCAGGTGGTCAGTCAACTCCACCCGGTGGTGCGGATGGATTACTCCCTGATTTTTGTAAATATTCCGGGTTCTCTCGATGTCTTTCCGCATAGCTCGGCCGCGACTCCTGCGAACGAGAATCCATATCGACATTCAGTCTCTGATAATATTGATTTAACTGCCTTCGCTGATATTCACCATATCGCCCTTTTGTATTGTTGAATCGGGATTTCCCACATTCTTCGTACGGTTTACTCCTCCACCTAGGTCGCTCGTCTGTTCCACCGTAGCTTTTATCTCGGTTCCGATAGTACCCTGTGACTCTTAGCCTGCTCATCACCCGCGGCGTTTGCTCTTCCGTCTGTGCAATTTTGTCAATCACGACTGTGCTTACATCTCTATTCTCCTGTCGTCCAGACCTCGCCTGTAACTGTGCGCTAGTGTGGTCAAGTTTTCGAAGAATCTCTTCACACCCCTCTATAGTCTCAGCTCTTGACGCTATTACACTCTTCTGGACCTCTACAGGTAATTGTCGTATAATGGCTTGGACCAATTCGTCCTCTGGCACTGGTGGAGTTAAATACTGTAGCCTGGCGAGTTGCGATGCAAAATATCCCGCATACCTCGTCGGATTAGACGTCGCATACCGTTTAGCGTATAGTTCCGCCCGTATGTTCAATTGTTCTTCAGGGCTCCAAAAGCGTTTAATTAACAGTCGTTCGAACTCGTCCGTGCTCGTGAACGTGTATCAAAATGCGCGAAACCAAGTTAACGCAGTAGACTCCAGGGACCTCTCAATAACTCTAAATTCCCTCTCACGTGGTATCTTATTTTCTGCCATGTATTCACGGACTTCCCTCATAAATTCAATGGGTGTAACGTTATTAGTCCCATTGTTCCCTGAGAATTTCCTCGACTGGTGGTCAACACTCCTAATTATTGTCAGGTGTCCCGCTGTGTTTGTACTCGGTGATGTAGGTATTGTAGCTACCTCATCCGTCTTTTTAGAAGGTGGTGTGTTTTCACTTTCCAACCTCTTAAAAGGTGGCGTCTTTTCAATTTCGGACCGTCTAACCCTTTCCGACTCCGATTTGTCCTTTATCTCTATTATTTCCGCCTCTAAGTTGCCAAATCGAGTGAGTTGCCTTCCTTGTTGAATAATGATTTTCTCCTGCAACTCGACAATGGAAGTATGGATAGAATCTCTCACGTGTTCGAATAATGTCGTTTGGGAGTGCGTGATTTTCCTATCGTACGTGTCCTGAAATGATTCAACCTGTATCTGTTTTTCAAGTCCTTCGTGACCTCTTCCTTCCAACCTGACACATCCTGTTTCAACTTATCCATGGTTTCCTCGTTAGACTGACCAATTTGCTCAATTTTTGCGTCAAATCTTCTCCCATGCCTTTAATATTCCTGTTTAAATTTTCTTCTAATCCATCAATATTCCCCCGGAGTGAACCCTGGGTATCCTTGATTTGCCATGCCAAAGAATCTTTGAGCTACGCGGTAAGCACTTGAAAAGTGGTTTCTACCTTTTTATCGAGTAGATTAATCTCATTATCTATAGACATTCCTGTTAGCTTAAGATTACGTTTTACAGCATCTATGTTTTTCTGTAAATGAGATTCTAAACTTTTAAGATTGGCTCCCATGACTTCTAATAAGTCAGTTCTGAGATCATCAACTTTATTTTCTACCGTATCCTGTAAATCACTAACATCTTTTATATTTCTGATATATTATCATTTACCTTAGCCAATCCATCACCGACACTCTCTTGTGCCGTCTGCAAGCGACTCATATCGTCCTTCATATTTGTCTTAATTGACCCAATATTGTCCTTAACATTATTCATTTCAACGGTTTTTTTTAGCGTATGGCTTTTAGTGCCGGGAGTGTCCGAGGCATGTTCGGCTCGCCAGGTTTGTTGCTTCTTCGAGACGGACACCCAATGGGTGAGCTACAAGTACCGTTGGGGAGGAGAGTTGGAATGTAAGGATGAGGAGTTGGAAGGTAGCGGCTGTGGCCTATAGTTATGGACCAACCCCGGCATTTGCCTGGAAGGAACATGGGAAACCACAGAAGACCATCTTCAAGGTTGCCGTCGGGGGGATTCGAACCTCCTCGCCTCCCGGATGTGAGCGACTGCCAGCAGTCATGCCATAACGACCACGGCTAACTCACCCGGTATTTCAACGGTTAAACCATTTAATCCATCTTGGATTTGTTTTAATGTAGCAGCTATATTCTCTGCAGTTTCTGGTTGTGACATCTTATCATTCAACTTAAATCTCGGGGCCTACATGGGATTGTAGATCGTCGAGTATAGCTATGACTTGAGATCGTGTACTAACCCTGTCAAATGGCACACCAAAGGCTCAGTGTGATACGAAGTCAATTTTACAGTTTGGGCTACACAAAAGAATTACACATAACAAAACATCTTGCCTTCAACAAGGACAACTCTGGCCAGCCAGTATACTCTAATAACAAAAACAACTCATTGAGTAATACGCATGTCCATGATGAAACCGACACGTACTATCGTCGTCAGCCCAGACGATAGCGACGCTACTCCCCCCCTGTGCCCGTTTCCCCAATGGGGCAGGATATAACCCGGCTAACATCCCGGCCCCATCGGAAGAAACGGCCAAGGGAGTGGGTAAGAAAATTAGGGCGTGAATTTTGGTTCAAAACAAACAAAGAATAAAGGAAATGCTCAAGCGAGCCAGAGACAAAGTATCTCGGTTCGTTTACGGGTCGGGTATGGAAAATTAACTGAACCAAATTTCAAAGGCAAACAACCCAACTTAAATTAACAAACAAGGAATGAAAACCCTTCGTAAAACACACTGCTCTTTTATTGACCAAAGGATAAAACAAAGACATGACACCTGCCTAACACGCACGCGTATCAATGGTTAGGGTGGGACAAAATCCATAAGAAAAATAAAGTTCATAGTCCCTAAACAAAGAAGAATTACCAATTAATTCAACTCGTGTGTGTCCTGCTCAAAAATCCGACAAGGAGATTGCCCCGCAAAAATTAACTCAAGCCTTACTTCATCAGTGCACACGAATGAAAAAAAAATCACTGGCAACTTAAACCAAAGTTCACCTGTGGCATGAACTCAAGAAAAAAAGCTGTTCATATCATAACAATCTACTTTTATACATCGATGGACAAATCTCATTTGTCGAACTGAAGTTTACTATCTAAACGCATCAATCGAAATCGCATCTTAAATTTTCTAACATTAAATTGACGTCACATAATGTGACATTTAATAACCAACCCTGATATAAATTATTTACACTCACAAATTATGTTAAAATATTTACACTACAAACTCTTATTGTTCTATCTGACCGATATCCATGGCTGTCCCAAAAATTTTGATCCTCAATATTAAGTCCATTTATTTAAGTAAATTATGTCATGTTCTGACGTCTAGAAATAGGTCATAACCCTCGTAATAGAGTACCTCAGTGTATTTCATCTTCATGACGACCATTTAATCGCAGCCATTCAATCAACTACTATATGTGAGGATCCAAGTAACCTTACTGTAGAACGTACCCTCAAGTACATCATTGCTCTATTAAATACTCAAACATTTGAATAAATGTAACACATTCATCAAGAATAAGGAACTTGTCCTCATAATTACAATTTTCACGGTCATACATTGCCCCGTGAATACCCTCGTTACACATAACCAAATTACACCACATAAATCTACCTCGTCACACTTGAAGGAATACCATATTAATCTACCTCGTCACACTTGACGGAATGCTCATAAACAACCTCATCAACAAAATTGCGCTTAGTCAACGTACCTCATGAGCCCACACTTAACACAGTAATTCAACCTTATCTGGACAACGAGGTCGTACGATAACATGAAATCCTATCCAAGAGACCCTATTAGGTAATTATCAACCATATCCAGATTCCTATTTTTCTATCACATTTCTGTAATTCATCATAACTTTTTAGGAATTAAATTCGTTTCATGACATTCATGCACACATATATCGACGATAGTTCTGTCTCATGGCTATGCGTGATTATTATCAACTATGTTTTCAGTACTGATTATAGCAGTAGTTATCATCCTTTAACTAAGATGCCTCAGAAATTGCAATGTCAACAACCTTTAATCAAAATGGGCATCTCATGTCCTTGTTGCTCACTTCCAAACTTATTATTATTATTAGATTTCGGAGAATAAATATCTATCGAATTCCTAACATTGATGCTGTTAATTGTAAAAGTCAAAAACGACTCGAAGCAAAGAATATCTGTACAACCTTAAGAAAACGAAAATGATGCTCTTATTTAACCTAGAATCAACGATTATTAATGGCGTTAAACTATATGAATGGCGTTAATCTACACGACCTCAAGTCATCTTATGGCATGGCTATTTGAAATGGATGTTCTCTTCTTCACGATGAATAAGAATGAGAATAATATATGTTACTTTAGATCCGGCGTCGTGAGGAATCCAGGTCTTTGGGAATATTAGGCGTCGGTGTTTCCTGGTCCTTCGGGAAGCATCGTTCCACCAGCGTCTCCTTGATATGGTCTCCGGCGTCTCCCGTGTAGGCGTGTGCCCCCAGCACCTCTCGATCTCCAGGCGACGTCCGTGTCCGCCCCCCGTCAGCACCTCCTCACCATCAGCATCGGCGTCGTCGTTTCTCGGCATCTCATTCTTTGTCCACGCGTCCATTTCCTCGTGATCGTTCATCCCATGGCAGCCCCTTTATATACTTAGCGCCACATAATTTGTTTATTCATGTCCGTGTAGATTCCTAACCAATTCGAGTCTGCGTTCATATTGTTCACGTTGCCGTGTGACCACATTATATTCCATTACACCGGAACACTTTTACATTCACATGCTATAATGTCCAGTTCTTAGTTCATTCAAATTTATCTACTCGTGTTTCACAGTCTGTATTTATACTGTTCACCTCGCCTGCGCACATGCAATCCCGCAACACAGGCTTAAAGCTGATGTATCCTTTCATCACCACTCGCACGGCGTCTCTTAAATGCTAGCTCTGCTGTTCACCTATAAAGAACGTAACTGATCAGCGTTATAATTCAGATATCCATTCCGGCCTTCGCTCAAATGTTCAAATATTCAAACGCATACAATTTTATCAGGCTATTGCCACTGTGCATTCCTTCAACGATTTGATGTCCGTTAACTGACCCGGATCATGTGCATTAAACTTCATAGTAAAAATAGCGAAGTGTTCTGTAATAATACACGCCCCTTCATATTCCAATCGCAGCACTGGAATAAATTTAACATACCTCCATCTATCAATTCCAGTTCTTTGTTCATGTGCTAGCGTGTCCGATATCGTTTCGAAATACATGATTACCGCGATAACGACACTTTACTAAATACAACTCCAACGCACTTCACGAAAAAGACTTCTTGCATCACGCGGCCACGAGAACTGACCATGCACATGAAACTATCAAGTGCCCGACGCGAATTTCAACCCACGTGGCTTACAGATCCGGCCACACTTAATGAATGACTCGTCTGAGTCGCATTGCACAACTAACTTCCTCGTCCGGGCCACGCTGTATGACTGAACCTTCCGGAACCGTGTTAGCCACCTCTCGAGAAAGAGGGTGGCGTTAGAACATTCTGGAGCATCCTCTGCCCTAGCGGTAACCTCATGAACCATCGTAATAGCCATTTCTTCCTAATCGCCGTCATCCCTCGATGAAAATGGCAAAATAATGAATAACGCTCCCATACATCGTGCGCATACAATATAAAATTGAGATTCCTTGCTGTGAAAGAAAATATTAGTATATTTACAACCTTATACTATCATCAGTCCAAGTTTCACATGACGAAAAATCCGTCAGGCTTTGTCCCATTGCTCGGCTGTTCATTTTTAACACCACGCTAAGTTGCGGTATGACGTCATGCTGACCTCCGGTCCCGTCGTTTCTCGATTGATCTGGGGCCGGAAATTGACCCTGACGGGATCGGTCACAGTGCCTTGTGACAGGTCTTGATCGCCTCATTCCAATTCCTTACCCAGTTTCATTCGTCTTCATTCATCTCTTATTAACTCCTGTCATGAGGTTGGCGTCAAAAAGAGCATCCGGCCGTAAATACCACCCGCCACAAAGACTTTCATCGAATCTCATTTCCGACACTGTTGTAAATCGGAATAATAAGGGGTAGAGATACGTACGATTGGCATACAATACAGTTGGTCTATATATGTGTATCATCTTGTAATAAGCATTTGTAACTGACATTTACAATTTGATTATTTGCTCATTCACAATCGTTTTGACCGACTGAAATTCATTAGTTTCGATTCAGATCACTCTTAAACAGTTCGTTCAATTCCAACACTAGGCTTAGATGTAAGTGACTTCCAGTTGATAGGATCAGCGCCATGTATCCTCTAACCATAGCAACGTTTCTTTAATTGAGGGTAGTTTATTTCCAATCAACTTGTGCTTGCGATTGGATACAATCGGCTAGGCTGGATTATTGTCCTAAATAAAGAAACCTTTTCGGAAGTTGGGAATGAAGGAGTAGGGTACATCCAGTCAGCACCTCTTCCTGTAATATTAATAATCTACACCAAGCTTCTCCGGTGAATCAGTTGTAGCATTCGTCTCTGGATCCAAAAGTCACGGATTTGATTCCAAAAGAATCGGATTTTTGAAGGAGGAGAAATATTCATGGCACTCTATCACTGAATCACGAACTCTAATGAGTGACCTGTGTCTAATATTTACTTAATTTTGTCTTGTTATCATCAAATGTAATACGAGGGGCTTGGCTCTTGCGAGCAAAGTTCGCATGACAGGATAGATTTTTGTTTATGGATAATCAGCATCACCATCTCAAAATTTAAATCATTCAATGCATCGTTTATTTATTAATGGTTGGTGACTTATGTCATCACTCTCAAAATGCTGTCAAAATGAAAGTTCCATTATATCAACTCGCACTTCATTAAATTTTCATATCCTTATGCCTCAGCATCAAAAAAAAAATTCGAAGATCAATCTTTCAGAATGTTCAGGATTATTCCTGATGCTAACTTGTTCTTATTTTGCGATTATTTGCTTCTACTGTAACATCAATATTCTAGTAGCATCAACATCGAATATTAATATTTATTGATACGTGAATTTTGATTATAATTTAATTCTTTTTGAAGTAATTTCATTGAGTTGATCTATTCAGTCATTTTTTACATTTCACATAAACAACTAAAACATAATCATTAATTCATTCTAGAATAGCAATTTTTAAAGTATCCCATCCTAAGGATTTTATTATTAACATCTCCTATTAATCCAATTTATTAAATCGTTAATTAATTATTACTTTCTCAACATAATTCTCATCATTTAATTCAATATCATATTATTTATTATTATTATTATTATTATAATTCCAGTATCATTTATTGTTATTTTAATAATGTGGGCATCATTTATTTTTATTCCAAGCAATATTTCAATTCAGAAAATATTTTCACAGCAGATTAAACATAATAGGAATTTACATCACTCCTATTAATTTTTGACACTATCCTTTCAATATTTATGCACTCCAATTATTAAGCACAAATTTACATCAACTTAATGCACTTATGAATTCCTATTTCTCACAATCATTTCTTTTATTTCATTATTTTGACTCGATCCGGTAAGGTTCGATCAAATCTAAATTTTATTTAAACTTCGCTCCACAGGCGCATTCAAATAGTCGGTAGGAAAATAGTTCAGATATCTGTAAACAGAATTCTACCGATGACACTTGAATCGGACAAAGATATGGGCCGATTACATGGTTCTACCCCTCTTTTCACTGTCAACGAGAAATCATATCCACTTATTATATTTTCACAACAATATCATTTATTATTTTATTTGGGTACTATTTCTCAGTGGACGACTATTATCTCCACACAATTCATACTGTTCATCATCTGCCTCATGCCAGCGCTTCGCTGCATATTATTCAGTTACAACAACAAATACCTTCATATTTTATAGCAGTGTTATATTTTTGACACACTGACACATTTCCTAATACTTACTTTCATCCAAGCATCACACACCTGTTATATTTTAAATAATTTATTCGCATTAGTTTATGAATATCTATTTAACTAACCAGTCCTATTTCACTATATGACAATGCGTTCCCTATTTTATACACGTTATTTTATTTCGAATACCTTCCGTTCCTAGTTTCCTTTGTAATGTATTTTATAAATGTGCAATATCCAACATTTGGTAAAAAGGATAATTCATGTTCGATTCTCTGCCCATAATTAATAACAAATTCCATTTAATATTTTATCATCTCTCCACAGAGCTATTTATTAGTGGAAAAATATTATTATGTTTCAATACTGGAATTCAAATAATTTATCGTAATCATCTCAAATTATTTATAACAATTAAGCAATTATTTATTATTGTTATTATCATGACATTTTAATACCACTAGTCCCATTAAAATTATTGAAAAAAGTCCAGGATTTAATTAAAATGCAAAAGCACTCATATCTAAGCAAATAAGTGAGAAAAACTAATAGGACATCTGTTTGTCACTCGATCGAAATTTCAATGACCTGAACTCAAATTAACTGATCAATTGAATCATTCGGCTGATTATGCATATCTGAACGTAGACATGTGAATATCTGCACATCTATATTTACATTAAGATTAGTGTTGATATTTTATAATAAATGAAAATTAATAAAGCATCACACTAGCTACTAAAAATAATACATGTTTAGAGCTCGCATGTTCTCGACGCTTGCGTGGTGATGATTCCTCGGACGCATACCAAGGTCCAATGGGTCTCTGGAAATGCATCTTGTACGGCAAGACCTTTCGCTACGTCGCCCGCTTACATTCGTTGTCATCTTCTCCGTTGCTCGAATCCTCCGTCATCCTATCCGCCTGATGTATAACAACTCATGCTCGCGTTTATAATTAAGCACTCATGAAAGGCACGATCGTTCTCGCAAATATCCGACATTATAGCTTGTGCTATATGAAACGTTTCAATGGTTCTACACACTTGCTCCACTTTTCCGAACTCGTAAATTTTGTTTTCTTAAAAGTTCAGTCTTTATACCATCTATTTCAATTTTGACATGCCAACTTGTATTCATAGGCCATACACTGATTATCATAGAGTGACCAAATTCAATGATTCCTGTGGTCACCACTTAACATGAGTAAGGCATATTATTCCGCACGACACGCTAGGCAATGTCGGCTCAATATCGTAGTCAAGCCTGTTTTTGGGTAATAGAGAATGCTCCAACCAGACAAGCAAAAGGAGATCGGACCCACTAATTCTCCTTACTCTGGGTAAAAGGTATTCCCTTACACAATTCGTTCAGAACGAATGGCCCCAGGTCGTAGACTAAGTATTTGAAACAACTCAAGATCGGTATGCCAAGAAGTCACAAGTGTTGTCCATTGAATATTCGTAGTATGGCGTAACAGCAATCAAGTTGCGCTGCACTCATGCAGGGTTCGCCCATCGTAGAATGAACTGAGCTGCACTGGAGACTGCTCAAAGGCCAGCCCTTAAATACTTGTCTAGCACTGATGTTTGAGAGTGTCTTCCTCGCTGTTGCAGTAACCGCCCCGTTGATTCTTTCCACCGGACTCACTCCTTCACAGTCTACACTCAGTGTAGGTTTACAAAACCGCTCATAACTTCGTTTTTTTTCTTTATATTCATGAAATATTTTCTGTTGGCTTCAAGAATATCTAGCCAGTAATCCTGTATCAAAAAATCCTCGAACACGTGAAATTCCTGTTTTCATAAGTGAGTTTCCTCAACTTTGCCATCAGTGCCATGGACGTCTCCCTCGTGGGATCTATGAGCTCTCCGGCGAACTTCTTGATCAGCGCGCTCTTCAAACTCGCGTTCCGCTGTCATTACACAAAAATGATCTTGTGAACCTTCCTGAATAGGGGTGCATCCACCCCTCACGCCGTTAAAAATAATCCATTTTTTTCTAGGGTCCAAGTTTCATCCTTCATCATTTTTATTCTTTACGGCTGTCTGGCTCTAGGATAATAAATCTACAAATTTGAGGCATAGACGTTGCCCCCAATGTTGTCAGAATCGACGTCGGATACTCTGTAACTACCATTGTCAGAACTCTGAAATATTCTGAACGGACCGTGGTAGAAGCTTGCAAATTTTGAGTACTTGCTATTACTCACAAAAGATGGTGCAGGCTTTCTGATTAAGGCGAGAGTTCCAAATTTCAACGGTTCCCTAAATCTCTTTCCTCGGAATCTTCTGTGCCTCTTAGCTGCTTGCTTTTTCAGTCTTTCTAGAGCTTTGAAATCTCTCCTTTGTCTACACGGTTGTAGTTCGTGGGGTATGGAGACTATCCTGTCCCATGGTCTCACAGGCTTATCTCCATGGTGTAGTAACAAAGGTACCTGTCCGGTACCCTCATGGACATTCGAATTAACGGAATGTGCTGCAATGGGTATTACATCCATCCATTTCCGATGTTATGTAGAGCAAAATAGTCTGAAAAACTTTGAAATCTCAGCCATAATCCTTTCCGCTGGATTGCATTCTGGATGTCAGATAGAACATAAAATTATCTTTATGTCTAAAACCTCCATGGCATTTCTAAATTCGAGAGAGGTAAACTGAGACCCATGGTCAGAAAATAAGTATTCAGGTTTGCCTGCTTCGGGGATAATTCCTTCCCTAATTCTCTTCAGAATACATCGTGAGTACGCCTTCTGGATCGGATATAACATGGTAAAATTGCTGAATATATCAAGAGTTACTAGAAAGTACCGATTCCCTCTTTTGGATTTTGGTAAAGTTCCAAATATGTCTGTGGCGAATAGTTCGCATGGCGTCAATGGAATTATGGGTCTGGGTGCTTCCTTTAACAACTTAGGATTGTGCTTGTTCCTCTGACACAAGTCACATCAATTAATTGTGTTTCTAACTGTATTCCTTAGATGCTCCCACGAAAATCTCTCTTGTCAACTCCTGCATGACCCAAAATACGGTGAGCTAAACAAATGATTGGATTCTGCAATTTACGTGGCACAGCTACTATCAATTTCGTGTGATCTGGATCTGTAAATTATTCCATTAACCAATACATAGTTTCTTGACATCTTCTCCGTAACAGCATTATCTACATCCGTTGGATCCATATCTCGATGTAAAAATTGGAAAAGTTTCCTCAACTGTTTATTACGTCTTTGGTATAGAGGCAAATGTTCCAAATTCCTTAAAGTGTCTTGCTCTTCTTGCTTCATGTCAACCTGCATAGCTTGAATAGTCGGTTCAATAACTCGACTCAAGGAATCTGCTCCTACATTAGCTCTTCCTGGTCTATGCTCAATAGTTGAATTAAATTGCTGAAGAAACATAGCCAATCTTGTAATCCTCTCGCTTGTAAAATTCGTCTTTAAGATAAATTCCAAGACATGATGATCAGTTCTAATAATAATAGAATGTCCAATCAACAATTTCTTCCAAGTTTTCAAATCATGGATTATGGCTATGGTCTCAAGTTCTGTAGTGTAGTAATTTCGCTCCGATGGTCTCAACTTTCTACTTACAAAAGCCTAGTAGTGTCTGGTGTGATCGTCATCTTCCTGAAGTAAAATAGCACCTATTCCTACAGTTGATGCATCAGACTCGATTATAAAATTCTTTATGAAATCGTGGTACTCTAATTTTACACTATTCATCAGTAATTCCTTAGATTCCCTGAAAGATTGTTCATGGTTCTCATTCCATTTCCATTTGTTTCCTTTTTCTACAGTTCCTGCAAGGGTGCCACCATGTCAGTTTATCTATGACAGTGTCCTGCGAAAAATTGGCAAGTCGCAATAAATCTCCGGACATGTTTAATTCTAGTAGGTCTTGGAAAATTAGCAATAGCATGTATCTTTGCTTCATTAGGCCGGTAACCGCAACCTTCCAAAATGTGTCCGAGAAACTTAATCTAACTCTGGAAAAACTGACATTTCATCAGATTAACCTTAAAGTTAGACCTCCTTAAGCATTCGAAAAGTTTCTGTAGGTGCAGTAAGTGTTGCTCTTTGGTTTTAGATGCAACCAAAATGTCGCCTATATAACATATAACCGAGTCTTTGACTTCTTGACTGAGACTTTGGTCTAAAGCCCTGATTAACACAGATCCCGACGATTTCATGCCAAAAGGTAGTCTTTTGAATATATAGGTTTGTTGCTCAAAAATAAATCCTGTATATTTCTTCGAATCTTCACTTAACTTCACGCGGTGATACGAGGATGTGAGGTCAATTGTCAAAAACCCTTCCTTTCCTTTAATTTTCCTCAGCAGTTGTTTAGTAACTGGTGGTCGATAATATTCCGGTAAGATTCTGCCATTCAATGACCAAGAGTCTAAACAAATTCTCAAGCTACCATCAGGCTTTGGAACGCCTGTTAAAGGCGTAGAAGTAGAGACTTTTTCAATTATATTGTTTTTCTCCAGGTCCTTAACAATTGTTTTGACTTGATCTCGACACTTCTCTGCTACAGGATATTACTTGCTATGGTATAGGGATTCAACAGCTTCTTGTGTTTTATACACAAAATACCTAATCTCCCCCAGTTTTTTATCGATTATATTACCATACTCGTCAAAAATAAATTTAGTTCCGGTGTTTGGTCTGATTTATTCACCACCTCTTCTGATGTTTCAAGACTCTAGAATACCTTGGACCAGCTAATATCTCCCACGGTGAATTTCTCTTCATCCTCTTTAAAATATTTTTTTTTCGGTTTGATGGTAATTTATAGTCTTGTCTTATACTTGGTAATTGGTGTATTTTTGGAAATACACGGAAAGAAAGAATTAGCTTTTGCAGTTCTTCATTACTTTATATCAGTCCATTTATTTACATTTCTTTCCCGCTGCCGTTTACTTCCTCTATGCTTGACAAAGGTCAGAGCATGTTTTCCTCATCTCAACATAGGCTGACTGCCAACCATTGTCTTGCGAGTTGCTCCCGTAATTTCAAAAACTGTTCACCTCCTTACCAAAATAAACTTGATCTGGTTAAGGACTCTTTCAGATACTTATATTCGTTATCTCGCTGTACTATGTGGGTCAAGGTCGTGATTACCTATCTCTCCCACTTGCTCACACTCGTATTCTATAGCTGTTTCGATCCTTGTTTCGTAACATCGGTGCATATTTTTTATGCCCGCATATATTGCACCCTGCTTACATATTTTGCACTTTTATTGTTCATTGTTGAACAAACTTGTTTTTTCTCGTCGTTACACTCGATGCGTTTTTGCATCTATGCTTGTTACGTCACGTTTCTTGCTGACTTAAGTATTTTTCTGATTAACCCTTTTGATGCTTATTATAACTTAAGGTCATTGTTTATGGCTACTAGATTGTTGTTACCTATGGCGTTCTTGCTTTCTACTCGCATAGTTTCTTTGTTTATTTGGTATATTCTTATCCTTAATCGATGTACTTGTTTCTATACGCTTTGTTCAAATTTGTTAACTCTCCTTTCGCATCTTGTCGCGATCTTCACTAGAGCTTTATTTCTCGCAGCTTCTAGCTACTTTGTGATTGATGGCGTTGTTAATTCGCGCCCGTCGCCCCCGCATTCTAATAACCCTGATAACTTGCTTCCACTTACACCTGGTCAGTTCCTCATAGGTGCCTCCCCCTTTTTCCTTTCTTCCTCTAGCATAGATCTTTGGCGAAATGACCGATTGTTACCCAGGAAGTAAGGGAAGAGTCAGGGAAAGAATGATCTTTACTACCAATGGGTATATTATAAGACCTCTTTCATATTGTGTTCTTGTTCTTTGCTGGTGTTTGCTGTTGTCCCCCAACTTGGTGTATTTTTGGAAATACACAGAAAGAAAGAATTAGCTTTTGCTGTTCTTCATTACTTTATATCAGTCCATTTATTTACATTTCTTTCCCGCACACACCAACATCGAACTGTTACCTCCCGTTTGCCCCGTGCATTTGTTCATTTTTTCTGCCAGTTTTTTACAGAAACGCATATTCCGTTGAACCAGCCTGACAGCGTCCCATCGCTGCCTTCCGAACTTCCATTGCTTCAAGCCATGAAGACTTCTACATTAATCCACAGGGCGTCGTGTTCTTCACCAATCTACTACTCCGTGAAGACACCGCTCCAAGAAGAATTTTGTTTTTGTAAAGTTTTTTTCATGTTTATGTATAACCTCTTTGTTTCCTCCCCCTACTCGCCCGCTTCCCCCTCTTCTTGCCTCCTCCTACTGCTCGCATCTCCGCGTGCGCTGCTCGCTCGCTCGTTCACTTCTTCTCGACTTGTCTCCGTGCCGTGAGCAACCGCTCACCCTCTCAAGTGCACTCAACTTCTCGTTGGACATGACGTCTAGGCTAGTGTACTTTCGCTGCGTCTAGCAGCCCTCACTTGTACGTCGGAAGTCAATCCAGTCAGTAGGAGCTTGATTATAGCTCGCCTCCTCTACTCAAGCGGCAAACATTTAAATTCGACGCTATGCTCGAGTTTTAGAATCAACCGTCAACAGCAACATCGCCTTCTTCATGAAGCAAAGATAAGTACCGACTTCATGATTTAACCACATTCTCATCGCTTTTAAAAGGCTCAATGCTTTTATTTGGATTTTATAGACAGTGAAAGTTGCTATGTGATAAAATAACTGCTTTCTAGAGATCTTCTTGATCAAACTCGAACTATCAAATCTAACTTTCAAAAAGAAAGATTTTCTGAGATGCTATCTCACATCGAGGGATATTTCTAAAATACCCACTGTCTATATAATCTAGTTTTCCGCCGAGGGATTCTCTACCCAATTCAAACAACTCATCATTGCTCTGGAACCATCCAGAACCTTCACTCTATCTACCAGTTATACTGTCATGTATTTTCCACTTCATATGGGAATACTTTTTCAAACTAAGGAATCTTCCTTATGAACTGCTAATCAATATCTAATTTTTCTTCCTCCGTTGGGATTTTTCTGGTGTATTCAACTATAACCTACTAGTTTTTAAAGCAATAGGCTCTCGCAAATCTAGTGTAACTAGTTATTTTCCACCATTGCAATAACTTTCCTTGCTGTCAACTTTTCTTGCTACTACAGTGAACTTTTCAACTATATTAACAGACTTTAGTGAATACAGTGCCTGTTCAACTTTTCATCCGCGTCGCACTCGACCGAGTACAATAAATACGGCCATGAACACTCTTCCACAATCCCATTTGATCTTTCCCAAACCCTTTACTAACAAACTAAAATAATAAAATTGTTACTTTAGGTCTTTTTTCAATGAGGTGTCACTCTCAATAAGTGTCCTCCCTTACTTGCTCCACTTACAACGAATCAATGGCTGAAAAACTTCGTGTCTAGTACACGCCTTAAAGTATGTTGTTTCTCCCTTCTAATGAGGGAATCCAATTCTTTCTACTCAAAAGTGAGTTATCTCTAGGTTTCACGAAAGGGAAATTTGCCCCATTTTTCTCGTGATCCCTACTTAAACATAGGAGTTCTAGAAACTTCCTTTCAATTTTTCTCTTCAGGTTTCACAATAAGTGACCTGCCCTATTTGTATAATCTCTAAAAGTAGCTCTGTATCAATACAAGAAGTTATAGAAACTTCTATTTCACTTCTTCCTGTTTTTTGTTGTTTCTTTCGAAGTTGTTATTTGTTCATATTTCTAAGATACTTATCTAGATATCCTTAAAGTACACATCTTGTACTTGATTTATTGTTTAGCCTTAATTGCTTTAATTATCTTAAACTTTTCCATTTATTCATCTTAGCAACATTTCAAAATCTTACGAAGATTTTAAAGCATATAAAAGGTTTAAAACCTAAAGAATTGTCAATTGCCTGGTGCAAGCTTTAGATTTTTCGGAGGTCTGCGATCCCATTTGTTACAAAATCAAAATTATATATTTGTTACATAAACTACTTCCTTTTACATTGTTAAATAAATTAAGATTTGTTCTTTTGATTTATCATTTCTCAAACATAACGGTTAGGCAAGATCCTGTCTTCCTTGACTCTTCCTAGGTTTATGCCCTCTTTAATAAAAATAAATCCATTGATAAGGTTTTCACCACTTGTTGCATTTGAGCAAGAACTCTTAGTTATCAACTTAGTAAAGTCTCTCTTAGCTTTAATAGCTAATTCTAACTGGCCAGTAAGGCAAGCATAGCTCGCTACGCCAGCTTCCTGCTTGTGGAGATTCTCTCTGCCACTTACGGTTGGTTTTTCAAAATTTAAGTGTTTCTCATTGTCTAAACTTTTAGTCGGCGCCTCGGTGGGTAAAAGCTTAGTCATTTCTAAATGCAACTATTGGTACACTTACCAAAATTATTCCCAAGGGTATAATTGCTTTATCCCTATCCTTCTTGGAAGCATTCGGTCGCTCTTTAGAAATTCTACAATTTCAAGAGCTTAAATATCAAGGCTTATTCAAATTATTTGTATTCTTCAAAGTACTTGTTTAGAAACAAACTCCTTTGAACAGATACGCAATAAATCCGTTACTCTTTGTCTTACCAGACCACCACCCTTCCCCATGGTAGGCATATTTATGCTTGAGAGGGAATACGCTATAGCAACTTTCTTGCGAATAGCCCAATTTCCAGCTGCGTTTCCTGTTAGCTTCGCCCAGGTCCCTACCCACTTTAGGTATCGGAAAGCGGATTTGCAGTGGCAGCTGCCTTTGAGTATACTTAAAGTTAAAATTATAACTTCTTTTGGACTCTCGTACTATTTCTCCATCCCTTTTCTCCAGTCCGAAACCCACTTCTTTTTCTTCATCATCTTCCCTTGGGGGTTAGGTTATTCCCAAGCTAATAATCTACCCAAAATGTGGTCCCAGAAACCCGGGAGAGTCCATTTCTCAGAGTCTATTTATGAGAATCTATTCGTTATTTATTGCTCAAAGTCCATTTGACAATATTTTGCAAATCATTAATATTTGCTTTGAATTTTTCAGCTATAACTCCGCAGTGCAAAGCTGGTGAAGGTGATAGAGGTCGTTCCTGTCTTCTTCAGCCTGTCTTACTTGCAACCTGTCTTCTGCTGCCAACCTGACAGCAATTTCAAAATCTCGCCACAGTTCCGTAAGTTACACTTCAATTGACCCATTTCAGTATGCCAACAGAAAAGGATGAAACTCTCATTGTCGAACGTTCTTCCTACAAAGGGTAACTCACCAGATTTAGAAATTTTCTAAACAAAATAAATCCCGCCGATTGTGATCTAGACGTCTTGACACAACGCCTTAAGTTGTACGAACGGTCCTATGATTACTATGATCAAATTGACACCGACATTGAATCCGCTTGCCCAGAACTTCGATCGGATCGGGACGAGGTTGAACCCTTGTATTTTGAAGGGATTGCCAAGGCCCACCAACTGATCTTCAGTATCTCAGAACCTGACACTAGAGTCATCAATCCGGCCCAGTTCACACCCTTTTCCGTTCACAAGGACAAACCGAAACCGTTACTTCCTAAGTTAACTCTACCTCACTTCACAGGCCAGGAAGGTGAATGGTATTCCTTTTACGAGCTTTACTGCTCCCTTATTCATGAAAACAAAGACATTCTCGATATCCACATGTTCTATTACTGGCGTTCTTCCTTGGAAGGCCAGGCATTGGCTTTGGATGAGTCATTGCCTTTACGCGCAGAGAACTACAACATCGCCTCTAATCTCCTTAAAGAGAGATATGGTAATGTACGTTTGTGTGTTGCTCGCCACATTCGCTGCCTGTTCAACTTGCCAGTCGTAAAACCTAATGACGTCACCTCTTTAAGAGACCTGTTAGACTCCATGCAATTACATGTTAGAGCGTTATATCAACTCAAGCAACCAGTCCAAACTTGGGACACCGTCCTTATTGATCTAGCTACATCCAGATTCGACTTTTCAACATTAAAGGCTTGGTAAATCGAACTCACTCGCAAGGATGAGCATTCTTTCGAACACCTCATCTCGTTTCTGAACAGCCGGTGCTAAGTCCTTACAGCACTCTCATTCCAGTGCGAAAATGTCGAAACGAGTCCTCAGTGTCACATCCTGGATAAAAAACTTGTCTCTTCAAATGGACATCAGCACCCACCTGTCGAGAAAAAGCAAACCCGTTCTGCTTCTTTCAACCATCCAAGAGAACATATTAGGCCGCTCAACAAATCTTTAAAATGCACGCTCTGTAAAAAGTTTCACACTTTGTATTCCTGCAAATCCTTTAAAGAATTGACTGTGGAAGACAGAAGAAAGTTTGTCTTCAATAATAAATATTGCCATAACTGCCTGTCACCTAAGCATTCTGCTTCTAATTGTACGTCTTCCAACCTCTGTTTTCATTGCAAAAGACCGCATCATTCTTTATTGCACTTTCATGATCAATCGAGGTCACTAGTACCTGCTTCTTCAAACTCCATGCAGAGCAGCTCCGAACAAAATAATGCTTCTTCCTGCATTTCTAACGCCATAACTTCTCACAGTGCGCAAGTCCTTTTGTCCACTGTACAATTCGAAATCCAAGATAAATTTGGAAATTGGTTTCGAACCCGCGGTCTTCTCGATTCTGCCTCAACTCACAACTTTGTTTCGCAATCGTTAATTAAAAAACTAGGCCTTTCTTCATCACCTACTTCCATCAATGTATCCAGCATTGACAATTTGAAAACTCAAGCCTTGCAATCTTCAAAATTGAAAATCAGAGACATTTGTCAAAGAAACACCAATCTTAACTTAAACTGCCTCATTCTTACCAGTATTGGCAAGGACATTCCTAGCAGCTCTATTAATACTTCCGGTTTAAAGATTCCTTCGCATTTAAGGTTAGCTGATCCTCAGTTTAATGCTCAAGGCCCCATTGAAATACTTTTCAGTGCCAATATTTTCTGGAATTGCCTTCGTAAACAAACCCGTAGGCTATCTTCAAACGTGGTCGCCAGAGACACCGATTTTGGCTTGGTCATTACTGGTCAAATCCAACATCCCAGTCTTCAAACCAAATCGCAATGTCATTTTGTTACTGCCAATTCAAATCCCTTTTCTGAAAAAGAGAACACTTATGTTTCCGATCTCAATACATTTGAAAAACACTTGCCGAAACGATGTCTCATTGTAAACATGTACGTCACCTTTGTAAGTTGTTTAAATGGTTTCGCCTTATTTCCGCACAAAAAGGCAATTCAAGTTCGCCTCGCCTTGGGTCACTTGGTTTACCTTCTTATGCCATTTTTTGTAGCAGGTAATTGTTTAAACTTTCTATCGAAAACTATCTTCCCCTTGTGTAAAACCATGGCTATCAGTCACCATCATTTCGCTGAAAGCTATGTTTCACTTCTTTCGCTATTTAGTAGGATGGCCATGGCCGCCTTCTTCCCTCTTCCTCACACCAGGAAGCCGCTTTCGAAACCGCTTGAAAATCTGAGTTCTCTAGCATCTAGAATAACTATTCTTACGCATAAACTCCTTCTCAATGTCCCAGCTTCTCTTCTACGTTCAGAAGAATTAAGCTTTTTTCTGTTGAAAATTGTCGGATTCCGTGATCCTCAAAATTATGCGAAATTAATTACTTGCTTTATTTCATATGTCTTTAAATTGGTTTTTCACGCCCAAGCTACGGATGACTGCATGACGTGTCACTTGAAGTTCCGCTTTAAGTCTCGGCTGATGCACTCGCTTAGTTTGTTTATTTTGAACTGCTTGTTTGTCAATCTCGTTTGTATACAAGCCCGGGCAAGGCCAAGCTGCCGTTTACTTCCTCTATGCTTGACAAAGGTCAGAGCAAGTTTTCCTTATTTCAACTTTGGCTGACTGCCAACCATTGTCTTGCGAGTTTCTCCCGTAATTTCAGAAGCTGTTCTCCTCCTTACCAAAATAAACTTGTTCTGGTCAAGGACTCTTTCAGATATTCATATTCGTTATCTCGCTGTACTATGTGGGTCAAGGTCGTGATTACCTATCTCTCCCACTTGCTCACACTCGTATCCTATAGCTGTTTCGATCCTTGTTTCATAACATCGGTGCATACTTTTTATGCGCGCATGTATTGCACCCTGCTTACATATTTTGCTCTTTTATTGTTCATTGTTGAACAAACTTGTTTTTTCTCGTCGTTACACTCGATGCGTTTTTGCATCTATGCTTGTTACGTCACGTTTCTTGCTGACTTAAGTATTTTTCTGATTAACCCTTTTGATGCTTATTATAACTTAAGGTCATTATTTATGGCTACTAGATTGTTGTTACCTATGGCGTTCTTGCTTTCTACTCGCATAGTTCCTTTGTTTATTTGGTATATTCTTATCCTTAATCGATGTACTTGTTTCTATACGCTTTGTTCAAATTTGTTAACTCTCCTTTCGCATCTTGTCGCGATCTTCACTAGAGCTTTATTTCTCGCAGCTTCTAGCTACTTTGTGATTGACGGCGTTGTTAATTCGCGCCCGTCGCCCCCGCATTCTAATAACCCTGATAACTTGCTTCCACTTACACCTGGTCAGTTCCTCATAGGTGCCTCCCCCTTTTTCCTTTCTTCCTCTAGCATAGATCTTTGGCGAAATGACCGATTGTTACCCAGGAAGTAAGGGAAGAGTCAGGGAAAGAATGATCTTTACTACCAATGGGTATATTATAAGACCTCTTTCATATTGTGTTCTTGTTCTTTGCTGGTGTTTGCTGTTGTCCCCCAACTTGGTGTATTTTTGGAAATACACAGAAAGAAAGAATTAGCTTTTGCTGTTCTTCATTACTTTATATCAGTCCATTTATTTACATTTCTTCCCCGCACACACCAACATCGAACTGTTACCTCCCGTTTGCCCCGTGCATTTGTTCATTGTTTCTGTCAGTTTTTTACAGAAACGCATATTCCGTTGAACCAGCCTGACAGCGTCCCATCGCTGCCTTCCGAACTTCCATTGCTTCAAGCCATGAAGACTTCTACATTAATCCGCAGGGCGTCGTGTTCTTCACCAATCTACTACTCCGTGAAGACACCGCTCCAAGAAGAATTTTGTTTTTGTAAAGTTTTTTCATGTTTATGTATAACCTCTTTGTTTCCTCCCCCTACTCGCCCGCTTCCCCCTCTTCTTGCCTCCTCCTACTGCTCCCTTTTCCGTGCGCGCTGCTCGCTCGCTCGTTCACTTCTTCTCGACTTGTCTCCTTGCCGTGAGTAACCGCTCACCCTCTCAAGTGCACTCAACTTCTCGTTGGACATGACGTCTAGGCTAGTGGACTTTCGCTGCATCTAGCAGCCCTCACTTGTACGACGGAAGTCAATCCAGTCAGTTGGAGCATATAACCAAAGCTCGCCTCCTCTACTCAAGAGGCAAACTTTTAAATTCGACGCCATGTTCGAGTTTTAGAATCAACCGTCAACAGCAACATCGCCTTCTTCATGAAGCAAAGATAAGTACCGACTTTATGTTTTAACCACATTCTCATCGCTTTTAAAAGGCTCAATGCTTTTATTTGGATTTTATAGACAGTGAAAGTTGCTATGTGATAACATAACTGCTTTCTAGAGATCGTCTTGATCAAACTCGAACTATCAAGTCTAACTTTCAAAATGAAAGATTTTCTGAGATGCTATCTCACATCGAGGGATATTTTTAAAATACCCACTGTCTATATAATCTAGTTTTCCGCCGAGGGATTCTCTACCCAATTCAAACAACTCATCATTGCTCTGGAACCTTCCAGAACCTTCACTCTATCTACCAGTTATACTGTCATGTATTTTCCACTTCATATGGGAATACTTTTTCAAACTAAGGAATCTTCCTTATGAACTGCTAATCAATATCTAATTTTTCTTCCTCCGTTGGGATTTTTCTGGTGTATTCAACTATAACCTACAAGTTTTTAAAGCAATAGACTCTCGCAAATCTAGTGTAACTAGTTATTTTCCACCATTGCAATAACTTTCCTTTCTCTCAACTTTTCTTGCTACTACAGTGAACTTTTCAACTATATCAACAGACTTTAGTGAAAACAGTGCCTGTTCAACTTTTCATCCGCGTCACACTCGACCGAGTACAATAAATACGGCCATGAACACTCTTCCACAATCCCATTTGATCTTTCCCAAACCCTTTACTAACAAACTAAAATAATAAAATTGTTACTTTAGGTCTTTTTTCAATGAGGTGTCACTCTCAATAAGTGTCCTCCCTTACTTGCTCCACTTACAACGAATCAATGTCTGTAAAACTTCGTGTCTAGTACACGCCTTAAAGTATGTTGTTTCTCCCTTCTAATGAAGGAATCCAATTCTTTCTACTCAAAAGTGAGTTATCTCTAGGTTTCACGAAAGGGAAATTTGCCCCATTTTTCTCGTGATCCCTACTTAAACATAGGAGTTCTAGAAACTTCCTTTCTATTTTTCTCTTCAGGTTTCACAATAAGTGACCTGCCCTATTTGTATAATCTCTAAAAGTAGCTCTGTATCAATACAAGAAGTTATAGAAACTTCTATTTCATTTCTTCATGTTTTTGTTGTTACTTTCGAAGTTATTTGTCCATATTTCTAAGATACTTATCTAGAAATCCTTTAAGTACACATCTTGTACTTGATTTATTGTTTAACCTTAATTACTTTAATTATCTTAAAATTTTCCATTTATTCATCTTAGCAACATTTCAAAATCTTACGAAGATTTTAAAGCATATAAACGGTTTAAAACCTAAAGAATTGTCAATTGCCTGGCGCATGCTTTAGATTTTTCGGAGGTCTGCGACCCCAATTGTTACAAAATCAAAATTATATATTTCTTACATAAACTACTTCCTTTTACATTGTTAAATAAATTAAGATTTGTTCTTTTGATTTATCATTTCTCAAACATAACGGTTAGGCAAGATCCTGTCTTCCTTGACTCTTCCGAGGTTTATGCCCTCATTAATAAAAATAAATCCATTGATAAGGTTTTCACCACTTGTTGCATTTGAGTAAGAACTCTTAATTATCAACCTTGTAAAGTCTCTCTTAGCTTTAATAGCCAATTCTAACTGGCCAGTAAGGCAAGCATAGCTCGCTACGCCAGCTTCCTGGTTGTGGAGATTCTCTCTGCCACTTACGGTTGGTTTTTCAAAATTTAAGTGTTTCTCATTGTCTAAACTTTTAGTCGGCGCCTCGCTGGGTAAAAGCTTAGTCATTTCTAAATGCAACTATTGGTACACTTACCAAAATTATTCCCAAGGGTATAATTGCTTTATCCCTATCCTTCTTGGAAGCATTCGATCGCTCTTTAGAAATTTTACAATTTCAAGACCTAAAATTTCAAGGCTTATTCGAATTATTTGTATTCTTCAAAATACTTGTTTAGAAACAAACTCCTTTGAACAGATACGCAATAAATCCGTTACTCTTTGTCTTACCAGACCACCACCCTTCCCCATGGTAGGCATATTTATGCTTGAGAGGGAATACGCTATAGCAACTTTCTTGCGAATAGCCCAATTTCCAGCTGCGTTTCCTGTTAGCTTCGCCCAGGTCCCTACCCACTTTAGGTATCGGAAAGCGGATTTGCAGTGGCAGCTGCCTTTGAGTATAATTAAAGTTAAAATTATAACTTCTTTTGGACTCTCGTCCTATTTCTCCATCCTTTTTCTCCAGTCCGAAACCCACTTCTTTTTCTTCATCATCTTCCCTTGGGAGTTAGGTTATTCCCAAGCTAATAATCTACCCAGTAATGAAGTCCGGTCCTATGATCATATTGTGTGCAATGTCACGCATCACGACAAAAATGTATTCCAAGGAACATCCTCCTATTTTGACTGTCAAATACAACTCTACATTATAGGTAGTGACCTTATTTGGAATTATTCCTTGTATCTTGATTCCTGATACTGGATTTTCCTCAACAATTTCCGTCAGTTTCCAAAGTGCGTAAAGTTTCTCACCCACTGAGCCAAGCATTGCTCCTGTGTCAATTTATGTGTGGACTTGCGTCCCATAAACTTCACATATAATTATGGGTAACCTGGTCCTAGATCCCATTTCCTTTCTCTCGTCATTATGATGGATCAAGTCATCGTCTTCTACCTCCCATTGAATGATTTTTGAGGCATAACTATTTAGTAATTTTTGTCAAAAATCAGCGTTTTTTCAGGATTGAGCCTAGTTGGCCTCTGTAAACCTGACGTGCTTGGTTGATTCCTGTCGTCTCGTAGTTCCTCCAAATATTGTTGGCTCTCTTGATACCTTTGCTCAAGATTCGTCCTGGCTTGTTGTTGGAAATCATCCTTTCGTCTTCTAAATTCCTCAATTTCCCTTCTTTCCTGTGATTGAAAATTATTAGGCTTATTCCTGAAACCAGGTCTCCTCCATTTATTCCACCTGTTCTCATATCTCCTCGGTCTTATGTATGGTCTATTTTGATAATTCGTGTTATTGTATTTATTCCAGTTCCTACCATCTTGACCTTCCCCCGGTGTTTTTATGTCCTGTTTCCATGATTGTGTCGTTTGGCATTGTCTATCAGCCATGCCGGCATAAACATACGCCTATCCACTTCTCTGCTGAAAAAATTGGGCGTTCGAATGGTCTAATCATTGCAACACCTCGTCAAATTCTTCCATGGTTCCTACGTTCACAGCAATAAATGTTCTTTTTAACTTCTAGTGGAAATTGTCTAACCAACTCGTAATGAGGCATGCGTGGTTCTAGAAATTGCAGCTTCGCTAGTTGACTGACAAAATAAGCTGAATACTTCGTAGGTTGTGATGTAGAATATATTTTTAAATAAAGCTCTGCCCTAACTTGTTGCTGAGTTTCCGGTGACCAAAAATGTCTCAGTAAAGCTTGTGCGAATTCCTCCTACGTGTGTAGGCTAGAACGAAACGCTCTAAACGAAACTAGTGATGGGCCATCAAGAAATCTACTTATCACCCTGATTCCTCCTACGTGTGTAGGCTAGAACGAAACGCTCTAAACGAAACTAGTGATGGGCCATCAAGAAATCCACTTATCACCCTGATTTCCCTCTCTTTCGAAATTCTAGCTTCTCTGAGATAATCCTTGAATTCTCTCAAATATTCTGCAGGTGTTACAGTCCCTGAACCTGTACACTTAATCGGGTTGTCCTCAACACTTTTGCATATGGTAAGGGGTGTAGAGTTTACAACATTCAGTATATCTTCTGTTTTCCCTGTAATATTTTCCCCTTTTTGACTAATGGAAAGTTTATGTATTTCTCCCCAGTTTTTTTAAGTTGTGTTCTGTACTCGGGAAATCTGGTTTCAAGATCTCCTAGGGTTTTCCTAAGTTCTGATTAATCAGATTCCATTACATTTTTAACTTCCTCCACAGCTTCTTTTTTCACGGTATCACTGCCCTGTTTTTGAATTTCCTTGATATCCTGAATATTCTCTCTAATATCTGAGACTATCCTTTCTATTATGTTTTCATGGTTCTTTATGGTGTCATTTATTGTCTTTACATCCTTCTGAACAAGTTGAACAACTTCTTAAGTTACTTTGATATGAGATGAAAAAGCTTCTCTCGCCTCTTCAACTTCATCGTACGCATTTTTCGTAATATAATCCTTTCTCTCTTTGATAACTGTTTCTTTGATATCGCTGTTCAGTTCCTGAATTATATCTCCTCTTAATTCATCTGCAATCGTTTCATAGAACTTTTTTGACACCTTTCGCAACACCTGTCTGGCCGTAACACTGCATTCTTCCGAAATTTTAATTTCCAAATTTGTCACATGCCCTGGTACTTTCCTCATACTATCGTCTAGCTTCTTCTCCATTGCGCGCAACCTATCGTGTGACTTCGCTAATTTGTCCTCTAACTATTTAGTGCTGTCTGAAATCCTCTTCTCCAATGAGATAGAATTTTCAGTTAACTTATCGCAAAGAATCTTGGACTTTTCAAATAATTCAGACAATCTGCTTTCAAAAATCTTTGAATTTTCTGACAATTTATGTTCTAAACTTTTGTCAAGTTTTTCGAAATCTGCTATCATATCTAATCTCAATGTTTCAGCATTTCCTACATCTCAAACCTTAATGAATGCGAATTTTCTGCCATGTCTGACTTAAATGAATTTGAATTCTCTAATAACTTGTTTTCTCAAGTCTCTGATATATCTGACCTTAGTGTTTCAAAATATTCTGTAATATTTTCTGATAATTTCCTTTCTAAAGTATTTGAATTTTCCAACATATCTGACCTTAATCTTTCAGAATTTTCTATTTATCTGTTTTGTAAAGACTTTGAATTGTCTGATAACTTGTTTTCAAGTGGAATAGCGCTTTAAACTCCAACCTGGATGTTGCCTTCCAGCCTGGCCAACAGCTTCAAAACCTCTTCCATCTCAATAATATTTCAAAATATGGGGTAGGACTTCGGCGGATTCAAGACCTTATGACTAACATGTACTAGTGAGATGCTTTTGTAACTTTCAATAGAATGAGATTTACCCAAGTCGACGTGATAGAAAAAATCAATAGTTTTATTAAATCAATTCACATAACAACAATCAGGCAAAAATTTAAAAATCCTCCATCTGGATGCTATGAAATTGTGTACTTTCCTTCCTACCAAAAAATTAGCCCCACTCTATCTTACTGAATTCAATTGAAAAGAAATCTTACTCTAACACAAGTTAATTGATTTCCAAACGGATAAGCCGACACAAATCTAATCTCCGGTAATCATTTACTTGTTAATCCAAAAACACAAAATAATTTAAGTCCCATCAACTTGGACTAACAACTCCCTCTTAATCAACATTTCTACCAGCTCGAGCCCTTAAGTCCTGGGTGCCAATTCTCTAACCTTCTCTACCTTTATTTGCGTTACGTTACGTTACCGAAATCAGTTCAGCACGAGATTCCACATCTCAGGATCTATCTGGGCGCAAACTAAAAACAAAGCTGGCTTCACTGATCTCGATAATACGCAAGCAAGGATGAGAGAATGTGCCAAATGAAAATATCACAATTTCTTAAAATAGGCATCTCATTTTATTTTAAATATAAATTAAAGTCAAAATTGAATCAGAGATCACCAATAGGAAGCTCTCCCACAAACGAGAAACTAAACATAAAATATCAACACTTGGGAATCCTATTTCCCACACGTAGAATTATCAAAAACAAACTTTTTACACTCACAGATTCATAAATAGCATTGTTCGATTCCCAGAAAATTAGCAGTCCATACTGGCATCGTATTTATTTACACCATATGTTTATGTCAGGTGGTTCAGAATAATTGTTCGTGTCGTCTGACCACTGTATTCGAAAAACTGTCCATTAATTCACTGTTCACAACAAGATTTTTTTATGGATAATCAACATCTCCATCTCAGTATTTGAATCATTCAAGACATCGTTCATTTATTAATGGTTCGTGACTTATGTCATCACTCATAAGTAGATATTATTTCTCAAAATACTGTCAAAAAGAAGTTCCATTATCTCAACTCACACTTCATTAAATTTTCATATCTTCAAGGCTCTACATCAAAACAAAAATTCGACGATCAATTTTTCAGAATGTTCAGGATTATTCCTGATGCTAACTTGTTCTCATTTTGCGATTATTTGTTTCTAATATCAATATTCGAGTAACATCAACATCAAATATTAACATTTATTGAAACGAGAATGTTTATTATTATTAAATTCTTTTTGATATCATTTCATTGAGTTGTTATATCCACTGATATATTTTTATCTTATACATTTCATATAAACAATTAAAACATAATCATTAATTCATTCTAGAATAACAATTTTTAAGTTATCCCATCCTAAGGATTTTATTATTATTATCTCCTAATAATCCAATTTACTAAAACGTTAATTAATTATTAGTTCTCAACATAATTCTCATTATTTAATTCAGTGTCATATTATTTATTATTATAATAATTCCAGTATAATTTATCGTTATTTTAATAATTTCAGCATCATTTATTTTTATTTCCAAGCAATATTTAAATTCAGAAAATTCTTTTCACTGCAGATCTTAACATATAAGGAATTTACATCATTCCTATTAAATTTTGGCAGTATCCTTTCAATATTTATGCACTCCTATTATTAAACACAAATTTACAACAATTTAATGCACTCATGAATTCCTATTTCTCACAATCATATCTTTTATTTCATTATTTTAACTGGATCCGGTTAGGTTCGATCAAATCTATATTAAACTAAAGCGTGGTGCTTTTCAGTCGGTAAACACGAATGTACCCTAAAGAGTTGGATTATACCCTAATCCAGAAAAAAATACAAGAGATTAATAAATACACATCTCATGTAATAGTTTTCAGGATTAAGGTATAACCCAACTCATTTGGGTACATTCGCGTAGACCGACTGAAAAGCACCAAACTTTAGTTTATTAAGGCAACACTGAAAAATGGCTTCAAACTTCACAAATATAAATTGTATATAAACTTCGCTCCACAGGCACATTCAAATAGTCGGTAGGAAAATAGTTCAGATATCTGTAAACATAATTTATTCTACTGATGACGCTTGGATCGGACAAAGCTATGGGTCGGTTACATGGTTCTACCCTTCTTTTCACTGTCAACTATATATCACAACCACTTATTATATTTTCACAAAAACAACATTTATTATTTTATTTGGGATACTATTTCCCAGTGGACGACTATTATCTCAACACAACTCATACTGTTCATTATCTGCCTTATATCAGCCCTTCGCTCCATATTATTCAGTTACAACAACAAATACCTCCATATTTTATAGCAGTGTTATATTTTTGTCACCCTGACACATTTCCTAATACTTTCATCCAAGCATAACATAGCTGTTATATTTTAAACAATTTCTTCGCATTAGCTTATGAATATCTATTCAACTAACCAGTCTTATTTCACTATATGACAATGCGTTCCCTATTTTATACACGTTATTTTATTTCGAATACCTTCTGTTCCTATTTTCTTTTGTAGTTCTTTTTATAAATGTGCAATATCCAACATTTGGTAAAAAGGATAATTCATGTTCGATTCTCTGCCAATAATTAATAACAAATTCCATTTAATATTTTATCATCTCTCCACAGAGCTATTTAATAGTGGAAAAATATAATTATGTTTCGATACTGAAATTAAAATAATTTATCGTAATCAACTCAAATTATTTAAAACAATTAAGCAATTATTTATTATTGTTATTATTATCATGACATTTTAATACCACTAGTCCTATTAAAATTATTGAGAAAGTCCAGGATTTAATTAAAATGCAAAAGCATTCATATCTAAAGCAAATGAGTAAGAAAAACAAATAGGACATCTGCTTGTCACTCTCTCAAAACTTCGATGATCTGAACTTAAATTAACTGATCAATTGAATAATTCGGCTGATTATGCATATCTGAACGTAGACATGTGACTATCTGCACACCTGTATTTACATTAAGTTTAGTGTTGATATTTTATAATAAATAAAAGATAATAAAACATCAACCAACTACTAAAAATAATACATGTTTAGAGCTTACATATTCTTGACGCTTGCGTGGTGATGATTCCTCGGAAGCATATCACGGTCCAATGGATCTCTGGAAATGCCACTTGCACTGCAAGACCTTCCGCTAGATTGCCAGCTTACATTCAATGTCATCTTCTTCATTAATCGAATCCTCCGTCATACTATCCGCTTGATGTTTAGCAACTCATGCTCACGTTCATTATTAAGCACTCAATAGAGCCATGATCACTCTCGAGAATGTCCGACATTATAGCTTGTGCTATATGAAAAGTTTCAGTGGTTCGACCCACTTGCTCCTCTTTCCCGAACTCGTAAATTTTGTTCACTTTATAGTTCAGTCTTTTTACCATCTATTTCAGTTTTGACATGACAACTTGCATTCATAGTTCATACACTGATTATCAGAGAGTGTCCAAATTCGAAGATTCCTGTGGTAAAGCTCACCTAACTTGACTAAGGAATATTATTCCGCACGACACGCTAGGCATAGTCAGCCCCATATCGTGGTCTAGCCTGTTTTTGGGTAATAGAGAATGCTCTAACCAGACCCGAAAAGGCAGATCGGTCCCACTAATACTCCTAACTCTGGGTAAAAGGTATTCCCTTACACAATTCGTTCAGAACGAATGGCCCCAGGTCGTAGACTAAGTATTTGAAACAAATCAAGATCGGTATGCCAAGAAGTCGCAAGTGTTGTCCATTGAATATTCGTAGTATGGCGTAACAGCAATCAAGTTGCAGATAACAAGATTGGTGCGCTGCACTCATGCAGGGTTCGCCCATCGTAGAATGAACTGCACTGGAGACTGCTCAAAGGCCAGCCCTTAAATACTTGTCCAGCACTATTGTTTGAGTGTGTCTTCCTCGCTATTACAGTAACCTCCCTCCTTCAGCCGGGATCACTCCCTCACAGTCTTCACTCAGTGTAGGTTTACAAAACTGCTCATAACTTCATTGTTTCTTGCTTTATTTTCATGAAATCTTTTCTGTTGGCTTCAAGAATATCTAGCCAGTAATCCTGGATCAAAAACAATCCTCAAACACGTGAAATTCCTTTTTTCGTAAGTTAGTTTCCTCAACATTGCCATCAGTGCCATGGGCGTCTCCCTCGTGCGATATATGAGCTCTCCAGCGAACTTCTTGATCAGCGCGCTCTTCAAACTCGCGTCCCGCCGTTATTCTACAAAAATGATCTTATGGACCTCCTGAATAAGGGTACAGTACATACTAGCCCAGATATCAACCTTATTACGACCTTATGTCCAGTCTATTTTCTCCAGTCCAGGATCGATGGTGTAGCACTGAAAAAGTCGTTAGGGTCACCTAAGTACGCTCGTAGTTTGCAATCTTCGACAATGTGCCTGATGGTCTGGTTCGATGTACCACAATCACAGCAGCGGTTTGGCCACTTCCCCCGTTTGTGCAGGTTGTATGCACAAACTCCATATCCGAAAACAGTGCATGGTACAAACAAACCAACATGTTATCTTAGAAATAACACATGAGCCAATGTGCAAAATCGAAATGTCGTCATACAGCGAAGAAAATACGACAACATGCAATATGCAAAACTTTTATTGACCAGTGTATTATAGGAACAATTTCTCGACTAAGTGTTGGCCGTATCCTTGAATGTGAACGATTCATCCATCATCCACCGGGTGAGTTAGCCGTGGTGGTTACGGCATGACTGATGGCAGTCGCTCACATCCGGGAGGCGAGGAGGTTCGAATCCCCCCGCCGGCAACCTTGAAGATGGTCTTCTGTGGTTTCCCATCTTCCTTCCAGGCAAATGCCGGGGTTGGTCCCTAACTATAGGCCACAGCCGCTACCTTCCAACTCCTCGTCCTTACATTCCAACTTCCCTCCCCAACGGTACTTGTAGCTCACCCATTGGGTGTCCGTCTCGAAGCAGCTACAAAAACTGGCGAGCCGAACATGTCCTCGGACACTCCCGGCACTAAAAGCCATACGCTAAAAAAAAAAAAAAAATAAAATCCATCATCCTAGTTCTTTTAATTGAAGCTTATGAATTTCCTTACAACGTTGCATTTGCTCACGATAGGTTTCTGTATTATTGTGATTGTTATTCCTATCATTATTATTATCGTTGTATGTCCACCCCTTATTATTCCCGATTCCAACGGGGTTGGGGATGAGATGCGATGGAATACTATGTGGCGGATGATTTTTACGGACGGATACCCTTCCTGACGCCAACCCCATGAGAGGAATTAATGAGAGATGATATGAATGAAGTTGAATGAAACTAGGCAAGGATGTGGAAGGAAGAGGCCGTGGCCAGTCAGAAGTTACCATCCCAAAATTTGCCTGGAGTTGAAAATGGGAAACTACGGAAACCATTTCAAGGACGGCTGAGGGTGGGGCTCGAACCCACGTTTACCGAGTCCTTAGAGAGCTTGGCCCCTTGGCGTAACGCTGCGCTTTATCGAGCATAGCTACCGCTGTCGGTATTATTATTATCGTTATCTGCGCTAAATTCGAGCAGCTTCTATACTGACCCCTAATGGTTAAATAATTGTATTACATGTACTCATCCATCAAATAATCGGTTGTTATAGGTTGAGCCCTGCGCGGATAAACAAAACGTTATCCACATCCAGCCCGCAGCCACACGACTGTTATCCGTATCCGCCCGACTGTTTTCCACATCCGCCCCGCATCCACACGACTTTTATCCGCACCCGCACGTTTATATCCGAATCCGCTCACATTACAATAATATTTTCAATTTATTTGATAAAGGATAACTTATTAAAGCAACACATTTAGACATTTGAGGATAAATCCGTTCCCCCAGGCTGTATGTGAATCGCAAGACAATGTTGACTGAGTTTTTTCCCTGTGAGTAACGACATATTAAAAAGTGGGTGGCTATTTACCCATTCATGCAAGCGCAGGTATAAAGGAGTTTTTTTTTTTTTTTTGACAGAAGTCAACACTAATTAAGTGTATTTCCACGACTGGTTTCTCACACTTCTCTATTATTCTCGCTCCAAGGGAAAGCAAATAGGGAAATAGCAAGAAACGCTAAAGACGCAGATCTTGGCAAAAACTAAAATTATTAAAAAAAACAACATTCAGTTCAACATTGTATTGTATCCGCAAATTTACTCTAAACATTATTCGCAGCTTATCCGCTATCTGTACAGTCATGCAAACTATATCCGCATGGCGAAATATTTTTCGGATATCAGCGGATAAACTCTCGGATATTCGCATCCGCGCAGGGCTTTAGTTATATGATCTTGGCAGTATCGTTCGTGATATATTTAATGCTAGGGAAGTACGGTGAAGGTGAATTACATCAGTACCTCCAGGGAAGGTATAGCGACTGAACTAGCTTCAGCAAAATCATTTCTCAAATCAGTAGAATTACCTACACTGACAATAGTTAATGTGCGTGCTGAATGCATTAGGTTAAGTTGGCCGTCAAAGTCAGAACTCCCGAGCCACCAAGTGGGATAAAGTCACGTGAATAACAGTGGAGAAGTTGACTGCTTGATGACACTTCACTTTCCCATGCAACGGTTAGTCAGCGGCAGAGATTTATAATGTGAGGACAGTATCTGCAGGGCCATCAAGAAACCGTAATTAGCCAGATGTAGCAACCTCATCTCTATTCAGAGCTAACTCTACTGTATGTACCCTCACAGTTGTAAAATGAATTCCTTCCTTTGCGTGACGTAGCACAGATTAAACATTTCCTCCTATATATCAAATATACACGAGCAGAGGAGAACTTCAGTCAGGATTAATTTAAATTAAACTTACTTTTGGAGCACAAGGGAGAACAATGCATCCACATTTATATGTGATGTAATCAGTAACATTTCGTACCAAAAAAACTACACTTCTATTCTAAAGAATTTTCAGTGCATCGTACCAAAAAGTAAGCTGGTTTCTCCGGATAAACGGTCTCAGTGCTGGGCGCCCACAGGACTCTCAAAACGAACAATTACCCATTTCCTCCCCCCCCCCCAATTTCTTTTCCCACACTTCTAACCTATTTATATTTAAGCTAAGCAACCTTGTTACTCCTTTTTTGTTGTTAACTTGAGGTTCTTCCGAAGAAATCCTCCCCATTATCGTATTTCTCATATTATGTAGCTCTGTAATAATTCACTAAGTTGGATCTTAAGCCACTTGGGGCAGTTGGGAAGGCCCAACCACTTCCAAAAAAGGGAAAATGAAGAGTGATAAATGGAAGAGGTTGTGTGAGAACAAATATAACATAAGGTTGGATGGGATGGATTCAGTATGTATTTGAAAAGCACAAATACAAGGTTTAATGTACAATCGTTTGAACAATTTTGCTTTATGCATTCAACAAGTTAATATTAATAGTTTCAGTTATGATTGAAAGTGAATTTGACTAGACATATATTACATAGAGTACTCTAGCTCTAATAAATTTTCAGCCTAGGAGAGGGGTTTACAAACCCACGAAATTAATAATAAAAATAATTGTGGTTAAGAATACCTATTACTAAAAAGGAAGGAGGCTGCTGTGGCCATTGAACAAAGTGCACCACTAAGTGAGTAAAGATTAACAAAATTTGAAATGGAACACTTAAGAGGCATCAATATTCTGTTGTTAGCTGACGCAAAAACTAGACCAGCGGATCTTAAATGACTAAAGAAAAAATGACTATAAAGATAGTGACTTGACTAACAATAATTAAGTTACCATTAATAGAAGGTATGGATATTAGTAATAGGCATATGTCTGTGGAGCTAGCAATCGCATTAGCTAAACAACATATTAACATTAGCCAACAGATTTTTGGAAAGTAGGCTAACACCTGGGCCAGTGATAAAGCTGTACCACATGTATATTTGAATAGAAGAAAATGCCATGTAAAGTCAAGGCAGTAGCTAATATTTGAGTATAGGTATAAAAGAGAAAAATGCATTTACACGGGGCTATGTCCAAGGTTTGTTGATAGGTGAGACCTTGATCATAAAACAGCTAACAAAATAAAAGAGCTTGACATAAGTAGCTTGATTAGTGTACTCAATGGCTAGGTTAAATATGCAAGAAGTTTCTAATATTTGATTGGGAGAAAACCACCGTGGCCAGATACAAAACTGGACTACGCGAATATAAACTAGAATAAGAATACAAAGTGGATGATTGTGAAAAGATGATTGAAATAACAGCATCAACAACCATGAAATTGAGCTGCATGAGATAGTTGCAATATATACAACTAGCAAAAGGGTTAAGCATAGTTACGTAATTTGATATGATGCAACAAAAAAAAGAGAAACCCTATATTTAGGAGTTTCAAGATTACAAAAGAAAACAAAGCAGGATAATTAATAGTCTTCAAGTGACTATGTAAGAAATTTTGGTGGAGGGAATGTGGGGAATGTGGAAAAACATGGAAAAGTTCAGTTAGATAACATTTGCCAAATGTTGATCTAATTGCAGTAGGACAAAGTGTAGTGGAGCAAGTGATAAGGAGGGATTGTGTTTCACCATTAGAGTCTGTTCTTTTCATAAAAACTGTTGCACTATGAGCTTTGAGAAGTCTATCTTCAGTTTAAACCCACATGTTAGTTCAAGATAACAGCTTCTTTAAGAAAAAGAACACGCCCCTCGTGGGTCTTTATTTGAAAAACCTTAAAGGTATCTAAGGTAGCAAGACATGTAATTTCCCTCGACGTTTTTCGTTTCTTTTGCCATCAATAGTGCCGAATGAAATGCAGCAAATAATTTTATTTAGAGCAAGCAAATAGCTTCATTAAAATGTCCGATAGCTCGAGAGAGTGAACAGTAGAACACTGGCAACTAGGAGGTGTAATGGGTCCGGAAAGTTCTCCCGCGTAGGTTTATAATTTAACCAACCAAAATATCCCACGATGGGGGCTACTAGTTAAAAAGAAAACCCATTTCAGTGCATTCCTGTCCCGTAGGAGAAAATTGGCACCTGATACGCCACTTAATAGTCTTCGTTCGAATTAAACAAAATGTGCCCCATGTAGAAGATTGAAGAAATGTACACAAGCAATGTATTACCTGTTCATGATGTTCTTGTAGAAGATAAGAGCCATATAGGAATAGTCTCGATCAGGAGAATATGGCTAGCAAGCCATTAGCACGATGATTACTCCCTCCATAAAGTACGAGGTGAAGTGAGAGCTCGGAATTAGCACTCAGTGTGACTGATACGCGAAGAGTGTGTCGAAGGGCGACAGTGGCAAGGGGGAAGAGGGGGAAGAAGCGAGGGGAGAAGAAACAGTAAGGCAAACATGAAACAAAATAAATAACACTCAATGCTTGAAATTCTTCGTTCTTTATATGAAGCTAGTAGCATACGTATGAAGTTCGGAGAATGACCTCTGTTAGCTTGTTGTAAAAGTCTTTGCTGGAATGAAGCATCTTGATATGTGCTGGAAGCATAGGGACGCCGACAGATGGAGGCATTTGCGCTAACTTAAACTCCGTGTATACAGTGGGGGGCGACAGAGATGCCATAATTAACCAAATAACTGTAATCAGACTGAACAAGAAATAACTACGTGGGCACTGCAAATTTGAATAATTAATAAATTAAGAAAATGCATCCTTTGGTGGTTTAGAGAAAACATTGAGGAAAAACCTAAGAAGAATAAAAATTCACAACGAGAAGATAATTACATGATCCGGTACATTGAAAGAATGTACCAAATTGGGGGACCACCGAAGAGAGCAACAAGCATAAGATTCAAGTGGTATTTATCAAAAAAGAAATAACTATTAGAAATAAACATTTATACCACCCAAGTTTTAAAAAATTTGACAACAGTAACACTGCTACTATGTCCAAGATCCACACAAGGGGTACCAAATTACCCATTTATGTGATAGGGTTAAAGAGAAACAATGTTTTCCTTCTACATCATTTTCTTCGGCTCATCCCAATTAATTGGGGTCGCCGGAGCCAACCTGGCTCATTTTGGTTTTGGCCGGGGATTTAAGACCGGATGCCCTTCCTGACGCCACGTGAATTTTCAGGTGAAAATTTCGCCCAGCTGTCACCGGGATTCGAACCCCGGCCGTCCGGTTGAAAGACGAGCAGCTAAGCCACTGCGCCATCACGCTCCCTAATGTTTTCCTTCTACAAAGTGAAGAAAGGTACTCCATCTTTCAATGCTTCCCGAAACTATTTTTAAAGGATATAAATTAGAGCAAAATAAATAGTAAGAACACTTCCCTACGTATCTAAAGAAACAGGAGAGTTCAAGAGCACAACGATTCAAGGAGCAACTCAAGATTAAGCAATAATAGTGATCCTGATTAGGAAGTGTTGAAGTTAGAAAGCCGACAAAGAGTGGCAAAGAGAGGGACCTCGCAAGCAAGTAGTAGTAGACAAAATGAAGAAGTTTGTGATCTAAAGTCACTGGAGGTAGCATCCTAGAGTCAAGTTCGAATGATTGATACACTGGAAGAAGTTGAAAAACACAGGTCAAAACAAAAGAGAGAAAGGACGTAATGCGTGAGAAGGAAAACCATAGTGTTAGATAAATAAACAAAGAAGCACGTGACTGACTCATTAGTCGATAATGGTATTTAAAGCTTCCTTTGGAACTAAGCAGAAGCAGAAAGGAAAATACGTGAAGTACTAAGTAACAATAGAAACGCGTGTGCAAGAGTCCTTTCATTAAAGCGTTAAGCAGTTTGCTTACGAGAAAGCGATTGAAGAAGCGGGATATCTCCATACTGTGGGGAGGCACTAGGAAGTTGTAAAGAAAGCCACTAGAGGTGACTTTGCATGAAGCTAGAAAACCCACTTTTGTAGGGGGTCGAACAAAATGTTTCCATAAGGATGCGGCATGGCAGGGGGCGGCATGGGCCTCCTTTTCAAAGAGTGAAAATAATAAAGCATAGCTTACTGCGATGAACTGTTTTGTTGAAAGAAGAAAAGCAAGACAATTTTTCCAATAAGAGGCAATAAGTTGCTTAAAGTTAAGTGAGACGGAGATTGCTCGCAGTGGAGCGTGTAAGTAATTACTTGAAATAGAGAACGACACGATGCAACAAAGAGGATTGCTTAGGGAAGAGTGAGAGAGAATTAGCTTCTTGTAAAGCGATAAAGCGAGAAACAATAATTGATGTAAAGCGATGACGAAATTGCTAGAGCAAGAAAATTGTTCTGAAATGTTGTCTTCCGACGTGATGGGGTTAGAAAAGTTAATGTCTTCTTTTTTACCAAGCTGCCTAAAGTCAGCGCTGACGAAGTGACATTGAGACTTAAGTTGAGGACTGGAACGTTGAATTTGACCGGTTGTGACCCAACCGAACTTAGTGTCGTGAGCAAAGATGCCGCGAGCTAGGAAATGCTTTTGAGGGTGCAAACTTTGCCAAAAAACGTTAGCGTTCTATATAATGTCAATAGGACTTCTTATATTGAAATGCGGATCCGCAAGTCTTTAGCTAGATGGGGGTTTCTTCTCCTATGGTATTCAAAACAAGGCAGTTTAATTAAAAATTGGTGTTTATTTTGCAAATGTCTCTGAGGTTTAATTTTGAGAAACTGCAAGATTTGAGATTTTGAATTGTTAATCCCAGACACTTCAATAGAAATTGGGCGACTGGGTGGCCAAGCTTCTCAATTAATCATCGTGAAGCGAAATTGTGAGTTGCAGCAGAGTCGAGAAGACCTCTTGCTGGATTCCAGTTACCATGTTTGTCCTGGATTTTAAATTGAACTGTGGATAAGAGATCTTGCGCAATTCGAAAAGTATTGACATTTTGCTTGTCTGTTCCGGGTTGCTTTGCTTAGAGGTAAGAGATGCAGTCAATGATGACCTCGATGTGGCATGGCGATGTAAAAAGTTGTGGTGTTTCATTTGGCAGTGGAAGCAACTTCTTTATGAGGGACATTTGGAAGCAGAATGACTTGAAGACAAACAATTGAAACAATATTGATGTTGTGAAATAAGCTTCCTTCAGTCATCAATAGTAAGGGCTCGGAAGGAGTCGCAGGAATAGACTGCGTGAAACTCGGCGCAAAGTAAACATTTTAGAAAATTATTGAACGTTCCACTAAGTTCTTCTTGACTGTTAAAGACAGTGGGACAGGTTTTATTTTCCGAAAGATTTAGGCATATATCCATTTGACGAGGTATTAGGTTCGGCAACAGAGGTGTTTTGACGTAATGAGCCAGATGAAAAGCCTTCGCCCTGAAAGGAAAGTGTGGTGAGTAGCTGGCACCAATTGTTTATGAACCTGATGAGATGATCGTAAGTACATTCGTCCTTATCGGAGAGCTCCACTTCCCATGCTTTTAAAGTAGCAACATCAAATTTCGAAGTTGTAAGGTGTATTAACACAGTACCCTAATATTAAGTGGGCTGATCTAATTGTTTCAAAGCTCGCACGTGAAGTTGAAGGGTGTCTATAAGAGCTACTGTGAATCAATGAGGAAAAAAGTAAAAAAAAGAGTCCCATTGACTCTCCCCCCCCCCAAAAAAAAACAAAATGAGGTAACTCGATTTTGGGAAGTAACGGTCTTGATTTATACTCGCTATTGTAAACTGTAGTTGTTTGAGTTTGAGCGGGAAGGACGTCCTGAATTTCTGGTTTCTGTTTTATAGTTAAACTTCGAATTAATAGAGTGCTAGCGATTCGTTCATAGTATAGGTTATCGACTTCTTCTAGATCTGTGTAATTTTCAAGGGAGATTGATAGGATTTCTGTTTGAACTGTATTATAATTATCATACGATTGTTCATAATTTTTTAAGCGTTCGGATAGGATATCCGCATTATGTTCAGCTGCTGGTAAATCAGTAAGAATATTACGGAACCACGTTAATTGCCCTTTGTAGGCAGAGTGACGGTTGAGGAGGGTTGGATCTACAGTAAGTATGGAAGTGAAAACAGGAGACCAACTCACGCTCTATGAGGATAACTGAGATGCTCAGGCCATCTGATGGGCTGCGAAGTAAGTTGCTTTGGACTGCAGTTGACTGGAATGGCAGGCTTTTCTCTTTTCCGTTCTACACCGCCAATGATAAAGCAGAAAATGTCGAATAACATTAAGTATTTGCTGAGTGATTAGCAAACTGAGTCCACAGGGTTTCGGTACCAATATTATGGATCAGTTGGGAAGACCCAACCACTTCCAAAAAAAGGGAAGATGAAGAGTGAGAAAAGGAAGAAGATGTGGGAGAACAAATATAACATATGGTTGAATGATATAGACTCAGCATGTATTCCAAAAGCTCAAATACAAGATTTAAAGTACAATCTTTTGAACAATTTTGCTTTAAGCATTCAACAAGTTAATATTAATACTTTCAGTTAAAAATAAAAGTGAATTTAACTAGATATATATTACACTAGCTGACCCGGCAGACGTTGTCCTGCCAATCAAAGAAAGTGTTGTAACTTTGTTTCTTGAAGTGCTTTTGGATACACAATATTTTTTTTCAATTTCTTTTAACTGCCTCTAAACTATCGAGAAATGAATTAACTTATCTAGAAACATTCATGGGAGCGTGCACAACAACTCTCCAAAGTTTCATCGCAATCTGATAAATGGCATATAACGCATACGGGATTTAGTTTAAATGATTCGTGCGCTGTCACTCATTTGTTGAATCTACTCGTGCTCTACCAACTGTGAAATGGATTTCCTAAGTTAGAAAGCTTCACGTAAGTGTACACAACAACTCATCAAAGTTTCATCGCAATCGATGAATAGTAGGCCTATATGAACGCATACGGGATTTTGTTGGAACGCTTCGCGCGTCGTCACTCATTTGTTACATCTACTCGTACGCTACCAATATTGTAAAACGTATTTACCAAGTTGAACACCTTCCCTGGCGTGTACACAACAACTCATCAAAGTTTCATCGGAATCGCATGAATGACATATGAACGCATACGGGATTTTCTTTAAACGATTCGCGTGCCGTCACTTATTTTTTGAATCTACTCATGCGCTACCTATTGTAAAAGAGATTTACTAAGCCTGAAACATTCGATGGAGTGTATTCAATGATTCACCAAGCTTCCATCGCAATCGGATGAATGAGATATGACCGCATACGGGACATTGTGGAAACGATTCGCACGCCGTCGCTTATTTGTTGAACTTACTCGTGCGCTACTTATTAAAACTGGATTTACTAATAGCCCAGTCAATAAAGGTTTAGTGTCGCAACTAATTAGAGGAAAGCTGATTTTTTTCAGGATGTTAGTATTGAACCCATGTGCCATCAGGTCCATGGATGGTCGAATCCATGCATTTGAGGAAGAAATCAAAGAAACGTACAGTTTCCAATGTAACTTAAAGAAAGATCAAGCTAGGAGGCCAGTATAAGGTTGTGCAACTAACGAGGACCAGGTGTTCGAGAGGATGATATCATCCCTCTTGACATTCAGAAGGGAGCGAGTCACGAGTATTAATAACCGAGTGGAACTTTCCAACGATTAGACAAGGAGGCCTGAATCGGAATTCGAGCTGACGTTGCTGGAAAATGACAACACCGCATATGCGCCAGGAGAGGAATAATTAAATTTAACCCATTTACAAGTATAATAATGAGTAAACAAGTACAGTACAGTGAATCATTTTGAATGAGAGATTTTTCAGTAAAGAGAAACCATTTAATAATTGCGCAGGAGAAAACTGCTAACGCAAGACGACGTCATTGGGGAATTACCAAAGCCTGTGTGGAGGGGAGAAAGCAAAAGAAATGCAACACCCACACGTCTGAGGACGAGAAATTAATTAATATCTCCGAATTGCACGATCGATTCTTAGGTGCAATAAGATTATTTGACATTGAGAAGACGAGCTTTCGGAAGGTATAATTTTTATATTTGTGGCACCATTATTGTAGAAGTTGGCCACAGAAAAGGCTAGAGTCTTATTTTTTTGTAGTAAAATAGTATAAAGCTTCGGGCTTCACCAAGCCAATCAGGCAGTTATTCTGACAACCCGTGAGGGTGTTACTACGCACGCAGTTCCGACAGCCCGTGAGGGGCGTAAGACTACATCACAGCACATCAATATTCAGACAGCCGTGTGGGGCGTAACTCTGCGTCACATCGAAGACAGTTACCAGTACTCCTTGAGGGGAGAAACGCTGTGTTACACCGCAGAAGTAATATCCGATAGCCACAGGCGTCGCAGTATTAACGACTTGCTTGCCTCCATAAGGAGTGGTCAAGAAGAAATTTAAAGTATCGCCGTATTGAAATATTAGGAAAATCCTAGTTACAGGATTTAGGCCCGACGGTATACAAGATATAGTGAAAGTTCGTAAGATATAGTCAGAGCAGGCTGCGAACGTCGGACTTAAAGGCGATAGGTCGTTAAATAGACGAACGAATATATCATAACGTACGGAAGTACCTTACCAGAAAGATAAACTGTTATTTAAATTAAAGAACCCAAGAAGGGAAGAACAGAATAAGGTTCGGAACGTATATCAGAAACGTAGGAGTGTTAGAACTGATCAAATAAAGAAGATCGGAGAATATAAACATTATCTCCAGAAAGTAGGCGAACTATTCTAAAAGTACTAGACTTGAGAAGTACTAGCTGTTATAAACTAAATCTATAGGTCAGTGAGGAGACCTCGATCCGAATAGACTTTCGTTAGGATCGATAAACAGATCTACAAAGAAGCCGTTCAAGCTAGATAAATAGCCGGTCATCCAGGATAGGAGTAGAAGAATTTGGATTCCAGGGAACAGTAGATGTTTCGAGATTTTCGTATTCTGCAGGATAGGAAGCTGACATCAAATAAATTTCACCCTTGGAAACGGGAATTTAAGAAGGTCACGTGTGATAGGCTCAGAAATACGGCCTAGTGATCAAGAATTGTGAAGTGTAAATTTATCAAGATTGTGTGTTAATAATATTTTTAGTGTTTATTATGTGTTCAAAAGGGACACATCAGTGTATAACAATGTCGTCAATGTTAAGTGTCTTAAATATATGTCAAGTAGTGTTTATCCATAAGATGAATTCCGTTAATATGGAGTAAAAAGTTCAAAGTGGGCCCAAAATGAAGCACCGCACAAGAATAAAGATCATGGGACGATCTTAAAAACATGTGAGTACTGAATTTCATTCTATTTTGGTGTCAGAAATTGGTTGTGTACAAATCCACCGGAGTTTTTGAGTAAAAGGGATATGTTTTAATAAATAAATACTGAATAAACAAGAACGCGGTCTGAACAATAATGGAAATTTGAGAAATTATAAATGATTATGTAAAGAATAAATCCCGTAGAGGAAATAAGTGAATAAAATGTTAATGTATTTAACAAATGTCATAAGAGCAAACGAAATATCAGTAATTATCATGAAAGATATTTAAATAAAGTAAATTTGAGATATTAAAGAAATAGCTTTTGAGCTTGTGTAAAGAATAAAAATAATAATAATAATTAAATATGGAAATATTAAATAAAGATCAAATCATTTGATGTGAACATAAGAGCGTTAAAGCCTTAACATATGTGTAAGATATAATGTTCAATGGAATATTTTAAAAAGGGAGCGATTTATCGGCAACGGAAAGATTAATATATGAATTGAAATAATATGAATTGTTACTAATGAGATTTATCAGTTCTTGGGAAGACAATTCGGCTTAAAATAATGCATAGCGAAAAATAGCGCAAATAATATTAAGATGTCACGCTAGGAACGCGTAGTGGTTAAATACTTGGTAAATTACTTATGGAGGGTAGTTGATTGCAGTGAATTGATAATTGTATAAGTCCTCTATTTGTGACGTAGTATCACGAGGCATTGTGTATGTATTTGAAAGGGAGCTAAAATATGGTAATTATTGAGCGTATGTCATATGGGCCACGGCCGACTTTAAATCGCATTTTGTATAAGTCCTCTGTAAGGGAATGGTTCCCGAGGCATATGAAGAGATTCGAACGCAGAATCTTCTTATGATAAAAGCCCCTTATTTTTCGTCGTCGAATGTGTATTAATCTTCCCAATCAATGAGGACCCTCTCATAATTAATAAATGCCAAGGTTACGAAAGTGGTCTTTGAACCAAAGAATAGTTGTTTGAATGAATACGGTACAGTAGAAGCCCGGTCTCTCCCCAGAACTGAATATAATGTGAAGGTTTGTTTTGAAAGCCTTGGAAATAAGCTACTAACGTGGGTTAGACAGGGAGTCGCCGCCACCCTCCGTGTCATAAATCGCGCCCGAGTAGAAGGGTCTAGCTCTCTTAAAGCGAGAGGGGCCAGAAACCGTCTCGTAAGATGTTGTAAAGAGAAATGAATACACCAGGAGTGTTTAAAGTTGTTAACGACCCGGGCGTTGAACCGAGGTCCTTGTAGATTGATATTTTCGTTTGCCTGTTCAGATCGTAGTTTCTTATATGATAATGGTCTTATAAGACATAAGAGATAAATAACAATCCCTATTGTTGTGTTGGATGGACGTAGGATTCCACGAGTTAATTGAAGGCAACTAAGTTTCGGGAGTAACTATAGTTTTTTGACTGTGTCAAGTATCTTCATGCTCTGGAGTACACAATTGATTTCCTGATTACCTTAATATATTTGTGAAAATAAAGAGGGATGATAACAGCTGAATGTGTGGACATGCCCAAAATATTGAGTTAGATAATTAACATAAATTTGAAATGTAATTATACATTTGTTTTTGAGAATTAAGAAAATATAAAAGATAGTATTTGAGGTGTACAAGAATGACACCATTATTATGTAAAGCATGGAGCCAAAAGAGCTCGGAGTTATATAAAACTTACAGTTGATGCTTTATGGAAGTAAGACTAAGTAGGAATTGTTGGTTTATGTGGAAACCATATGTTTGAATACAATATTTGTTTTATTATATTTGTGATTCCTTGTTCATTTGGAACAAGTAGATAATTATGGGTCAGTAATTAAATTGTTAAAGTGTTTGTAGCGCCATTAATTTTATTAATTAAATGTGTTAAAATAGGAGTTGATTTTGTTGTTATTTTTTGCAAGTGTATCCTCTATTTAATCCAAAATATGTGGGTCACAGAGTGGGGGAACTTACCGCTGCCCCGAAAATTCCGAATTGAGCTACGCTGGTATACGGTGATTGGCATATTTCTTGCTAAAAGGGTACATGGGGGTCATATAAGTAATGTGCCGGATTAATAACTAGAGGAACACTTAAGACGGTCATTTCATGTAAAATAAAGTAATGATAGGTGTAGCTACAACGTAAAATATTAACTGACCGCATGGGTCCCTAGAAACTCATACCGAGCAGCCCTGTATTATATTAACAACCCCCTAGCAATCATTAACATGGCGCCCAGTACGCAGGGCTGAGTTTTCCTAGGGAAAACCCGAGTTTTCTCGAAAAATCAAAATTTTCATTTAAAAAAAAAAAAAAATGGTTTTTCGAAATTTTGAATTTTAAATACTTCCATAAAGGTTTATGAAATTGAATAAAAGTATCAAAAGGGTACGTTGTAAGTGAATACCCGTACCAAAGTAAAATTTTTCAAAGAAATTGGGACACACTAATTCAGAGTATCATCTCTCAAGCATGTACTAGTGTGGTGGCATTAGTGGCCCACTGTATTCTCATAAGATGGCATTGAGTGAAGAAGTGCAACGGCTCTTGGAGGCCATAAACAATAAGTTGGATAGCAAACAGACTGAAAATAAAGAAGGGTTAGGATCTATAAACAATAAGTTGGACAACCAACAGGAGGAAAATAACCAAAAGTTAGGATCCATGAATCAAAGTTTGGAGTTACTAAAAACTAAAACTGATAATATGGGCACTAAATTAGAAGCCATCGAAGTTAAAAGTAATACCATGGGAACTAAATTAGAAGCTATCGAAACTAACTGTGTAACAATGAACAATGAAGTAAAGGCTGAGATAGATAAAATAAATAACAAGTTCCAAGGTTTTGACACTACGTTTGGGGACAAGTTAACTGAGTTAAAAGGGGAAATCACAAGTAAAATTGAAAATGAAAATGGGGCATTTAAGTCTGAACTGCAAGGCCAAATAAAGGTATTGAAGGACAGTATGGTGGATTCCCAAACTCAATGCAAAGTAAACTTTGAAAATTTAGAAGGTAATTTTAAGGCTATAAAAATTAAGTTAAATTCTATGGAAACAGCATGTCAAAAGAAGGTAGACGATTGTAAAAATGAACTTGTAACCCAGATCCAAGAGGTGCAGAAAAATTTAGAAGCTCAGATAGAATCGAACAAGAGTATTTGTGAAAAATCTCGGGATGAGATAAAAACAAGTGTCAGTGAGCTAGGAAACCGATTTGAAAGAGTTGAGGAGAAAGTAGGAAATCTTGAGGGAAAGGTCAATGAAGTTCAAACCGAAGTAACTGAGTTGAAAAATCAAAATCAAAAGGATGTTAAGGATATGAAAGAGCAGATTGAGCTGTTTACCGGGCAGGTAGATGATAACTTAAAGAAGTATGAGGGTGAAATAAATCGAAGATTAGGTACCTACGAGGGGCATCTCCAGAGTGAAAGAAAACAACGAGAGAAAGAAAATAAGGATAACACCCATAAGATAGATGAAATAAGCAAGGGTATTAATGAGGTCCAGGAAACTATCGGAAAGTTAGAAGGGCGAGTAGGAAAAACTAATAATGAAGTAAAATTGATCAAAGATGAATTAACGGAAGTGTCTAAGAGGACGGAAGGAAAGTTGAAAGGAATTGAATTAGATATGGTCAAAGGACGAAAAGAAGTGGAAAAGCAAATAAAGGAGATACGAGAGGGCCTGGAGACCATAGGTGACGTTAGGCCAGAAATTATAGACCAAAGGGTCATGATCTTTAAGAAAGAGGTAGAAGAACAACTAAATGAATTCAGGGATAGTTACAGGGATGAGAAATTCCAATCCAAAAAGGTAGAGGAAGATATTAAAAGGAATCAAGAAAGAATTCAGAATGAATTAAGATCCCGATTAGAGAGGACTGAACATAAGAATAGTCAAATGGAAATCCAACTCATGGCTATTGAAGAAAGTGCCCGGAGGGAAAGGAAGTTAGAATTTGAGAATCAGGAGGAGTTTCCAAAGACAGGATGGGTAGATTCTCGTGAACAAGGCACAGATACGGAGAGGGACTTAGGAGGGGAGAGCCCTTATAAGAACCCAGGATATCCGATGGCGATGTCAACCCCGTACATGAATCAGACAAATGGCCAGATAATAAACATTATTAAATCCAATGAGGACAGACCAGTAAAGTTTACGGGTAATAACATGTCTATTACTCCAAAATACTGGCTAAAAGAAGTGGCAGAGTATCTAAACGAAATGAAGGTTCCTCAGGATCGGAGACTGAGAGCTATTGAAAAGCTGTTGGCAGGTGATTGTCTCACCTGGTTCAGAAGCTTCAGATACACCTTTGATACGGTGGAAGGCTTTAGGGAAGCATTTTTAAAACGATATTGGGCAGCAGACGTCCAAGAGAATTTAAGGCTAGATCTGTACTCTAGGAAGTACAGCACCAATGCACCTACTAAATACTCGGAATTTTTCACCGCTCAGCTGTGTAAATTCCGCGAACTGGATATTGCTCCGGCAGAAAACGACCTGTGTGCTGCCATTGCAAGACAGCTTCCGTATGAGATTCAGAGGCTGCTAATCTCATCCAAAGCCAGAAGTGCTGTGGAAGTGGAAAGTGTACTACGTCAATTAGATATGACGACTTCGCACGTAACTCCTCGGCATCAAAGACAGACTGAGCAAGTACACATGGCCAGCAGTCAGGAAATAGGAGAAAAACCAGCGACCAGGAATCAGTCCACCAGCACGGATACTCAAGGACTAGATCGAGAGTATGGGCACCAGGAGCCTAGAAGGATACAGCCATATTACAGGGGAGGATATCGAGGAAGAAATCCTAGGAATACGGGTTATAGGCAACAAGAGAGCCGACCCTATAACAATAACCATCAAAGGCCAGACAACAGAAAGAAATGGGAGAATTATCCCAGAAGGAATGTAAGGCCAGACGATAGGGATGATGAATATCGGGCCGAAATAGAAGAAAGATATCAGGAAAGTCTTCGTTATATGAACGAAAGACCAGATGAACCTGATAGGCAAAAAGTCCGTTGGAGTGAGGCAATTAAGAACCGGAAATCACCCGACCGACTAGACGGAGCTCAAAGCTTGGAATTACAAGCTCAGTTAAAGAATGAGGGAAAAGGGAGCCCTCAGGATAAAAAAAAACTCCAAATTTAAATTGTCAAAAGTGGAAACATACCAGGAGCTGGGAGGAGGTAGAAATTGTAAATTGGATAGCCAGACCAGATGAACTAATTAACGAGGATGTGGAAGGAATCCCACCTGTTAAAAGAGTACTACCTATAATTATGCTTAGGATAGAAGGATTACTGGTCAGAGCATTGATTGATACCGGATCCACAATAAGTTTAATTACACAAACCCTTTTAAATGAATTGGAAACAAGGGGCCGAGTACTAAAGATTCCCACATCAAGTGTAAAGATTAAGGGAATTATCCCTGAAAAATCTTTGACATGTAAATTTCAGGTATACATTGATCTGATCATGGGTAACGCTGAAATTTCGCAGTGCTTTTTGCTGGTAAATCAATTACCGTATAATGTCATATTAGGTATTGATTTTATCCGTGAGAACAAGGTCATTATAGACCTAGCGCAAAACTGCATTAGGATTCAAAGAGAGGATGTGGATGAACAAAACATTAACCTACAGGAACAGGATGCGAAAATAGAAGAACAGGTATGGCATATGGAAGAAGTGAGTGAGGAAGATTATAAGGACATAGAAAGGATATTTGAAGTCCTTAACATAGAACTCGAAGATAATGTGGAAAATGAGTTCGAGACCAACCTGTCAGGAAAAATGGAGGAAGCTAAAGTCAGCCTCGAAATTAAGGAACAGTTAAAGAAATTATTATTGGATTATAGGGACGTATTTGATTCCAAGCCAGGAAAGATTGAAAATTTTAAATACGCGTTCCAAGTCAATGATTGGGCACCGTTCAAACAAAAACCATACCCGGTTGCGGAAAAACATTACCCACAAACTAAGAAAACACTGCAGGAGATGATGAATGCAGGTGTTATAGAAAAGATGGCGACACCATATGTTAGTCCATTAGTGATTGTGAGTAAACCGGATGGCTCAGTAAGGGTGTGTTTAGATGCTAGAAATTTAAATGCAAAAATCATACCAGAAAATGATTCGGCACCACCCATAAAAGAAATACTGAGGAAGTTCAAAGGCAAGAAGATTTTTACAAATATTGACATGACTTCTTCGTATCATCATCTCGAACTGGAAGAGAAAACCAGCTTGTTGACTGGATTTCAGTTCGACCAACAAACATACTGCTTTAGAAGATGTCCGTTTGGATTGAAGACCGCAGGATCTGCATTAATAAGAGCGCTTGATCGAAACCTGTCAGAGGAAGTGAAAGATTGCACTATCCGATACGTAGATGACATCTTGCTTACCTCGGAGAACATTAAGGAACATTTAGAAAATTTGAAGAAATTATTGGAAGACTTAAGAAGGGCAAATTTTAAAATAAATTTAAAGAAGTCGAATTTTTGTCAAAGGCAAGTGACATTTTTAGGGCATGTGATTGACAAGGATGGTGTTAAACCAAATCCATGCAAATTGGAATCGATAAGGGATTTTCCAAGGCCTTTGAAGGTGAAGAACGTTCGCCAGTTTTTGGGATTGATTGGGTTCTTCTCAGGACATTGTCCATCATACACCAAAACTGTTGCACCACTACAGGACCTTCTGAAGAAGGGGGGCAAGTGGAAATGGACGGAGGAAGCAGAAAAAGCATTTGTGGAGGCCAAGGAAATGCTCTTAAATTACGTGAAGCTAGGATATCCTGATTTTAATCAGAAGTTTATCATTCAAACAGACGCATCCCAGATTGGAATAGGGGCAATGCTATATCAGGAGAACCCGGAAAACCCTGATAAGAAGAACTATCTAGCTTTCACAAGTAGGAGACTGAAACCACACGAGAAAAATTATACGATCAGCGAGATCGAGCTGTTAGCGATATTGCACGCGTTGCAATATTGGCGGAAGATCGTATATGGGTTTCAGGTCATTCTAAGAACGGATCATAAAGCCTTAACCTTTTTGATGAAGACTGATTTATCCAGTCAAAGGTTGATGCGTTGGGCTTTATACATTCAACAATTTGATGTCAAGATAGAGTACTGCCCAGGAAAAGAAAATATAGTTCCAGACTACTTCAGTAGACAGCCAGAGTCCATAGAAGAGGAAGTAATGGCTATAGATTTGGAAGACAGGGATCAGCGTACTCTTAATGAGTTAAGAAGCATTAGTCAAAGACAACGTGAGGATCCATGGATGAACATGCTCATATCATTCCTTGAGGGAAGCTTGATAAGAGGAACACCAGCGTACACGGAAGCTGATAAGATAGCTCAAGACTACACGTTTTATAATGGATTGTTATATAAGTTTGTGGACTCTGACCATACAAAATTAAGGATTGTTGTACCTGCAATTTTGCAGAGGAAAATAGTATGGTTAGCCCATAGATCGTTCGGACATATGGGAGTCGACAAAACAGTCTCGATGCTGAAAGAAGCATTTGTGTGGCCGAGACTGAGAGAAACTGTAAGGGACACGCTAAAGACATGTGATCTATGTCAAAGGATCAAACCTAATGCATTTCTGATGAGACAGAAGCCTATACCATTGTTGCCCGAAAGGCCCGGCCAGATCATATCTATTGATAATTTTGGACCTTTGCCAAAGGCAAGAAGAGGAAATCGACACATAATGGTGGCCATGGATGTCTTCACTAAAATGGTTGTCCTTGCTCCCATACAGAAGACTAGTACCAAACAGGTGTTAAAACGACTTAAAGAAAAAGTGATACCGATTCTGGGGAAACCTGAGAATTTGTTGTCGGATCACGGCAGTTGTTTCACCAGTGTAGAGTTCAGACGAGAATTAGAAAGACTTGGAATACGTCAGATTTTGTCAAGTATTCGCCATCCTGAGGCAAACCCTGTAGAAAGAGTTATGAGAGAAACGGCCAAGTATTGTAGAATATACTGTGCCGAAGAAAATTGGAAGTGGATAGATATCTTGGATATTATCGAATTCTGTATAAATAATACGATCCATGAATCCACAGGAGAGGTACCCATAACGTTACATCGGAATGAGCAACCAGAAAGACCTTGGAGTCTGGTAATTCCTAGGCCAGCAGACGCTCAGCCTGGAAGAGATGTACGAATTAGAAGAGCCTTTGAGCACCTAAAAGCTCAAGCCGACAGGAGGCAGAGAAGAAATAGGCATAAGAGGTATCATCGACCATTACTAGCAGGAGAAATGGTGTTAGTAAAAAGACCAGCCATTTCGGATCCAGGGAACCGTGTGTACAAGAAATTCCAGAAAATGTACCACGGACCATATCAAATAATCAGAGATTTGAGGAATAACGCATATAGAATTCGGCACTGTGAAACGGATCACGAAGTGACCATGAATTCAGCAAATTTGAAATTATATTACCCTCCCGAAGATTTTGATGAAGAAAATGAACAAGCCCTGGTTATGGAAACATGTAGAGATGAATCCGCTTTTGACATAAACAAGAATAAGGAAGAAATAGAAAATAGAGCTCAAGCATTCGAGTGCGAATGCGAATTGGAGAAATTATATTGGGAAATTAAAGAAATAATTGAATTTATTGAAGAAGAAAATTCCAATTTAAGAAAAGAAAATGATGAAATAAGGAAACGGGTAGGGATAGACCACACCCGTAAGGAAGAATGAGGTTCTGGGGACTTAAAGTCCAGACAAATAAAGAAAGAAAGAAAGGGTAGGGACAGAGCATACCCGACCTACACAATTACCGGATACGACTTTAAAGAAGTAAAAACAACGGAAGGTACGGACAACGTTATGATGGCTTCGACGAATAAAGAAATACAAATTTAATTGAAATAAATTTCCTCAAAAATTTTCGAAAATTTATTTACCTAAGGAGGGGAGAGATGAACCCATGTGCCATCAGGTCCATGGATGGTCGAATCCATGCATTTGAGGAAGAAATCAAAGAAACGTACAGTTTCCAATGTAACTTAAAGAAAGATCAAGCTAGGAGGCCAGTATAAGGTTGTGCAACTAACGAGGACCAGGTGTTCGAGAGGATGATATCATCCCTCTTGACATTCAGAAGGGAGCGAGTCACGAGTATTAATAACCGAGTGGAACTTTCCAACGATTAGACAAGGAGGCCTGAATCGGAATTCGAGCTGACGTTGCTGGAAAATGACAACACCGCATATGCGCCAGGAGAGGAATAATTAAATTTAACCCATTTACAAGTATAATAATGAGTAAACAAGTACAGTACAGTGAATCATTTTGAATGAGAGATTTTTCAGTAAAGAGAAACCATTTAATAATTGCGCAGGAGAAAACTGCTAACGCAAGACGACGTCATTGGGGAATTACCAAAGCCTGTGTGGAGGGGAGAAAGCAAAAGAAATGCAACACCCACACGTCTGAGGACGAGAAATTAATTAATATCTCCGAATTGCACGATCGATTCTTAGGTGCAATAAGATTATTTGACATTGAGAAGACGAGCTTTCGGAAGGTATAATTTTTATATTTGTGGCACCATTATTGTAGAAGTTGGCCACAGAAAAGGCTAGAGTCTTATTTTTTTGTAGTAAAATAGTATAAAGCTTCGGGCTTCACCAAGCCAATCAGGCAGTTATTCTGACAACCCGTGAGGGTGTTACTACGCACGCAGTTCCGACAGCCCGTGAGGGGCGTAAGACTACATCACAGCACATCAATATTCAGACAGCCGTGTGGGGCGTAACTCTGCGTCACATCGAAGACAGTTACCAGTACTCCTTGAGGGGAGAAACGCTGTGTTACACCGCAGAAGTAATATCCGATAGCCACAGGCGTCGCAGTATTAACGACTTGCTTGCCTCCATAAGGAGTGGTCAAGAAGAAATTTAAAGTATCGCCGTATTGAAATATTAGGAAAATCCTAGTTACAGGATTTAGGCCCGACGGTATACAAGATATAGTGAAAGTTCGTAAGATATAGTCAGAGCAGGCTGCGAACGTCGGACTTAAAGGCGATAGGTCGTTAAATAGACGAACGAATATATCATAACGTACGGAAGTACCTTACCAGAAAGATAAACTGTTATTTAAATTAAAGAACCCAAGAAGGGAAGAACAGAATAAGGTTCGGAACGTATATCAGAAACGTAGGAGTGTTAGAACTGATCAAATAAAGAAGATCGGAGAATATAAACATTATCTCCAGAAAGTAGGCGAACTATTCTAAAAGTACTAGACTTGAGAAGTACTAGCTGTTATAAACTAAATCTATAGGTCAGTGAGGAGACCTCGATCCGAATAGACTTTCGTTAGGATCGATAAACAGATCTACAAAGAAGCCGTTCAAGCTAGATAAATAGCCGGTCATCCAGGATAGGAGTAGAAGAATTTGGATTCCAGGGAACAGTAGATGTTTCGAGACTTTCGTATTCTGCAGGATAGGAAGCTGACATCGAATAAATTTCACCCTTGGAAACGGGAATTTAAGAAGGTCACGTGTGATAGGCTCAGAAATACGGCCTAGTGATCAAGAATTGTGAAGTGTAAATTTATCAAGATTGTGTGTTAATAATATTTTTAGTGTTTATTATGTGTTCAAAAGGGACACATCAGTGTATAACAATGTCGTCAATGTTAAGTGTCTTAAATATATGTCAAGTAGTGTTTATCCATAAGATGAATTCCGTTAATATGGAGTAAAAAGTTCAAAGTGGGCCCAAAATGAAGCACCGCACAAGAATAAAGATCATGGGACGATCTTAAAAACATGTGAGTACTGAATTTCATTCTATTTTGGTGTCAGAAATTGGTTGTGTACAAATCCACCGGAGTTTTTGAGTAAAAGGGATATGTTTTAATAAATAAATACTGAATAAACAAGAACGCGGTCTGAACAATAATGGAAATTTGAGAAATTATAAATGATTATGTAAAGAATAAATCCCGTAGAGGAAATAAGTGAATAAAATGTTAATGTATTTAACAAATGTCATAAGAGCAAACGAAATATCAGTAATTATCATGAAAGATATTTAAATAAAGTAAATTTGAGATATTAAAGAAATAGCTTTTGAGCTTGTGTAAAGAATAAAAATAATAATAATAATTAAATATGGAAATATTAAATAAAGATCAAATCATTTGATGTGAACATAAGAGCGTTAAAGCCTTAATATATGTGTAAGATATAATGTTCAATGGAATATTTTAAAAAGGGAGCGATTTATCGGCAACGGAAAGATTAATATATGAATTGAAATAATATGAATTGTTACTAATGAGATTTATCAGTTCTTGGGAAGACAATTCGGCTTAAAACAATGCATAGCGCAAAATAGCGCAAATAATATTAAGATGTCACGCTAGGAACGCGTAGTGGTTAAATACTTGGTAAATTACTTATGGAGGGTAGTTGATTGCAGTGAATTGATAATTGTATAAGTCCTCTATTTGTGACGTAGTATCACGAGGCATTGTGTATGTATTTGAAAGGGAGCTAAAATATGGTAATTATTGAGCGTATGTCATATGGGCCACGGCCGACTTTAAATCGCATTTTGTATAAGTCCTCTGTAAGGGAATGGTTCCCGAGGCATATGAAGAGATTCGAACGCAGAATCTTCTTATGATAAAAGCCCCTTATTTTTCGTCGTCGAATGTGTATTAATCTTCCCAATCAATGAGGACCCTCTCATAATTAATAAATGCCAAGGTTACGAAAGTGGTCTTTGAACCAAAGAATAGTTGTTTGAATGAATACGGTACAGTAGAAGCCCGGTCTCTCCCCAGAACTGAATATAATGTGAAGGTTTGTTTTGAAAGCCTTGGAAATAAGCTACTAACGTGGGTTAGACAGGGAGTCGCCGCCACCCTCCGTGTCATAAATCGCGCCCGAGTAGAAGGGTCTAGCTCTCTTAAAGCGAGAGGGGCCAGAAACCGTCTCGTAAGATGTTGTAAAGAGAAATGAATACACCAGGAGTGTTTAAAGTTGTTAACGACCCGGGCGTTAAACCGAGGTCCTTGTAGATTGATATTTTCGTTTGCCTGTTCAGATCGTAGTTTCTTATATGATAATGGTCTTATAAGACATAAGAGATAAATAACAATCCCTATTGTTGTGTTGGATGGACGTAGGATTCCACGAGTTAATTGAAGGCAACTAAGTTTCGGGAGTAACTATAGTTTTTTGACTGTGTCAAGTATCTTCATGCTCTGGAGTACACAATTGATTTCCTGATTACCTTAATATATTTGTGAAAATAAAGAGAGATGATAACAGCTGAATGTGTGGACATGCCCAAAATATTGAGTTAGATAATTAACATAAATTTGAAATGTAATTATACATTTGTTTTTGAGAATTAAGAAAATATAAAAGATAGTATTTGAGTTGTACAAGAATGACACCATTATTATGTAAAGCATGGAGCCAAAAGAGCTCGGAGTTATATAAAACTTATAGTTGATGCTTTATGGAAGTAAGACTAAGTAGGAATTGTTGGTTTATGTGGAAACCATATGTTTGAATACAATATTTGTTTTATTATATTTGTGATTCCTTGTTCATTTGGAACAAGTAGATAATTATGGGTCAGTAATTAAATTGTTAAAGTGTTTGTAGCGCCATTAATTTTATTAATTAAATGTGTTAAAATAGGAGTTGATTTTGTTGTTATTTTTTGCAAGTGTATCCTCTATTTAATCCAAAATATGTGGGTCACAGAGTGGGGGAACTTACCGCTGCCCCGAAAATTCCGAATTGAGCTACGCTGGTATACGGTGATTGGCATATTTCTTGCTAAAAGGGTACAGTATATAAAGTATAAAGTAAAAAACCACAAAGTCCCGACCCCCACCCCCCTTGCTTCCACCCCCACCCCCTCCCCAACCTTACAAGAGGAGTACTCTGGTTTAATGCTTACAGTTAAAGAACTAATGAAGTTACAAACGCGATTTTTAATAATCTTACGCCTAACATTATTCTAAACAAATTATGTCATATAAACTTTTTATGTAGATAGCGTAATTTCACCGTAATACTCCAATATATGCAGAAAACTGCCACTACAAAACACAAAAAGTAACTTCAACCTATTGTACCTTTTTATCCTTCCGTCATACAATGAAATGTTTTGTACAAAACTTATAGACAATTTAATTAGCTTTAAAAATATGTGTCTGCTATAATGCTTACCGTTCAAATGATGGCTTCAAAGAGAGCGATGAACTGTAATGGCCACCGCGTCGCCGCGCCAGACAAAGCAGCGCCGCGCCGTTGTCACTCGATGCTGAAGGGCACCGCTGTATGTACTCATATCCTTAATCTTGAATAGTCATTTAGTTTATGATGATGAAATATAAAAACTTTAACTTCAACTTTTCATTACCAAAATCCTGTGCTTAGTACACATTTATAGCTGAGAAATAATAAAGTTTCATTGTATAGTATTTTGATAACTTATTAATTCCTGCACAACTAACACGGCCTAATAATAAACAACGTTTATGTTTTTCCTTTTTTTTTAGTATAAAGGATCATTTTCTAATGTTTCATCGGTTTGGTCTGAAGAATTTTTACAATACATTCCCCTGCAGTTCACACACATAGATGTGCAGTCGAACCCAGCTTTACGACAACTACAGTTTTTAACACACAATGTTTTGCAATTACAAGATATCAGTAGAAGAAGTTCACTTGGAGCAGCAGGATTCATCATGGGCTTAGGTATCAGTCTGTTATTTGATGTATACTGCCAACCCCATTCTTCTGCCGGATTTTTACAACCTAACCAAGTTTGAATCTGGTGGTAAACCCTCAAAATATGTTGATGAGCAGCATCTGAAGTTGGTGGAAGGTTTGCTAAATCAAAATTAGACTTGAGAGACATTTTTGCGGTTAATTGCTTGAACTTAAAGTACCTGGCGTCATTGAGGGTTTTGAACTTTGATAAGTTGTACAAGCTTAGGATAAACTGTTCTCCACTTTCTAGAAGGATATCTTTTGTAATGTCTTGTTTTGTGAAAACTTCAGCCTGAGATCTAGCTTCAGTTGATTTACGTATCATGTCGGCTGCTTTTTACTTCCCTAGCCCATAGAAAGCAGAAATCGTATCAAAACCAGTCATTGAATGAGAAAAAAGGCAGTAAAGTTTGCTGCTTGACATGTTGATTTATAAGAAAATCGAAAGAGTACAGTTTGGACATTGACGACGAAGGTTTTAAGAAGAAAAGTTTGGCGTCTTGCTGGGGAGCTAATGCTACGAGTAAAACCACGAGATCTGTATCAGTTCCCACGACAACAACTGTAGTATTATTAGTTTGCACATATTTAATTGCCTGGTCGACAATGACAGTGTCAGCGTCACCTTCCGCAGAAAAAAACGTTAATATCCTCAGTCACACAACGTGTTGTAATTGCTTCTATCAACCTCTTTTTGTTATGAGGGTTTGCTAGAAAGTCTGCTTGTTGTGTTGTGCAAACTGTATTTTCATAAAAAAAAATGTGTGAGAAGATTTCTTTGATGCTCTTCTCTCTTGTTCTTGCTGTTTTGTGGTTGGAAAGTTGGGATAACCGTCGAATATCACTGTAACTTTATTTCCGTATTTACAAAGCATAGAGCTTAAATAAGAATCTATTATTTCCTTAAAAGTGCTGTTTTTTCTCCAAACCACAGCATGTAACAAATATCCACCATCCATCACAAAAACATCTTCATTTGCCTTGAAGCTTTCTTCAACAATTCAATCTTCAAATAATTTTATAAACGATGCTTTCGTACCTTTACGTATTGATGCCTCGTCAAATAGTGATGGTGGGTGAGATGCTAATTCGAACTCAAAATAAGATTTCAACTTAACGGGGCTGTCACAGATGCATAAAATTCGATTGAATATTTGCTGGGAGTTAATTGAAACTTCTTTAGATCTCACTTTGATAGACTTGAAACTTGCCTGTGTTGTAACCATATCCTTCCGCTGTAGTGCCAATGTTTCAGGAATCAAATCATTTGTTACAGTACTCACTTCCTTTTCACTTGCGTATTTTCCACAGTCATAATTCATTTTTTGTATATCTTCCCTAACGATTTCTACTGCTGTTTTAACAATTCTTTTACGTTCGTCTTCAGTAGTTGTTTCTCTGTTTTTGTGCCACGAATCTAATATCTTGTGACTAGTATGTGACATACATAAAATACTTCTCTTTCCAGATAAATTATGTACAACTAGCCGATCTTTGAAACTATCTACAAGTTTTGACTTGAGATAATAATCACTATAGTCTATATCAGAACCACATAACTCCACTACTATCTCTCTTAATTCTTTTAGTGAATACTGGCACTCATTGTCGCTCTCAAGGTAATTGGTAAGCAAATTAAATTTATCTACAGACTCGGCTAATAATGGACATCCTACCTTTTGTTCACGAGGTTTATGTTTACAAAAGTCCTTATAACATTGCCCATGATAACGGGCTTCGGCCGCAACTAAATCAATCACATCTAAAAGCCTGGACTTAACTTTACAGGCCCAATCATCATTCCTATTATCACGAGCATTAAGGAGAGTTTGCTTTATTTCAATTGTTGAAACCTCATGAATTTTAGGTTCGGTATTGAGAAGGAAGTTTTGGGTCAAACACAGCATTTTTTCACATAACAAACAGTCATGCTTGAAATCAAATTTGGTGTCTAATTTTCTGAGAAGGCGCTGCAAGGTGGAAGATTCCGAATTTTGAGCTTTTAATGCTGCTTTAATATTGCTAGGTCTGGTATAATTTTGCCTGCATACAGTATGTACTTTTACTACATCGACGTTAACAAGTAACCTATGGATTTCGTCTCTTCTCTCAATACTACATTTTATTAAAGTGTTTATACCTTTAGTGACTGTTACCCCGGCATCTTTCACTTCCTCATTACATATTACGCATATAATGGTAAAATCAGTCATTATTGAAAACTGTTGATAATAAAGAGCGCCTAGCTGTAAAGTTTGTGGGTAACAGTTCAGACTTAACAAGTGTTTACTATTTTTAAGGGTTACCTTTTATCTTGCTTATCTCGCTCAACAATACATAACAATAGCAAAACTATCAGCATTTCACTGCACTTGGCACAACACAACAACTTGTATTTCTGTACAAAAAGTAAAACTATCACGAAACACAAAATGCAACGAACCGCACATTGCCATGGTTAAGCGCACTAAACAGGCAAGGCCCACTAATAACGAAAAGGACTCAATAAGCAGCGTAGTAGAGATAAGAGGGCAGTAAACAAACAAGTTTTGCAACGTGCAGTCTGACTCATGCAGACAGCCAAGCGGCCGAGTCACCACACCACGCTATACGCGGCTGCCCGGCGGGATTCGCGGTGTCCGCTACTGTTCATCGCTCTGTGAGGCCATCATGTTAACAAATATGTTTTGTAGACCCATAACGTTAAAGATAATAATAGTAGCTAAACATTTTAATCGAACATATATTTTCTACGACATAAGGGTAAATAGTTATAATTAGTATAAATTACTTTTTGTTTTTTGCAATGACAGTTTTCTGCATATATTAATGTATTATGGCGATAATAGGTTGTCTATATAAAAATTTATTATTAAATAAATTGTTAAAAATATTGTAAGGAGTAAAATAAAGAAAACAATCACGTCTGTAGCTTTATTAGTTTTCGAGCTGTAAGCATTTAACCATAGTACTGCTCTAGCAAGGTATAGGAGGGGTTGGGGGGAAAGCAAGAGGGGTGGGGGTCGGGACTTTGTAATTTTTGGCTATTTACTTTGTATACCAACATCCTGCAAAAATTCAGCTTTCCTCTAATTAGTTGCGACAAAGCGTATATTTTTACCTTTATTGACTGGGCTATAAGCCAGAAACCTTTCCTGGAGTGTACACAACAATTCACCAAAGTTTCATCGCAATCGGATAAATGGTATATGGACGCATACGGTACTTTGTTGAAATGATTCGCGTGCCGTCACTCATTTGTTGAATCTACTCGTGCGCTACCTATTGTAAAATGGATTTATTAAGCCAGAAACCTTCCGTAGGGTGTACACAACATCTCACCCAAGTTTCATCGTAATCGGACGAATTGTATTTGAACGCATACGGGAACTTATTGAAACGCTTCGCGCGTCGTCGCTCATCTGTTGAATCTACTCGTGCGCAACCTCCTGTGAAATGGATTTACTAAGTTAGAAACCCTCACGTACTGTATGTGTACACAACATCTCACCCAAGTTTCATTGTAATCGGATGAATGGTATATGAACGCATACGGGACATTGTTTAAATGATCGCGCATCGTCGCCCATTTGTTGAATCTACTCGTGCGCTACCTATTGTAAAATGTATTTACTAATCCAGAAGCCTCCCCTGGAGTGTACACAACATCTCACCCAAGTTTTATCTCTATCGGACGAATGGTATATGAACGCATACGGGACCATGTTGAAACGCTTCACGCGTCGTCGCTCATTTGTTGAATCTAGTTGTGCGCTATCTGTTGTAAAATGGATTTACAAAGCCAAACACCTTCCCTTGAGTGCACTCAACATCTCACCCAAGTTTCATCGCAATCGGATGAATGGTATATGAACGCATACGGGACTTTGAAACGCTCTAACGTGCCGAGACCAACAGTAGAATTCGATATCACTGCCACCTTTGGTATAAAACACAACTTTCTGCCACGGGCGGAGTGTATGTTATGGCGGTAGTTGCACAGGTTGCGACCAGGTGGTTCTACGTGCAGAGACAAACAGTCCAAACGCATCACTTTTCACTAAGGCTAGCGGTTTCCATGACGACTGTTTATGACTGTATATTGTGGTTCTAAAATTGAGTGTAAATTGTGGTTCTAAAATTCTAAAATTCCACCTACCTGGTCAAATTGTGAATCTAAACCATACATAGACCCACCCTAACATACATACAAAACTTCATCGAAATCGGCCCAGCCATTTAGGAGGAGTTCAGTCACATACACACGTGTCGAAGAATTATATATATAAAGATAGAGTATTCTAGCTCTAATAAATTTTCAGCCTAGTAGAAGGGTTTTCAGACCCACGAAATTAATAATAAAAATAATTGTGGTTAAGAATACCTATTACTGAAAAGGAAGGAAGTTGCTGTGGCCATTGAACAAAGTGCACCACTAAGGGAGTAAAGATTAACAAAATTTGAAATGGAACACTTAAATGGCATCAAATTTCAGTAGTTAGCTCACGCAAGAACTAGACCAGCAGATCTTCGAATACAGAGGCATTTGAAAGCATTTATCAACTTGACAGCTACCCGTCCTAATGACGTCAATTCCTTAAGAGCACTTGTAGACACCATTCAATTATATGACAAAGTTTTGAACCAATTGGAACAACCCACTCAGCATTGGGATACTTTCCTTATTCACCTTGCTACTTGCAAATTTGACGTAGGAACTTTGAAAGCATGGGAAGTCAGCTTTCCCATAACGATGAATATTCTTATGATCATTTGGTCAGTTTCATAAACAGTCGACGCCAACTTTTAATTGCACTCTCAACTCATGGTGAAAGTGCTTCAACAAGCATTCAACCACACATTTTGTTTGCTCCTAGATGTATCACTCCTTCAAGTGGATATAAACTCAGATCTTCTGAAAAAAGACAATCCAGTTACGTTGCGTTTGACATTCAGTGGAAAATACATAAAATGTCTACTAACTTTCCGAAATGTATACTTTGTACAAAGTTCCATAGTTTGTATTCTTGTGATTCCTTCCGAGCGCTCAATATAGAAGATAGGCGAAAACGTATCGCCCAACATTATCACTACTTTAATTGTCTTTCCTAAAACATTCTGCGTCTAATTGCCCATCTACTAGATTTTGTTTCCATTGCGAAAAGCTGCATCATACGTTGCTACATCGCCACAAGAACCCGAAGTCTTCAGCCACTTCACCTTATACCTCGAAATAAAGTGTTGACGTTGAAAAGTCTAAATCTTCATTCTTTGTCCAGAATTCTAAATCTTGCCGCAGAGCCCAGGTACTTTTATCCACAGCTAAAGTGGACATTCAAGATAGGCATGGCAACTGGATTCGAGCCAGATATCTTTTTGACTCTGCGGCTACACACGACTTCGTGCCAAGGTCATTAATTGAAAAACTTGGTCTTTCCGTAACACCTACCTCCATAGAGGTGTCTGCCATTAATAACTCTAAAAGTCAAGCTCTACAATTTTCAAAGTTACAACTCAAGGACATATATCAGGGAAACACTACCTTGCAATTAAACTGTCTCATCTTAAACAAAATAGGCGAGGATAACCCTAGTCGATCCGTCGATACTACCTGCCTAAATATTCCTGCACATTTGAGGCTTGCCGACCCTCTTTTCAATATCAAAGGTCCTATTGATATTCTGCTTAGCCCCAGCGTTTTTGGAACAGCTTACGAAGGCAAAAGCGCCATCTGGCTTCCGACGTTTTTGCGCACGATACCAATTTTGGGTGGATTATCATTGGTCAGCTTCCTCATTTTAGTTCTCAGCCCACTTCACTATGTCATTTCGTCAGCACTGACATGGAACAGTTATGGAAAATAGAAACCATTGACTCCACTAGTCCCATTACATCCGAAAATGAATTTTGCGAGCATTTTTTCGTATCTTCTGCTGCTCGCACTCCTGAAGTTTGTTTTGTTGTCCACATTCCAAGGCTACCTAACTCACCTAAGATTTGTAACTCTCAACCCAAAGCCCTCTTTGCCATCGAGAGCAGATTTAAAAAGGAACCTATCGTCAAGGAGCAGTACACTAGCTTTCTTGAAGAATACGAGAGCCTGGGTCATATGGAAGTAGTCAACAAAATTGACGATGAACTTGACCTTCCTGTCTTTCTCAATCATTATCCTGTATGGAAGAACCCATTCATTCGTGATAAAATTCGTGTAGTTTTTAATGGTTCCTCATCTGATGCTAACGGAAATTGTCTTAACGGCACTCTTTACTCGTGCCCTGCTATTCAATCCAATTTGTCCGCTATTCTTTTGAATTTTCGACTTTTTCCCATAGCCGTCGTCGCAGATATGAAACCGTTGCATCGCCAAGTCTTAATTAATTCTGAACAACAGGATCTCCAGCACATTTTATGGCGTCAAGAACCCAGTTAGCCAATTAAAATCTTTCCTTTGAAAACTGTCACCTATGGGCTTAAACCTTCAGCAATTCTTGCTATTAGTTCCTTGCATATGCTGGCTGCTCAGGATGGCCACATATTCCACCCGGAAGCATCTGAAGCCTTGACCTCGTCCTTCTATGTTGATGATTATCTTCAATCTTCTAAAACCCTTGAAGCAACTTCTCTTGTTTCCCGCATACCTTCTCATTTATCCGTATCTAAACTTTATTGGTAAGGTACTGCATGGCTCGTAGACGATCCTACTAGTTGGCCCTCTAAACCTAATGATTCAATTTCCGATTTGCCTGATGATAAGGCTGTCAAAGCTACCGCTTCCTGTCATATTGCTAGCGCTGCTTCATCTTTGTTAAAACTATATTCTTCATTCCATAAACTGGTCCGTGTTTTCGCTTCCCTTCTGAGGTTGACATATTTTGTCATAGACCAGCCCGTTTTTCCCAAATCTTACTTAACGAACCAAGAATTGGATCTTGCTAGAACTAAGGTTTTGCAACACAGCAAGAAGCTTTTCCCTCCGAGTTTTCCTTGTTATCAAAGAAGAAAGATCTTCTAATATCTAGCCACCTCTGTGCTCTAGCTCCTTTCTTAGGTGATTGTCTGCTGAGAGTTGGTGGTAGACTTTCTTACTTCACTCTAACCGAGAATAAAAATCACCCGATCATACTAACCTCGAAACATCAGGTTAGCTCTCTCATCATACGTGCATTTCATTATCGTAATTTGCACGTTGGTACTCGCGCGTTGCGTTGTTTACTTCGAGAGAAGTACTGGGTTATCAATGGCGTTCACGAAGTTTCTTCCGTCATTCACAAATGCATCCCTTGTTTTAAAGTGAAACTTTAAGTCAACACTCAGCTCATAAGTGACCTGCCATCAGTTCGCTCTTCTCCAAGTCGACCTTTTTCTTTAACTGGTGTGGACTATATGGGTCCATTTTCTTATTAGCGTAATTCCCCAGAAGCTAAGAGGAAATTGTTCGATTTGGAATGCCAACATTTCTTACTTTCTCTCAGCTGTTTCTCGCTTCACTGCTCGACGCGGAGTTCCCTTCGAAATTTCCTCTGATAATTCCACTACCGTCCAAGGCGCAGCTTCTTCATGGAAGAAAGCACTCACTTCTCCCCCGCCATGCATCAGATTCCCCAATTTTTGTTCTAAACGGGCTTCAAATGGAGATTTACACCTCCTTATTCTCCTCATAATGGAGGTAGGTGGGAATCTGGTGTTAAGCTCGCCAAAACACATCTAAAAGGGCTCTAGGAAGCATTTCATTCTGTCTCCATTTTGATCGAGGTTGTCGTAAACTCTCATCCTCTTACTCCGCTTTCTAGCGACCCGGATGCAATTGTTTTTGTAAACGCTGGAAGTTGGAGTACCTAACTTCTCTTCAGAGAAGGCAAAAGTGGCTTCTCTCTGACCCCAGTATAAGGTTGGGAGATCTCGTAATTATACGTGACGCATCTCCCCCCTAGTGTGGATCTCGGTCAGAATAACAGATTGCTATCCTGGCAGAGACGGAAAGACTCGAGTTGTGAAGATTTAATAATAATAATAATAAAGGGGTCATTTCATTCCCACCCAGCGAGGGTGGGCGGGCCCCTATAGATGGCCGCACCATCTCTTGGGCCAGAGGAGGGGATTGAATGGAAGGTGGAGAGTTATAGGAGAAGGGTGGTGGTGAATTGCGTAAGTTGGAGAAGGAGAAATGATTTGACCTCTTGGCTAAGATTGAAGTTTCGAAAATTTGGTGTTGACGAAAAATTGCTCTTAAATGCATTGTACTATTGGAGGTGAAGGCGTTAGATGTTGAATTTTGAGATGTTAAGTTTAATGGTTTTGTAAGAGAGTTGAAATTTGGTGTTTCCAGAAGTTAGAAGTTAGAGTGGGTGATGAGCTTTGATAGGTGGATTTTTTTTAATATAGAAGTGGATGATTATGTATTATGAGATGGGAGCAATTGGTGGTGCTTGTGGTGATGCGATGCGATGCGGTGAGGGTGGGAGTAAGTGGAGAAAGAGTGGAGTTTGCGAGGAGTTGATCGTGTGTACGGTATGTGAGGGTATTTGAAGATGGTATGGGATGGGATGAAAAAGGTGCGTTGAGGGGAGTGTGGGTGATGAGATATGGTAATTGTTGTTTGAACTATTCTGTAATGAATGCGATAATAGAAATGGATGAATTTGTTTGCTGAGATGGGGTGATGGATGACGTTGGTTGAGATGAGAATTGAAGAGTTATTATAGAAAAGAGAGTGATGAGAAAATAGTCGAAATAAAATAGAAGGAAAAGAAATAGAAAAGAAGAGAAAATATAAGCTGTTGATGTATGATGTATGTATGGATGGATTGATGGTGTGGTGATGTTTTTTTTTTGTGTAGAGGACTATTAGTCCGGGGCAGGGGTGAGGCTCTTGAGGTGGAGTAGGCCTAGTTTAGAGTATACTGGGTTGCGTAGCTGGAGTGCCTCAAGTTGTCGTAGAATAGGATTCTGCGTTCTTCTAGCGCGCTTCAAGTAGCGCAGTTGAAGAAGGTGTATGTACGTCGTAACGGGGGGTAATGGCATTAGACGGTACAGATCCTCACTTGGGTGTATTGGGGGGAGGCGAAGGGCTATGCGGGCGATGCGTCGTTCCATGGTTACCAGAGGGTGCAAGTAGCTGGCGGCGCAGCCGGCCCAGACAACATGCCCATATGTGATGTAAGAGCGGATGAGGGTCTTGTATGTGTAGAACAGCGTTGAGGCATGCAGCCCCCAAGAGGTTCCGATCAGCCTGGTGATGAGGCGAGAGCGCTTCTGAGCAGTGGCCTTAAGTGCGCGTAGATGTGGACGAAGGGTGAAGTGCTCGTCGAAGATGACGCCCAGGTAGCGTAGCGATGGTGAAGTGTGAAGGCGGTGATCGTGGATACGTAGGGTCAGAAGATTGGGGTTGCGGGTGGCCGAGTTGGCATGGCGACGGGGACGGAAAAGTACGGCTTTGGTCTTGTCCGTATTTAGACTGAGATGCCAGCGATCACACCAGGCCGTGAATCGGTCGAGATATGGTTGGACCAGTCTGTTGATGGCTGCGACGGAGGGGCAAGGAGCGAGTATTGCAGTGTCGTCTGCGAACTGGAGGAGGTGGAGGGGAGCCGGAGGTTGGGAGATATCTCCGACAAAAAGGATGTAGAGGAGAGGGGATAGTACTGACCCTTGGGGTACGCCTTGGGTTAGAGAGAAGGAGCGTGAGAGGGTGCGATTGATAGAAATGCGGGCGGTGCGGGGACTGAGGAAGTTTCCAATGAGGCGGATGAAATTATGAGGGAGGTGGTAGTAGTGGAGTTTGAGAAGGAGAGCTGAGTGCCAGACGGTGTCGAAGGCACTCTGAAAATCGAAGGTGAGGAGGAGAGTGGAGCGGAAGCGGTTCATGTTATCGGCTGTGAGGGTGGTGAGGCGGAGTAGTTGGTCATGGGTGGAGAGGGCAGGTCGGAAGCCACATTGGGAGAGGGGGAGTAGCTGATGTTGATTGAGATGGAGGTAGGTGCGGCGGACTAGGATTTTTTCGAATAGTTTGGAGAGGACGGCTGTGAGGCAGATGGGACGATAGGAGGAGGGGTCGGAGAGTGGTTTGTTGGGTTTGGGGAAGAGAAGCATGGTGGCAGCGCGCCATGCCGTTGGGTAAAATCCGGTTTTGAGGAGGTAGGTATAGAGGGTGGCGAGGAGCTGGAAGAAGATAGGGGGTGCCTCTTTGATGTGGAGATAGCGGAGTTGATCGGGACCGGGGGCAGTATTTTTGGTACGGGAAAGGGCGAGGTGAATATCGATGGGGGTGATGGGGTCGTTGATAGGGTGTGGGATATGGGGGTGTTGATGATTGGGCTGGAGGTAGTGTCGATCTGAGATGGAGTTGACGGCGTCGTTGTCGGTGTCATCGAAGGTGAGGCCGAAATGACCGTTAAAGACCCGTTCGAAGCGACGGGCAAAGATCTCCAGCTTGGAGAGCAGATCCGGTGGGGCAGTGCCCTGGTGGATGATGGGATAGATGGGTATGGGGGAGCGTCCAGTGAGGGTGTTTAGGCGTTTCCAGTAAGAGCCAAGGGAGGAGCGTTGGCCTTGAAAAGAGTTGCAGACTGAGACCCAGTTACGGCGGTGAAAGGCGCGGATGTAGAAATGCACCTGGCGGATAGTCTGACGGTGAAGGGTGAGGAAATAGCGATCGCGTGATCTTTTATAGTGGGCTAGATATCTGTGGGAGAGCCGGAGGAGAGGGAGGACTTTGGGGGGTAATGGGGGGCGGGAGGGTGAGTACGGGGTGATGGGGATGTGAACGAATGAGGCGTCTGTTAGGGAGGATTCCAGAACTCGGGTGTATGAGTCGACCGAGGTCGCAGAGTCAAGATGCGGGAGGGGAGGGGTGAGAGAGTTGGTGATGTGATCTCTGTAGGCAGGCCAGTTTGCCTTTTTAAAGTTCTGGCGAAGAATCGGCGGCGGAGGGGTGACGGTGGTGGGTCGTGTTGGTATGGTGACCAGAACGGGGAGATGGTCGCTTCCTATGCTGAGGAGGACGTCCACAGTTAGAAGGTGAGCAAGGCGATTGTGCGTAATAATTGCATCCGGTGTGGTGTTGGAGATAGGGCGAGTATGTTTGGGGATGGCTATAAGTGTGGAGTTTATCGCCTGTAGATAGGTGAGGAAGTCAGCCAGTTCCGTTGCCGATCGGGAGTGCATGTTGAGGTCCACAAGTATGATAAAATGGGGGAAGGTGGTATGGAGATGGGTTAGGAACTCCCTGGGGAAGGGACGGCGGGGACGGGTGTAGACAGTTGCGACATGAAGTACGCGGGAGGGGAAGTAGAGAGTCGCGATGAGGCTCTCAGGGAAGGAGAGTGGGGGAGGAGGGACGTGAATGCGTATTGGGATGCGGTTCTTATGTAAGAGGGCGACACCCCCACGCCCAATCTCGCGAGGGTGGTCCGCTCTGTGAATGGTGTAGCCGGGGAGACTGGCTGACTGGTGGGGACGGAGAAACGTTTCGTTTAGTAGAACGGCGTCTGCGGAGTGTGCGGCTACGGTGTATTGAAGTAAGGGACGCTTCTTGTGGAAGGAGCAAACATAGAGATGGTTTTGGGAGGCCCAGTGTGGATGGTCTTAGTTGCCATGTTGTGTCGATACCAGTGGGGAGAAGGTGAAATGTGTCAAAGGGCCGGCGTATGAGGGGAAGAAGCGAACATAAAAAAAATGGAGGGCAGCCTGTTGGAGTTGTGTGAGAACCAGAGGCCGTTGGAATGGCATGAGGTTTTGAAGGGAGATGGTGAGGAAGCGGAGGAGGTTTTCCACCGTCAAGGGGGGAAATTGGGTGTTAGCGGTCGGGGTTGGGGGGTCGATTGTCCTTACGGGGGCGACAAGCTCCGGATGATCTGGGGGAGGTGCGGGTTTACCCTTACACTTGTAGGAGTGTGTAGGGTGCTGGCCCGAGCACTGGTGGCATTTAGGAGGTTGGGCGAGGTTAGGACACTGTTGAAGGGGGTGGTCAGGTTGAGAAAAGTGGGGGCAGATGCGCGGTTGGCGGCACTGTTCAGTAGAGTGCTGGTTGTAGGCCAGACACCTATTGCAACGGAGAGCCATGGGAGGTGGAGCTTTAGAGGGTTCCACTCGGTGGTGGTACCGAAAGATGTATACACCGAGCTGGAGTAGGCGATTGACTTCTGCCTGGGTGGCCAGGAGAATCCTGACCATCCAGGTTGGGCCTGTGGGGCACTTTATGCGGAAGGCCTTTTTCACCTGTATTTGTTCGCGTTCAAGTTCCGATATGACGACCTCCTCAGGAAGATCAGGGTCAACGCCTCGGATCACGCAGGAGAATAGTGGTGAAGGGGGGGGGGGGGAGGGGGTGCTGTAGTGGGTGTTTGGCGCGATGTAAGGGGACCGATCGTCACTGTGGGACCGAGTCGGGCGGGTGAATTGGCGTCCTCAAGAGTGGTGGCGACAATGTCATCGTCGGTTTTGAGGATTACTCCATTGGAGACGGAGACCAGGAGGAAAGGTAAAGAGGGAGGGATGAGCGTCTCCAAAGCTCCCGAGATTTCCTGTCGGGACAGGTGTTGGAGACCGGAGATAAGGTAGGAGTGCTTATAGGCGGGCTGAGCAGCCTTGGCTGCATAGGAGACGGAGGATTGGGGGATTGGGGAGGGGGTCTTTCACTCCTGGAAGGGTAGGTTCCCCGAGGGGCGAGGGAGGGGTGGTAGTTCAAAGATGGAGGGAAGGGGGTTCGTGCTCAATGTGGCATCCAGTGAGGGAATAGAAGAATGACCACCCTCCTCCATCCCATCATGGACACGCAAACGGGAGCGGTGGGTAAGTTCGGAGTCCGTTGGGTCGGGTACTTTACGTTTCGCGGACAAGGTGGCGGTTTGTGGGATTACTGGTGGGAGGTTGGGGTGAAGACCCGAGGTGGAGGGTGTAGCGGTAAACGTGGTAGTAGCTGTGGTTAGTTTTTTAGGGATGGCGCCTTGAGAGTTAGTGCGCACCGGTGCCTCCTTGTTGGTCCCCTTAGCGTTACGTGGATCACGGTTTGGGGATCCACGACCTTTGCCACGACCCATGGCGAATATGTGGAAAGAATTAACAAGTATAGGATGAGGCCAATTTTACCAGGGCAGGGGGATGCGAGTGCAAAGATCGCGAAAGGAATTGCAGGACTAGGGCACCAAGTCCCTAAAAAAGGAGAAAGAGGAAAAGGGTTGAAAACGAAGAATTATATAAAGATGAATGTGGTTGAAATGGCTGGAATGATGATTGAAAGGATTAGGAAAACGATGGGTAATGTCGGGAGTATACGAGATTGGGCACAGCAGGACGCTAGAGCAGTAGGGTAGGTATTGAGGGACAGCACAGGAATGTGTGGTGAAATGGGGCAAGGGAATGAGTCGGGTTGTAGGGGGTTGAGATGTATGAAAAAGTTGAGAATGTCACGGGCGAGGATCTGGCAACAGGGTACAAATGAAGGCGAGATGAGAAAACCTCTGCGAGCGTGAGGTAATGGGATGAATAAAATGACGCGGAGTGTTCACTGATAGCGTGAAATGTAGAGATGGAATGAAGTGCTTATAGATAGAGTACTATAAGCACTATGAAAATGTACGTGGAGTGTGTGAGAACACAAGAGCCTGGTGAATGAATGTACAAAAGCTGGTATTGAGAAGCGACAGAGTGCTGCACGGCGTGAAGTATCTGTTAGGAGCTGATGTGCCGGCTCTAGCGATGAATAGATGTAGCGATGATGATAGCCTGTTACAGGTGATGAAACGTGGTGAAGATTGTTTCAATAGAGTAAAGCTGCGTTGGTGAATTTGTAGCACACAAAATGTCGGCGAACAGACTGCAACACGTGGCGAGGCCTCGCTGTCAAGGCCACGAAGTCGGGTGAGATTGTGACGTCACGCCGGTGTAGATAAGTTCAGTCGCTGCGTAGTAGTAGATTGTTCTTGAAGTCTGGATGGTAATTTGATGTGAAGTATAAATTCTCTCGGTAGGCTCGGACAGCGATTTCTGCCGAAGTATTAAAGAGAAAAAAGGTGTGAAGATTTATATATATATATGCAGTCGTTTCATTCCGCCGCATGGCTATTGCCCCTGCGGCAGCGGGCCCCCTTAGACGGTTTCGCCGTCTCTTCGGGCCAACGGGTTAGGGTGTTCAGGAGAGGTGGAAATTTTGGTGATGGGTCGGTTTGGTTTTAGGATTTGGAAGAAAGTGTGTGAGAATTTTGGTTGGGGCATTGCGGGGGAAATTTGGAGAAGGGTGCTGGGGGCGAAGTTTTGTTTTGAGAAGGGAGAGTTAGATGCAGGAAGGGGGATGTGGAGGAGAAGGGTGACTGCTTCATTGTGCGTATGTATAATTTTAAATGTCGGAAATTTTTATGAAACAAAGAAAACACGGAAACCACGGAAAACAACTGCCGCAACTGCCAAAGCAGACGAAGGAACTTCTATTGCTCGCTCGGAGATTAATATGCATTTTAAGTTTATTGGGGAAAAAGAAAAGGGGGGCTGTGTTTAAGTCCAGATGATAAGGTGATGTTTTTTTATTTTTTTATTATAATTTTTTTTAATTTTTTTTTAATATGGTGATGAGAAGGGAGTATTGAAAGATGTGCGGTGAGATGAGAAGGGGAGTGTTATGGTAGTAAAGAGACAGGAAGAAAGAATTATATAGCTGGTAGTTTGAGGAAATTATATGATGTCCATGAGAAGGGAGTAATGAATGATGTTTGTTGAGATGCGAGAGCGGTATTGGTGGAGCGAGAGAGAAAGAAGAAGAAAACAGAAAGAAAGAAAGAAAGAAAGAAAGAAAGAAGATAAAAAAAATATGCATAGCTGGTGATGTGAGAATGGTGGCGATTTACCAAGTTGAGATGGGGGGGGGGGGGGGGTTGAAAGCGAATGAATTGAATGGGTAAATGAGGAGTGATGATGTGAACGATGTGAAATTTTACGGTGAATGTGTGTGAAGGTGAAGATATTGAAGGTTTTTTTTTTGTTTTTTGTTTTTTTTTGTTTTGTTATTTGAATTAAGTGATTGTGTTGAGAAATATGGTTGTTGTCGCTATTTCGAAGCCGGCGAAGTTGCCGTCAGTGTCCAGTGGAGTGGCGTTCGTAAGAAAAATAATCGGAGACGAGGTTGTTAGTCGGGTGCTGGAAGAAGTGCTCTGAGGCTGTAGATGCCGAGCTTAGTACGTACCGGGGCACGGAGCGGCTTGGTTAGGAGAGGGCACACAATGGGGTTGTTGGTTGCCTGCGCCCGTTTGAGGTAGCGGCGTTGAAGTAACTCGACGTATGTCGTTAGAGGAGGCAGTGGCATTCTGTCGACGAGGTCTGCTGTGCGGTAGGTGAATGGAAGTCTCATCGCAACGCGGACTAGGCGGCGTTCCATTGAGAGAAATGGTCGAAGGGGGCAGTCTGGGAATCCAGCCCACGCAGGATGGCCGTACACCAAAAATGTGCGTATGAGTACTTTGTAGGTATGGAGCAGTAGTTTCTCATTTAGTCCCCAGGTTGTTCCAGCCAGACGCCGGAGAAGATACGCCCGCTTTCGTGCCACAGGGAGTTTGGTTTTAAAGAAGGGGCGGAAGGTGAAAAATTGGTCGAAAAGGAGGCCGAGGTATCGTACGGTAGGGGTGGGGGCTAAGCGGCGGTGATGTAGGTGAAGAGTGAGATTCGCGGGATTGCGGGTTGGGGCGAGAGATCGCCTGCGTGGCGGAATAAGATGGTCTGTGTTTTTTCTGAATTCAGGCGCAGATGCCATTTGCCACACCAGGAGGTGAAGAGATCGAGGTAGGGCTGGGCGTGGGTGTTGATATGTTGAACAGAGGCAAATGGTGCGACGATAGCAGTGTCGTCGGCGAACTGTAGAAGTTGCATGGGAGGGGAGGGTTGGGGGATGTCGGCGACGAATAAGACGTATAGAAGGGGGGAAAGGGCGGAGCCCTGTGGGACGCCCTGTTCGAAGGGGATTGGGCGGGAATAGTGGCCATTGATGGTGATGCTTGCGGTGCGGTTCCGGAGGAAGGTGTTTAGAAAGCGGATGTAGGTATGGGGGAGGTCGAAGTAATGTAGTTTGACGACTAGGGCGTCGTGCCAGACCGTGTCGAATGCTTTCTCGTAGTCGAAGGCGATAAATAAAGTAGGAGCTGGACGGTTGTAGTTTTCCCCTACCATGGCAGAGAGGCGGAGGAGTTGATCCTGCGCGGAGAAATGGGGTCGGAAGCCACATTGTGAGAGGGGAAGGAGCTGGTGGTGACGAAGATGGGTGTGGATTCGTTTGGTGAGGATTTTCTCGAAGGTTTTCGAGAGGACAGCGGTGAGGCAGATGGGACGGTAAGAATCAGGGGAGGAGAGGGGCTTGTCAGGTTTAGGAAAGAGAAGCATCGTGGCATGGCGCCATGGTGTGGGGTAGAACCCGGTGCGAAGAAGATGGTTGTAGAGATGAGTTAAGGCTGTGAGAAACGATGGAGGTGCCTCCTTGAGATGCCGGTAGCGAATGGAATCGGGACCAGGGGCGGTATTGGTCGTGCATGAGAGAGCTATGGAAATGTCCTGTTCGGTGATAGGGACATCAAGAGGGTGCGGCGAGAAGGCATGTGTGGTTGAAGGCTGAAGGTGTGGGCGTAGAGGCACTGTGGCGATGAATTCGTCTTCGTCGTATGTAAATGTGGGGTGAGGTGCATCGCGGAAGACGCGGGCGAGTCTATTAGCAAATATGGTCAACTTGGCAGGATCGTCGGGTGGTGCGGTGTCGTTGTAGATGATGGGGTACGACATAGGAGTAGATTTACCCGTGAGGCAGTTGAGATGACGCCAGAACTTGGTGAGTGAGGGAGACACGCCTTTCTGCCTTCAGCAGGTCTTATGCCAAGTGAGCCTCTTATGGGCCTCGATGTAAGACTTTACTTGTCGTAGAGTCTGGCGGTGCTTTTGTAGGAAATAGCGATCCCTGGTGCGGAGAAATGTTGCGTGATAGGAGTGGGAAAGCGCGAGGAGGCGTCGGGCCTTAGGGGGGATGGGGGGTTTGGGAGGGGTGTATGGGGTAAGGGGAATATGACGCTGTGCCGCCTGTTGTAAGGTTTCTTGGAGATGTTTGGTGTATGCATCCACAGAGGATTGCGGGCTCAAGGGCTGAGTGTTGGTCTGCAACCGTTCGGAAATATAATTACGGTAGGCCGGCCAGTTGGCCGCACAAAAGTTCTGTACCATCCGAGGTGGTGGTGTTGGGGTGTTACGAGTGGGAACTTCGAACTGCAGAAGAACTGGGGCATGATCACCCCCGATGAGTGGAAGGACGGTGACATGCACCAAATGGAGTAGCGAGTTATGCGCTATTACGGCGTCAGGGGTAGTATGGGAGGAGGGACGTGTGGGCTTAGGGAGGGGAACCAGCGAGGCGTTAATGTGGTTGAGATATATATCCAGACTGCGGAGTTCCCGGGCCGAGCGGTCGTGGAGGTTTAAGTCTGCCATTATGAGGAAATGAGGGAAGGTTTCGGCCACGTGTGCTATGAAAACTTTAGGTAGGGGATGGCGAGGACGGGTGTAAATTGTGGCGAGATGGAGAACTCGGGATGGGAAGTAGACCGTGGCGATAAGGCTTTCCGGAAAATGAAGGGGAGGGAATGTGGTGTCTGATGGGATAGCGTGGGAGGTAAGCTAGGGCGGATCCGCCTCGACCTAGGTTGTGTGGGCGATCAGCTCGAAGGAGAGTGTAGCCCGGGAGGAGTGCATGGTCAACTCCACGGAGAAAGGTCTCGTTCAAGAGAGCGACGTCGACGTGCTGAGTGGCGAGGGTATGGCTAAGTAGGGTACGTCGTGCGTGAAAGGAGCAGACATTATGAAAGAGTATGGAGATATGCCGTGGAGGTCGTTGTCTTGTCGGTTGCGCTGCCATGTGGGGGTTATACGGCGGTGACGCGGGGGTGGGGGAAGAAGGTGAAGTGGGCTAACGGCCCCGAGAATGATGGCTGGAAGCATACTCCGAATATCTGCTGAGCCGCCATCTGGAGTTGTGTAAGGATGAGTGGTCGTTGGTAGGGGAGGATGTTATGGATGGATACCACCATGAAGCGGATAAGGTCTTCTATGGAGGGGGAAGGGAACTGTGATTGCGCTTGAGGGGTGGGGGGATCTATGGACTTAATGGGTGCAACTGTTTCGGGGCGGTTGGGAATGGGAGCGGGTTTCGACTTACATTTGTGTGAATATGTGGGGTGCGCCTCGTGACATTGGTGGCAGCGAGGTGGGAGGGCGGTGTTGGGACATTTGTTGGTGGTGTGAGATGGCTGGGAGCAGTGGCCACAGCGTGGGGAAGCACGACATTGCTCGGTGTTGTGGTCATTGTAAACCAAACAGCGGTTGCATCGCAAGGCTACTGGGGGGGGGGGGGGAGCTTTGGAAGGTTCCACACGATGGTGGTACCGGTAGAGGTAGACTCCATTTGTTAGAAGTCTGTCCACTTCCGCTTGGGTCACCAGGAGAATGCGAACCATCCACGCGGGACCGTCCGCATTCCTGATGCGAAATGCCTTACGTGCATCGATCTGCTCCAGGTGGAGTTCTTGCAAGACCGCCTCCTCGGTCAGATCGGGGTCGACGCCCCGAATCACGCACGAGAAGTGCGGGTTGCGTTGTGGAGGAGGAAGGGTAGGGGGATTTTGTCTGGCCCGGAGAGGTTCCGCGATCACCTGTGGGCCGAGTTGCTGCACCACTTCCGGGCTATGAAACACGGCGGCGGTGGCGTCGTCGTTCGTTTTCACGTAGACACCGTTCGTGGCTGCAGTGGCGGAGAAGTTGGAGTGCCCAAGTATGCGGCGAAGTGCATCCGTGAATTGGTACTTTGTAGAGAAGGTGTGACCACGGAACAGGAAGATATGTTTATATGGTGGCTCGGAGGCCTTGGAGGCGTATGTAGGTAACGACGGTGGAAGGGATGGTGGTGCAACTGTAGCGAGGGTAAAGTTGGGTACGGGTCCCGTGATGGGGAGTCGGGGGTCGTTGGGTGCAGGGAGAAAAGGAGTAGTGGGCGGCGGGCTACAATGGCGCCTGGAGGCGGTTTGAGATTCGTCCATTCCCTCATGGACCCGTTGACGAGAGCGGTGAGCCCCCACCCCCCCTCCGTGTCTGAGGTGTCGGACCCTGGGCGTTTCTCGGAGCGGCTGGGAGTTTTAGGGACCAGCTGTGGGAGGTTCGGATGTGTCCCCAGGGTGGTTGAGGTAGCCGGGTTAATAGAAGTTGTTGTTTTAGGAATGGCACCTTTGGTGCTAGAAGAGGAGCGGGTGGGTGGTTGCTTAGGGGGAGGAGGGGTGGGTGGAGTGGTCTTGCCCTTGCCTTTGCCACTGGCGAAGGAGAATGTGGGTATTTATTGGTATAGTGGGTAAGGCCAGTGGCTATGCGACACACTGTATGTACGATGGAAGATGGAAATAATAAAGGAGCGGGCGAAGCCGGTGGCCAGGCGTGGGGATGTATGAGGAATGATGTGGGTACCGTAGCGGGCGAAGCCGGTGACTAACTATGAAGTGAATGTGATGAATGTAGTGGGTAAAATGTATGATAAAGTCAGGAGAGAATATCTCCAGACGAACAGTGTAGAATGGATGTATGAGTGTGTGAAATGAATGTGATGAATGTAGTGGGTAGAATGTATGAGAAAGTCAGGAGAGAATATCTCCAGACGAACAGTGTAAAATGGGTGAGATGATGACGTCAGACCAGCTTGAAGAATGTATGAGAAAGTCAGGAGAGAATATCTCCAGACGAACAGTGTAGAATGGATGTATGAGTGTGTGAAATGAATGTGATGAATGTAGTGGGTAGAATGTATGAAAAAGTCAGGAGAGAATATCTCCAGACGAACAGTGTAGAATGGGTGTATAAGTGTGTGAATGGAGTACGAATGGTGACCTCAACGGCGGAGAATTAAATAAAGTTGAAAAATACTGCTATGACAAGCGGTAGTCTGGTACGATAACCACTTCAATGCAGCACGAAGGTAGCCAGGTACTGCGGACGCTGTGTATTGTTTGAGCCCCGCTCGCAGGCAGTGCAGTAGAACGTGAAGCTGGAGTTGCTAGTATGCCTGGCTGGTGTGGCGACTGAAGCTGTGATGAGAGCCTGGGCGAAGTAATGTTGCAGGCGATGAAATCGAAGAAATGATGAAAACCAGTGAAGTGAGCTCGAAGATTGTAGTGTGATATTTTGTCGACAGCAAAATGGCAGCCAGGCTCCAGCACGTGGTCGAAGTCACTCTGACGAGACTCGAGGTCAGATGAGGTGATGACGTCAGACCAGCTTGAAGAATGTCGCTCGTGATGTACTAGATGTTCTTGAAGTATGTTTTAACGATGATATATGGTGCGCTGTTTCTCGATGGAGATTCGGGCAGAGATTCGTTCCGAATTCACTATTAAGAAGAAAGATGTGTGAAGATTTTCACTGCTAACGGTCATGTTCTAAGACCAATATCAATGATCCCACCTTAACCGCTCGACTCTTAAATGTTTTCTTTCATATTCTTACATTTCTTGTTTCCCTTTAAATCACCAACACAGATCCCCTGTATTCTGGTTTCTCCCTGTGCAATTTTTATCATGTTTTCCAGTGTGGTGCTGGGAAAATAATTATGTACCTCCTTCGCTAAACTTAGCGTCACGCTTCCTCCTGTTGTTCCATCTTACGGCACTTCTCTGCACTTCTTCAAGTTCTTGCGTTGAAAGTCGGAACCAACTAATCCAACCGCTTGTGAAGCTTGAAGTTCGCTACTTCCACTACAGATGGCAATATTGACACTTCTCCGTCTTTATCTGGTCATCGTATCAAGAGAGAAATCAAAGGATACTTTTTGCTCGAATGTATTTGGTATTTTTGTGTTTTCTCCATGCTCACCCCTTCCCCTCGCCTACCTACCGTTTGAACACTCCTACGTTCAACACTCCCTCTAGCGCAATCAACCGGCACGCTTGGTCTCTCTTCGCGGGGTATTCGCTACCCGTCAGACATGCTGTGATGGCTTGACACAAGCCTCTTTCCCTACTCCATGAGGTGGTGACATTGGTTGTCGTCTCTCAGCATCTTCAGCCAACCAGCATGAAAATATAAGTAATATGTACAATTTTAACTTATTCTAATCGAACTCTTTTAACTCAATTGCAAGATATCATACTTGCTAATTTTTACCTGCCGCCAGGAATAATTGCAGTGATGTCAAAAATTAAGTTCTGCCACCGAGGGAAACATTTCCAAATGCAAATTACAGTTAATGGCTAGGCCAATCGGGAGATTTGATGTTTTCTATCTTCGCTCTGTCAAAAGTCAGTAATTTGACACATCGTGGGATTCATTCTGTGCCTCATTCAACTAAGTCAAAAAACTCACACGTGTTCACCAAGCAATTTCTTAAGTTTATGACTGCAATAATATTGAAACCTAACAAATACTCAACCCGAAAATCAACTAAGTGCATTAATCAGTGACATTTCGTACTAAGTAACTATACTTCTATTCTCAAAATTTTTCAATACATCGTGCCAAAGAATAAGCTGGTTTCTCCGTATAAACGGTCTCAGTGCTGGGTGCCCACAGGACTCTCAAAGCGAACAATTCCCCATTTATTTCCCCCCATTTCTTTTCCTACACTAATAACCGATTTAATATAAGCTAAGCAACCTTCTTAAACTTTTTTTTGTGTAAATTTGAGATCTTTCCGAGGATATCATCTTCATTATTGTATTTCTCATATTACGTAACTGTGTAATAATTCATTAAGTGGGATCTTAAGCCAGTCTTTGTAGCCCACATGAAATTTGTTGGTATCTCCAATGCATTTTAGCATTTTCATTCTTTTGTCAGTTTACTACTTAATACTAGTAGCTTAAAGAGCTCTTGTTAGATTAGTATCTACCGTTCAACATAGATTGGGGCCTTTTTTCCCCCGGTTTTCATTTGTTCTGGCACCTGCTGTGACCAAGTCTAAAGACTTTCTCTTTCTTAAAATTGTACATACTCTAAATTTTTACTGTGTATTGTATTGTGTCAAATAGGGTATGTTAGTTTGAGTCCTTTTTACATATCTACTCTAGTCAAAGGACTTCGTCGCTATTTTTATAAGTATTACCCAAAATCCAACTTGGTCTTAGCCCAGTCATTTAAACTAAAAGCTACATTTATATTGTAGTAATATACGCAATCATATTGGAGTCCTGAGAGAGCTGTAGGAAGTGGGCTACCAGAGATTATTAAGACCGTCACAAAGATTGCGACCATAAATGTCTTGACCCTTACTGGTAAGGCAGAGGAACTAATTGAGTACATGGAGAAGAAAGATATTGCACTGATGGGCGATGAATGGGGCAGAATAAACTGAGCAAAGGATTCGAATTATATTGGATTGGTGGTAGTAACAGTAAAATGGTGTTGCCATGATTCTAAGAAATCACATAGATCTAAGAATATACATTTTAGACTAATACGTTTATTTAGATAATAATCAGAAATAGACTCAAGTTACGATATGATGAAGATAGTACATATTTAATATAACGGGACTCCAGTGATCAAGGAAACACGTGAATTGTACAGTGTTGTAGTATGAACTTATTTTATTGTATTGCTGGATGTAATATTGCTTATTCTAAATAAATCCTAATTCTAAAATTCTAAACGGAATGATCTTGTCCAGTATGTTGAGGAAGTAGGCCTAAATCAGGCTAATGACCCAATAATAAAAATTAGACTTGGCCTCAAAAGTGGGGTTAAAGATATCATTCAGGTCTATACACCCCAGACAGGGAACGTGGAAGAGAGTCTAGAGAATTTCTTGGAGGAACTAGAGGGGTGCATTGAAGAAAACGAAGTGGTGATAATGGGAGATCTAAATGCCCACTTTGGAACAGACAGACAAGGATTGAATGAAATAATTGGTCCTTTCAGTTATGGAAACAAAAATGCTGAAGGAGGGCTTTTAATAGCATTTTGTGAGATAAATGGATTAATTGTAGGAAATCCTTGGTTCAGAAAGAAAAATAGCCGAAAAATAACTGTATGGATGGGGAGAACGCAAAACGAAAACCATGATAGATCTCTTCCTTATTGAGAAAAATATCGCCGGCAACTAATTGATGACACAGTTATGCCTAGTGAGGATTTTGAAGGTGATCATAAAATTGTAGTTGCTAAATTGAGGCTTGGAAAAATCGTCCAGTTAAAGGAGACAAGAGAAAGGAAAATACAAGTATGGCATTAAAAGAGAACGAAATACTGGAAACTTTCCAAGACAATCTGAAAAAAATGCTCCCTTTAGACGAGGTAGGAAATGTTGAAGAAGAATGGGCAAAGTATAAAGAAAGAATCGTCTACTGTGCTGAAGATCAATGTGGTAGGGTGTCCGGTAAGAGGAAGGACAAGGAGACTCCTTGATGGAATAACAGAGTGAAAGAGGCAGTGAAAGAAAAACAAATGGCCTGGAGAAAGTGGATAGTAGGCAACAATGTTGAGATTAAACTAAAGTACCAAGTGCCAAAGAAAAAATGCAGGAAGGTGGTGCTAGAAGAGAGAAAGAAGTGCTGGGAAAACTTCACAGAAACTTTGCAGGAAGATACTAAAGGATGCCAGAATGTGTTGTATGGATTGTTTAGGAACAAAGTGAAAAGCAGAGAAGAAACAACATTTGTGAAGGCTGAGACAAGACGGGTTTTGACACAAGAAGAAGAAATACTGAAACATTGGGAAAACTATTTTCACAAATTACTGAAAGTCAAATCCAAAGCATTGGAAGAGGAAAGAAAGGAGGATGAAAGGGTTGTAGAAATTCAAGGTGATGATATAGCAATGTTAGAGATAGAATGTGCCATAAAGAAGATGAAGAGTGGGAAAGCAACAGGAGTGGATGGGGTAGCTATAGAGAAAATAATGGCAGCTGGACCCGTAGGGATGCAATGGTTGTACAGATTGTTTCGGGTGATATGGAAAAATAAGGAAGTACCAGAAGAGTGGGGTAAAAGTCTAATAATTCCGGTCTTCATGAAGGGAGATAAAAAAAGACTGTAATAACTACAGAGGAATCACCCTCATCTCACATGTGACAAAGGTATTTGAACGGATACTCAAGGGTCGACTGAGGATGGTAGTGGAAAAGGAAATGGAGGAAGAACAATATGGATTTCGAAGAGACAGATGAACTTTTGATCTTATTTTTACGATGAGGAACATGTTGGAGAAAAGGTGTGAATACGGGAAAGATTTGGTGATGACCTTTATAGATATTGTGAAGGCATATGTTAGAGTACCAATACAACTGGTTTGGGATGCATTGATAAAGAAGAAAGTAGGTAGAGCTGAAGTGGAAATGATTAAAGCCATGTATCGTCAGTGTGTCAGTAGCGTGAAGACCAAGTTTGGACAAACAAACTGGTTCAATGTAGAATCAGGTCTCCGACAAGGGAGTGTATTGTCCACCATACTTTCCCTCACTGTCATGGATGGAATCCATAAACGAGTGAAATGGAAAATGGGAAATTAAGGGACGAAGGCTTTACTCTTTGCTGATGACATAGTGATATGGGAGGGGGACACGATGAATTGGAAGTCCAAGAACAAGTAAATGTTTGGAACCAGGAGATAGAAGACCATGGAATGAAACTCGGTGTGGAGAAGAGTCAGACGATGGTGATGATAAGAAATGTGCGAGATGGCAGGGGTAATATTGCAGTAGATGGAAAACCATTACAAGTTGTGAAAAGCATAAAAATACTTAGGGAGTGTCCAAACAGACGATGGAGGGATGTGAGGAAATTTTTAAGAGGATCTAACAAGAAAATGGGTTTTACCAGAGTGTGAGGGGTCTGGTGTGGAACCGGGAAGTTCCTGAGAAATGTAAAAAAAAATCTTGTATTCAACATATTACACACCTATATTGACGTATGCAGCAGGCACGTGGACAACAACTAAATGGGAGGAAAGTAGAATCCAGGCAGCGGAGATGAAGTTCCTTATAGTTATAATTGGAAAGACCCACAGAGACGAAGTCGGAAACGAGGAAATTAGGGAGAAAACAGGATTCCCGAAGTTACAAGACAAGATCAAGATCAGTAAGCTAAAATAGTATGGACATATGATGCGAATGGGAGACGACGGAGTCCCGAAGCGATTATTTACTGAGAAAGCCACGGGAAGGCGCAAAAGGGGAAGGCCGAGGTTGAGGTGGATGGATGCAGTGAGAGAGAGCGTTGAGAAAAGAGGAGTGGAAGTGGAGGACGTACTGAAGAGGGTCGAGTGTGGTGGAGAGACAGAAATGTATGGAGGTCCTTGATTCACACCCCGACCCAGATCACTGGAACCTGGAAATGAAGAAGAAGAAGAAGAAGAAATATTGCTCTAAATATTTCATTTGTGCCATAGCTATCAATTTTTAGCCACGACAGTTCCCTGCCGTGTATCTCACATTACTGTCAAACTATTTTGTTGAGATGTGCGACGAAGCTACATTGTGTGCATCGAGATAGATATTGGCCAAGCTAATCATAATCCTTTACTTCTTTGTTTTATTACTATGCATTGTAAACAAATTAAAATGTTACTCGTGCAATTTGGCAGTTATATTTCTTGGCGTGCTCTGGTAAAGCTTACTCGCTTAAACACTGCTGGCAAGCTTGGGATATTTACAGTTCTCTCTTGATAGTCTATTGCTGGTATAGCTAGCTCAGTTAGTTTCCTGCCTAGGGTCATTTTCAATCATTATCTTTTGATCACCACTCTATTGTTAATTAAGACTGTGTCTAGTCACGCTAAATCATTCATTAGTACTTCTTTTGTGGGAGATTTAGTTTATTTCGAGCACAACAATGTTTCTTTTTATAAACGCTTTGAGTTTAATTACAGTATAGGCCTATTTATAAGCTATTGTTAATACTTCTTACTGGCCACGTGGCCCTCCTGCCTTTTCACCCTTCTGCTTCGAGCAGTTCAAAGTCTTTTCATCATTTATACCACTACCAATATTATTATACTTCTTGTCTATCTTGTTATTATTTTCATTAATTCACTTGTCTGTGACCTTTTTGAATACATTTTATTGGATTCTTCCCTTTTAACCTAAGTCTTCTGGTTTCTCTCCCAAGCCTATTTCACTATCCAACTTCATCTTCCCTACGGCAGTTTGGGCTTCAACCTGTTGCTCCACCACCACTATCACTACCTTCATTTATCTGCAATGGGATGTGTTATCATGTATCCACTCTTAATTATAAAAAATGCAACAATAACAAGAACAACTACAAATTAACAAGCTACAGTCGCACGCATGACTGACCCACTTAGGGATCTGACCTGAAAGAAAGTAATTTTTGTAAGAATTGATGGCCGTGTTTCGCTACTCGATGCTACTGTAACATTATTGTAGAAGTCCTACCCGCCAGCTTAGTTGAGCGCGTTGTGTCACACTCCAAGACTGCAATGGGGATCTGCAGGAAGTCCGGAGATTGTGGGGGTCGAATCCTGTCACTGGAATTAGCCACTTTGAGATTGGTTTTCGCTTTTTCCACATTCCTCGAAGGCAAATATCAGGATGGTACCTTATTTCAACTCACGCGGCACTTACCTTAATCCTGGACAATAAATATTACAGTCACACACGCTACTACAGTCAGCACAGAAACAAAGATTATAGGTAAATTCAACACGCACATAAGTCCACAGGGCTAATGACCAAGACTTCAAGATTTGACTAGTTTTTGTCGTTACTGAAATACAATATAGAAGTAGTGGATCTATTTAACAGAACAACCCCGGCTTATTACACGGTGGATTTCATTTCTGTCACATATGCTCTTCCATCCCAAGATACTGCATTTGAAGCAAATGGAGTTTCTCTGGTCTTTTGGGAAGGAAGAAAGAAAGCCTTCTTGAAAAGAGAGGATGGTTCTCATCAGTTTTCATCTTTTACGTTATAAAATGAAAAGGGAATGACTGCTCTCTTCACGGCTGACAGCGTAACACGTACGAACTTCACAGCTCATGAAGCCCTGAGGGGAGATTGTCTGATGAATCCTCCTCCTTGAGGAACGAGAGCGACACGTTCCGTGGAGAGCTTTGTCATAACTACGGCCGAGGCTTTGTAATCTCCGAATGTTCTCTTTGTCTCCTGCTCAACGATCTGAGATTGCGGACGTCAAAATGCTTTTAAGTTCTCGGTATTTCTTTGGCTAAATACAGGGTGATTCCGAATTCCTATTACACCGTTCTAGGGAAAGTATTGTAGAGTTTACCTAGTGGATATAACTTTGAAGTGGAATCCATGCCCATAAACGCACCAGAAACGCGCTACAACAATAACAAGCGTGACTCATGTACTGTATGTATATCAATGTCCCGATGCATCTAAAGGAGCTGATCGAAGTTTCGTTCGACCTTCTGTCTCGATGCACATAATGTAGCTTCTTCGCACATTTAGGTATACTTGTTCAGAAATACCTGGTGTATATTTAAACGTCTCCGCTGGAGCCAAAATAGGAGTCCCATATAGAAAAATAGAAATAAGTTGAGCTGCGTTAAATAAGCGATCGTGGTGGCCAAGTAATTTATTCAAATCAACCTATCCACCGTCCATAGAATGTTGGGTCACAATGCTGTCGAATAGCATGTGGGATGTTGGCCGTGGACCATTGTTTTATAATCGCATGTGTTAACGAATGTTCAATAGGCACATTCTCCTTGAATTCCACTATTATCTCTTGTAAGAAGGAAGAATCATTGGCCAATTAAAAATGTTCAAATAGAAACAATATTCATAAACTAAAACAATACCATTTGGAAAATACTTTGCACAAGGACTAATTTGAACATTTTTGGGAGAACAATAGCTTTTACCCTTCAGAAAGTTCGAAGACAAATCGTTCAGCTGAGTGAGGAACACTAGCTCACTACGAATGATACCTTTTATTGCAATGCATGCATTTCAACCATTGTCCATCTGGACCAACTGTACAAATTAGCGAAATCTTCCTCTTCATTAGCACTTAAGTTGCCATGTTCTTGTTCATCATTTAAGCTGGTGTAGCAATGTCAAATAGTCTCTTTGAAAGTACTCTATGTGACCTTCTGACCGTATTTCTTTATTTGTTTTTTGTAGAGACTCTTTCTTAATACCTGAATGGCGAATCTCCTAGATGGATATTGATAGCACACAAAGCTTTGTGTTCAGTGTCGTAGACTAAATGGGTTCCTTAGTGCTGCCGAAAACATTAAATCCCACACATACTGCGACAAAATTGTTCAAATAATGTACCCTAAAGTTTGCAGTTAGACACACAACTACAGTCATCACAGAAACACAGGTTAGGAGACAAATTGCAAGCAGTCCCAAGTACACAGAGCTGTTGTCCAATTTTGCCCAAGCTCCTATTATGAATTAATATAAATTATTATTTTATTACTGTTATTACTGAATGAAAATCCACAGCCTGCTTCCAGTCTCCGACCGGGTCAGGAATGGAATGAATGAAGCCCACATCTAGCGGCGAGGATATGAACTGTGCCGGCTGCCGAGGCCTGACGCACTCCTCTGGGGCAGTGGAGAGTGTTGCTGGAATGAAATATTGACAGGGAAAACCGGAGTACCCGGAGAAAAACCTGTCTGCCTCCGTTTTGTCCAGCACAGATCTCACATGGAGTGACCGGGATTTGAACCACGGACCCAGCGGTGAGAGACCGGCGTGCCGCCGCCTAAGCCACGGAGGCTTCACTGTTATTACTATTATTTATTATTATTAAAATTATTATTTATATTATAAAAATATCGTGACTTATCTTCCCCTTTGGTGGTATCCACTGATGAAATTAAAGCTCCTGAACCATTGCGATGCATCGTACTCAGTTTTCTAAAATATTCGAGATATTACATCCAATGTTGAGTCTATGACATGGATAAAGACAAATCCTGTATCTCAAAAAGCTTGACTCATTCTAGCCGTCTTGTCCCTGCTGCCACTCTGCTAGTCGTTAAAAGGGCGCGGGACCACGCACAGTTTAAACACCTGGTTTCATCAATAAATCGGTTCTTGTTTGAAAAACTATTCACACTGCTAAATTTGTCTAATAAAAACTGTCATACTCATGAGAAAAATCAGTACCATTACATTAAATGAATCAAAGTTAGTACCGATATATCTGTCATTACCATATCAGTGAAAATGACATGTAAGCTATTCCATGAGCCCCTCGCCACCATTAATAAATATGAAAAGAGAACTGTTCAGAAGGTGTTTGAGTGGTCATCTTAGGTGAATAAACTCGCATATTTTAGCTATGGTCAAACTTATCGTACCGCACTGTATGTATTGAGTATACCACAGAGCGACCCCAAACCACTTCTACTTCAGGTAAATGCCAGGATGGGTTCTAACTTATGGCCACGCCACCTCAGTTACGAATACACACACTCTAATAAATACCACAATAACACAGGTTATTAGACGAATTGTGCAAACATAGAAGTCTACGGGGCTGTAATATCCATGGTGTTCAAGCCCCTAAGTGAATCAATATCAACAACGACTTGATATAGACTTAGAAGAACGGCAATGTTCCAGCAACAAATATGGCCCCCAAATCCGGTGATTTTATCATTATAGCTCTTGATGATGATGGTAATGACAACGACGCTGAAGACGAATTTTTTGAAAATTTTATATTTAAATTTGTGTGTAAATTATTTCTGTAGCGTTGCTCTTCCTCAAAGGTATTGGCATATTGTTACCAAATTTCTAACTTCTTGAAATATTGAGAACATGAATGTAAGATAACAGTTATCTGACCACGATTTTATGAAAATCACCGTCTTATGTAAAGAATAGGTGAGAGTAACTGAACACCATACAGTAATTATGTATTCATTGAATAATCCGTTTAATGTTCACCTTACAGACACCTTGTTGGAAAGATTTGTTGCATATAAGACGTGAAGCAGCTACAGTTTCATTAATTTCACTCACGTGACTTAACTGTTATAATTAACCTTCACTGTTCAAACAAGAAATGTAAAGAAGTAAGTGTTGTCTCCGGAATAACTGTTTACTTGAATCTAATTACTAATTACGACACAAGACGGCGCTGATTAGCCTATTGTCTGGCGCGCCGCCTGCAGAAAACATGGGCGCATATAATGGGAAAAGTTAGGAACTTGGAGAATACTGAGGGAAGCCTGATGTAAGAGATTTGAAGGTTAACTGTTTTGGAGTTAATGTAAAGTTTACTGTATGTTATGTGAGCTTGTTCTGTGTTCTAGCAATACCGCTTAATACGGAAATGGAATTGTTCATTCATAGTTCTACTTAACTTGTCTGTATGTTCTGTTCTGTATAGTCTGGCATCTTTCGTCCCGAATAGAATTTCTTCTTCATTTACTGTTTAGTGTCCTGAGAAGGTTAGGAGCATAGTTCTGCATCAGAAGGCTATATTTGGTGGAGCATGACGTAAATCAAGTGACCAATTTGTCTTCAATCGTGTTAGGTGCTAGATCTATACGATGGATATCACTCTGTGCTTGCAATAATCTGTCTAGTTAGTCACACAAAGTAGAATATCGTAAGGTCACCGGACAAAACATCAGATATCCCGTGGAAATATCGTTTTGATGCCCGTATAACACCGCTTCTTATTATGTTGATAGCCAACTTGATTCGACAGAGAAGGGAGTCCACATGTTTCTGTAGTATGCTTTATCTAGTTGAAGTCGCTCACTGATGATTAAAGCTGTACCAAATTTTGGAAAAAATATACCTCCGTGTGGAAAGCGACTGGCAGCCGCACTACAAGGTCATTAGTCAAATAAATTTATAAATAAATAAACAAATAAAGGATGGCTGTGTCAATCACGAAAGTAATATAATCCATAATTTATGATCCAATGAATCAATATTCACAGTATTTGGCATTCAGGTAGTTTTATATAAGCACCTTTTGTTGCCAAAGTGATAACATGAGACTGCGTGTTACGCACAGCCGCCATCTTAAAATAATAAACTAAAAAATAATTACCTCTCAACACTACAGTAACGAAAGTAAATGACAAGTTAGGACCATATGTGGCTTTGCATACCCAATGCAAAAGAACAGACACTCCATACATTTAAGATGGCGACTGTGTGAACAATTAGAACATAACAATCGACAACTCCGAGTGAAATTGGGTAATTAACACGAATCTTGCCACGAAGAGAACGTCATATTAGAGCTCACGCATGTTTTAGTCAGCAGATTATCACACTAAGTTATCACACTGTGGCGATCTTGAAATTTCAAAATAAATTAATAACATTTGGTATCTTAGAGCTATAATAATGAAATATAATAATAAATGGAACTTCATAAGTCTCTTCGTTTGCCCAAAACTAAAGACCAGTGACTCCATAGGTTCAAGATGGCGGCTAGGCGTACTATAAAAGTTTAAAAATTTGCAACTGTGGATGTTAGTGTACAATTAAGGTGAAACTAGGTAGAAGAGAAATATTAAATTAGAGGCGTTAGTAACGTTAGCGATACATTTTTCAAACTGTTTATAGCGTGCAGTGGCCTCCCTTAAATTCATAATTAAAAAATTAATAACTTTCTATGTTTTAGAACTGCAGTAACGAAAATTAATGACACGGTAAAAACCTATATGGGGTATTGTATGTCCAAGGGAAAATAACAGCGATATTAAATTTTGAAGATTTTGGCTAGGCGTATTATCAAAACGCAATAGTGAATTATTGAGAATGTAATCGCGCAATTTAAACGATACTTAATAAAAATGAAGTATCATGTAAGGGACCTGCTGAAATAAGCCATTAGAATAATACACGGAATATAATGCGTGGCGGCCATCTTGGAATTATGGAAGATGATAATGAATAACTCGAAGTACTTTTGAGCTACAACTACGAGAATTTGCAGTTATGTAGAAGAATGATCAAGTCAAAAGGACAGCGACTTCATACGTTCATGATGGTGGTTGGGCGTATACTTAAAACTTGAATATCGTTAACTCACGATATCATTACACAATTAAAGCATAATTTAGTGAGAGAGGAGTAACATACAAAAGACCTCACTACTAATATTCATAGTAATATGACACTGAATTTAGCGCGCAGAGGCCATCTTGAAAATATATAATATACAAACAAATAATTCTATACATCTTAGAAATACAATTTCTCAAATTAGCCTTATTCTAGTATCATATATGGGCATTGTAAGCCAAATGCATGAGGACAACCAGGGAATTTATTAGAGATGGTGACTGAGTATACTACAAAACATTTAGATCAAAAACTCAGGATCCGATTGCGCAATTAACACAATCTTTGTAAGAGGGGAGAAATAGATGAGGTATCTCACTTGCATTAATCATAAGACTATCACACTGGATACTCTGCATAGCACGTAGCCACCATCTTGAATATACGATACATTATTATTGATAATTCACTCTTTATTACAGTCACAATGGCAAAACGCAGCAAATATGTAGTCTCACATGAAAGGCTTTCTCTGCAGAGGGTGCAAGAATTCGTACATCAAGATGGTGGATGGGCGTACTTTTCTAATGTTTCAATCAATTCCTCTGGATGACATTGTGGTGTTTGAAGCCATATTTTCAGTGTTGCCTTAGTAAACAAGAATTTAGTGCTTTTCAGTCGGTCAACACGAATGACCGTGTTGACCGACTGAAAAGCACTAAATTCTTGTCCTCTGGATGAAAAAGCGGAATTATAATGAAACTTAGTAAAGTGGGAGCCTTATGTAGGATACAACAGTTAACGTTCATCACAAGAACATTCAATTTTACTCCTTGATAAGGACAAAGAGTTATAACTCCACCCAAACATTTAGGAGAAAGTAGGCTATTTGTTCTTTACTGAACATCTTGTATAATATTATGGTAAAGGTGATAGATTAGTTTTAAATATAATTTAAATGCTTTTCAGTCGGTAAACACGATTGTACCCGATTGCAATGGGTGGTATTCCCTAAACCTGAAATAATACATGCGATTAATACATTTTCTTGGATTAGTTTCCATCGATCATGAACAGTTCCCTGTTCGGCTCAGTACGGACAGCGAATGGTGATTGAAGCTGTACGAAAACGGCTACTACATCGCCCACACAGCCAGCTAAGGTTTTTAATCCATTTCCAATTTACAGATACCAACCTAGCCATTTAATATCCACTACAGATTACCACACTAAACAATCAATCAAGGTCAATAGCCAATAACAATATCATAACAAAAATACATAATGATAACAAACCCTGAGAAGTTACGAAAGTGTACAAGAAACGGTTGTAAATAAAATATTTTATATGCCTATTTTAAATATCTTCACCCACTTATTCGTAGAGAGATTTGAAAGCCTGAGTAAAAGATCTGAGGATGACCGCTTGTCGATCGACACTACTGTCGGGGTAAGCATTTTAGATAGGCGTACTCGAGTTTAGATGGCAATGCAACGTTTACCCGTGGACTTACATATAAGCAAGCTACACCGTAATTTTCCTTATTTTATTCTATTTAGCTATGTAGAGTTAACATTTGTCATGCATCCCCATAACGTTTTATAGCAGACTTAGCAAATAAAGCGCTCACTTCGAAAGATCATTGCATTAAAAGTATTGTTTTGATCGTAATGAAACGTTAATACTGTTTAAAGGAACTTGTTTTTAACGTGTATATAAAGTTTTAATGTGATCTGACATAGTTGTTGTTAATTTTGTAAAGAAACTTTTCCCCAGGCCGTGGTGGTCGTAGCAGTATTAAACATGGCTTGGTATGAGGCTTATAGCAATACAGGGATAAGCGAAGATCTACATTTTATGTACATGTGATTGTTGTATAATAGTATATTATGCAACGAGCCTATAATGGCAATAATTAAGACACGAGTATGTTTATAAAACGAGCGAAATGAGTTTTATAATTTCCATACGAGCGTCTTAATTACCATTATAGGCGAGTTGCATACGACTGTTTATGTTCGACGATAATTATAACTTTATTATATGTTCTAACATAAATATTCATAAATATCTGTCGATATTCTGTCGGTAGAATTCTTCTTCTTGGGAATTGTGTGGGAACACCATTTGATCTCTACCCAATAACGAATCCCAAAGCTTTGAAACATTGTTTATCCTGAAGTTGCACCAACAGATAGCGCACAGCTACTATGTATGATCATTTTGTTATCTTGGTCAAATAACACAAAATAGGCTGTTACAAACGCTTTAAAATTAAAATGTATCGTATTATCAACTAGTTATTCCTCAAATTCGATGCGTATAGAATGTCAACGGAAGTCTTATAGTCTTGTGCCGGTTGCCAATACACAGCCATTAACCAAGAAAGCAGTCATTGTCACAGTCATGTACAGGTAATGAATGTTGTCTATGGGTTTCAATAGTGATAAAATGGTATATCATTTTAAGTTAGTCTTACCTGAATTTTGAATAGTTCACTGTCTGGCAATGGTTCCACTCTAGAGCGTCTCGGGTTTTCAGCGACTGCTACAGCGGTAAATTTTTTCTTTCCAACTTTCTAAAAATAAATAAAATAAACCGCCATAAATACCTAAATTCAAGTTAATACATGCATTTCATAAACACATATAGTATCAAACAAAATTCAAACATGTTATTAAAAAACAAAACCTCACCTTGACTTGTAATGTCTTGCTGTTTCCTTCTTGTGGGCTCAAGGGTGTAAAGGTCTCTCTATCAGACATGTCAGGTATACAAGTTATCTACAAACAGCTCACAACTATTTCAAATATTTTCCACCGACACCAAAACTGTTAAACAAGACCAAGTGTTTCACAAAACGCTGTAGCGTGTTCAAAAGTGGTCACATTAGTGCGAGTGGAAATGTTAACAACGTGTCTTTATATTTCACGTTGCATGTATAATCATTTGGTTTCCCACACTTTTAACATCCTGTTATCGTGCACGTGTAAAGCTAACGTCCAAGGTCAACACCTGCTTCAGGTCATATTACAAATCAACTTGCATTTTCTCACGTACGAACCAACCAGGATGTAACTTGCTAGCTTGCATGTTGTTCCACAAGTGTTCACATGCATTTCGCTGTCCCCTCCGACCACTGTTGTCAGATCGTTTGACCTTCAAGCGTCCTCTGCGCATCTGTACTTTTCCATTGCTCTGTTGTCAAGTGAAGTCAGCGCATTACAATAAGCTCGATACAGATTCACTTCCTGCCAGTCTATCCCCAAGCAAGTTTGTCTTCTGTACTCGCTTTAACCAACATATGACCAAGTTCTGTTTGTCTTATATAAAGTCAGATTCATCTGATCATGGAATTATCATTTGCCATATTACTCATCATCGTTTACACGTTAAACACCCCTGTTGGGGGGGGGGGGGGGGTAAAAATCTTAGCACGTCATAGGAAAAATCTGAAAAACGAACCCTCACCCCGCTGTCTCATCGAAATATCGATTGCTGTATTGTAATACCACCACCGTGGCCGGCGACAGGCTCGTTTGAAACATATGCCCAGCGGTATCGTCTCTCTCTATCTACAACCACTCTTTATTAACATTTTAAACAGGTAAAAAAATTAAAATATTTTTCAACAAAAGTGTAGTTAGCCATTTGTCAAATTTCTTTTAGAGCATAAATGCCATATTCGAAAGGGGGCGTCACACCGAGTTATTTGACACCTCGTGCACGTCTCTAGCCTTATTAGTTTGCGAGATATAACAAAAAGTCAATAATCAAGGTTTTACCCCCAAACATTCTGTTTCCCTCATTCTCAAAACTTTAACCTGATAACAAAATAAAGAGGGATTTGAGAAAAGCCATTTGACACGCAACACGTCCAAATCCGACCATGCGTTCGTGAGATATTGGCAAAGTTCGTATGAAAATAGGCGACTCGTTAGAACCTGCTTTGCTCCCCTACTGCACAGTTTTTGTCCTAGAGACTTGTATCTTGGTTTGAGGGTAAAGGGGATAAAGATCATCAATTTATGTCAAAGAAGCATTTTCGTAGACTTTTTAGTTTCCAAAATATAAGAATTGCAATATTTAACTTTTTTCAAATAAAAATTTTAAAGATATAAAGTTTTGTTCTAACGATAAAGGAGATAGAGACCGTTCGTTAAAGCCATTGCACAACGTCCTATCATGTTTGGTGTTCGAAATATCGCCTACTTTAAAAAACAAAAATGTTCAAATTAAAAAATAAAAATAACGAGTGGTCCATAGCAAAGAGGGCGTCACCCCAAGTCCTACGACACCTCATATGTCAAAATCCAACCATAGGTTCACCACATATTAATTATTTAACATGGACGCCGCCCGAGCAACACCGAGTGAGTTGAAACTTCCCTTAATCCCCTACTCCCATTTCAATCGGGTACAATCTTGTTGACCAACTGAATAGCATTTAAACTTCGCTTACTAAGGCAACACTGAAAAATGACTTCCATCACGTTAAATATTAGTTTTAAGTAAAATGTATTATATTTTATGTATAATTTATTTTAAATATAATATATTTAGCTAATAAAACTAAATGAGTAATCTGACTAATAGTAGTCCAACATACTGCTGTCTCCACAAAACTCACAGTGTTAACGACGGGAATACCTTCCTCTTGAAGGCCTGTTTGACATGTCTTAAAACTATGTAATATTAAATGGTACACAATATAACGATTTTTGCATCATCTACTTCTTATTCAGCGGGTGTGTACTGCTCGTGGGTTGGCAACACTGGGTAATGTGTAGACTATACTTTCATCTAAAGGGTAGGTTTAAAATACAGTACTTATTGCCAGTGTGACTTTTGAATTTATTACTGGTATACGGATACCATACCTTCTCAACTTGACCATTTCCATAGCTTTGCTCTTGCATGCCCCTAGTTGAAAGCAGCACGGTACAGCGGAAATTTGTCAACAAGCTGCTTGTGTGCATTGCTCTGTATAGATGCAGTTAGTTGACGCAACGGGGTGAACCCTCATAATTGTCTTGTAATGGGAAATGACAACCACAAACCTCGCCTTGCACCCGCACGTCTGTCATTTGTTTCGGTAGTTTAGTATGTTGAGATTCCATCTCGTCAGTTTTGCGGTTTCATGTTATGTACTTTTGAAGGGGATGTGATAGCTGACTTAAACGTCTATATGAGAAATGTTCTTCAGTTGGATAAGACACAGACGGGAGCTCAATATATTTTTAAAGCGTCTGGCTTTTAGTGCCGGGAGTGTCCGAGGACATCTTCGGCTCGCCAGAGTTAGTAGCTGCTTCTATGCGGTGAGCTATAACTACCGTCGCGTGTGGAGTGTTGTCTCGGGAGGAAAAGGTAAATGTAAGGACTAGGAATTGGAAGGTAGTGGCTGTGGCCTATAGTTAGGGACCAACCCTGGCATTTGCCTGGAAGGAAGATGGGAAACCACAGAAAACCATCTTCAAGGTTGCCGGTGGGTGGATTCGAACCTTCTCGCCTCCCGGATGTGAGTGACTTCCTGCAGCCACGCCGTAACAACCACGGCTAACTCACCCGGTTTTGGGTTTTTAAGAGTAATACAATCATATGCCTCGTGGTTTGATGGTTAGCATTACTGACTACCACCCCGGAGGCAGGATTCGATTTCTGGTTTTGCCAAGAAATTTAATTTTGGGATTAGGTTCTGGGACGGTATTGTTGACGTGTGAGCCACACAAGTAGTGTCGATTTCGAAGACTTTCAACAAGCTAGTAAGTCAAGAAACTTTACCCAGATATTACCCAATGTAACTACACAAATGATAGACTGAAAATTATATATATCACTGTATTAAATAATATTACTGACAGCGGTGGCTACGCTCGCTAAAGCACAGCGTCAGGTCATGGGGCCAAGCTCTCTGCTCCCTGGGTAGACGCATGGGTTCGAGCCCCACCGTCGGCCGTACTTGAAATGTTTTTTCGTGGTTTCCCACTTTCAACACCAGGCAAATACTGGGACGATACCTTCTGACAGGCCACGGCCACTTCCTTCCACATTTTTGCCCAGTTTCATTAATTTTCATTCATTCTATCTCTCATCCCTGCGTGCAGTACGCCCACGGTCTAGACTAGAAAGACCTTTACTCGGATTCTCAGGAGGCCTCACGACAAATAATAATAATTATTGATTTTTACTGACGAAATTCATGCTTTTCAGTTGGTCAACACGATTGTACCCAATTGTATTGGGTGTTATGCCCTAACCCTGAAAATATTACATGAGATTAATACATTCATATTATATCTTTAATTAATGTCATGTAATAACACCCAATACAATTGGGTACAATCATGTTGACCGACTGAAAGGCATAGATTTGGTTTACTAAGTCAACACTAAAAAATTGCTTCCAACATGATTATTTTTATACTGTATAAGTTGTTGTTGTCTCATTTGAGGGGGTTGGACACCGTGAACTTGGGTGAGTGCAGAATTTTGTCTGATATCCTATGTTATAAATATGGCTGTATTAGTGGGAGTATTTTTAATTAAGTTGAGGATTAGGTAGGAGGCAGCCGTGGCCTTAAGTAAGGATCCATCCCGGCATTTTCCCGGAGTAGAAGTGGGAAACCACGGGGAAACCACATCCAGGATGGCTGAGGTGGGAGTGGAACCCACCTTTTCTCAGTTTTGCCTCACGGGGCTGAGAATACCCAATTCCAGCCCTCAGAACACAATTACTTTTCTTGACAGAACCGTAAATTGAGCCCGGACATCCGGAGCGACAGACAAGAACCCTAGTTATACTGTATAGGGCAACAGCACCAGTAAGTGATCGATTAAGAAAAACTTGGCATGTAAACAATTTGTTTGCCTATTGTTTGCTCACTGTAGTACAGCATCAAATGAGGTTAACTACACCACAAGTGAACTAAATGAAGTTATAATACAAATTCAAAAGAATATTTATTAGTTAGCGTAGTGTAGTGTATAATTTGTGTATTTCAGCTATTATAAAGTTTATATTGAATAAAATCATTACGCGTCTATCGACTGAAAGCACACATTCAATTTAAATCAGCCTTTAACTACTTGTTACTTTGAGATTCAGCAGTAAAAATAGAAATAAGAAAGAGTGCAATGAACAAAGATTTCGGATTGTTAAAAGACTGGGAAGTGACTAAAACTGTTTGGTAGAAGAAGTAACGTCATGTTGGAATGTATTGAAAACGTACATTTACTACCTTTATTCATGTCTTTATATCCGGAATTATAATTTATTATTCACCTGACTTTGGTGACATATAAGCCGCACATTAATTTCATTCAATGTTTATTATTATTATTATTATTATTATTATTATTATTATTATTATTGTTCGACATATCTTTTAATTTTGTTTTTGATTGTTATTATTCATATTTTGGTAAAGACTCATTGAGCCATGGCGATATTTCAGTCGTATCTTCTCTACATAATTATTTGACAAACCGAATCATAGAGATTCATTATTACAATACATTATTTCGTTAATTTGAGGATGTGAAAAGCCTGGAGTTAATTTCTACTTCATATTCAGACAGATTTCAACACGTTAGGTGACAGGAGTTTATTCTGGTCAGTGCGCGCAGCTAGAGACTTTCCTGAATTGGACTCGCAAGCTAGGTAGACTCTCACAACATATTCCGAGAATTGAGGAAGGATGAAGAACAATAGATGCCATGGACGGTCACTCGAGCTAGCTTCGCGTCACCATAGCCTAGTGCCAGGCGATTTATATTGAAGAGGTTGGCAACTCCAGATATCGCAGAAAGAAGAATCACGTGGGGTGCCAGAACTAATCAGCAGGCTGGAAGATTGGGAAGTTGGAATAGAAGCGGGTTGTCATAGCAACCACGTCCTGATATGTGTATAAAGAGGAGGGAGCTTGAATGTGGAGAAGATATGGAAGGGAGCTGGAAATGTTATAAAAAGGCCTGTAGAGCAAATCTCATGAACTTCTTCTTGATTATTCATTAACTTGAATTTATACTGACTTTGTTGATTCAATTGCGAGCCCGGACGACTTGTCTCTTGTTTGTCCATGGGAATTAACCGATATTACAGTCATTTGGACTTGGGATATATTTGAATCTCAGAAATCAACAGTTTTCAAACTTGATTGTATGTTGGATATATTCTGTCTTTTCATACTAATGGCAATGGTTGTGCTAGTGGCCAGAGTCTTTGAAGTGATTCTTGAAGTCAGAACTTCATCACTGTCAAGATAGTAGTGGACTTAGATCTCGTCTCTGCTAATTAAATAACTTAACTTCATTCATCGTCAACGGATCATCACAACTCCAATCTGAAGGATGTTTCAGACGAGCAGAAATCAACGCCATCACTCCTTGATGAGATACGAATGTGTCCGAGAATCTGCACCGGTGAGCGAACTGACCAAAACTCACAACATCTCTTTTTAAACTTAGGGCAATTAAGTTCACAGCTTTGGAAATAGGTTTAATTTAAATTCAATCTCCACACTTTTCACAGGCCACAATTTAACGTAATTTCAGTAAACGCATCAACTTATTTTTTAAATATATTTTCTCTCTTGTATTAAATCCTATATTTTTATGCATGCATAGTGTTTCACTTACTTTAGTTAGAAGTAACTATAAGTCATCCCTTTCGCCTGAAACAAATATATCGTGGTTGGAGACAGAGTCTCTTTGCGGCATGAGATTGAAAGAGCTCGGAGTGTTCTCCATACGGTATTTGGTCTACAACGGTGAGTTGCGACCATGGCACCCAACTATTTCAATAATTACAAAATTATTGTGTTAAGTGACCTCTCCCAGAGTGTCTTGGTAAATGGACAGCTTAAGGAGGCTGTGAGCAGGCTGGCAACTTCCCATATGGTCACCCAAGAGTGGGCCACTACTTGTAGGAAAATTACAAGTATTACAATGTCACGTTACAATTTCTTGTACGAATTGCAGTTACTCACCACAGATTGCTCTGATTTCAACAAAACTGAGTATAATTAACCTCACTGCAATTACAAATGCACACAATACTACAGGCACAATAACACAGGTTATCAGATAAATTTTACACACACTGAAGTACACGGGGATAGATGACTATGATGACCAACCCCGCAAATAAAATAGTAACAAGAACTGTCACTCACCCCACACAAGGTCAAGTCACGAATTTCAGGCCATGGATCGCGGATCATCTCTAGTCATAGTTACAAGTGCACCAAAATCTCCATCATTGTTAGGTTAAGGCATGTTTCATCTTATTTAAGAGTTTACACTGATGTACAGCAACCGTAGTTGTTTAGTATTTGTGTTATTCGATCAAGAAAATTGGACAATTTAATTTAAAATGTTGCCTGACTGACGACTTTAGACAGGCAGCACTAAAAGAAAGGTTGCAGCTTTACGTGATAGTTAATCTCTTATTTTCGTGGAATACGAACCACCGAACGTGACGTTTCACCTCGAAAACCTCAAATACATTAACCGGGAATCGAGCCCGATCCACTTAGGCGAGGGGCAATCAGCTTTATCACTCAGCCAACACGCCCCCACATTGAAAGGTGCACTTGAGATACTGACGAGAGTGAATTTCTGAACTCATCTTGATACTACTTCGTCAACTGCGTTACATATCGCACAAAATCACCGTAATATGTCTACCTTTCTGCGATAAGTACGAATATTTTCACATAATCCTCAAAGCCCTTAAAACATCTCTTATTCCTTTACCACCATTGAAGAAAAATGTGTTCTATTCGGCACTGTATCAGTAGGATATTATTATCTTTGTGGATTTCATACTATCCATGATATGGTGTTTTATATAACGTTAAATAATGGACAATATCCTTGCTCTCACTTCCATATTAATCTTAGTGAACTTTGCAATTAGGTTGAAGTGATAAAACTGATTAAATAAAGCTCTCGTATCTGAACGAGTATCAGAAGTGGGGAATCACGTACATGAGCACTTAGAGCTTGGTGCATAAATTGTCGAATGCCACCCAAGATAAAGTACGTTTTCTTTTAGAACATTTAATATCCTTAAAAACTGAGAAGTGAAAAGAAAGTCGGGTCTTTTATAAAATATCTCAACATCTCTAAGATACTGGATTTCTTTACAGAGTCTCTGTAATGACGATAATTCTACTTTAACGGGAGGCACAAAGTATGACATCTTACAAACTTCCCCCTCGTTTAGAACCTCTCCACATATATTACGGAAGTTGAGCGGAACTCCCAAAATAAAGCCGTAAATAATTGCTACAGTCATTTGAAACTCTCGAGTTTTCTTGAAGTTTGTTAACCCCTATTTCTTAAAGAGTATATGACTGAAGGACATAAAACGCGCTTAATGAATTGAAAGTTTATTCGAGTAAGATAATTTAAAAGGAAGTTCTATATCTTCATTTAATGCAGGAGCATAAGATTGCTAAATTGGATGAAGATACAGTTAAGAAAACGCAAAACACTTGGAGTATATTTTCCTTTGAGGTGCTTTCGTTGTGAAGTATCGTAAAGCGACGTCAATAACAAAGCGCCTCGTGTTCCGCTCAGAGGACTAAAGCTGCAAAGTTTAAAGATCTGAGGTTAAAATCCTGTCGCCGAGAGCAATTATCCTAAGTAAGATATTGGACCGTGATTCTCAACATTTTCGCTTAACAAATGCAGACTACCTTATATTAAAAATGCCGTTATTTTGGAAGTAAAATAAACCGTTTTAGACCACCTATTGGTGTAGTGGCTAACATTCTTGGCTGTCACGTTGGAGGGACAGATTCGATTCCTGCCTCTGCCAAGAAATTTTAATTCTGGTTTTGAGGGCTGGAAGTGGGTAAACGCACCCTCGTGAGACAAAACTGAGAAGAGGAGGGTTCGATTTCCATCTCGTCTATCTTAGAAGTGGTTTTCCGTGGTTTCCAACTTCTATTCGAGGCAAATGCCAGAATGGTTCCTAACTTAAGGCCACGGCCGCCTTCTTCCCAATCCTCACCCGAATGACAAATAATCACACAAATAGAGCCATCTTAATAACATTGGTTATCAGACAAATTCCACACATATCCAACTACACGGGGCTACATAACCACGATGTCGAAAAGCTCCTAATAAATCAACAACAACAACAACAACAACAAACCTTTTTAAATTTAACTGTAAGATCAGCGTGCCTCTGAACAACATTCGAGGCAAATTCAACTGTATTTTACGAAAGGTTTATCGTTGGTTAACGAAACGAAATTTCAATACTTTGCATTTGCAGGAGCAGAATCTACTTTATTTTCACAACAGTTGGAAGTAAACTGAGGAATAGTCCAAACACTGTGTTTAGTTAGTGTTGTGTACCACACCAGTTAATACAACTCAAAACAAATATGTATTAATCAGAAATGAAGTCAAAAGTACCGTACAAAAGATTGCAAAATGTGAATAACTTCCATTAAAAAATATAAGCCGGAATACGTTTTTATAATTAAATAACATTAAAAATTACAGTTACTAACATTACTTACTAGAAACGTGAAAAGTATTTAAATCTGTGAACCATTGCTGGTTTCATAATGAAATGTGGAAATTGTTGGATTTATAAGTGAATTTACTCCAAAATATCATATTTACAAATGTATAAATAATTACAAACAATACAGGTTTTAATCAAACCTATAAAGATTTCAGATAACTAAGTACGCTTTCTTACATAAGCAGGGAACTAAAAATTTTCAACAACGACAAAAAGTCAAGGTAGCCTAAATAACTTAACTAGCAGTAGTGCCCGGCTTCGCCCGGTGGATTTTTTTGTTTTATGAATGATAATGAATACTACTACGGAACTGGCACATGATACTTAAACTACCAGTTTTTTTTAATATAACTTTTGTAGTTTTGTAGTTTTGGTGGAGATGGTGGTTGTAGTGAGGGTGATAAGCAGTATAGTATAATGGATTTAACATTTAGGTAATTTTTCCTTAATGATAATAATGGTAATAATGAATAGGGGAAGGGCTATTTACTAACTACAGCACTGACACATGTAATTTACAAACAAATTTCTAAAAATGATTGGAAAGAGGAGTAAGTGAAATAAAAGACACTGCCTAGGGCCAATATCTCATTGTCTGTTAGAAATGTACAGACCAATAGTGTCGTCTCTTGTCGCATAGCGCCGTAGGAAAATAATCAGAACACTTTGGAAAACTTCGGCAGTCCCGAGCTCCTGAGGTAGCAATAGTATAATTTATGGCCACATAGCGCTCAACGATAAGTTTCGGAATAGATTAAGGTAAATTTGAAAGCACCAACGCTTATTGCAGCTGATAACCTCAATGTATTGCACCAACACCATTGCACTTTTACAGATGCATAATATGTTCATGATAATAACTGTTTTAAGGGACAAAAGAAATCTTTTTGCACTAATTACTCCCCGTGACTGCAATTTATAAGCAGCGCAAGATTTAACAATCTTCGCAATTCTGCACCAGAACACTGGTAGGGGCGACGTGATGCAGCCCGAATTGCCAGTCAACAATGGAGATATTAAAATACCCATACAGTTACACTACTACGGACATGAATGATTCTGAGGCCTTAATACATGGTTTTCAAGTTCAGTTTGTTTGTTATTCTAAATGTAGGGAATGGAGAGCGTTGTCCAAAATATCAAGTGGACAGTGTTACCAGCAGGGTTTCAAAGTGTATGTATAATTTGGTGCAATTAGGAGGAACGGTGTAGATTTGTGATAAAGGGCCTAAATGCAGGAAATGGAGGGGTCTGTCCAAAATTTAAAGTGGACAATGTCACCTGCAGGGTTCCAAAGGGTAAGTGTACAAAATGTGGTTTAGATCGGTGAAACGGTGTTGATTTGTGCCAATGGACCTAAATGCAGGGAATGGAGTGGTCTGTCCGAAATTTCAAGCAGACAGAGTTACTCGTCGGGTTCCAAAGTGTAATTATGCGAAATTTGGTTCAGATCGGTGAAACGGTGTAGATTTGTGCCAAAAGGCCTAAATGCAGGGAATGGAGTGGTCTGTCTGAAATTTCATGCTGACTGTATTACTCACAGGGTTCCAAAGGGTAAGTATAAAAATGTTGGTCCAGATCGGTGAAACGGTTTAGATTTGTGCCAAAGGGCCTAAATGCAGGGAATGGAGTGGTCTGTCCGAAAGGTCATGCAGACAGTGTTCCTCGTAGGGTTCCAAAGGGTAAGTATACACATTTCGGTTCAGATCGGTGAAACGGTGTAGATTTGTGCCAAAGGGCATAAGTGGAGTGGTCTGTCTGAAATTTCATGTAAACAGTGTTACTCGCAGGGTTCTAAAGGGTAAGTATACACATTTTGGTGCAGATCGGTGAAACGGTGTAGATTTGTGCCAGAGGGCCTAAAAGCAGGGAATGGACTGGTCTGTCATAAATTTCATGCAGACTGTGTTACTCACAGGGTTTCAAAGGGTAAGTATACACATTTTGGTCCAGATCGGTGAAAGGGTGTAGATTTGTGCCAAAGGGCCTAAATGCAGGGAATGGAGTGGTCTGTCCGGAATTCTATGTAGACAGTGATCCTCGTAGGGTTTCAAAGGGTAAATATAAAAATTTTGGTTCAGATCGGTGAAACGGTGTAGATTTGTGCCAAAGGGCCTAAATGCAGAGAATGGAGTGGTCTGTCCGAAATTTTATACTGACTATGTTACTCGCAGGGTTCCAAAGGGCAAGTATACAAATTTTGGTCCAGATCGGTGAAACGGTGTAGATTTGTGCCATAGGGCCTAAATGCAGGGAATGGAGTGGTCTGTCCGAAATTTTATGTAGACAGTGTTCCTCGTAGGGTTCCGAAGGGTAAGTATACAAATTTTGGTTCAGATCGGTGAAACGGTGTAGATTTGTGCCAAAGGGCATAAGTGCATGGAATGGAGTGGTCTGTCTGAAATTGCATGTAAACAGTGTTACTCGCAGGGTTCCAAAGGCTAAGTATACACATTTTGGTTCAGATCGTTGAAAAGGTGTAGATTTTTGCCAAAGGACCTAAATGCAGGGAATGGACTGGTCTGTCATAAATTTCATGCAGACTGTGTTACTAGCAGGGTTCCAAAGTGTAAGTAGGCCTATACACATTTTGGTTCAGATCGGTGAAACGGTGTAGATTTGTGCCAAAAGGCCTAAATGCAGGGAACGGAGTGGTCTGTCCGAAATTTAACATAGCCTAAGCTATTCCTCTTGAATCTGGCTATCACATAAAAAAGATTTTTTCGAATTCGACTGGTAGTTCAAGAGATTAGCGCGTTTAAACACAAAAACACACAAACAGACACACAAACTCTTCACCTTTTTATATTAGTATAGATAAGTAAGCCTACGTGTGTAATAATATTATTCACGCATATGGAACTACATAAACCTGTACACATCACTACTGAAAGCTATTACAGTCTTCCTCGTCAGCAGGTGGTTCAATAGGGTTTTCTGATGAATTACCTGTCGGAAATTGTTCAAATACCTCGTGATGAGCTCTGGATATCAAATGTTGACGAAAAAACTGTAGCAAATTAACTAACAAATGTCATATTCGATGGTTAGAGACGAGCTTGTTGTAGCTGTTGTTTCATTTGAGAGGCTAGGCCATCGTGGGCATTTAACCCCGTGTATTTCGGTGTAAGTATATATCGTATAGAGAAAGAAAGAAAGAAATAAAAAGTCTCATAAGCTGAGTTATTTGGGTATCTGTGGTAACGAGTGTATTTGTAATTCAGGTGAGGATTGGGAAGGAAAAAGCTGAGGCCTTGAGTTAAGAGCCACCCACGCATTTGCCTGGAGTAGAAGTGGAAAACGACTGAAAAACACTTCCAGGATTGCTGAGGTAGAAATCGTACACATCTCCTCTCAGTTTTGCCTAACGAGGCTGAGTCTACCCCATTCCAGCCATCAGACCAGAACTAAATTCCTTGGCACAGCCGGGAATCGAACCCGGACCTCTGGAGTTCCAGCCAGTAATGCTAGCCGCTTCACCACGAGGTGTAGAGACGAGCTATTTAGTAAATAACATGGGGAATCTATTTAATAGACAGGGGCGTTCTGTGTTGTGGTAGATCTGTAGAATATATGAAAATAGGGTATGTTCGTCCTTTTCGGACCCTGATAGCATGATAGCATGATAGCAACGGTGCGCTGCAGCAAGTCCGAAGATCAAAGGTTTGAATCCCGGCTATCCTCAGTGTGAAATCCCTCGGGGGTTTTACATTCCCTCGAGGGATGTCCAGTACTGGTTCTAAAGGCATTCTGGAGGGCTCATGCATGGAATGACTAGCACGTTCCCAGATATGAACCCAATCAGGAATGTATGAGACGTGATGGAGAGAGCCATTTGTAACAAAGATCCCACACCTAGGAATGCCTGGGGACTTTGGGGCAACTATTTAGGCAGTATGGCTTAACATTTGTCCAGAGGTCTTCCGTCAGCTTTACGTGTCCATGCTACGTTGATTCACTGCACGTCCTTGAACTATAGTTCGCCCTGCACGTCATATCCTATGTTTGGTAGGTTATTGTATAAGTTATAACCCAAAGAGCAACTTTCTGTTAATAAACTCGTTTTGTCAATCAAAATGATAAAAATTATGGCCAAAGTTTGTCGAAGAGCAGTTATCAAACACAATCAAAAACTGAAGAACAGACTCTTACTGGAATACAAGCAGTGGATATGCCGTCCACAAGAACTGGATTCCGTGAGCTATCCGAAGTTAAGAAACCCACGGCGTTGTGAATACTGCAAGGGAAGGTGAATTTGAGAGAATCAGGCCTTTCTTTCACAGGAAATGAACTTGAGGAGGAGAATGTTGAAGTGTAGCAGGAGGAGAAGGAGAAGGAAGTGGAGTAGGTTGAGGAAGTGGAGGAGTAGGTAGGTGGAGGAGTAGGTGGGGGTTGTGGTGGAGTAGATAAAGGAGGTGGTGGAGGAGATGGTGTAGTAGGTGGAGTAGCTGGAGGTGGAGAAGGTGGCTGAGGTGGTGGAGTAGGTGGAGGAGGTGGTGGAGTAGATAGAGGAGGTGGTGGAGTAGAAGGAGGAGGTGTTGGAGTAGATGGAGGTGGAGGAGGTGGCGGAGTAGGTGAAGGTTGAGTAGGTGGTGGAGGAGGTGGTGGAGTAGATAGAGGAGGTGGTGGAGTAGGTGGTGGAGTAGGTGGAGGAGGTGGTGGAGTAGATGGAGGTGGATGAGGTGGCGGAGTAGGTGGAGGAGGGGGTGGCGTAGGTGGAGGAGTAGATAGAGGAGGTGTTGGAGTAGGTGGAGGAGGTGGTGGAGTAGATGGAGGTGGAGGAGGTGGCGGAGTAGGTGGTGGAGGAGGTGGTGGAGTTGATAGAGGAGGTGGAGGAGTATGTGGAGAAGGTGGTGGAGTAGGTGGAGGAGGTGGTGGAGTAGATGGAGGTGGATGAGGTGGCGGAGTAGGTGGAGGAGGTGGAGGAGGTGAAGGAGGTTCAGTAAGTGGAGGTCAGGGAGGGAAGTCTGCACTTTAATCCTTACTGGGCTAGATACGCCATATGCAAACTAATGTTGACACATGACATTTTGGATACAGGAAAATCTCACATAAATTAATGAAATAAAGATATCTGTTATGTACAGAGTGGACGTTTATCGCACCAATAAATACAGTAAAATGTTTGCATTGAACGATGTATGAGAACATTTGGAGATTGAACAACAGTGGTCGGGTGATAGCGGTGTAATGTATTGGATATTGTCACAGATTATTCACCCCTCCCTGCGCTTGTCGTTGCGTCTGTTACTTATGTCCTCATGTTCCCTTCAGATTAGCTTACAGAGTTGAACACCCAACAATTTCCTATATAAATCGTGCAGATATCTCCTCCAAAATCCACGACGTAGCCATGTGCGTCAAAGTGTACACTACGCCTGCGATGAGGGTTGCAACAAGTCTGGAGATCAATGGTTCGAATTCCGGTGCTGGCAGTGACTATCCTAAGTGTATTTACCCCAGGTTTTGCACACTCATTGCCGGCAAATATTGATGGTACCTTACTTCAATATTCATGGGACACCTACCCCAACTATTACAGTTACACCCGCTACTACAGTCACAAGAGAAGTACAGGTTATCAGACAAATCTGATATACAACAAAGTAAAGTACACAGGGCTGATGACCAAAATTAACAACGACATGTAAAGTCTCAACCATCTTGGCCGAGACTGAACCTCTGAACTCCACATAATGATGAGGGCATTCTATCAATGATCCACAGAAGCTCCTATCTTTACTACTACTACTACTAATAATAATAATAATGAAATTATAATCCACAGCCTGCTTCCAGTCTCCGACCGGGTCAGGAATGGAATGAATGCAGCCCCCATCTAGCGGCGAGGATATGAACTGTGCCGGCTGCCGAGGCCTGACGCACTCCTCTGGGGCAATAATTAAATGAATGACAGATGAAATGAAATGATAGTGGAGAGTGTTGCTGGAATGAAATTTTGACAGGGAAAACCGTAGTACCCGGAGAAAAACCTGTCTGCCTCCGTTTTGTCCAGCACAGATCTCACATGGAGTGACCGGGATTTGAACCACGGACCCAGGGGTGAGAGGCCGGCGTGCTGGCGCCTAAGCCACGGAGGCTTCACTAATAATAATAATAATATTTATAATTATCTATATATTTAAAACAGTAAGCTGATTTTTGTTACCGCGAGATTGACAGAACGGCTGAACCGATTTACTTCGTAATGCACTCTGACGAAAGCCCTTGATCTGTATATTTGCAGAGTGTCTTTAAAATAAACAAATATCTTACCATATATTTTTATATTTATAAACAAAAATGCAAAATTATTGGCCCTAGCGCATGCGCACAATCACCTTGCCTCACGACAGTCATGGCGATTACAAGTGCATCGCGTTTCAATTTGATAGTTATTTATAAGAAGTATAAAGGAAGGGAACATTATTTATGGCGTTCCCACGATATATATTGGAATACAATATTATACACAACGGAAAATGTTGAAACGCGTAAAATGATAGTCGAGTGTTTAGGGCCTATGTAGTTAAACTGTCTTAATATTGCGTAGTATTAGCAGATATTCGGTATTCGGTAGCTCAGGTCGTAGAGGCAAGAAGTCTTAATTTATGCATCGCGCAATGGAAGCTGTTCGAGTCCCACCTCCGACATGTTTTTTATTTCCGTTTTTTTTATTTCTTGGTATTGCTATTTCATTGTCAAAACGTATTTAACTCTTAGCATTCCCGTAAACTAAGGAATTCGTATATTTTTAAATTATTTATTTTATTTAGTCAATTTACCCTCTAGGTTGGTGGTTCCCACGGACTAAGCGAGGGAACTCACCACTACCGCCTCTATGGGCAGTGTCCTGGAGCTTGGAACATCTGGTCGGGAGGGATACAACTGGGGAGGTGTGATCAGCACTTCGCCCGGGCGGCCTCACCTGCAAAGCGAACAGGGGCCTCATGAGGGATGGGAAGGGATGGAAGATTGGGATGGATAGGCTAGGAAGAGGGAAGGAGGCGGCCGTGGCCTTACAGTAGGTACTGTACCCTTTTACCTACCAATACCTGTTGAATCCCTGGATAGCAGCTGGATCGTAGAACCTGAAAATGCCCCGGCTCTAAAGACCCCCCAAGTTCTACCAACAGACACAGGGATAATAGGGCCACTCGAATACCTAACAGGATGTATTAAGACTGACCAAAGCTCAGAAAAAGAAAAGACTAGCTCAAAACACAAGAATTCTTCAAGAGGAAGAAAGAATCTCAAAGGTGTGGAAAACCCTAAAATACCTAGCGATGGCCCCCTTAATACACCCTTCCATCACCTCTATAAAGCATCACGCAATAATTAAAACCAAGTAATAAAGTAGTTTATTGTAGAATAAACAAGACAGAAAGAACAATCAATTTTGTCGATACCACGACCAATCAAAAAAAAAATCTCATTGATAATACTGGATTGTCTTTCATAAAAAAATATTACCCATTATCTCAACTAACTTCTAATTGATTAAAATATAAGGCATATTAATAATAATAATGATCAATCCCATAGGATAAGCACTTACAAAAGAAAAATATTATAAGACTTGAATACATTAAATTCATTTCGGTTCCTTAACTGAAATAACATCTTATACAAAAATATCCTGATTAAAATTAATAATCCTACACGACATCTTCAGTAACATTATATGTTCTTGTTATTAAATGAAGAAATTCATATGGCCTATTTACAGAGTATAATTTACACAAAATTCCAGAATAATTTCAATTATTCTTTTCCCACTGACTTAATGTCACGACATAAATATCTACTTAATATTGTTTCATTTCTAGTTTTAGGGTAATTCTGCCGAACAGTTAAGCTAAGCAAAAATTAATCATAAATTCAGCATTAAATAGTTATCGGTTTCCTTGTTAAACATACATCCTATGGCAAAATCGTTATATTAATTTTACTGGGAATATTGAACCGGATATCCACTCAAGATTCTCAAAAATACTGCTCAGAAAAATATTAATCTTCACACAGGCATTTTCACGATAACAGCGATAAAGTCAACTATGACCAAATATTAACCATACTAGGTTAAAAACAACACCTCTAAGGGTTAAGACCCCAATCAATCTAATCCTGATTGGCACACCTGGCTCAATCCTCAACAAGAAAAAATATGCTTTACAAAGCACTGCATCAATATACTTAAACACAAAGACATTACTCATAGTACATGCCTCTCTAAAGTCGAATATGCACCTATAATAGGAGCCTTACTGTTATAAATCCACAATTATGAAAATCACCTGTTTTTAGAAAAATCCTGAACTCATGTGCGAAAAAAAAAATGATTCTGTAACAGATTACCAACAAAGCCCAGTGGATTTCAGAAATATTCCACCTATCTTTAAAAACTTGCCTTACATTGATATATTACATGATCCATAATTCTTAAACGTATGACTTATAGTAAGTCGTCCCTGGGATTATCCTCGCAAATTTGGATGTCGTTCAAATACCCTCTTAATAGAGAAAAACTATTGCACCAAAGGCAATGATATCAATTTAATCCAGTGTTAACTTCACAAGAAAAGAAAAGTATAACACTCCAAAACCACACAAACTGAGGTTGTAAAAGCGATTTATAAAGATAAATTCAATCACAAAATAAGATCTTCCCTGAATTTCCCGAACGCGAAAATGTCGATGGATTAGTCCTACAGCATGGGTCTAGGTTAGCAACAAAGGCTAAGCGACTAATGACCCATTAGGCAATCCATTTCGAAAATCACGCTCAGAAAATACAAGTTAAATCTGTTAATAAACTGCAGAAAAAAAATAGTCAAAGGACTCGAAGTAACATTCAGAATAACAGGATCCGAAAACTTCCCAATATCGTAATAAGAATACGAAAAGGAAAATTCTCCTCAAAGAATACGATGATCCAAGCGAAAGTGCTTAAAGCACAATACACTAGAATATGAAAAACTCAATCGGAGTTCCCAAAAGAAAATTGTGTTACTAAAATGTTCTTACACAGAAAAAAACTGTAGATCTTCTTCCTACATTTGTTTCTCGACAAATAAGAATGAGCATATCAGTTTAAATACTGTAAAATACTACTGAAATTTTTAATTAATTCATTAAATTACACAAAGGATGCACTCATTTTTATGAGTCAAAATCCTGGCATCATAGAAGGTCAGTTTCGAAATAAACATCGAACCTGCACTTTCTACTCAACCATTTAATCTACAAAATCAAATATGGCAATATGTGGTAGTTCAAAATGTCCACGCTACGCTACTGTAACAAGTTGAAGTGATCTGTACCTTTGGCGAATCTAGATGAGGAAAAAAGGATATCGTTGGCCATACTAAGCTCCAGACCAACAGAACACATGCCGGACTCCAACTGGGTTTCCAGAGAACGAACCAAAGTCCTCCTAGGCTCGAACAACACCCGGTCGGTCGAAATAGTTCCAACATATCCTGGCGATATCTTCCCATACATATTCGAATACCGACGGACGGACCGCACACAGTTTATCAACTCGTCACGAAGCGAGGGTGAACTCGAACAGTCGCTAAATAGTTCCAATGTATGAACGCGAATGTGAACAAGTTCACAAGGGTCGACGCGGCCCCTTGCATCACGAGAGTCGCTTGCACACTTCATGCTAAATGAAAGTTGCTGCCAACATGTCCCCGCTACACTCTGCTAATGCAGTATTCTTATATTAATCTAGCCTACCATCGTAATGGATATAAGCTTCATAGTGTTCCTTCCCTCTGACACCTTGCTTGAGAATGTGCTCTTTTCAAAAAGTATAAGCACTGTGAAGAGTGAATCAAGTCTAGGCTGCATTTCCACGACGGTTTATATGCAGAGTTTTGTGACACATTACAGCCGAGCTCGCGGTCGGGATTATGAAAGTATCCATCCGCATGGCTCGTTAGTTGCTGTAGATACACGGTCGCAAAGATAAACTATTACATGTTTAAGACCATGTCTGAGCCCTATTAAACACGTGTATACTTCACGTAGAATGCTGAACGAACTAGCGTATACACTCCAGCGCGGTCACACGTTTTTAAAACTTCGGTTAGCTGGCGACTTCACTTTCACTGTTTTCAGGCTCAAACCTCTACGCTGTCGGTTTCTCTACTCATTGCTCTCTCCACGAGGTCGCCTTGGTCTCACATCCGCTCCCCCACTCCTTCACACGTCACGACTCGATACGAAATATATCGCAGTCGAAACGTAATCAGCAGTGAGTTAACAGATCATCTTCTGTTCTTCATACTTTCTTAATAATAGCTTTCTGCCATGGAAATATACATACAGACGTATGTAGCTGCTTACATACAACGCCAAATATACTTTAATTTGTATTAATCACTCTCAGGTGAATCGATCGATATAGTGTTAGACACAGTCAACATGGTTATTATCGATGACCTTCGGGTTTCTCGTCGGAAACACGAGCTCTGCCGATCTCTTTCTTGATAGCATGACTTTTGCTCGCTGTAGACCAGCTGTAATTATAGACTTCAGAGGCTAGTTAGGAAGTTACAGGGTGTTCCCAAAATACTGTAACCATGTCTGTACTTAAGACCTTTATGAATAATGGTGCATTTTCCCTTTGATACCTTAAATAAAAGTCTCCTTTACTTTTATTTACACCATTCCAGGTAATCTCGTCATATTGAACCCTTCAGAATAGCAGTGTTTTATGCATGAATCTTAGATCAAGGGGTCGCGTTCAGTTCATAGTGTGGTGTTTACGTCCGCCAAACAACGTGCTTTTCTGAGGCAAGGGTTATAGGATAAAAACTATAATTAAGAAAGAAAGGAGACAAAACGTAAGATAATAACAAGATTTAATAACTAATTTTTGCATAAAAGAATAAAAAAACAAAAATAAACAAAATCCTCCCTGAATTTTCCCCTGACAGGAATATTTATCACTTTGAGGAGTGAGATGCATCTCCCCTTTTCTAATAAAATGTGGATCCAAGTTCCACTATCTTGCATGTGAATTTATGTTCGCGTGGTGACTATCTACGAGAAATGAGTACTTGGATGATCATTCGTTCACAACGGGTTAACAGCCACGGTGCTCACGAACAATCATCTCGTAAATCAACGTTTATGGATATGGGCATAACATTAATAAAAATCCTTAAATCTAATTCTGACACACATATTACAACTCTACTATTTACAGGTATCTCTCTGAGACCCTTATTAGTGTGGTGACACACTTAACCAAATGAGCTGCCACAATGGCCAGATGCTCAACAAGGAAACACAGCGCCGCACGTGACTCACGGGTCACTGACATGGAAAATAAACATAGAATAAACCAACACCAACAAACAACCTGAGTGGTTAAGATTACTTTATATTAACAAAATTGCATGTTAATGAAACGCTTCGAAAATTATCGTGTTTCGTAGGCAACTCCCATTTATTTAAACAATTTTACCATTGATCAGTTTCTCACATTTATATTTATTTTCATGTAAATTGGGAGCCAGACGTGCACTCCACTTTAATGAGCTTGCTTGCGAAACTCAGCCAGCCCTTGTGACAACAACTCACCCTTTCCACATTACCAGTCATGTCCCCCTTCCAGTGTATATAAATAGCCGACCAGCTGGACTGTTATCTCAAGGAATCAACAGCAACTAACATCTCCTCCAACTCAACATATGGTCAGACAATAATCACATATCAATAATTGTCCTCGCAAGGATACAATATGAATCTGGTACCAAGCTGACAGAAATCAGTCTCTGCTGAAATTCCCGCTTGTAATACCACAAAAATATACTCACAATATACACATCTGGGACTGACATAACGCCTTTCACACGGGTCTGCTGAATTAGAGCTCGCAAACATTTAACACAATATTTATAACCTACGATAGAGCTGAGTACTCTTCATCACAAATTACATTGCTCCAAAAGGCAATAATCACACTGAATCTGATCAATAATAAATCTCAACAAAATTTAATTACCCTCCAATCTACTATAAAATTATATTAATTCAGTCCTACTTCTGAAACACGACATATCTCCGAAAGACGTTTTTAACCGCACTTCGTAACATAGGCGAACACGGCCGTTCACATAGCTACGTTAGTTAACACAACACAAAGAAAAGAACCTTCCATTAACTACCATTGTGCGAGCTGCTTCCAAACAAAAGTGTGTCAGATCAAACTAAATATACTACATTAATCACACAAGCAAAGTATTTACAAAAAATATGTCCCATAAACCATACGTTAATTTAACAAATAATAAAATATTATTTTGTACTCATCTCTTTTTGCAGTCACCCGTCAAAGAACATCAGACGCCATTCCCCAACTGGATGGTTCTTTATCTCATATCAGCCATCTGGACGGACTGTTGAGAATTCCACACTTCCTCTGCAATCATCGATGTCATCCTTGCGCTGATACAAAAATTAGGTTATTATACACTTTATGTCTGACTAATAAATTCGCTTGTTCAGGTACTAAATTCCCTGTCACTGTTCGTTGGCGAATTATCGACGCTACTGCCCCTATAACTATAGTACTATGACTATCTATCACTGAATTTAACACTTTACAATGAATATCTTGTGTCCTCGACACACAGAATAAAAGTCTACGTCCGTAGACGAACAGAATAATAATAATGTCTTGGCTCTTCGACACACTTATAAATGAACTGGCCCTTGGGTCTAGATGGAGGGGGATTTTATGTAAAAATTTCTCGAAATAATTGTGATACAGGAATGAAATACATATCACTGAACTCGTAATATTGCACAGGTCAAGAATATGCCCATTAATCCTAGAATCGATCGTAGAGATTTTGTCTAGGCGATTTCCCGCGTGAATGCTAGCCGCCGCGTACCCCAGCCGGAGTTGGCGCGCAAGTAGGCATTCTCTTCTCATTGGTTCTCCACTTCTAATAATTTGGCGGTTTCTAGTAGATCTTGGCGTCTTGGGAGTGTCTATTTTCTTCATCAGCCATTCACGTTACTGCATCATATTTCTTCTAGGCGCGAATATCACAATGAACATACCAGAACCATGTCTCACCGCGCGTCGCTTCTAAAATTGAGGTAGCCACACCTGTCCTTATGATACATCGCTCAGCTATTTCTTTTCATAGCTCAAGTATTTAGCCTTTTGTTAAACTGATGCAGGTATGTCCCTACTGTCTCCAACAAATGCTTGAAATTTCCTCATCACTGTCTGGCTACTTTCATGATGCTGGTTGAAATATTTATTAATTGAAGAAATAAAAAGTAGAATCATTTAACCAACATAGGGTAAAGGGTTCACAACTCTCCCACTCACAAAATTTCGAACTTAGGAATAAAGTCGACAATTTTACAATACTTCCGTAGGCCAATTTGTTTTAATTCCAGAATCACCCCTTTTTCTTACTTGGTCTAGTCGCTCCTGTCTTCAATGGCATTTACTCGTTTTCATATCCTGCTTGTCTCTTCCCCTTCCAATCTTGCGTGACGCTCTGATGCCTGCGGCAACACCTTACTCGCCTCGTTAATGTTTGTCAACAACAGCTCTACTTCCTCCTTCACCACGTGCCGTACTCAGCTACTCCCCGTTGACTTTGTTGATAGTAGGACGTCCGTATATTCAAACAGCGTCATTATTTCGGCGCTACCATGGTTCACTTCGACGATATTTTTTTAGGTTGGCAGCGTTGTAAACTGACATTGTTCCTGTGCTCAATTCTTTCACTCTGTAAGCATTATTTCCAAGGTTTCTTACGATAGAATAGGGTCCTATGAATTTCTCGCAGAATTTACTAAAGATTTTCTTTTCTGGGTCCGATGTAGCAGGTCGTTTCACCAAAACGAGCTGGTTGACTTCAAGATCACCGTGGAACCTCTTATTTCTTACTCGCCGTAATCTGCGGTCTGCTTGTTTCCTCATGTATGCTCTCGTTCTTTCAATTCGCAGGTCTGGTGCTATCATGGGATCTTGTGGACAGTTAATGATGCTTTTCCACGTTCTTACTGGATACTCGTTCTTGTGTAGGACCATAGGGATTTGTCCTGTTGACTCGTGCCCGGTAGAATTCATGCATGTCTCTACATCCTTAATTTTATCGACCCATTTGTGGTGTTCGTTCGGAATGAAGATTCTCAAGTATGCAGTTACACATTTAATTACTCTCTCGCTTGGATTAGCTTGGGCATGTCGGATACTGCTTAAAACATGTTTTATACCCATGTCTTCCATTCCTTTCTTGAATTCGGCGCTTGTGAAATAACTGCCGTGATCTGATAATATAAACTCTGGTTTTCCAAGGGTTGGAATAACTCTATTACGAATGCGACTGAGTACCTGCTTCGATGTGGTTTTCTGAATAGGGCATAGTACTACAAACTTAGAAAATACATCAATGCACACTAGCAAATGACGGCAACCTCTCCTTCCCTTCGGAATTGGACCAAGACAGTCCACCGACAGCAGCTCACATGGTTTCTGAGGTAGCAATGGTCTAGGATATTGCCTCAGTAAATAATTATTTGGCTTTGTTCTCTGACACGGGTCACAAGTTGTAATGACGTCACATATAGTTGTTCTCATACGTGGCCATGTAAATGTCTCTCCTATTGTCGCTTCGCACTTGTCTAAGCCCACGTGACCGTAACTTTCGTGCGTATGCCATGTCAATCCTCGTTGTAACGATACAGGTACTAATATGCGTAACTTGGTGTGGTCATTATCTACCCATTTGTGCAGCAAATTGTTGACATAAACATATCTTCCTTCTTTGGCTTTCGCTTCTCGAAATGCAGGTGTTCCTGTAGGTAGTTGCTTTTTGAAGTATTTAATTAATAGCATCATCCATGGTTCCGCTTCCTGTTCTCGCTGTATCTCACGTAACTCCTCCAAGAATTCCCGGTCCTTCGGTGTTAACTCCAAGTGTTGTACCATCGCTGTTTCTTCATTATCAGGCTCTGGGTTCCTGCTGAGTGCATCCGGTATCACGTTCATCTTCCCTGGACAATGTTCAATTTCAATGCTGAACTGCTGAATGTATATAGACCAACGTGTCACACGTTCGCTTGCCATTGACGTCTTAAACAAGAATGTTAGTGCCTTGTGGTCAGTCCTGACAACAATCGGGTAACCATATATTATTCGTTTCCATTGTTGGAGCGCATGAAGGATGGCCAACAATTCTAGCTCGGTTACAGTATAATTTCGCTCGTGCTTACGCAATTTTCGGCTGACAAATGCCAAATATGTTTTGTGCTGCAGGTTAGCTGGATCCTCTTGGTAGAGCATAGCACCTATCCCAATTAGTGAAGCATCCGCTTGGATTATAAATTTGTGCTTGAAATCTGGATATCCTAATTTAATGCAGTTTTCCAATAGCTGTTTTGTTGCTTGGAATGCCTTCTCACATTCCGCGTTCCATGACCATTTGTTATTTTTCTTTAACATTTCCTGCATTGGAGCTACAGTTTCCGTATAACCTGGACAGTTTTCTTTAAAGAATCCCGTTACGCCTAAGAAAGCCCGAATGTGCTTGACTCTCGTTGGTGTAGGGAAATTCTTTATCGCTTCAATCTTAGCTGGGTTTGGCTTCACTCCCTCCTTGTCAATGACGTGACCCAAATATAAGATCTCGCTCTTGAAGAAATGCGATTTCTTCAGGTTTACTTTGAAATTCGATGCATTTAAGTTGCCCAATACTTTATCTAAATTTTCCATGTGAGTTTCAATGTTGTCAGATGCCAACAGAATGTCGTCAATGTATCGCACCGTCATCTCCTTTACTTCCTCGGTTAGGTTCCGGTCCAGTGCTCGGATTAAAGCACAGCCCGCTGTTTTGACTCCAAAAGGCATTCGGACGAAACAATATGTCTGGTTATCGAATAAGAAGCCAGTTAGAAGCTGTGACTTCTCATCCAACTCAAGATGGTGGAACGAGCTCGTCAGGTCGACTGATGAATAAATGCTCTTGTTTTTAAAGCCTTTTAATACGTCTCTGATAATTGGCGCTCTGTCATACTCAGGAAAAATGAGTCTCATGTTGAGATTTCTGGCATCTAAACACAGTCTAATAGATCCATTTGGTTTTGTGACTGCCAAAATCGCATTTAGATAAGGTGTAGGTGTCTTCCTTATCACTCCAGCTTCTAACATCTCATCTATAATGATTTTAACTTGACCACGATACTTTTCAGGAATTGGGTACAATCTGCTTTTGAAAGGTGACCAGTCCTCGACTTGCATAGAGTACTTGAAATTTAAAATTTTCCCAGGTACTGTATCAAATACTGTTTTGTGCTTCCTTAAAATCTCTTCCAACTGTTTTCTGTGTTCACCCCCAAGTTGAATGTCATTGAGCCGCTCCTGTAGTAACTCTTCAAATTGTGCATCGCTGTTACTTCCTTCTGTTAATAAAGACCAGATCTCCTGGGATTCTATCTCCTCATCTAGTTCCACAACAGCCCCTTCTACGATGTTATCTTCCGCCTTTCGTACCTCCTCTTCCGTCTCTTCTGATATTGCTTCCAATGCCCAAGAATTTACATCTCTTCCGGTAGTGATTTCATCCATATGCAATCCCACGTTTTTCAGCTGGTCATATTCTCTAAAACTGACTGTATTCTTGTGTAAATCTATCACTGCTTGATAGTCACAAATGAAATTTGCACCAAGAATTATATTGAAATTCATCTTTGCCATGATAATGAATGTTTGCCCAAAAGTGTGTTCCAATATGTTCAGCTCTAAGTATGCCTGACGTTTACAAGTGACGGTGCGTTCAGGAATAACACCCCTCACTTTGAGCTGTGGTACCGGAATTACAGGAATATTCTGAGTCCGTCCCAACTCTCGAACCAAGGCCTCCGATACTAGACTGATCTGTGACCCCGTATCCAATAAACATCTTATATTAATTCCACCAATCCTTGCGTAAATAATGGGTAACTGCCTAATTTCCTCGTTCCGCGGTTTCACCGTCTCCTCCAGGCAATCTTCTGGTAAAGCAATCCATTCTTGTATGTTCGCTACTATCCATCCATCTTCAACTTCCGACTGTTGTGTCTGGAGACTGTCTCCTTGATCCAAAATTAACATTTTTTTTAGCTCCATTTCGACTCCCATCATCCTTCTGTCGCTCATGTCCTCATTCCTCTTGTCTCAGTAGACTTCCAGCTTCCTCAGTATGTGTATCTGGGTTCTTTCTGTTCCCAATGGCCTTTTCCCATCTTCCTAGTTCTCCACCTTGACTAGCGTGTAACTCCTCTAAGTAATTTTGTGATTGAGCGTGCCTATCATCCCAGTCATCTCGATAATGCTCAATATGTAGCATTATTCAGTCAACACTCAGATTATCTTCTTCACATATCTTTTCAGGTTTTTTTGCATTGAAACGACCTATCATTTCTCTTCCATTTAGGCTTACTACCTCATAACAATTATTTCCGAACGACCTAGCGATCTTATAGGGTCCGTGGAAGACATAGGAAAACTTGGTGAATTGCTTCTTAGCCACATCTGCTTTCGTCGGTTTCTTGACGAGAATCATCTCGCCTACTCTCATCGGTGGCCGATATCTTTTATTTCTGAGTCGCTTATGCCGCTTCTCGGCTGCATCCATCAAGCTTTCTCTAGCTGAATTAATTCTTTCTTGGACTGTAGGCTCCCCGTCCTTAGGTAGAAATCTCACGATCTCTGTCCAGGCTCTTTCTGGCCTCTTATTATGGTGAACAACCATTGGTATGTCTGATAAGCTCTCATGGAATGTGGAATTCATGCATCTTTCCATGAGTGGAATAAACTTGACCCAGCTCGCATGATCCTCAGGACAGTAAATTCTCGCGAACTTGCTAATTTCTGCCATAACACGTTCCGAGACGTTAGATTCCGGATATCTAACGCTAGAAAACACGTGCTTGACACCAAGCCTAATCATGGCATTCTCAAATTCCATCGAAGTGAATTGAGCTCCATGATCCGATAGGAGAGTTACAGGCTTTCCCGCCTTAGAAAACACACTGTTTTCAAGACGGCTAAGGACTTGTGCTGTAGTGGCCCTCTGCATAGGATCGAGGGTCACGTATTTTGAGAATGCATCGATTGTGACTAGGAGAAACTGTTTTCTCCTAGCCCCCTTCGGGCAAGGACCGAAGATATCGCAAGCCATTAGCTCTCTCGGCCTTTCTGGAATAATGGCTCGAGGTCTCTCTTTTGATAACGCCGACGGGTGTTTCCCTCGTTGGCACTCCTGGCATGATCTGATAATGGCTGCTATAGTGCCCCGCATCTTGGTCCAGGTGAATGTCTCCAATAGCGTTCTAAACGTTTTGTCGACACCCCCATGGCCAATGGTGCAGTGAGCTAACCACACCAACCCATTTATCAGTTTAGGAGTGACTACAACTCTAATTTTCGTCCTCTCTCGGTCAATGTATTTACAAACGACGTCATCACACACCAGGAATTTCTCAGATCGCTTCCTAGTCTGCTCGTAGTCAAGATCGGTATGGTCCATTGCACCTCTCAAAAACCTGTACATATGTCTAGTTGGGGTGTGTCTCTTCTGTGACACCGCTATCTTCTTTAGCTTCTCTAGGGTGAGTTCGTGTTCCCTCTCCAACTGTACAGTGTTAATCTCGATCTTACTAACTGGATTTCTTGAGAGTGCATCCGCGAGCAGATTATCCTTTCCAGGCTGATGCACGATGGTGGCATTGAACTGCTGGAGAAACAATGTCCACCTCGTCAATCTGTCACTGGAAAGGTCAGTTTGCATCATAAACTGAAGCGCTCTATGATCCGTGATAATGACCACTCGATGTCCTATGAGAAGTTTCTTCCACTTTTGAAGAGCAGATATGAATGCCAAAGCTTCGAGCTCAGAGGTGAAATAATTCTTTTCGTGTTCCTGCAGCTTTCTGCTGTGGAAGTCCAAGTAGTGCTTCCTCCCCTCCTCATCCTTTTGATAGAGGACAGCACTAATACCAACTTTTGAAGCATCAGACTCGATGTAAAATATCCGATCAAACTCAGGATATTCCAGCTAAACACAATTTTGGAGCATGAGCTTGGCCTCTTCAAATGCCCTATTCGTATCCTCTGTCCATTTCCATTTATTATTTTTCTTTAATGCCTCATACAAAGGGGCCATAGTAGTTGAGTATCCCGGACAGTGGCTACTCAAGAACTGGCACATACCCAGAAACTCACGTAGCTGCTTTACTTTTGCGGGACGAGGGAATCTTGAAATGGCGTCTATCTTCTTCAAGTTTGGGTGATACCCAAACTGATCAATGGTATGGCCAAGGAACTTGATAGATTCATGCATGAATTGACACTTATGCATGTTGACCTTAATATTGGCCTCTCTTAAATTCTCGAATAGCTGTTTCAAGTGCACAAGATGTTCTTGGACATTCGTTGAAGAAATTATCAAGTCATCGATACAGCAAATAACGTTACGTTTCACGCTTTCCGTTAATTTGCTATCTAGAGCTCTGATCAAGGCCGGACCGCTATTCACCATTCCAAAAGGAACGCGACAGAAAACATACGTGGTCTGATCGAATAAGAATCCGGTGTATTGCCGGCTATCTTCCTCCAGCTCTACTTGATAGAAGGAAGCGGTTAGGTCTAGGACGCTGAAACACGCTTTATCTTTGAACTTTTTCAAAAGTTCTCTAATTTTTGGTGGACGGTCAGTTTCTAACATGATACTCGTGTTGATCTTCCTGGCGTCTAAACAAAGCCTCAGTTGTCCGTTCGCTTTCTTTACCACAGTTATCGGATTCAAATACGAAGAAGCCTGTTTTTTTATTATACCATCTCTCTCCATTTTATCTATGATTTCCTTGACCTCATCATGGTATTTTTCTGGGATAGGATAAAGCTTGGCTTGGTAAGGGGATTCATCTATTAGCCTAATCTGGTACTTGAAGTCTCTAATCAAGCCAGGTTTATCATCGAAGATGTCCGCAAATTGACAAATCAAGTCGTCAAATTCTTCTTTCACGTTTTTAAATCCCTCGGCTTTCAAGGTATATTGTTCCCTCACTTGCTCAGTTTCTTCAACTACGTGATCCAGGATTTCCATTCTAGGGATATCTCTATTAATTTCGTTTCCATCCATTTCTTCCATCACTACATCCTCTGTACTTTCTTCCTTGAATCTTATTATTCCTTTGTCCATGTCGATGATTGCCCTAGCTTGAGTAATAAAATCGATCCCTAGTATGACGTCAAAATTAATATTCTTAACGACTATGAAAATATGTTCGTAACTTCTCTGATTGATCCAGAATTTCATTAGAATCTGCACTTTGCATTTCATAGTTTTATCCTAAAATATCCCACGAATTTTTGTTGGAGATGCTGGAAGAATGGTAAATTGGTTTTCTGGTTTCAATCTCTCAAAACAGTCCTCGTCAACTATGGAGATCATAGCACCTGTGTCCATCAAAGCTTTACAATGTTGTAGACCAATTAGTATATCAATAACGGGAAGTTCAACTATCCTTCCTCTTGGTTTCGTTTCTGGTTCAAATAGAAGGTCTTCGTCAGTAGCTTCAAATATTTCAAAAATTGTGATAACAGAGGAATGCGTGGCAACGTCAGTTATTAATTTCGCCCGGAAATTGGCGTTTTTTTTTCTAGATCCGGAGCTCTTTCTAAACTCCGACCTTCTCTGCTAGTACTGGGTCGTGACTTATCCGGATTTTCATCCTTTCTTTCCTTCGATTTTCTTCGTCCAACCTCCGTGGACTTATCTCGCCCTCTCTTGAGCATCTCCTGTTGCACTTTCTTATCGGATGCCTCCGTCCGATAATTGTTGTATCTTGAGTACCCTTGATTTTGTCTCTTATCTCTGTTTTCATGGGTATCCCTATCATTCCTATTATATCTGTTATCTCGATTATTTTGATCATATCTGTAATTCCTGTTATAAGGTGTTTCTCGATGATCATTCCGGTTTCGATCATTATCTCTTCGATAGAAATTTCTCTCCTCGTAGCGACGTTGCCATGGCCTCTCCTGGGCGTCCCTACGTTGGTTTTCCCATCTCCTCTCTTCCTGATGGGTATTTCTAATAGGACCCATTCTATCATCTCTTCTTTGCCCAAAACGATCCGTCTGCTGTGTACGGTTCATCATTACCGCGTTTACAACTTTCGATTCCTGCCTGGCATTTTTGACTATGGTAGGTTGCGTCATCATACTCATATGATCTAATCGACGTAACAAGTCATCTAACGACGTTAAAGACGATACTCCGGAAGAAATAATTGATCTCCTTACTTCCGCAGGCAATTGACGTGAGATAGCTTCAAGGAGTTCTTCCCGGGTTAACTGTGGCTGAAGAAAACGGAGTTTTGCTAACTGACACGCAAAGTACTCAGCATAGCTGGTTGGTCCTGTACTGGAGTACTTGCGTGAATAGACTTCCGATCTCACATTTTGTTGGACCTCGATCGACCAAAATCTTTTTATGAAGGCCTCCGAAAACTGTTCAAAATTGTCAAATGTGTAACGAAAAGCCCTGAACCATTGTAACGGAGCATCGGTAAGAAACCTTTCCACCATACGTAGCTCACGCTCACGTGGCACATGTGACTCCAAAAAGTAATCTCTTAATGCCCTGACAAATTCAATTGGTGTCATTCCATCCAAGTTGCTAAACTTCCTAGGTTTGTCATCAAAGTTTCGTATTATGGTTACATTCGGTGTCCTTTCCAATGATTTCGAAGTATAATCACCCACGCCTACGTTGGGGTTCGGAGAACTAAAAGTTTCCCTGCTTGTTCGAATGGGACTCGAATGTTCCATTTGACTGAGCCGAACGTTGGGTTCGTTGTTGGGAGATTCCTGCATCATCCTTTCCCTACCATCAGGTACTATCACTTCAGGTTGTTCAACTACCACTCTAAAATCGGACTGTAAAAGTGATCGCAATTGATCTTTTAGCGTATCTAAATTGATATGCCCCTCTAGATTAATTTGCTCGAGACCCATTCTAATTTCACTAATCTCGGAAGTTTTCTTCTCCCTGACCTCATTTAACTCTATCTTACTTTGGTCGACTTTAGTTTCAACACTGTTAATACGTTTCTCTAAATCGGATATGTTATTAACCTGTGTATTTTGAATTCCATCCATTCTTTTGCTTAGATCTTCCCTAACATTTATTATGTCTTTGCTATTAGTTGCAAGACCAGTGGCAAGTTTAGATTCTAACTTAGATTTCTCAACTTTAAAACATTCCTCATTAATTTTCATGATATCTTGACGAAATGTTACAATATTATCTCTTATGATCCCTTTCAAATCGATGTCAAAATCATCCCTGAGAAGTTTCGTATGATCAGTGACTTGAGCTCGGAGTGTCCCCATTTCACATTTCAACTGCTCCAGGCTATTCTGGGTCTGATTAGTTTCATGGGAAAACTGTAGCTGAAGTGCTTCTAAATTTTTTTTACTGAGCTTCACACTTTTTTCAAAGTCTAGTCTAATCTCAACTTGAAACTCTTTATTAGATTTTTCTAGCTCCATTAACTTAATCTCCGTCTGATTTTGACTAGATTCGATTTTTTGGACCTCTAGCTCCATTTTATTTTGACTGGATTCTATTAATCCCACATCTGTTCTTAAATCATTGATTTGGGATTGCATAATCCTTACATTAGAGTTTACATCCTTTACTGTTTCCTCAATTCCCCTTTGACTAGTCTGAACATTGTTAAGATCTGTTTGCATTGACGTTTGACTAGTTTGGATATTGTTAAGATCTGTTTGCATTGAAGTTTGACTAATTTGGATTGATGTTTGACTATTTTGCATTGATGTTTGACTATTTTGCATTGATGTTTGACTAGTTTGGATTCTTTCTTGGGCAACCTGTACCAAGCCAACATTAGCCCGTAGTGTACTGATATCTAGTTGTGTTTTTCTATTATCGTCCTGAATATCTTCGATATTAGATTCTACACTGGTAACCTTCTTTTCTACCCTTTTAGAACTGTCATTGATAGCCTTCAATGAGGATTGCATAGTATCAATTTCCCCCCTGATACCTTCAGCAACTGCACCCTGATTTTGAATAACAGTTTCAGACATATGGTCTAATGCAGATTTAGTTTGGACCTTAATATTTTCTATGTCCTGATTCAAATTGTCCATTTTATGTTGAATAATTTCAAACATCTTCTTAACGTCACCAACAGTCACCATATTACTTTCAGACATGCTTCACTACACTTCACAAGAAATAAGAATACCACACCAACAAAGCACAGCGAGAACATCTACAAACAACCACCATTTACCATACATGCTCATTCTTATTGGCTGGCGTTACCTTAAAATAAGCTTATGTCTAAACACAAAGTGCCCCATTTGATTTGGGATCGACCATATACAAGTGCGTGTTGGTTTATATCGGTGAAGGTCTATGATTCTACCATTACTTAAATTTTAAATTTACTACAAATACTTCTATTTTTAATGATGTCAGCAATGATCATCAGCCGGAAACAAGTAGAACAAATTATTAACAAAGCGTGTGGCACCACTCCAATACATAAAATAAAATAAAAATTAATAATGGTTGCAATACCACTTGAAAGTCAAGTAGCTCGAGTATCCTCGTAACTGCTTTGTTCCATAGGAATTCCAATAGTTCGTGCCAAAATATTGGTTCACAATTATTTTATCGCCTTGATTCATAGTCACACAAGAAACACGGTGTTCCAATTCGCGATCTGTGTTACATGATCATAAAACTAATTTCCACTTTGTACTTTCAGTTTCAATTTTGGCGGAATTATGGCATTCAACTCCCTGGTATTCGCTCTGGTATTCCAGTTTTTCGAAGCCCCTGAGCTGGGCGCCACCTAATGTACCCTTTTACCTACCAATACCTGTTGAATCCCTGGATAGCAGCTGGATCGTAGAACCTGAAAATGCCCCGGCTCTAAAGACCCCCCAAGTTCTACCAACAGACACAGGGATAATAGGGCCACTCGAATACCTAACAGGATGTATTAAGACTGACCAAAGCTCAGAAAAAGAAAAGACTAGCTCAAAACACAAGAATTCTTCAAGAGGAAGAAAGAATCTCAAAGGTGTGGAAAACCCTAAAATACCTAGCGATGGCCCCCTTAATACACCCTTCCATCACCTCTATAAAGCATCACGCAATAATTAAAACCAAGTAATAAAGTAGTTTATTGTAAGAATAAACAAGACAGAAAGAACAATCAATTTTGTCGATACCACGACCAATCAAAAAAAAATCTCATTGATAATACTGGATTGTCTTTCAAAAAAAAAATATTACCCATTATCTCAACTAACTTCTAATTGATTAAAATATAAGGCATATTAATAATAATAATGATCAATCCCATAGGATAAGCACTTACAAAAGAAAAATATTATAAGACTTGAATACATTAAATTCATTTCGGTTCCTTAACTGAAATAACATCTTATACAAAAATATCCTGATTAAAATTAATAATCCTACACGACATCTTCAGTAACATTATATGTTCTTGTTATTAAATGAAGAAATTCATATGGCCTATTTACAGAGTATAATTTACACAAAATTCCAGAATAATTTCAATTATTCTTTTCCCACTGATTTAATGTCACGACATTCATTTCTGCTTAATATTGTTTCATTTCTAGTTTTAGGGTAATTCTGCCGAACAGTTAAGCTAAGCAAAAATTAATCATAAATTCAGCATTAAATAGTTATCGGTTTCCTTGTTAAACATACATCCTATGGCAACATCGTTATATTAATTTTACTGGGAATATTGAACCGGATATCCACTCAAGATTCTCAATAATACTGCTCAGAAAAATATTAATCTTCACACAGGCATTTTCACGATAACAGCGATAAAGTCAACTATGACCAAATATTAACCATACTAGGTTAAAAACAACACCTCTCTGGGTTAAGACCCCAATCAATCTAATCCTGATTGGCACACCTGGCTCAATCCTCAACAAGAAAAAATATGCTTTACAAAGCACTGCATCAATATACTTAAACACAAAGACATTACTCATAGTACATGCCTCTCTAAAGTCGAATATGCACCTATAATAGGAGCCTTACTGTTATAAATCCACAATTATGAAAATCAGCTGTTTTTAGAAAAATCCTGAACTCATGTGCGAAAAAAAAAATATGATTCTGTAACAGATTACCAACAAAGCCCAGTGGATTTCAGAAATATTCCACCTATCTTTAAAAACTTGCCTTACATTGATATATTACATGATCCATAATTCTTAAACGTATGACTTATAGTAAGTCGTCCCTGGGATTATCCTCGCAAATTTGGATGTCGTTCAAATACCCTCTTAATAGAGAAAAACTATTGCACCAAAGGCAATGATATCAATTTAATCCAGTGTTAACTTCACAAGAAAAGAAAAGTATAACACTCCCCAACCACACAAACTGAGGTTGTAAAAGCGATTTATAAAGATAAATTCAATCACAAAATAAGATCTTCCCTGAATTTCCCGAACGCGAAAATGTCGATGGATTAGTCCTACAGCATGGGTCTAGGTTAGCAACAAAGGCTAAGCGACTAATGACCCATTAGGCAATCCATTTCGAAAATCACGCTCAGAAAATACAAGTTAAATCTGTTAATAAACTGCAGAAAAAAATAGTCAAAGGACTCGAAGTAACATTCAGAATAACAGGATCCGAAAACTTCCTAATATCGTAATAAGAATACGAAAAGGAAAATTCTCCTCAAAGAATACGATGATCCAAGCGAAAGTGCTTAAAGCACAATACACTAGAATATGAAAAACTCAATCGGAGTTCCCAAAAGAAAATTGTGTTACTAAAATGTTCTTACACAGAAAAAAACTGTAGATCTTCCTCCTACATTTGTTTCTCGACAAATAAGAATGAGCATATCAGTTTAAATACTGTAAAATACTACTGAAATTTTTAATTAATTCATTAAATTACACAAAGGATGCACTCATTTTTATGAGTCAAAATCCTGGCATCATAGAAGGTCAGTTTCGAAATAAACATCGAACCTGCACTTTCTACTCAACCATTTAATCTACAAAATCAAATATGGCAATATGTGGTAGTTCAAAATGTCCACGCTACGCTACTGTAACAAGTTGAAGTGATCTGTACCTTTGGCGAATCTAGATGAGGAAAAAAGGATATCGTTGGCCATACTAAGCTCCAGACCAACAGAACACATGCCGGACTCCAACTGGGTTTTCGGAGAACGAACCAAAGTCCTCCTAGGCTCGAACAACACCCGGTCGGTCGAAATAGTTCCAACATATCCTGGCGATATCTTCCCATACATATTCGAATACCGACGGACGGACCGCACACAGTTTATCAACTCGTCACGAAGCGAGGGTGAACTCGAACAGTCGCTAAATAGTTCCAATGTATGAACGCGAATGTGAACAAGTTCACAAGGGTCGACGCGGCCCCTTGCATCACGAGAGTCGCTTGCACACTTCATGCTAAATGAAAGTTGCTGCCAACATGTCCCCGCTACACTCTGCTAATGCAGTATTCTTATATTAATCTAGCCTACCATCGTAATGGATATAAGCTTCATAGTGTTCCTTCCCTCTGACACCTTGCTTGAGAATGTGCTCTTTTCAAAAAGTATAAGCACTGTGAAGAGTGAATCAAGTCTAGGCTGCATTTCCACGACGGTTTATATGCAGAGTTTTGTGACACATTACAGCCGAGCTCGCGGTCGGGATTATGAAAGTATCCATCCGCATGGCTCGTTAGTTGCTGTAGATACACGGTCGCAAAGATAAACTATTACATGTTTAAGACCATGTCTGAGCCCTATTAAACACGTGTATACTTCACGTAGAATGCTGAACGAACTAGCGTATACACTCCAGCGCGGTCACACGTTTTTAAAACTTCGGTTAGCTGGCGACTTCACTTTCACTGTTTTCAGGCTCAAACCTCTACGCTGTCGGTTTCTCTACTCATTGCTCTCTCCACGAGGTCGCCTTGGTCTCACATCCGCTCCCCCACTCCTTCACACGTCACGACTCGATACGAAATATATCGCAGTCGAAACGTAATCAGCAGTGAGTTAACAGATCATCTTCTGTTCTTCATACTTTCTTAATAATAGCTTTCTGCCATGGAAATATACATACAGACGTATGTAGCTGCTTACATACAACGCCAAATATACTTTAATTTGTATTAATCACTCTCAGGTGAATCGATCGATATAGTGTTAGACACAGTCAACATGGTTATTATCGATGACCTTCGGGTTTCTCGTCGGAAACACGAGCTCTGCCGATCTCTTTCTTGATAGCATGACTTTTGCTCGCTGTAGACCAGCTGTAATTATAGACTTCAGAGGCTAGTTAGGAAGTTACAGGGTGTTCCCAAAATACTGTAACCATGTCTGTACTTAAGACCTTTATGAATAATGGTGCAGTACCATCCCGGCATTTGCCCGAAGACGAAGTGGGAAACCACGGAAAACCACTTCGAGGATGGCTGAGGTGGGAATCGAACCCCCTCTACTCATTTGGGCCACCCGAGGCTGAGTAGACCCCGTTCCAGTCCTCATACCACTTTTCAAATTTCGTGGCAGAGCCGGGAATCGAACCCAGGACCTCCGAGGCGGCAGCTAACTATGCTGACCGCTACGCTACGGAGGCGACGCATATAACTTCTACACTATCAATTGGATTTCAACCAAATTTTGTATGTAATATCTGTACATAAACAGATATGACTGAGCGTATTCTTAAGAGCCACAAGGGCTGCCAACTGTTAATAATTGCTCTCTCTATTTTTTATATCCAATTACCATTATATCAGAAAGTATGCAAGCCAACAGCTTTAAACTATGCACACGTATATTCTGACATTTTAGATTAATTTGGAGTAACTTATATACGTCAGTTCTACCAACATGATTATAAGCCTGCTGATAGAACCAATTTTTAAATACATGTAACTTCTATACTATCAGTTGGATTTCAACCAAATTTCGCATGTGCTATGTGTACCATAACAGATATGACTATAAGTATTGTTAAGAGCAATCAGGGCTGCCAACTGTTAATAAATGCTGTCTATATTCTTTTTACCCTAATATCAATATATCAGAAAGTATGCAAGCCAACAGCTCTATACTTTGCACACGTATAGCGCCTGACATTCTAGATTAATTTGGAGTAATTAATACAAGGCAGTGCTGCCAACAAGATTATATGCCTGCTGATATGTCCAATTTTAAAATACATGTAACTTCTATACTAACAAATGGATTTCATCCAAAATTGGCACAACAAGATATCATAATAATTCAGATTATTTCTGACCAGCACACGCATGGTATTGTTGGCAACATGCTTTTACGCGTGCTGATAGATCCAGTGTCTAACTGCATGTAGCGTAATGTCCATTGGACTTCAACCAAATTTTGTATTATGTACCTTAAGAGGTGGACTAAGAATATATTCAGTCACCAGGGTGGCCAACTGTAGTGCTCTATTAGGCTACATTATACCAGGTATATTTTGAACTAATTAGATATTTCGATATTACCAAATTAATTTCGTCATTATTCTAGATAGGTTCATATACTGTAGAATAATCATTGGCATGAAAAGTAGGCTGTATAGTTCTTCACGGAACTTCTTGTTATTTCTTGGTATTGCTATTCCATTGACAAAACATATTTTACTCTTAGCATTCCCGTAAACTAAGAAATTCGGCGCGATTGACGTTGCCTCATATATATTTAAAACACTAAGGTAACAAAAGTATACACCACTGTTACAGATTAAATAATGAATATGAAAGCCAGATACATCTTACAGAATTCTTGAATTCCTCGGAATTTTGCTTCCACATATTCATACTCCTAATGTTCGAGCCACAGTTGTGCTCCTTAGGAATCTGAACATTTCCCAAGAGCTCCTAAATGGTGCCAGATTAATTGTATGAATTAGGTATGAGAATTGCTTGGATTTGGAAATAATAAGTGCAGATAATATTAGGCAGAGAGTTCTAATCCTTCGACTTTATTTAACACCATCCGATAAAACACTTCCATTTTCGTTTAGAGCACCAATTTCCAAGCGCTTGCCATACCTTATCACAATCAATAAAGCTGAAGGGGGAACTTGGGAACGTTTAGGTCGCTATTTGCCTCATCAAGTTTTCAGTCGTTGCCTCCGAAGCTCGCCTCTGTAGCGTAGTGGTCAGCATGGTTAGCTGCCGTCCCGTCCTGAGTTCGATTCCCGGCTCTGCCACGAACTTTGAAAAGTGGTATGAGGACTGGAACGGGGTATACTCTGCCTCGGGTGGTCCAAATGAATAGAGGGGGTTCAATTCCCACCTCAGCCTTCCTCGACGTGGTTTTCCGTGGTTTCCCACTTCGTCTTCGGGAAAATGCCGGGATGGTAACTACAGTAAGGCCACGGCCGCCTCCTTCCCACTTCCTTGCCTAACCCTCCCGCTCTTACCATCCATTCATCAGGTCCCTGATCGCTTTGCAAGTGAGGCCGCCTGGGCGTAGTGCTGGTCACACACCTGAGTTGTATCCCCGACTCAGAGTCACAAGCTCCAGGACACTGCCTTTAGTGGCGGTAGAGGTGGGACCCCTAGCTTACTCCGTGGGAAAAGACAACCCTGGAGGGGAAAAAGGTTAACGCAAACGTAACGCAAGTTTTCAGTAATGGCCAGTTATATGTTGCAAATTCGATCTTTCTCTGTAATCATACAGAGAATGCATATAAGAAAGTCCTACAGTAAATATTTTTCCAATTACCGTCATGTTTTGCACATCATCGCATTTCTTCGTTATATTCCAAAATTATAAGCGACGGTTTGCGGCCAGTTGTATTAGACCCCTCAGAGTTCTTGAATTCCTTGGAATTATAAGATTTTCCTCCACATACTCTAAACGCTTGACCCATAGTTATGCTGCTTAGAAATCTGAAGGTTTCCCAAGGGCTCCTAAATGCAACCATATTGCTTGGATTTGGAAATAATAAATGCAGTTAAAATTAGGCAGAGAGGTCTAATCCTTCGACTTGATTTAATACCATCCGATATAACATTATAATTTTCATTTAAGGGGCAATATTTTCCAATTCGTTTGGCATACTCTATCAAAATCAATAAAGCTCAAAGGGAAACTCTGGAACGTACAGGTCTCAATTTGCCTCATCAATTTTTCAGTCATTGCCAGCAGTATTTTGCAATGTCAAGAGTGCAATCTTTTGACGCACTTATAGTTTCAATAGAGCCAAAAAATAATCGTACAAAGAATATACATTAGGCCTATTTAAGGAGATTCTTCAGTAAATATTTTCCCTTTGACCGTCATGTTCTGACGGGTTTCAACTAGTAATTAAATTAATATTGATAATAATCTTATTATATTATTATATAATACGCTAAGGTGTATGTTTCACAAAACTCAAGCTCCTAAACCAGAGGGAGTTAGAAGGTGTGGTTTGTACCAAAATCTTTCAAATCGTCTCAATAGTACACAAAAAATCCTGCATTTCCTGAAAAGTCAACGGAAATCTAAGTATTTTTTATAAAGTGCTATTAAACAAATAAGCAAGACGATAGCCCCTGCCAGAACTGTGTTGCGTCCAGCCTGCATCGCACTAGAGCCGCGCGGGTAATCTGTACATATGGGGCGCACACAACCCACCTCTTCAGTCCTGAGCTAAGTTCAGAACTTTGAAATATACTTTTCTGTGTTTAACTTATTGCAATTAGGTAAAATAATACATATTTATCAAAAAAAATTTTGTTTTTCGAAATCACTGGGCTATTATGACATGTAGCATATATGCTACATCAGGACTTAATGACGACTCTCCTCCCACTACTTTGCAATGCTAAATTGTTTTGTGATACACGATTACTAATGGTTTAATGCCTTGTAAAGTATTTACAATAGTAACATAATTTTTTGTACATTTTTCTATAATTATTTTGCATTATCTAAAGTCAAAATACAAATAATTAAGAAATGATAATTAAAAATTTTTGATTGAAAAGTCAAAGCACTAAAGAAGTTATATTAAAAAAACATAAAATTGAGAGTACAATCCACAATATCCAGTTATGACTCGTGAAATGCTGAGAAACAGTTTCTTTTTTCCGTAAAGCACAGGTACATTTTGCATTTTTTTCACTGTACAAAAGTGAATCCCTTTCAGCCCGGTAGTCTACATCTTGATCTACTTTTTTGCGTTCTGCTCATCATGTCTGCTAGATGCAAATCATGAAATTTCCTGGATTGAACAGACGGCATAGGCGCTGGTATTCTGCGGCGCCTCAAGTTTCGATTTCCATCGTCCTCATCACCATCATCATCATTATCATCATCAGGTACATCATTCGCTTCATCTTCATTGTTGGAGATGCCGTATTCAATCTCGGGTCATCTTCCCTCCCATCATCATCATCTCCAATCTCCAGCTCAATATCAGACACATCTGGATCGATAGAGTCAATCAGTTTCACAATGTCTGCATCATTCAAGGCTGAAGAAATAAATAGTGAAATTTAATGTTACCGTTTTCATTACATGGTAAGAGAAAGTAGGCTATGTGTTAAGAGAAAGTAGGCTATATAATATTTAAAGACCGCATATTTCTCAACATTTAAGCCACATGTGACTTAAGCCTTACCTACAGAACTGAAAGACATGCTAAAAATGAGGAAAATTCAGACATAAAATCAAGTAGCAAGTATAAAATGTCAAGGTCATTGCCTGATGTAGAGTATATGCTACGTAATGCAAATCGTGATCGTGTAAGTAGTTTAGTATACTACCGAAACTTACATTCAATAGCACATTAACTGTTGATCAATTGTAAGCAATTTTTATAACATTTACATTACTTTAATATACAAATACATATTAATTACCCGCACGTCTTGTTGGCATGGTTACCAGTCCGCCAACTTCAATATTCACAGAGGTGCTGCCACCTATTCGCTCGAGCGGGTAACAAAAAAAAAATAATGTGCGTGATGCCCGGCCAGTAGACTATATGCTACAGCCGGCAACCCGCAGAGAAGCCAGTGCTTGAGTCAGAAAAAAATAAAAACCGCATGTAGCATATATGCTACGTAAGGACAGAGGAGGTTATGCGAGTGTTCTCGCACGGGTCCGCTAGTAATAATAGTTATAATAATAATATTAATAACAAGCATTAGTGCTCGGCTTCACCCGGTGGATTTATTTGTTTTATGGATGATAATGAATACTACTACAGAACTGGCACATGATACTTAAACAAACAGAAAAAAAAAAAAATTAAAAATATAACTTTTTGTGGTGGTTGGTGGTTGTAGTAGGGGTGATAAGTAGTACAGTATAATGGACGTAACATTCACGTTATTTTCCCGTACTGATAATAATGATAATAATGAATAGGGAAACAGCTATTTACTAACTACAGCACTGACACATGTAATTTACAAACGAATGAAAAAAAAATATTAGAAAGAGGAGTAAGTGAAATAAAAGACACTACCTAGGGCCTATATCTCATTGGCTGTTAGAATTGTAGAGACTAATAGTGTCGTCTTTTGTCACATAGCGCCGTAGGATAATAATCAGAACACATTGGAAAACTTCGGTTGTCCCGAGCTCCTAAGGTAGCAATAGTATCATTTATCGCCACATAGCGCTCAACGATAAGGTTCGGAATAAATGAAGGCAAATTTGAAAGCACCAACGCTTATTGCAGCTGATAACCTAAATGTACTGCACCAACACCATTGCACATATACAGAGGCATAATATTTTCATGATGATAACTGTTTTAAGGGGCCTAAGACATCTCTTTGCACTAATTACTCCCCGTGACTGCAATTTATAAACAGCGCAAGATGTAACTATTTTCGCAATTCTGCACCAGAACACTGGTTAGGGGTGACGTGATGCAGCCCGAATTGCCAGTTAAAAATAGACTTATTAAAATACCCTTACAGTTACACTACTACGGACATGAATGGTTCTAGGTCCTTAATACGAGGTTTTCAAATTCATTTTGTCTGTTATTCTGAGTGAGGGGAACGGAGAGCGTTGTCCAAAATATCAAGTGGACAGTGTTACCAGCAGGGTTTCAAAGTGTGGGTAAAATTTGGTGCAATTAGGAGAAACGGTGTGGATTTGTGATAAAGGGCCTAAATGCAGGGAATGGAGTGGTCTGTCCGAAATTTCATTCAGACAGTGATACTCGTCGGGTTCCAAAGGGTAAGTATATACAATTTAGTGCAGAACGGTGAAACGGTGTAGATTTGTGCCAAAGGGCCTAAATGCAGGGAATGGAGTGGTCTGTCCGAAATTTCATGTAAACAGTGTTACTCGCAGGGTTCCAAAGGGTAAGTATACAAATTTTGGTTCAGATAGGTGAAACGGTGTAGATCTATGCCAAAGGGCCAAAATGCAGGGAATGGAGTGGTCTGTCCTTAATTTAAAGTGTACAGTGTTATCCGCAGGGTTCCAATGGGTAAGTATACAAATTTTGGTTCAGATCGGTGAAACGGTGTAGATTTGTGCCAAAGAGCCTAAATGCAGGGAATGGGGTGGTCTGTCCTTAATTTAAAGTGGACAGTGTTATCCGCCTGTTTCCAAAGGGTAAGTATACAAATTTTTGTTCAGATCAGTGAAACGGTGCACGTATCACTAACCATAACGCCAGTGCACGCGGATAAAGCTGTTCGGGAGCGCTTGTTCTTCCGACTTACTGAACAAAAATCAATCTTTGAGGTTACCTGAGAAGCGTAGCCTAATGCTACATGGGTATCATATCCAAAAAGAATTTTTCGAATCTGACTGGTAGTTCCAGAGATTAGCGCGTTTAAACAAACAAACAAACAAACAAAAAAACTCTTCAGCTTCATTATATTAGTCTAGATAATCAACGAAACCCAACCAACCTAAGTACGCTGGCTAGCAGACAGCCAATACGACCTTACAGAATTCAATATTGATCCACTAACAACGAAACGGACTACGTATAGACAGAGAATAAACTCACAAAAGTTTCCACCCAAGTTTCTGATGGCAAGAAATTTGAAACTCAAAGATGCATGGACACAAGAAAGAAGACAGCCCCATAGCAAAAGAATGAGGAAGTTTTGAGAAGATAAGAAGAACAAGAAGGTCAATGCGTAACTAATGGCTCTACGTGCTCCTTATAGGGCCAAATGCATTATCATATAACCTAGGTATATAAACGGTAACATGTGTGTTTGACAAACCTCAAGCTCTTACACCAGAGGGAGTAAAAAGGTGTGGTTTCTACCAAAATCTTCCAAATCGTCTCAATAGCACAGGGAAAATCTTGCATTTCTTGAATAGTCAACGGAGATATATTTATCTGTTTGTTTATAAAGTGCGCTGCAACAAATGTACGAGACGCTATCCCCAACCAGAACTGTGTCGTGTCGAGCCAGCATAATAGTTAAGCCGGGCGGGTGGTATATACACATGGGGCGTTTACATAACTGTGTCGCGTCGAGCCCGCATACCAATAAAGCCGGGCGGATGTTCTATAGACATGCGACATTTCTTGCTAGTATATAATAATAATAATAATAATTTTTTTTTTTTTTTTTAGGGGAAGAAATGCATTTACGCACAGAGTGTCGGGCTCCTGCTCCTGAGTAGCAGACTACCGACTAAAACTCCCCCGTTACTTCTGAACACTAGCCTGGAACCGTTTAGCACATTACTTCAGGCTAGAGTCATTTTATATTTGCCTGTAGGGCACTCTTCCGTAATGAATCATCTTCAGTGGCGATCCAGATCCGTCTTCTTTGTTCGGAGGATATCTTCAACAAAGCTTGCTACCAGTTTCCAGTTTTCCTCATTTTGTAGCATCACTGCAACAATATTGTCCGGGGATAGCTCTACATCAATGTGATCTTGAAGAGACTGCCTATTTTGGACCCACCGTCCACAAGAGAAGAAGGTGTGATTAGCATTATCTAATTCATTGATACAGTAGATGCAATCTGATGAATCCACCTTCCCCATCTTCTTAAGATAGGAACAGAAGTACCCATGGCCAGTCAAGAACTGAGTGAGATAGTAACCAACCTCACCATGTTTCCTCTCTGTCCAAACCTGCACCTGAGGGATCATTCTCTTAGTCCATTGGCTTTGATCTCCTTGCTCCCATTTGATCTGCCAATTTTGAAAGGTTTGTACTCTTGCCGATCGTCTTGCATTTTGTAAACCCATATCAGATTTCCTCAAGTAAATGTTCTTGCGTTCTTTCGCAAGAAAAAAAATCGGAATAATCCCGGCAATAACGAGAACTGCTTCCTCAGAGACCGTGCGATATGCAGATGCCACGCGCAAAGCCCCCCGCCTCTGCACTTGCGCCAGTGGCTTCCTATAAATTTCCTTATCCAGGGCATCCGCCCATATTTCCGCTCCATACAGCAGAACTGAATGGATGGCTGTCATCAATAGTCTTCTCTTACTAGATTTTGGCCCACCAACATTGGCCATGAGCCGACTGAGGGACGTTACTCCTCTGGCTGCCTTATCTGCAGTCCGTCTAATCTGTTCTCCAAAATTCATTTTACTGTCGATCATGATGCCCAGGTATTTTGCTGCTGGCTGCGTCTCTACTTGAATTTGTCCTACCTGTATTGGAAGTATTGTCTGAATTCTCTTCTTTGTTAGGATGACAATTTCCGTCTTACTAAGTGCTAGAGACAGACCATGTTCCTCCATCCATCTATTGATTTTGCGCATTACCATATTGAGTCGCAACTGTGCCTGCTCGACACTTCTTCCTGCTACAAGAGCAGCAACATCATCTGCATATCCTACTAGAATAGTTTCTTCAGGCATTTCAAGCCTCAACAAGCTGTCGTATGTAACATTCCAGAGATCAGGTCCTAGAATCGAACCCTGGGCAGCCCCAGCCGTGACTTGTACTCTACGGATCCCTTCTGTAGTATCGTAGAGCAGAGCACGATCCTTCAAGTAAGAGTCTAAGATCCGAAGGAGATACCTTGGAACATGGAATGAAAATTCTAGAGCATCCATGATATCAGTCCATTTGACAGAGTTGAAAGCGTTTTTAACATCCAGTGTAACAAAAAGAATCACCCGGCGAGAGTAATGATTATAACTCTCCGCTCTTCGTACTTTATCGGCGACTTCTTGCACTGCATCCAGTGTCGACCGGCCTACCCTGAATCCAAATTGTCTTGGTGATAAATCGCCGGCTGCGATTATTGCTTCAAGCAATCTCCGTCTTATGAGTTTCTCAAATAGTTTGCCTGTTGTGTCAAGCATACAAAGTGGGCGGTACGATGATGGTAACTCAGGGTCACCCATGCCCTTACTAATGAGCACTAAGCGACAGATCTTCCAGCGAAAGCTAAAGATTCCTGCTTTCATGCACACATTGAACATTCTCAACAATAACAACAACATATCTTGATCAACTATTATTTTCAGAACCTCATTAGGAATCCCATCCGGCCCCGGAGCCTTGTTGTTCCGTAAAGAATGCGTTGCAATCCGAAGTTCATCTTCAGTAAACAGTGGGAAATCTAGATCACATTCAAAATTCCTCTCAGGTCTTGTGGGATGAGTTGGAAAAAGGGTTTGAACAATGGTGTTCATAATATCATCCTCCATGATGCACGATGTTCTGTGACTTCCAAGTTTCTGTGTTACAATTTTGTAACCCAAACCCCATGGATCAGTGTCAATATCTTCCTGAAGCTTTCTCCAACTCTGAACCTTGCTCGTAGTTATGGCTTTCCGAAGTAGCTTCTTTGCTGCTTTATGCTCCGCTGATTTTTCATTAGCTTCTTCCCGATTTCTTGCTCTCTGGGCAAGACGGCGAAGCCTGAGGCAGTTCTTCCTTAATTCTGCTATCTCTCTGGTCCACCAGTATACAGGGCTCTTTCGGTGACGTGGTACTGAGGAGGGCATCGAAACATCACAAGCTGACGTAATAATTTTCATGGTTGCAGAAACCAGATCCTCAACCTCAAACTCTCTCCGTGCTTCAGCACTTCGAATCTGTTCTGCACCCTTCCCAATGATATCTTTGAACTTGTCCATGCTAATCCTATTTACATTCCACCGTTGACATTTCTGGGGAGGTACTTCCCGTCCCTGAACATTTGATTCAAAGTCAAAGGCGATGAATTGATGATCGCTAGCACAATAATCTTCCAACACTTTCCATCTCTTAATGAATGGCACAATTACTTCTGATGCCAGGGAGACATCCGGAATTGTTCCTTCACATCCTGGACGTCGGAAAGTTGGAACTGTACCAATATTTAATATTAGAAGGCCTATCCTGGATGCCATCTCTAGAATGTACTTACCCCGGGAATCTGTACTTGGCATACCCCATTCCACTGCTTTGGCGTTAAAGTCTCCAGCCACTATGACACTATCTGTGGCGTTTAGAATTGCATCTTCCAAAGAATTTACTTTGCGGCGGAAGTGCTCAATTGCCTCATTAGGAGTTAGGTAAACACTAAAATAGGTGACCCTTCTGGTCTTCACCCAAACATAACCATCAGAACTTCCATGATCCTTTATAATAACTTTTCTAGAATCCAACACCCAGATTGCAGAAGTGCCAAGTGTGTCACTGAACCAAAGAGATGACTCTTTATCTTTATACTGTTCGCTGATTAGCAAGAGATCGCTTTGCTTCTCTGTGACTAGCTGATATAGCAGATCATTGGCTGTCTTACTTCTATGTAGATTGGCTTGAAGTATACGAATCATTTGAACCTCAGTGCCTTTTCTTTGTCCAAAGCTTCTCTGAAGACCTTACACTGGCCAGATCCCATAGCATGTGCTAAATCTTTGATAAAACCTCGTTCTTCACAAAGAACACATTTCTTTGAGGCCGTACATCCTCTAGCTTTGTGACCTGTCCCGCCGCAATTGTAGCAAAGTTTACTTCTATCTGTGCCTTTGCAGTTGCTAGCAACATGTCCATAGTCCAGACATCTATAACAACGAGATACCATGATCCTCCGTCTAATCCTGCAATTGACCCATCCTATGGTGATATGATCTTGCCTCAAGAGCACATCTGCATCACTAGTTGTTAATGTGACAACAGCCATCTTCACTTCCCTCGTATTCGTCCTCGTCAGCAGCACCTTGGTATCTGGAGAGAGTTCTGGGATAGTTCTCTGGATAGCTTCCATGACCTCTTCGGAAGTAGTTAGAGCATCAAGGTCTCTGATTTCAACAGTTGCCTTCGCTTCAAGCCTACGAACTGTAGCATTGGACCCCAGAACATTTCGCAGAGAATTACCAAAAGCTGCTTTATCCCTGGAACTTGCTCCCAACTCGACAAGGACGTCTCCCGCTTTAGTTTGTCGAATGGACCGGACTTCAGTTCCTGTATCATTAGGGTTTGCTTTTTGGCGAATCTCCTTCAGAATATCGGCATATGATTTACCTTCAGCTGGTCTGATCAGTAAGGCTGCTCGCCTTGGCCTACTAGGTCTCTTCTGTCTGTTTGGGGTTGCTTGGTGGGTAGATATGTCAACATTATCAGCAAAATCCTCCTGCCTATTCTCAGCATTTTCTCTAACCTTTACCAATCTTCTGTCTCTCCTCGATGTAACAGGAGTCCATATTTCTGACGACTCTGTCTCATTCTTTTTATCCCCCTCCTGAGCAGCTACAGTTCCCGAAGTAACTTCGTTCCTGCTGCTAGAATTGGGGGTCATGTCCTTCGGTAGGTCATTCAATACAACCTTGTGAGCTTCGTCTTGTGTCGCATGTGAAGTACGATCACAATAGGCTATAGAATCAATGGCCTCTTCTAGTTCCACTATGCCATTCTTCACATCGTTGGATATATTACGCTGCCTGTCAGTTGCAAGTTTCATCTTATTGAGAATGTTTCGACACCGTTGCAAAAGATCCTCCATACTCGGTCGAAGATTCCCAATGCTCTCTTGTTTTGACTGGTCCTCAATAACAGAAATTCTCTCAAAGTGCTTGGCTTTGGTAAGTCACTTCACAATACAATAATAATAATATAAACGTTTTTGCGCAACTGTAACACTTTAGCCTTATTCCGTCTGCATGAGGCGTCTAGTTCATTTTCCTGACTGAAAGTCTTTACACATTGCTAGCATGTACCTTTGCTCGCTCCGTGTGGTGTGAAATGTTTGTGCGCACCTGCTACACTTGAGCCTTGTGTTGCCAGTATGGACTACCCAGAGTTTACTCTTTCGGTGGGCGATCCGTGACTCGGCTAACTTAACCTCACTTATCGGGCTAGCACGCCAATGGATTTGTCATGAGACTTTTTAACTATGTACCCTGGTATATGTTTGTAATTGATTAGTACCTTCGTAGTACGCCTCTTTCTGTAACACTTGCACTTCATTTCAGCTTACCTCCTAGGCTTAGCTTCTTTCTAATTCACTTTACACTCCGCACTGAACACTCCCGTGGCCACTCCTAACAGTCATCTCATAATCAATAATAATAATAATAATAATAATAGTAATACTAATAATAATAATTATTATACCATATTCTTCATCCCTGTGTGGTTTGCTAGATTTACTATTTACAGGGCGCTTTATTTTTTTATTCCTCGTGCGTCACAACTGTAGCCACTCGAGTGTTACCTTTCAATAGCTATACAATATCCACCCTCAAATTTCGTGTCATATATCTTAAATGAAGCTGGAATGAGAGGTGTCACGCAGTAGCGTAGCGTCAGGATAGACAAGATAGACACTGTCTATCCAAATTTACGAAACAAATGACTGGTTGTATTATTATTTATTGTAATGTTGTTGTTTGTTCCAAGTTCTTAAGCCATAATAGTAATTTTCATGATTTAAAAGATTCAGCGCTTGCATCCTGCGTACGAACAACGAGGCAGATAGACTCTTTGAGGATGTCTCCCCTGCCTTCTTATTAAAGCGTGCAAGATCGTGCGCGCGCCACCATCCCCTCCATGCTCCTCCGCGCTGCCTGCCGTGAACATAGTAGACATGTCTTTTCTTTAACGATGTGGTGAACGTTTCGTGATCCTGTATTTACTGTGCCTTCGTTTCTAGTCATATTAACCATGGAAAGTGATGAGCTAAGAGTTGACATGTACAATGTAACTTTTGATTCTGTAAGATTTCTTCATTGTAATCTAATTCACTATCTTCATTAACATTTGAACAAAAGTTGAAACTAAAATCTAAAATAAATCGCCCTCAGTTTTATTTGTCCCAAAAAGATGGCAAAGTTACAAGAACATTTCAAAGTAGTTGCCATTCGAAATATAGATGGTTATGTGGTACTCAGCACACAAAGTACCGACTGAGGCGGCTACGCTCGCTAAAGCGCAGCGTTAGGTCATGAGGCCAAGCTCTCTGATGACTCGGTAGATGCGTGGGTTCGAGCCCCACCGTCGGCTGTCCTTGAAATGGTTTTCCGTGGTTTCCCCATTTTCAACACCAAGCAAATGCTGGGACGGTACCTTCTGACTGGCCACGGCCGCTTCCTTCCACAGCCTTGCCCAGTTTCATCCATCTTCATCCATTCCATCTCTCATTTTGGCACGCAGGTCGCCCACGGGCGTCGACTAGAAAGACCTGCACTCGGCCTCTCAGGAGGCCACACGACAATAAAAAAAAAGCACACAAAGTCACTTCATTGTTATTAATGTTTGATGTTTGGGGGCGAAGAACCATGGACCCGTACGGGTATCACAACAATAAACAATGTTGAGGCAAAACTCTAAAACATTCAGGGACCAAGAAACACATTAATAATGCAGAGATATTTAACATGCTAGCAAGAAATAGAATTCAGCATTGTTCAGTGGAAACAACGCGATTGGCAGCTGTGAAACATAACGAAAATGTAACTCGAAATAGACGAATAGTGGATCGCCTAAAGGTCGATCCACAATGCGCAGTCGGCAGCTGGTAGTTGGCAGTCGGCAGCTGCAGTCAGAAATTGGTAGTTGTCAAGCTAGCCATTCACAATGCGCAGTCTTAACGATTGCTAGGAGTAAATAATACAGTTACATTCTTTTATTCCTCATGCACAGAGGCATTGTTGATAACCTCAAAACTTGCAATATGGATGATTTGGAGATGGAGGCCTACGGATTATATTTTTATACCGTGTATTTAAGATTAAAAAGGTACGGGTTGCGAAGGTACTTCACTTATATCCTCTTTGTACACGACACAGAACAACAACGTGACGTCAGTTTCTGATCTGCTCTAATTGGCTATTACATAGCTGCAGTCGGGTAGTTGGCAGTCAAAGATAAAATTCTCGACTGCCGACTACAGGCTGCTAACAGCCAACTCGCAGCTGGCGACTGCAACTGCATGTTGTGAATGGTGCCTATAGTATACACGGGGACGGCCGCGACTACCGACTGCGCATTGTTGGTTGGCCTTAATAGATGGTGTGCCATGTCGGGCGGCAAGAACTTGCCTTTGGAGGCCACAGAGAAGACCACGAATCTCTTAATAATGGCAATTATTTAGAAACCCTCGATTTGCTGGCAATAGAAGAATCATTTATGAAAGAAGGCAGTGTGAAGGCAGCTCTGTTTTTGAATATACATCTCCAGACATCCAAAATGATTTAATCCAATCTGTCACTAATGCAGTAAGGGAAAGGATTGCAGAAGAGCTTTCGTCATGTGAATTTGTGGCCATTCAGGCAGATGAGACTACTGACGTGTCCTTCAAAGATCAATTAAATGTAATTGTGCGATATGTCTGTAACTCGAGAGTTGAGAAAATATTTGTAGGTTTCTTCGATGTATCATTAGATAAAAGTGCACAGGATTCGACAATACACACATAATATTCGATCTGGAAGAATATAAAATAGATAAGAAAATAGTCTGCCCCTTAAAACCTCAATAACTAACTAACTAGACTTATGCTGGAGCTACTGTCATGTCGGGTAGCAACGATGGTCTTCAAGCAATTATCAGACAGCATTGTCCCATGGCATTATTTGTAGCCTACATTGTTACGCTCATCAATTAAATTTAGTTCTTTTACATGGGCCCAAGAGAATAGGTAGTGTGTAAGATTTAAGTTAAAACTTTAAACGATTTCTTTAAAATGTGTTACTGCATTTTTTCTTTTTGTTTGTGTCTACCCAATTATTTTCCTCACGCGACGCTACTGCTCACGTGGCCTATGCTCCTCAACACACACACTCCACGTCAAAGAGAGTAACATTAGTACTCTGTTCTTTGAGTTATTTGACCGTCATGCTTCGCCTTTTCCAGCCTGCAGCTTCAAGCAGGACATAGGCTAGATGTGTGAAGATCAAGGAGATATAACACCCACCAGGGAAACTCGCAAACGTGAAGAATCCTTTTGCACACCACCTCCCCCCCCCCCACTCCCTCCTCCCCGATAAAGAAATGAAACCAACAAGTTCTTACGTAAGAACGAAATACCCTATTTTCATATATTCATCTGGTCATTTCCATTTCAAATTTCTCCCGCCATTCCAGTAGATCTTCCATTTGGTGGACTAAATAGCGTTTGGTAGATGACTTACATTGTGATTAAGTCTCAAAACAAAGCTTTTATCGTTGCTCAAGATAATTCACAACAACACACCTCCACCACCGGGAAATGTGTGTCCAAAGACAAATTACGAGGAGTTAACTACAATATTAAATCAACACAAATCAACTACGTACAGGAACATTTAGTTCATGGTACTAGTTTATTACCTTAGTGAAAGACCAGTTCAATAGAACATCGGTAAGATACGGTCCTTTTTCAGAAAATAACATGTGTATGATCTGTAATTTACGATACTTACACTGGAAAATTGGGGCAGGTGATCTCGATGTTCCATCCCTTAAAACAATCGTCAGCACAGGCACTCAGACGAAAATTAAAGTACTTGAGTATATTCAATACGTTTGGATAAAGATTATTAAACATAATTAACCATAACTTCTCGCCGAGCACTTGAATAGGATACGAGAAATAGAAATAAAAACGTTTTTAAAACTTCGTACTGCCGCCATCTTGAATTTTCGGATACAATTGAACATATTAGATGTCTATATGATTAACTATGAATAATGTTTCACTGTGACTGTTTCACTGCGCTCGGACGATTAGATCACCAAAATAGTCACCTTAAATACTTGATGGTCACGTGGCCACCTTATTATATTTGCGATTATTTTGTGCTTTAAAGGCATACGCGTAATTAATAGTCCTCTATAGCCATACAAAGTTTCAGCGTGATTGCTGTAATAGTTACGGAGATATTCAGTAAGATACTGGTAAAATATTTCGGAAGGCTATCATGCTGGGTTGGTTAAACAAAAGCTACAGGGGTATGTAATAGTAAATATATATAATTACGATGGTTAATTGTACAATCTTTCAATTAATTCCTTTCAATAGAATGCGAGACATTCACATAGGATTTTAGAAATTTTGAATAGCTTCATCTGGAATTTTTGAAAACAATTGAACAACATTAGTTGCCCATATTGTTTAGTTCCTAAAGGGCTAGAACGGGGTGTCAGGGGGTGTGAACGTGTGGAGGGTTGTGGTTAATTAGAAGGAGTACGGAGGGCGTTCAGAGCCTTCGGCCTCTCCGCGGGGAAGTGTAAGTGTTGGGTAAAATGGTCGGAGTGCTACAAATCAGTAATTATAATTAGGGGTTACGTTTATGTGCTGAAGGCAAGCCTGGGATGCCTGAGTAGGAACTGCGGCGGTCAAAGTTAAAGAACTGCTTGCGTTGCGGTATTACAGGCTGTATGTGCGCGCTTGCTCAGATGCCAAGGACAGTGATTGCAAACAAGTGGATCCTGCTTGCGTAGGCGATGCTAGGACTGAGTGGAGAATACGTAAAATGTGAGGGTGGGGTTGGATAGTGATCAGGGCGACAATGGTAATAAAAAACAATCGGGGCTGTGTGGTAAAAATTACTTATTTACTAAGTCAATGTAACGGTGTACTGGATTCCCTGAATGTAGGGCTGATGTACCAATGTAGTATCTTACAATGAAATAGGTGTGGTAGCGGGTAGGAGATACAAATATGTGTGGAACCCAGAGAGACACACTCACCTGCGGTACGATGATCGAAGTGTAGTCGGGCAGCGTCTAGGACGGCAACAGATAACCTCCCTCTGAGTGGTGGGTCTTCTTAAACGTTTCGAAGTGCTGAGTGTGCATTTCCTCATAGCTGTGGCAGTCAGTTCCTGTGTTGATGTTTATGAGATGTGGTAAGCCTCAGTAGCGTAGCGTGAGGAAAATAATTGGGTAGACACAAACAAAAAGAAAAACTGCAGTAACACATTTTAAAGAAATCGTTTAAAGTTTTAACTTAAATCTTACACACTACCTATTCTCTTGGGCCCATGTAAAAGAACTAAGTTTAATTGATGAGCGTAACAATGTACAAATAATGCCAAGGCACAATGCTGTCTGATAATTGCTTGAAGACCATCGTTGTTACCCGACATGACAGTAGCTCCAGCATAAGTCTAGTTAGTTAGTTGTTGAGGTTTTAAGGGGCGGACTATTTTCTTATCTATTTTATATTCTTCCAGATCGAATATTGTGTGTGTATTGTCGAACCCTACAAGAAACCTACAGATATTTCCTCAACTCTCGAGTTACAGACATATCGCACAATTACATTTAATTGATATTTGAAGGACACGTCAGTAGTCTCATGCCTGAATGGCCACAAATTCACATGACGAAAGCTCTTCTGCAATCCTTTCCCTTACTGCATTAGTGACAGATTGGATTAAATCATTTTGGATGTCTGGAGATGTATATTCAAAAACAGAGCTGCCTTCACACTGCCTTCTTTCATAAATGATTCTTCTATTGCCAGCAAATCGAGGGTTTCTAAATAATTGCCATTATTAAGAGATTCGTGGTCTTCTCTGTGGCCTCCAAAGGCAAGTTCTTGCCGCCCGACATGGCACACCATCTATTAAGGCCAACCAACAATGCGCAGTCGTCAGTCGCGGCCGTCCCCGTGTATACTATAGGCACCATTCACAACATGCAGTTGCAGTCGACAGCTGCCAGTTGGCTGTTGGCAGCCTGTAGTCGGCAGTCGAAAATTTCATCTTTGACTGCCAACTACCCGATTGCAGCTATGTAATAGCCAATCAGAGCAGATCAGAAACTGACGTCACGTTGTTGTTCTATGTCGTGTACAAAGAGGATATAAGTGAAGTACCTTCGCAACCCGTACCTTTTTAATCTTAAATACACGGTATAAAAATATAATCCGTAGGCCTCCATCTCCAAATCATCCATATTGCAAGTTTTGAGGTTATCAACAATGCCTCTGTGCATGAGGAATAAAAGAATGTAACTGTATTATTTACTCCTAGCAATCGTTAAGACTGCGCATTGTGAATGGCTAGGTTGACAACTACCAATTTCTGACTGCAGCTGCCGACTGCCAACTACCAGCTGCCGACTGCGCATTGTGGATCGACCTTTAGGCGATCCACTATTCGTCTATTTCGAGTTACATTTTCGTTATGTTTCACAGCTGCCAATCGCGTTGTTTCCACTGAACAATGCTGAATTCTATTTCTTGCTAGCATGTTAAATATCTCTGCATTATTAATGTGTTTCTTGGTCCCTGAATGTTTTAGAGTTTTGCCTCAACATTGTTTATTGTTGTGATACCCGTACGGGTCCATGGTTCTTCGCCCCCAAACATCAAACATTAATAACAATGAAGTGACTTTGTGTGCTTTTTTTATTGTCGTGTGGCCTCCTGAGAGGCCGAGTGCAGGTCTTTCTAGTCGACGCCCGTGGGCGACCTGCGTGCAAAAATGAGAGATGGAATGGATGAAGATGGATGAAACTGGGCAAGGCTGTGGAAGGAAGCGGCCGTGGCCAGTCAGAAGGTACCGTCCCAGCATTTGCTTGGTGTTGAAAATGGGGAAACCACGGAAAACCATTTCAAGGACAGCCGACTGTAGGGCTCGAACCCACGCATCTACCGAGTCATCAGAGAGGTTGGCCTCATGACCTAACGCTGCACTTTAGCGAGCGTAGCCGCCTCAGTCGGTACTTTGTGTGCTGAGTACCACATAACCATCTATATTTCGAATGGCAACTACTTTGAAATGTTCTTGTAACTTTGCCATCTTTTTGGGACAAATAAAACTGAGGGCGATTTATTTTAGATTTTAGTTTCAACTTTTGTTCAAATGTTAATGAAGATAGTGAATTAGATTACAATGAAGAAATCTTACAGAATCAAAAGTTACATTGTTCATGTTAACTCTTAGCTCATCACTTTCCATGGTTAATATGACTAGAAACGAAGGCACAGTAAATACAGGATCACGAAACGTTCACCACACCGTTAAAGAAAAGACATGTCTACTATGTTCACGGCAGGCAGCGCGGAGGAGCATGGAAGGGATGGCGGCGCGCACACGATCTTGCACGCTTTAATAAGAAGGCAGGGGAGACATCCTCAAAGAGTCTATCTGCCTCGTTGTTCGTACGCAGGATGCAAGCGCTGAATCTTTTAAATCATGAAAATTACTATTATGGCTTAAGAACTTGGAACAAACAACAACATTACAATAAATAATAATACAACCAGTCATTTGTTTCGTAAATTTGGATAGACAGTGTCTATCTTGTCTATCCTGACGCTACGCTACTGGTAAGCCTTTGTGCAAGAGCTGCGTTTTAGCTCTGCTGGCTTGTGTGGTAAGTAGTGTGTCGTTGTTGCTGTTTCTTCCAGCCTAGGGGTGTTTTTGAGGGTGAAATCAGTGTAGGGTGTTGGGCAGATGGCTGTAATCGGTGTAGATGGTAGGGGTGTAATTGTAGATACCTGTAGATGTAGATTTAGCTGTAGATTAGTTGTATGTTCGCTTGCCTATGTGAGTATACCTCTTAAGGGCGCTATGTGCCCTTAGGGCCCTAACAATATATTAAGCTCTGAATAATATTCCCTATGCCAAATTTCACTGTGCTCGAATGACTGTGTCGCCAGAAAATTAAATTGAAACATTTGAAATTCCCGCAGCAGCCATGTTGCTTTCATATTTACCAGAACTTTGAAAGTCACATACATGTACTTACTTAAGCCAGTTTGATTGCCGTAATAATATCGGGGACATTGAGAACCGGTGAAATAATTTTGCGAGGCCGCCATTTTGTTATTTTTATACAACGTAGGCCATATAGGTATATAGTATACCAGTATATACATCTTATAAAAGTGGTTCATTATGCAAAATTTCACTTTGAAACACGATTTTATAGTTTCCCACAGTAGGCCTAGTCATTTTGATTTTTTTTAATAGCAATTGAATTACACTAGCAGACCCGTGCGAGAAATCTCGCATATTCATAAACCACACTTTCCCCAATAGGATTATAATGAGAGACGTAAGGAGAAAGGTTGTTATGTTTTTATTTCAACCAAATGATTATAGAACACTATTTACATTTCAGTTAGAATTCCAGGTTCTACGTTCCCTAAATTAAGAAGGCAATTACTGAAAACTGGATCATCATAACACTCACCAGTTATTCGATATTTGTGAAATTATACGACTTGAGTAGGCCTACTCATTCCTTTGATTTACTGTTTCTGAAATCCATGCAAAATGATCAAGGAAAGACCTCAGAATGTTGAAATGGCATGAAACAGGCGTCACAGAGGCCAAAATGTGAAGTGGACAGCAATTATGGAGCGTATTGTCCTAGAGCAACATTATCTTTAAATCGCACACTTCGTACATTTTTAAAAGTATTCTTTTAAAGAAATTATAGATACTTATGGAATTAGAGTGCAATTCGTCACTGCTAATCTGTATTCTCTTTCATTTGAATGCTCATTTGTCACGATCGGTCGTTTGTGAGCGCTGCAGGAGGAATCTATAGGCTACTACTGAAATAATATATATGATTATCTCTACTTAGTATAAAACAATGTCCCTGATTCTTGGATGTAACGGGTAATCTCTAGAACCACAGAATGGATTTTGATGCGAATTTCACCATTCTGTAAAGGATTTGTCGAGGAAAGTTTCTGTAGAAAAACATTCATTTATGGCCAAAGTAAGCCGAGCAGTAACGATTTCTGTGAATCGAGTCGAAGAAAATCCGGCCGTCCGTGCGCATTTTAAGCCAACTCTGGGTAAACCGTTAAAAATATCTATACACTATGAGTGTAAGAATTGTACAGCATGAAAAATTCTACAAAAGAGTCCGTGACAGCATATCTTAATCTTAAATACATCTCCCACTTTAAGTGTTCGTTTTAAGTTTTAATTTCATCCAACAATCTCCATTCGGTGGAAATTTAAATTACTAGCTTTGGAACGAGTTGACGAGCTGGCGAGGGAGCCTATCACCCCAGCTTCGGCCAGCATCAAACTGTCAAGTCATGTCGAGTTATGACTTCAGAGGAGAGTATATGTGTTTGGAGTTTCGCTGTTTACCTCGGCTTTTCTGAATTGCGTTTGGGACCTGCCGTCCGTGCTCCTTTTAAACTTTCGCTGGGTAAAACGTTAAAGATACCGGGCGAAGCCGGGGCGGGTTGCTAGTACACTTAATTCCAAAAGTTAAGCATAATCACTAAACGAGGTCATACCGCCTGATAGGAATGTCAGACGGATTGCTGAACAAACGGAAGCTTAATCATACACCATATGTCACACAACTTGTCCACAAAAACAGTGTCAGAAAGGTTCTGATAGCTAAGGTACACCTTCGACAACAACTATCAAAACTTGGCAATGTCTTCCACAACAAAATATACTGTTAATAGGGTGTATGGTTACCCCTAACGGCCACACAGGCTTCGCAGCGACGTGTCATGCTCTCTATTGTATCAGATGGTCCAAGAGCTCTTGTGGCATTCGATCCCATTCCTCCGAATGGGCAATGCGAAGGTCTGGGAGAGTCCTTGGTGGAGGCTGACGGGATGCAATTCGTTTCCCCAATGCATCCCAGGCATTTTCTATAGAATTCAGATCCACAGCCCTTGCTGGCCAGTCCATGCGATGAATGTCCTCCCCAGCCAGATATTCATCCACCAAAGCAGCGCGGTGCTGTCGGGCATTATCATCCAATAAGAGGAAGTCTAGACCAAGAGCTCTTGTGACATTCGGTCCTATTCCTCTGAAAGGGCAATGCGAAGGTCTGGGAGAGTCATTGGTGGAGGCTGACGGGATGCAATTCGTTTCCCCAATGCATCCCAGGCATGTTCTATAGAATTCAGATCCGCACATCTTGCTGGCCAGTCCATGCGATGAATGTCCTCCCCAGCCAGAAATTCATCCACCAGAGCAGCGCAGTGCTGTCGGGCATTATCATCCATTAAGAGGAAGTCTAGACCAACCACACCTCTGAAGAGTCGAACATGTGGTCTCAGTAGCCTACCTCATCCCTGTATCTCCGAGCGTTCACAGTGTTCCTCGGACCACCCATGAAGATGTGCAGGTTCATACGTCCATTCAACATGATGCCGCCCCACACCATGACGCCACCACCGCCATACTGGTCCCGTTCCACGATGTTCCTGTGGTTGTATCGGCTACCCGGTTCTCTCAAGATTAATGTGCGACGGGAATCGTTCTGCAAACTGAAGCGGGATTCATCTGTGAAGAGCACATGCCTCCATTCATTCATGGTCCAGTTTCGACATTGACGGCTCCACAGTAAACGGGCCCGTCTCTTCGCTGGAGTGAGCGGAACGCTCACCACTGGACGTTTGGCAAACAGCCCTGCTGTTCTGAGCCTCCGGTACACAGTTTGCCGGGAAACGGCAACACCTTAGACGGCTGCAAGCTCCGCCGACAATTGTCTTGTAGGTTCACTCCGATTTCGTCGGGCGGTTGAGACCAGATATCGGTCCTGCTGTGGGTTGGATACTCTTGGTTGAACTGGTACTGGCGTACGAATAACATCTCCTGTGTAGCGAAATTGTCTCCAAGCCTGCAAATGACACTTTGTGGCACATTCAAGGATACGGTGACTTCAGTGTGTGTCTTGTCTGCTTCCAGGCGGCCGAGTATTCTACCCTGCAAAACGGGGTCCAAATGGCGTCGTTGTGCCATTATGTTGTCACGTTCACCACTAGGCTACACTTCGCACACTTTAACAGGGCAAACACGACTGAGGGAACATAGGGTGCAGGCGCTGACTGTGTTTACCTTGCGGTTACGCCGCTAGTCAAAGCAGGGAATACTCCTTTCCTATACAGAGCGAACACGTAAGGTTGGTAGGTGCATATGTCGTGCAATTCGCGGTCTATTTCCTGTTGCCCTGCTTATTCGTAGCTTATGCTTAACTTTTGGACTCTAGTGTACATAAATATATTAAGCTTTAAATAAAGATTTACCGTGTGAAATTTCACTGCGCTCAGATGATAAGTTGCGAGAAATGTCTTTTTATATATCCCCTGACACTACAGCCCATAAAGGGCCTAGGCCTACTGTACCCGATACCTAGTTGAGGCTATCGGCTACGCCAGCAGACATTGAGCCGTAGTTGAGATTTTGGGAAGAGTTAAGAAAAGATAGCGCTCAGATCGAGTCAAGAGGAATGTCAGGATGACGTAGAAGGTCTAGGATTAAGAAGGCACTGACAACTGTAAGCAGATGGAATTATGGATGGAATTATGAAGCTTTATTAAGATCTATATGGAACATGGTATTTAAACATCTCAGAAGAGGAGATACAACATGCATTATATGTGGTAATAATTTTAAGGAAGTCAGATAACCCTTAAGTTATTTTATAACTTAATAGCCGAGATGATGGGGGTTCGAGATTATATTTGTGACGCAAGAGCACTGAGGTGGGGAGAACGTCACGTGACTGCGCCAGGGAGGTACAGGTCATTGCAGTCCAGAGACAGTCAGTCGAGCTCCGTGAGCCAAGCAGCTGAGCTCTCTAAGCAGAGGAGTCCAGTACAGCGAGCAACGCAGTCGAATTCAGGGAGCGAGTAGGACATATGCCGAGCGCATGGTAAAGGTCGCGCGGTGAACAGCTTTTGTCACGGAAAGTGAAAGCGACAAGTTTAACTTCACCAAGCAGCGAACGAAAAGTAGGTCATTGAGCCGGGCGGACATCCGCAGTAGGCAGTGTGGAGACCGGTTATGCGGCCGAGCAAGCATAGAAGGCCGGAGTTTAGAACAGTACGGTAAAACGAGTTGGAGAACTTATTCCAAGCTGCATTTTAACGCAAAACAGCATAGTAGAGCGACATGGCGAGGCCAGCTTTATGTGGGGATTGTACTAGAGCATAGCAGTAGGGGCGAGCGGGTTATTACCAATCTTATACGCAAGCATTATGACAGAAGCTGAACTTCATTATAACATCGAATTGGAACATTTATTCTGTAACCAAATTGTACAAGCAGATAGTTACGAGATACTGCATCTGGGAACTTCAACTGAACATAGTTTTTTCAATGACATTACGACTATGCATTTCATAGCGCGTTCCTAATAACATTAACGATTATAAGCAAATGAAATGTTTTAAGCATATGCACTTATAAACTTTGGCACGTGCATTAATGCAACTTTTTCTTATGAAGTGTTATAAATTACCGAGTATGAACACAGCTACAGGGTGTTTCATAAACTTAGACACTCTCATATAAAATTTTATTTTATGAAAGTGAGACTTAGCAGTTATTGGAGATTGAACTTTCAACACTCAAACTGAACATTGTATGGAACAGTGGCGTAACGTAGAAGAGGAATAGGGGGTGCGCTGTTTCTATGAACTTTTTCGTGAAGATTTGGACAATATCCGCTATGGATAACCAGAAGTTCATCATGTCGGAGTAAACGCAGACAGAGACGCGATGGCACCACAGAGCGATGGATTCGATTCCTGACGAGAAGGAGGTCCACCAGCTGATTCACTTGGGATTTGAAGGCAATCGTCATTGCATGGATGGAATGATATTCACGCCGATCTTTCGAGAAATTCATTACATAAGGAAAATCGACGATCTTTGAAATTTAATAACAGCTGATTATGAGAAGGTACTGTAAGAGTTATAACTTCCTGATACGATTATTTTCATGAATACTGGGCACACATGTATATTTTTCTAATAGGAGTGATACGATTATTTAGACATGGCTTTGACTTTATATGCTTCGAATTTGCTAGAATATGGCGTGACCATATGATATGGCAAGCATCATTATACGAAATTCTCACCATTGGTTGGCTTTATTAAGCAGATGTTTGGTCTTTTAGACATTTTTCCAGCAAGGATAGTTTTCATGGATAGTTTTTTTTGTGTGACGAGTATTTCGAACTCGTGATCTGCAATTGATTATCTAAATTACTTCGTCAGTTCATTGCATACTAGCGAGTGTGTATTATTCATCGGTAGGGATTTTTTCCATTGGATTGTTTGGAGATATTAAGATTTTATTCACTTTAGTGAATGAATATCGCTTTTATATGACAACTAGAGACTTGTTGATTCCTATCTGGTACATTCACTCATTTCAGTCTTCGAGATGGGGTCTTTCGTATTTATACGATTGTATGGTAGTTACTCATCTTACTTGCCATTGAGGGACTCATTTTTATCATCCGAGTGTACATGAGATTGTAAGTGAATCAAACAAGGAACTACTAGTCACATATCAGTCGAAATTTTTGTTAAATAAAGTAAAGATAAATGTTAGCAGGGTTACATTTGTAATTCTTGTTTGCCAATCCAATATTTTGTTGCTAAACTCTTTTGAGAGTACTTTCAGTTTAACAGCTGGTACAGCTGATGCTTTTGATGATTTTTATAATTGTGTTTGATACATTTGAAAAGGATTTAAAGTAATTGAATCTTGTAAGATGAATCATTAATGGTCAGATTTATTTTAAGGCAGATCAGTATTGCAGATTTTAATATGAAAGATTATAGCACATTAGTGTTTTTCTGTGATGTGAATTATGAGAATTGTAAGAGAATTTATGCTATTTGAAAGCAGATCTTGAATTACTAAGGTAATATTTTTTCTAATTGTTTAAGAAGTTGTCTAGATGTGATCAGATTAATTACAGTTATTGAAGATTGTGCGCGTTGATAATTTGAAGCCAGTTATATATTTTTTGTAGATCATGCTACATGGTTAAGTGAAGTTTGTGATAGGCATTTTGTAGAAGTTGCCAAGTGATAGTTGCAATGTTGCTAATGCATTTTGAGGCAGACATGAGGTTGTCGAACCCAGTCTAGCGTAATTGTTGAGATTCATGCTGTGTGCTGAATATTTATGGAGTTTTGTGGAATAATTGTGGTATTCAAATGTGATATTTGAAGATGTGAGGATATATAATGTCGTTGTGGATAGTCAGATCCAACGTGATGTCGTGAAGGCAATAATATTTTTTGGCATGATAATTAAATACGAAATATAACTTGGAAATGATAAAACTGTAAGACAACGTTCTATAACCCATATTAAACAATTTGTTAGGAAATAAAACAAATAAATAAAGTTGATAATACAAGATTTTCTGAGAATAATAATTAATGAAATAATAATCTGAAATTTAAGCATATTAATGATCTGACCTAATGAAATAAAAATCAGAATGACTAGATGAAATAATGAAAATCTAAATAACCAGAAGAATAAAATTTAAATAAATGGATAAATTAAATTTTGGAATAAATCAATGAATTAAATAAATGGATGAATTAAAGATTGGATAAATAAACTGACTTAAGTAAATTAATAGATGATTGGATAGATGAAGAATAACTGAATTAGAAGGTGATAATTAATTAAAGAAGCTGATGATTAATGAATTTATATGGATTAAAAATAAATTTAATTGAGATGAATTTGAGGAATTGCAACTTGAGTTGAGGAATTAAACGATTTATATTGATGATTTAAGATGATTTAATCTGAAGGAGATAATGAAATAAGATTGTGTGAATAATTAGAAAGTATAATGAAGTAATGATAATAATTTTCATTTAAATGATTTAATGGTGATGAGTTAATGATTCTGACAGGAATATGTAGAATTTTGAGATGAGAATTAATGTGAGAAATGTTTAACTTTGATGATGACGATTATTACAACCAATGAGCATTGGATTTTCTGTAATTCACAAACAAGCAATTATCAATGATAATGTAAAAAGTGTAAATTTATTATTCGATGTTTAGGAGCATTTTACTAACGTATTTAACATTTGAATTATGCCATGCAAGCCATAAATTACGTGATATTTCAAATATGTGATTATAATATGTTTATTTATTTATTTGTGTCTTTTGCAGTGGCGAAGTTAGGGCTCGTGGCCCTCTCTTACACTTAACCACTTAGTTATAATAAAATACACAAATACTACCATTGAATAAGATAGGTGAACTAGAAATTAAGTTAGAATAATACAGGACATAAAAAATAAAGATAGCAATGCACATCAAACAAAGAATCATATAAAATTGTTACCTGAAACAATAATAATACTAATAATAATAATAATAAGTGATAGTGTTAGATCTAGTAAATAACTGAGTATTTTAATTTTTATTTATATACCATAATGGCTCAATCATGCTGTCTATCATCCATCACCAGTCACACGAAACAGTCAGCGGTGTTCAATAGGAAATCTCTGCAAGCAGTCTTAAATTTTGTGTAGGTCTTGCATTTCCTTACGTCAGCTGGGAGTGTATTCCAAAGTCGTGACCCAGTCACAACGAAGGATTTATTGTACTTGGAAGAGTGGTTAACGGGAATAGCGAGGGAAGAGCCAGATCTAGTATTAATATTATGAAATGAGGACAGGAAATGAAATTTCGAAGAAATATACAGTGGGAGATTTTCGTCTAGGGTTCGATATACCGACGTCAAAATATGAAAATTTCGACGCCCTTCAGGTTTCAGCCAAGAAAGAGCTTTGTAGCTAGGGGTTACGTGAGAATCGTAATTCAAGTTGAAAGCAAACCGAAGACTAGAGTTCAATGCTCGTTGCAGTTTTTTTAGTTTGTTCGCTAGTTGCATCAACAAGGACCACGTCGCAATAGTCAAGTATTGGTAGTATCAAAGTCTCAATAAGTTTTATCCTCACGTCTTGTGGTAAAATGTCCTTATGCCGTTTGAGTGGGTGTAGCGTCGCGTACATCTTCCTGCAAGTATTACTTACATGTGCAGACCAGTCAAGAGATTCAGTCAGAGTCATACCGAGGTTTTTCACTGTTTTACTAAACGGGATTACGGTTGCATTTAAAGTCACAGGAGGGATAGTGTAGTTTTTATACATGGAATTCAATAATCCCTGCGAGCCGATTAAAATAACTTGGGTCTTTTTGGGGTTGAGAAGGAGAGCGTTATCACTAGCATACACACTGAGTTGTTGCAGGTCGGTGTTTACATCTCGTATCGCGTTCGCTATATCTTTGATACCAACGTGACAGTAAATTTGGAGGTCATCCGCATAAAGATGATATCTATTATATTTTATTACTGAGGAGATGTCATTAATATAAAGGACAAACAAAAGAGGACCAAGAACGGAACCCTGAGGGGTTCCTGCCTTCTTGAGTCGCCACTGTGAAGCAGAATCTTGTGTTATTACACGTTGCATGCGATCTGTGAGATATGCGGTGAAAAATTTTAAAGCCTCATTACCGAAAAGGCATGCAAGTTTCTTCAACAATGTCTGGATATGTATCGTGTCAAAAGCCCTACTGAAGTCAAGGAGTGTGAGTATTGTCACTTGTCTTTCGTCCATTGCTAGTCTGATATCATCAGTCACTTTTAGTAAAGCAGTTGCTGTGCTATGGCCCTTCTTGAAGCCAGATTGAAGTGGATCCAGAAGAGAGTGAGCGTGCAGGTATTCCAGTATTTGAGTATGTACCAACCGTTCTAACGCTTTGGAAAGAGCGGGGAGAATAGAAATTTGACGGTAATCGGATAGAAGTTTAGAGCCTGGGTTCTTGGGAAGTGGGATTACATTAGCGTACTTCCAAATTGCAGGTAATGTGCCGTTTTTGAGACAGTGATTAAAAATATGGGTGAGAATGGGTAGAATAGCGCCAATGATATTATGTATGAAAGATATAGGAATATCGTCGACACCACTAGCTTTCGATTTAATAGAATACAAGACTTTCTTAACTTCATTAGTGCTGACAGTACGAAAAGCAAAGCATGGGCGACTTTGTGGGACAAATGATGGGTCATTATTTACATGAGGTATGTTAAGCGGATTAGACTGAACTCTCTCTTCCGTGAAATACGCATTTAAATCGTCAAGTGGAATGTCAGGTACCTGAAGCTGTTCCCGTGTTTTGCCTATGCCCATGGCTCGGAGATGCCTCCAAGCACTAGCTGTATTTAGATTCCTTGTTGATTCACGGACATATTTAAACTTAAGATTACGGATGATTTGTTTAGTTCTATTCCTCATTATTCTATAATTTTCATAGTCACTTGGGTCTTGGGTACGTTTGTAATGTCGGTAGAGTGTATCACGTTGAGACATCATATGTTTAACATCAGAGGTTAACCATGGATTCGGTTTGCGTGATATTCTTATTTGTCTTTTGGGTGCATGTTTGTTGTATAGACTGTGTATTAACGAATTAAATTTATTTATTTTGGCATCAATGTCTTTCAGATTTAAAATGTCATTCCACGGAAGAATGTAGGCATCGTACCTTAGTTCATACATGTGTATGTTTAGACAGATTAATTTTTTTCAAATCCACATTTATGATGTTAAATTAAAGAGAAATTAGGTCTCAGGTATCACAAATGTCAGTGACGAAAGACATAGTGCTACAGTGATCCTGAGAACCCAAGAGAAATTTAGAGATTTTTCCTGTTGTATGTGGATGAAATATTTTTGATTAGAAAAGAGATGGTTCGATTTTTGGACAATGACAATTTAACGTTGGCATTCGACCATACTCTCAGGTAGGATGATTATTTAAAATGTCTGTCTGACTATCAAAGTGAAATAAATTTGTTTTTATCTTAGTTGTGATCTGATGATGGTGTGATTTTCCTTTTTCTTTCCTTGTCTTGATTAAGGCTTAACCGGAAAGGAGGTGGTTTGCTAGGAATTCAGTTGATGGCGCCCATTTATATTTGCATTCTTTTTTATTAAACTTAAGCCCGTAACGACCCTAGAGATACTTTGTCTCGTGTTACCCACTGCTTTTTCTATAACTCAGCTGAATTTCCGACACATTCCTTATTTGACTAGAGGTTCATTTAACTCCGCTCTGTCCTGGAACTCCAGGAATGCGATGTAATAGCAGATGGGTCATCGCATCCCCAGGACGAACGGGTACAGAGAGAGAGGGAGAATTGGCTTTACCCACCTGTGGGGCTTCGATTTTGTTTATTCTATGGAATCACATCAGATTTAGATCACGGAGAGATTGATTTCAAGTTCATTTAATTGTGTTATAAAATTTATTAAACTTAGTCAGACAATATACTTGTGTGCCCATTCCAGTGTTCATGTTAATCGTATTAGTATTATATCATGTTAGTTATAAGTCATTTTTCCTATACCCAAGTGAATGCAGGAATTGAGACATTGTGATGTGTTGTTGTCTAACGTCTCTGAATAAAACGTATATTGAAAATATAATTATGTTGCCGGAAGATTTAGCTAAGGTGTTAGGATAGTTACAGAGTGGTATGTCTGGTATTGCAGAAACTATTTCTAAAATGGAAACGGAAGTTAAAGAACAGATAAATAGTTCAGAAGCTAGGTTAGAAGCTAGATGTAAAGAAAATGTGCAAGCATTACAGACTACTAATGAGGATAATTTAAAGTCATTAGAGACTAGATTACAGTCAACTAGTGAAGATAATTTAAAGTCATTAGAGACTAGGTTACAGTCAAATAGTGAAGACAATTTAAAATCATTAGAAGAAAGATTACAGTCAAATAGCAAAGATGAGTTGATGTTATTGGAGACAAGATTACCGTCAAATAGTGAAGACAGTTTTAAATCATTAGAAGAAAGATTACAGTCAAATAGTGAAGCTAACTTGAAGGATAATTTTAAATCATTGGAAGAGAAATTACAAGCTCGTAGTGAAGAAACTAACACAGAGTTGGAAAACAAGTTAACTAGATTAGAGAATAGATTAACTTTAAAGAATAATGAAATGCTTAAGACTTTACAATTAGATATAATTGCAGTAAATATGAAAGGAGAGGAAAATGTTCAAATATTGAGAAAGAATATTATTGAATTAGAAAGCAGAGGAGAAGAAAACATTCTTACGTTAAGAACAGACGTTATGTCTATACAGAAAGACATTAAATCGGATGTATCGAAGTTGAGATTCGACATTGATGGTTTAGTGGCAGATGTAGGCAAAATTCAAGAGTGGTCTACCGAAGTATCTTTCGAAACTAAAATCAAAGGTCTAGAGATGAATCTAGGTAATGAGATTAAAGATTTAAAGTCAGTAATTGGGACCATTAAAGAGGAAGTCTTAGGAGAGGTTAATTCTAATTTAAAATCATTAGAGAATCAATTGCAGAAAGATATTAGGAAAATGGATGATGATATAGAGCAAAAGGTTAATGAAAACTTAGCTTTATTCAAAAATAGAGTCGGTGCAATCGTGGAAGAACGGTATAGTGAGGTCGATGCCGAAGCAAAAGAAAAACGTGCAGGATTAGATGAGAAATTAATCGCAGGTATGGCGAACTTAGAAGCGAAGTTTACGGAGAACAAGGAAGCGATGAAGATAGATTCAACTCTATTTAGGACAGATGTTGATCTGTTAAAGGAACAAGTCGCGTCAGTAAAGAATACATGCGAAGACAAGATAGACAAGTTGAATAAACGATTTAGACGAGAGTAACAAAACGCAGAATGTTACGTCGTTAGATGAGTTGAAGACTCAGGTCAAGACCGTAGAGAAATTGGCAGAAGATAGGATAACTAAACTAGAATCTATGATTAATAGTTTCACCAGTCAAAATATTACATCAGGGGAAATATCGATAAATCAGACAGCGATAGACCGCAGTATGGGTAATCAAGAAGTTAGCATGGGAGAAGACCGTCAAACGCAACAGAATGTGACATTCGAAAGGGCGAGTTCAACCCCTCAGGATAATCCGAGTTCGAATAGGAGTACGTTGGGTACAAGTGAACGATACTCAGGTCCAGTTACCATTATCAGAAATCTGGATGACAAGCCGAGGAAGTTTTCGGGAAACACAAGAGTCACACCAGTCGAATTTCTGCGAGATATTCGAGACTACATGGCGGAACATAGAGTAGCCAAGGAAAGAGAACTAAGGATAGTCGAACGCGCCTTAGACGGGTCTGCGTTAACTTGGTTTAGAGCATTCAGAAGCAATTTTGCAAATATGGAGCAATTTGCAATCGCATTCTTGAGGAGATTTTGGAGTGCAGAGGAACAGCTGAACGTAAGAGCAGAAATGTACTCGAAGCGTTATTCTACGTCACATCCGACGCATTATGCCAATTATTTTACGTCACAGTTGGCTAAATTACAGTTTCTGATTCCTCCATTGCCAGAAGAAGAGCTTTTGCAAGCTATAGCGAGACAGTTACCGATTGAGGTACAGCGATCACTCATAGCGTCGGGAGCAAACACACTTGAGCACTATGACGACATTTTACGGTGATTAGACTATACAAGCGCTCAAGTTACGCCTAGAAATGCAAGAAACGACAATCGAAACACGCAAGAGGTGAATGCGGTAGTCGTTGATAACGCAGCTCAGACGGACAGAAGAGATTCCTGGGAAAACAGAAGGAACGAAGGAAATCGAGGAAACATCCGTAACGTTCGTGGAAATGATCGATATAAAGGACCATATGAGAGGCCATACGATCAGGAAGCAAGAGACAGCCGATACAGAAACTATAATCAGAATTCCAGACACCAAGATAGGAATCGATACAACAATAGATATCGTGGTAGAAACAACTGGAGCCAAGGTCAACAGTCTAATCGGAACGACAGGCAGGATGGCCGAAGAAATGAGCCAAATGAAAGACGAGATAATCGTGAATATGAGAGATCGAGGCAAGAAGGTAGACAGCCTAGTGCACCACCCGAGGAGACAGTCAGAGATGTCAATCGAGCAAGCACGAGTAATGAAGAAAGAAATAGACATCAAAGTAATACAGAATCAAGATGCTAATCATTGGAAGTCAATCATCATTGTTGAGAGTCAGAAAGTACCATCATGCTGAATAAGAGGATTGTAGAGCTATCGTGTACATGTGTTATATATAGAATGCCTGAGAGTGTATTTTTTTTCTCAATCCTGATAAAAAAGGAGATGTACGGGAGAGATGTACCCGATACCTAGTTGAGGCTATCGGCTACGCCAGCAGACATTGAGCCGTAGTTGAGATTTTGGGAAGAGTTAAGATAAGATAGCGCTCAGATCGAGTCAAGAGGAATGTCAGGATGACGTAGAAGGTCTAGGATTAAGAAGGCACTGACAACTGTAAGCAGATGGAATTATGGATGGAATTATGAAGCTTTATTAAGATCTATATGGAACATGGTATTTAAACATCTCAGAAGAGGAGATATAACATGCATTATATGTGGTAATAATTTTAAGGAAGTCAGATAACCCTTAAGTTATTTTATAACTTAATAGCCGAGATGATGGGGGTTCGAGATTATATTTGTGACGCAAGAGCACTGAGGTGGGGAGAACGTCACGTGACTGCGCCAGGGAGGTACAGGTCATTGCAGTCCAGAGACAGTCAGTCGAGCTCCGTGAGCCAAGCAGTTGAGCTCTCTAAGCAGAGGAGTCCAGTACAGCGAACAACGCAGTCGAATTCAGGGAGCGAGTAGGACATATGCCGAGCGCATGGTAAAGGTCGCGCGGTGAACAGCTTTTGTCACGGAAAGTGAAAGCGACAAGTTTAACTTCACCAATCAGCGAACGAAAAGTAGGTCATTGAGCCGGGCGGACATCCGCAGTAGGCAGTGTGGAGACCGGTTATAGAACCAGCTGTGCGGCCGAGCAAGCATAGAAGGCCGGAGTTTAGAACAGTACGGTAAAACGAGTTGGAGAACTTATTCCAAGCTGCATTTTAACGCAAAACAGCATAGTAGAGCGACATGGCGAGGCCAGCTTTATGTGGGGATTGTTCTAGAGCATAGCAGTAGGGGCGAGCGGGTTATTACCAATCTTATACGCAAGCATTATGACAGAAGCTGAACTTCATTATAACATCGAATTGGAACATTTATTCTGTAACCAAATTGTACAAGCAGATAGTTACGAGATACTGCATCTGGGAACTTCAACTGAACATAGTTTTTTCAATGACATTACGACTATGCATTTCATAGCGCGTTCCTAATAACATTAACGATTATAAGCAAATGAAATGTTTTATGCATATGCACTTATAAACTTTGGCACGTGCATTAGTGCAACTTTTTCTTATGAAGTGTTATAAATTACCGAGTATGAACACAGCTACAGGGTGTTTCATAAACTTAGACACTCTCATATAAAATTTTATTTTATGAAAGTGAGACTTAGCAGTTATTGGAGATTGAACTTTCAACACTCAAACTGAACATTGTATGGAACAGTGGCGTAACGTAGAAGAGGAATAGGGGGTCCGCTGTTTCTATGAACTTTTTCGTGAAGATTTGGACAATATCCGCTATGGATAACCAGAAGTTCATCATGTCGGAGTAAACGCAGACAGAGACGCGATGGCACCACAGAGTGATGGATTCGATTCCTGACGAGAAGGAGGTCCACCAGCTGATTCACTTGGGATTTGAAGGCAATCGTCATTGCATGGATGGAATGATATTCACGCCGATCTTTCGAGAAATTCATTACATAAGGAAAATCGACGATCTTTGAAATTTAATAACAGCTGATTATGAGAAGGTACTGTAAGAGTTATAACTTCCTGATACGATTATTTTCATGAATACTGGGCACACATGTATATTTTTCTAATAGGAGTGATACGATTATTTAGACATGGCTTTGACTTTATATGCTTCGAATTTGCTAGAATATGGCGTGACCATATGATATGGCAAGCATCATTATACGAAATTCTCACCATTGGTTGGCTTTATTAAGCAGATGTTTGGTCTTTTAGACATTTTTCCAGCAAGGATAGTATTCATGAATAGTTTTTTTGTGTGACGAGTATTTCGAACTCGTGATCTGCAATTGATTATCTAAATTACTTCGTCAGTTCATTGCATACTAGCGAGTGTGTATTATTCATCGGTAGGGATTTTTCCATTGGATTGTTTGGAGATATTAAGATGTTATTCACTTTAGTGAATGAATATCGCTTTTATATGACAACTAGAGACTTGTTGATTCCTATCTGGTACATTCACTCATTTCAGTCTTCGAGATGGGGTCTTTCGTATTTATACGATTGTATGGTGGTTACTCATCTTACACATCGTTCAGGGCACTATCATGTTAGTCGACGGGGCGAGGTCTTTCGTATTTATACGATTGTACGGTGGTTACTCATCTTACTTGCTATTGAGGGACTCATTTTTATCATCCGAGTGTACATGAGATTGTAAGTAAATCAAACAAGGATCTACTAGTCACATATCAGTCGAAATATTTGTTAAATAAAGTAAAGCTAAATGTTAGCAGGGTTACATTTGTAATTCCTGTTTGCCAATCCAATATTTTGTTGCTATACTCTTTTGAGAGTACTTTCAGTTTAACAGCTGGTACAGCTGATGCTTTTGATGATTTTTATAATTGTGTTTGATACTTTTGAAAAGGATTTAAAGTAATTGAATCTTGTAAGATGAATCATTAATGGTCAGATTTATTTTAAGGCAGATCAGTATTGCAGATTTTAATATGAGAGATTATAGCACATTAGTGTTTTTCTGTGATGTGAATTATGAGAATTGTAAGAGAATTTATGCTATTTGAAAGCAGATCTTGAATTACTAAGGTAATATTTTTTCTAATTGTTTAAGAAGTTGTCTAGATGTGATCAGATTAATTACAGTTATTGAAGATTGTGCGCGTTGATAATTTGAAGCCAGTTATATATTTTTTGTAGATCATGCTACATGGTTAAGTGAAGTTTGTGATAGGCATTTTGTAGAAGTTGCCAAGTGATAGTTGCAATGTTGCTAATGCATTTTGAGGCAGACATGAGGTTGTCGAACCCAGTCTAGCGTAATTGTTGAGATTCATGCTGTGTGCTGAATATTTATGGAGTTTTGTGGAATAATTGTGGTATTCAAATGTGATATTTGAAGATGTGAGGATATATAATGTCGTTGTGGATAGTCAGATCCAACGTGATGTCGTGAAGGCAATAATATTTTTTGGCATGATAATTAAATACGAAATATAACTTGGAAATGATAAAACTGTAAGACAACGTTCTATAACCCATATTAAACAATTTGTTAGGAAATAAAACAAATAAATAAAGTTGATAATACAAGATTTTCTGAGAATAATAATTAATGAAATAATAATCTGAAATTTAAGCATATTAATGATCTGACCTAATGAAATAAAAATCAGAATGACTAGATGAAATAATGAAAATCTAAATAACCAGAAGAATAAAATTTAAATAAATGGATAAATTAAATTTTGGAATAAATCAATGAATTAAATAAATGGATGAATTAAAGATTGGATAAATAAACTGACTTAAGTAAATTAATAGATGATTGGATAGATGAAGAATAACGGAATTAGAAGGTGATAATTAATTAAAGAAGCTGATGTTTAATGAATTTATATGGATTAAAAATAAATTTAATTGAGATGAATTTGAGGAATTGCAACTTGAGTTGAGGAATTAAACGATTTATATTGATGATTTAAGATGATTTAATCTGAAGGAGATAATGAAATAAGATTGTGTGAATAATTAGAAAGTATAATGAAGTAATGATAATAATTTTCATTTAAATGATTTAATGGTGATGAGTTAATGATTCTGACAGGAATATGTAGAATTTTGAGATGAGAATTAATGTGAGAAATGTTTAACTTTGATGATGACGATTATTACAACCAATGAGCATTGGATTTTCTGTAATTCACAAACAAGCAATTATCAATGATAATGTAAATAGTGTAAATTAATTATTCGATGTTTAGGAGCATTTTACTAACGTATTTAACATTTGAATTATGCCATGCAAGCCATAAATTACGTGATATTTCAAATATGTGATTATAATATGTGTATGTTTAGACAGATTAATTTTTTTCAAATCCACATTTATGATGTTAAATTAAAGAGAAATTAGGTCTCAGGTATCACAAATGTCAGTGACGAAAGACATAGTGCTACAGTGATCCTGAGAACCCAAGAGAACTTTAGAGATTTTTCCTGTTGTATGTGGATGAAATATTTTTGATTAGAAAAGAGATGGTTTGATTTTTGGACAATGACAATTTAACGTTGGCATTCGACCATACTCTCAGGTAGGATGATTATTTGAAATGTCTGTCTGACTATCAAAGTGAAATAAATTTGTTTTTATCTTAGTTGTGATCTGATGATGGTGTGATTTTCCTTTTTCTTTCCTTGTCTTGATTAAGGCTTAACCGGAAAGGAGGTGGTTTGCTAGGAATTCAGTTGATGGCGCCCATTTATATTTGCATTCTTTTTTATTAAACTTAAACCCGTAACGACCCTAGAGATACTTTGTCTCGTGTTACCCACTGCTTTTTCGATAACTCAGCTGAATTTCCGACACATTCCTTATTTGACTAGAGGTTCATTTAACTCCGCTCTGTCCTGGAACTCCAGGAATGCGATGTAATAGCAGATGGGTCATCGCATCCCCAGGACGAACGGGTACACTACCAAGCGACCGCTACCCAGCCATTTGGCCTGCAGATATTGGGGTGACGCGTCGGGTACCCTCGGCCTTTACTCTTGGTTTTCGTGACCAGGGCGTTGCCTCACTGTGAGAAAGCTACTCAATTGTCCTCACGAGGCTGAGTGCACCCCGTTCCAGCCCTCGCGTCCGTTTCTAAAATCCCCGACGGAACCGGGAATCGAACCCGGGGCCTCCGGGCGAGAGGCAGGCGCGCTACTCCAACACCACGGGGCCGGCGAAATGTCCATTTAAATATTTGAAATTCGCGTGACCGCCATGTTGGTTTTGCGCTTATCAGGTTTTTGAAAGTCTTCTACGTGTAGGCTTACTTGTTTTAGCAGTCTATGTAGCCAAACTAAATTTCAAGTTGATTGCAACAATAGTTTTGACGGATTTCAATATCTTCGAAACATTTCGCGTGGCCTCCATCCATGTTGGACTGGTGATAGACCTGCTTATTAAAATTGAATAGATATGGTTGGGGTTGGATGGGATAATGGTAAGATTTTATCAAAATTTTTCTTAAATTGGTCCGCTTAGGATATTATTTCTTATTCTGACACAGTTTCGCGTGGGTTGAAACATACCCTACCATTAAAAGCTCATGCACACAGAACATGACCTGTCTCGGTGAGTAGGTATCCCAGTGGTCGGCGATATGGCACCGTCACACACAGTGGGATATCATTGTGAGTGATCCAGGATCGTGATTGCTTTCCGGGTAGCACTTTCAGTACTTTTTGTTCATGATTTTTTTTATAGATTTTGAGAAAAAATGACTAGTTCTGACTAGGAGCAACTCCTTCTTTTAGCACTACAAAGTATCAGAAAAAGAAAAATGTTGTAGGGTACATGAAGTTTAAAAAAGGAAATGTCATTTGTGAATACCACAGCCTCTGTAGTGAGCTGCAATCTCATTCCACGCATCTGCTTTCTTCACCCCATTTTTGGACAGTTCATGGGAAGTATAGTGCAAAAATGAGTATTTTCTCTCTGTTTTTATTGTATGAGTGCCTCCGTTTCTTCCCCCTTTACTGCGAACTGATCGCTCCAACTGCGCTATAATTTTGTAATTTTATACAAATGGATCGCTGCCCGCCTCGATCAATACTAGCTTGTTCCGATAGATCACGTTCTGTGTGACATGGACAATGCAATATTGCATCATACAACTAGATCGCCAGCCCGCTGCTGGCTTAGATCACTGATCGCGGCGACAGATCGCGTTTTGTGTGCCTGAGCCTCTATTACTCAATGCAAATTCTGACGATATGAATGTTGTAGGACGATTATGCCGGACTCTTCGCAAACTTTCCTTAAGTTTTAATTCCATTCATTGTGTTGAGAAATGATGCACTGAACGTTGACAATGCAATGTCACGAGATCGACATTTCTTGTAGTAACATTAAATTGCAAGATTAGTTGCGTTCTGACCACCTTTACAATTCGACAGTCATTTCCATACAATGTAACTACTAATGACGTACCCAAATGCTGTGAACCGTTAATGTCTCTTGATTAAGCAAATAGTTTTGTTTATTAAATAATTATTGACCAATTGATAACTGCCCCACAAATTTGACTGCCAATATTGCTCGTTGCTGTTGGTTCATTTAGGGGTTTGTGACATCGTAGACGTGTAGCCCCTATCACTTAGGCGTGTGAGGAATACATCTGATAATCTGGGCCATTATTACGGCTGATTTAGTGTGTATATTTGTAATTCGGATGAAAATTTGTGCTGGAAGCGGCCGTGACGTTAGTTAAGTTGTTGTTGCTTCATTTCAGGGGATTGAATATCGTGGTCATGTACTTTAGCGTCTGTGTGTTTACTCGTATATATTCATATATAGAATTTGACTTATTACCTGTGATATTGTGGTGTGTGTAGTAGTGTGTATATTTGTAATTGAACTGTGGTTTGGGAAGGAAGCAGTGGCAGCATTAAGTTAAGAAGTAGGAAACGGCAGAAAACCACTTCCAGGATGGCTGAGGTGTGAATCGAACCCACATGTGGTTATTTTTGCCTCAGGATGTTGAGTGTGCCCTTCTCCAACACTCAGACCAGAATTATATTTCTTGGCAGAGACGAGGATCGAACCATGACCTTCCAGGCGCCAGCCAAGAATGCTAGCCGCGACAGCACGAGGTTAATTTAAGTACGATGGTGTAGAAGTAGGAAATCATGGGAAACCACTTCTAGGATCACAATTGTGTTTCACGAGGCCGAGTGTATCCCGTTCCAGCCCTCAGACTAGAATGCAATTTGTTGCCAGTTCTGGGAATCGAACACGGACCTCCGTGGTGTCAGCCAAGAATACCAGCCACTACGCCACGTATTGCCGTCTATAGTGGTTTGTCTTGACTATTCTTTAACAAGCCATTCTTTTAGGTGTCACCCTTCTACTGCTTTTAATGTAGGCTAAGCTGTCAATCGATAATGAAAGCCGCTTGATAGAAGAGGGAGAGAGAGAGAGCTAATATTGGAAAATAAAGTCTAACTGTTGGTTATTATACCATGAGATACAAACTGTATACAAAGTACGAACAGTGCTTACCGAAAATAATTATAAACAAGAAGTTCCGTGACGAACTAAAGAGCCTACTTTTCTTAAAATTTAAGATTCATGCCAATGATTAATCTATATGGATCTATCTAGAATAATGACGAAATTAAGTTGGTAATATCGAAATTTCTAATTAGTTAGAAATACTGTATACCTGGCATAATGTAGAGTAATAGAGAACTACAGTTGGCAGCCCTGGTGACTAAATATATTCTTAGTTCCATCTCTTAAAATACAGACTACAAAATTTGGTTGAAGTCCAATGGATCCATGGACGTTACATGGAGTTAAACTTTGGATCTAACAGCGCACGTAAATCATGTTGGCAACAATGACATACCTGTATTGGTCTGAAATAATCTGAAATAATATGATCTATTGTTGTGTCAATTTTGAATGAAATCCATTAGTTAGTATAGAAGTTACAAGCATTTTAAAATTGGACCTATCAGCAGGCTTAGAATCATGTTGGCAGCACTGGCGTAGGCCTATATTACAGTAGTTACTCCAAATTAATCTAGAATGCCAGGTACTATACGTGTGCAAAGTTTGGAGCTATTGGCTTGCATACTTTCTGATATATTGATATTAGGGTAACAAAAATAGAGACAGTATTTATTAACAGTTGGCAGCCCTGGTTACTCTTAAGACTCGGCATAGTCATATCTGTTATGGTACACATAGCACACACGAAATTTGGTTGAAATCCAATTGATAGTATAGAAGTTACATGTATTTAAAGTTGGACCTCTCAGCAGGCTTAGAATCATGTTGGTAGCACTGACGTATATAATTTACTCCAAATTAATATAGAATGTCAGGTACCATACGTGTGCATAGTTTAAAGCTGTCGGCTCGCATACTTTCTGATATATGGGTATTTGGATAAAAAATATTGAGAGCATTTATTAACAATTGGCAGCCCTGGTGGCTCTTAAGAATACGCTCAGTCATATCTGTGTATGTACACATAGCACATACGAAATTTGGTTGAAATCCAATTGATAGTGTAGAAGTTATATGCATTTAAAAATTGGACTTATCAGTAGGCTTATAATTATTTTGGCAACACTGCCATGTATGGCCTCCTGGAAATTAAACTGCAATATTATTATCTATACGTTTGCCAATTTTGAAATAGCTCCCATTCATACTTTCCAAGATATCCAACATGGAGCTCAAATTTCAATTGCGATTTTTCAGCAGTTGGTAGCACTGAGATCATCTTCAAATATGGCCGTGAGATATTCAGGTATAGGTCTTTACTCCTACCGATTTTTGTTTCGATTGCTGCAGCCGTTTAGGAGTTGATAGGGGGGGGGGGACACACACACAGACAGACAGACAGACATACATACAGACAGACAGACAGACACACATTTGCCCGATCTCATAAGTCTACTTTTTCCTCATTTTTGCAAAATGTGAAAAGTAGGCTAAAAAATGCTTTACAGTGCACTGATCTTTATAATTCTAAATCAGTAATGGTTCTAAACTGAAACTGACGTGAGGGCTGGAACGGGGTGCAGTCAGCCTCGTGATGATAATTGAGTAGCTGTCTGACAGTAAGACAGCGGCTCGGTCACGAAAACCAAGATAACGGCCTAGGGAACCCAATGCGCTGACCACGCGTCCCCCAATATCTGCAGGCCAAATAACTGGGCAGCGGTAGGACTAGGCCTTTCATGGGCTGAAGTGCCACGGGGTTTGTTGGTTTGCTTGTTGTGATGAAGCCTACACGATAACGCCTCTATCAACAAAATGTGATTTAACACATCCGTACAGTAAGGTGCTGGTACCATTTTCCTGCACAATTTACTTCTAATAACGAAGAATTAATACGGTAGTTTATGGAAATACACCTTCTGATGGAACATACTGTCTATTCCAAGTTATAGGCTCGACTCTACAGGTGGCAAATAACAGCATGGATATCGATTGAGGAGAAGGGGGAAGTGTGATAAGGGATCCAGTGTTCTCGGAAAATATAGTGGTTAAAGCTACTGTATTTTACTGTAATATGTGCACACAGAATACATATATCTCATATCTTTCAATGTGCTAGGGTAAGGTTTTGAAGCCATTCTTTCAGTGTTGTCTATACAAACTGTTATTTGTAACTCTTCAGTCGGTCAACACGAAAAATTTCACCACAAATAAGACTTCTGAAGGGCTCACTCAGTAACACTAAACACAATACAACTTTGAGGACTCGTAGCAAATGCTTATGATGAATGGACCTTACGTCATCAATGTCTGACTCACCAAGTATTGGACCCGTTCTAAATACTCGGAGTTAGTTCTTGACAATTCTCGGCTCCGAAACAATAACTTTACACTCACAGAATGTATACACAAGACATTGACATGGGAGTCTTCTAGAATGTTTACATATAGGAGGGATCATGACTGACATAGGACTACTGTCGACTAAAATATTATGTGCACTTGAGTTTAAAGGTTGTTTGTGAAGTAACCAATAGGCCTACATTGAATTCAATAACATCATCATTTTTGGCGTTCTATTTTACGTTAGCTCATGTAGTTTGGAATTTTAATGCATATTTTCATATTTTTTTTATCGCAGTTGGAACATAAAAAGTGCCCATTCTTAAGCGTGTTTCAACCATGCGTCACATTTGAGAATTATCTCAAAAACCCGTCATCGGATTGAATCCAAATTTTAACACAATATACATTGGAATGTTTTATAACTGATTTATTAATTTCAAAATTTTGTGTGTCCAAGAAACAAAGTTGTTATAATTTTTGTGAGGGAACTTTTTCTCGGCTTGGGGTGGTTGGAAAATTTAGTTCTTGGTCGCGTTGTAATCCTTATACATCAAAAGGTTATGCTGTACGACTGTGAAATACGTAAATGAATTCACTTATTTTATATCGGTTTGTATTTGGTACGGGAAAATAAGACATGGTTCAGCAGGTAGCCGATACGGGGAAAGCTGTACAGTGTTGCCGAGATGGAGCTCATCACTTCCGAGTGAGGCGCGCCATGACGCGTGATGGCTCCATCACGATAAAAATAAAAATGATGATGTTACTGAATTCAATATAGGCTTATTGGTTACTTCACAAACAACCTTCTAACTCGAGTGCACATAATATTTTGTTCCGCAGTAGTTGGGAAATGTGTAATAGCCTACATACAGCCGAGTTGAAAGACAATGACAACACAAATTTGCTGAAAACCACCCATAGAGTAAATAATTCATATTATATTGATTGAGGATATTAGTTTCGTTTGTCAGGATATGCTTGCAGTGCATTAGTACCATGTGGGATGCAAACAGAGAACTATCGACCTTCCTGGCAACACGCTTTGGTTGGATTACAGCAAACGATATTGGAAGAGGCTGCTGAATTACCCGGTAAAATATGCTCATAATGATTAAATGAGAATTATACCAACAACACATTAGGAAATCTAACATTAGTCCTATGTACAGTATGTATTGAGACTCCGATGTTGAGTTATTTTTGTTGATTATTTAAGGGCTTTGCGACATCGTGGTCATATAACCGCGTGTACTTGGGTGTGTAGAATTTGTCTGATCATCTATGTCACTGTGATGGTTGTACTAGTGTGTGTATTTGTAATTGAGGTAGGGTTTGGGTAGGAAGTGGCCACGGCCATCCCAACATTCGCTTGGAGCAGTAGCGGGAAACCACGGAAATCCACTTCCAGGATGACTGAGTTGAGATGGCCTCAGCCGTCCAGCAGTGGTTTCCGTGGTTTCCCTACTTCTAATTTAGGAAAATGCTGGAATGATACCTAGCTTAAGGCATAGCCCACTTCTTAACCAAATCCTACCTCAACTTCAACTCTACACACAAGTACAGACATCACAGTGACATAGGCTATCATATGAATTCTATACACACCCAAGTACACGGGGATACATGACTTCTAAAATAATCAACAACAACCTTCTAACCACCTCAATTAATGGCGTGGCAGCAAGTCTAAACCGTATGATCGTGGTTATGCAATTGATTCCTCAAGAGGCCATCAGGACAGTTTCCAGATTATTTATCAGGCTAAAATTGTGTCGTGGTGGATGGTGCACTGTATATCATAACTAATACGTGTGATTTTTCCAGGAGAGTTATTAACTTATTATTCATATGTTGTATAGGCCTACATTGTACCCCGCCCAATGTTTGGACAAATTCGTGTTGACCGACTGAAGAGTTACAACTGACAGTTTGTATAGTCCACACTGAAAGAATGGCTTCAATATTTTACATTATTATGGTAGAGGTAATAATAATAACCCCTGGCACTACAGCCCGTGAATGGCCTAGGCCTACCAAGCGACCGCTGCACAGCCATTTGGCCTGCAGATATTGGGGTGACGCGTGATCAGCGCATCGGGTCCCCTCGGCCGTTAATCTTGGTTTTCGTGATCGGGGTGCTGCTTAACCGTCCGACAGCTACTCAATTGTCCTCACGAGGCTGAGTGCACCCCGTTCGAGCCCCCACGTCAGTTTCTAAAATCCCTGACGGAGACGGGAATCGAACCCGGGGCCTCCGGGCGAGAGGCAGACGCTCTACCCCAACACCATGGGGCCGACTATTTGGAAGAAGGGGCATGTTAAAATGAATGACGGCGATGACCACCCTATGGTGTACTCTCCCAGGACGTTCGCATGAAGGTGGGCTACTGGGGAGCTGCTTGCAAGTGGATTTCCACAACTGATTGCAACAGTGTTCCAGTCCACGAGGGACAGGAAGTGCTTCTAAATCTTCGTGACGGACATGTTACTTTTGTGTGGCCCTCTACATTTACACATGAAAGAAACGTTCCTAGTTACATAGCCTACTGAAATATGTTTCTTCCTTCTGAGGCAGGCTGTTCCAAAGCCAGGAGTTTGAGTAGGCGTACACGCGAGTACTCAGCAGTGATGCTCGGAGCACTGTTAGAGAGGGACTAGGGGTGATAGCCAATACGTCACTGGGCGAAGGTCTTAACACAAGTCCATGCTTTTCCTGCCATACCTGATATATCCACCGCGCAGTGACGGCAGCCCCCACAGCAGAGCTGTATTGCATGTTGCAGGTTTACTCGCGCAAGGCGGCGAGTACTCCACTGCTCACAGGCGAGCAACTCGGCTGGAACAGCCTGTTCTAAGGTCTAGGAGTACTTATTGAGAATTTTGTAGAAATTTCGCCATGACGGTTTTATGCTCATAGATAAACTTATTTTTATAGCCTCTATTACCATACAAAATGCCAGTTTGATTACTGTAATAAGTTAGGAGAAATAATTTGCGTGGCTGCGAAAAGAAAGGATGTTCCTAGTTTTACGTGATCATGAGCCACGAGACCTGGCATTTCACTTTGAAAATCTCACATGAGTAGGATAAATAAGCCGGTTCTGGCACAGGGGCTAATGGGCAAGATGGCCGCCGCGCGCAATCACTCTATGTTATTCTTATGGAGGTTTCATTCAGAGCTGGCACAGGGGCTATTGGGCAAAATGGCCGCCACGGCCTGAGACCGTGGATTACGTCACAGGGAGAGGTCGGCCGTGTAGTTGCCAAATGGAATATTTATTATTATTATTATTATTATTATTAGGTAATTGTTAATTGATCATGTATAATCAAGACCAGCCTTATATTGTCCACTTTTTGGTGTAGTGGCTAGCATTCTTGGAGGTCATTCCTGAGGTTCGAATCCCGGCTCTGCCAAGAAATTTAATTTCTGGTCTCATGAGTGGAACGGGGTACACTCAGCCTTGTGAGGCAAAACTGACAAGAGCTGGCTTTTGATTCATACCTCAACAATTCTGCCTAACCCAACTTCACCTAACCTAACCTAACCTAACCTAACCTAACCTATCCTAACCTAACTTCAAAGTCAAAGCAAATATAAAAGCAAATGTGAAAGCACACATAATAAACTAAGTTATAACCTAACCTGACTTCACCTAACCTAACCTCACCTAACCTGTCCTAACCTAACCTAACGTAACCTACCTAATTTAAAATTGCAAGCGAAAAAAATTTAGCAAAAAGTATGAGAAAAAAGTGAGAGCAAATGTAAGAGCACAAATAATAAACTTAGTTATAACCTAACCACACCTAACCTAACCTAACCTAACCTAACATAACCAAACTTCAAAGTGAGAGCAAAAATGTAAGAGCAAATGAGAGAGCACAAATAATAAACTTAGTTATAACCTAACCTAACCTAACCCACAGAAACCTCATTTAAAGATTTTAGATTTTATGTTTTAACATTTTAGATTTTTGATTTTTTTCATTTTACATTTTTTAGATTTTACATTTTACATTTTTGATTTTTTGTATTTTAGATGTTAGTTTTTTTTAGATTTTACATTTTAAATTTAAGATTTTTTGATTTTAGATTTTACTTTTTACATTTTCCGAAAAGAGTAAACTACTAGGTCACATACCTAACCTCACCAAACCTAACTTTGCCAAACCTAACTTAAGCTAATTCAAAGGCTAATGCACATACACAAAGTATATAAGGGTACAAGCAACTATCCTTATGCTAGTTTTATAGGTTACTGTACAATATGATAACTACCCCAACCGTTTTTTTTTTCATTTGTTGTTTACACATATGACAATTTTCCAATTCCCCATTTTCATTTTTTTAAATGTTAGTTTTAAGTTTTTCAATTTCATAACATGGAAACATGGATTTTGCATTATGTTGTTTACACATTTATCAATTTCACAATTTCCCATTTACAGTTCTTAAAATGTCAGTTTAAAGTTTTTCAATTTCATGATATAGAAACATGGATTTTCCAATTTGTTGTTTACACATTTGTCAATTTACCAAATTCCCATTTACAGTTTTTAAAATTTCAGTTTAATGGTTTTTTTTTATTTTGTCAATATGGAAACATGGATTTTCCAATTTGTGTTTTACATGTTCATTTTGCATTAGGAGTGGAGAGAGGTGAGTAGTAATAAAAAATGTACAAGCAGTTTCCATACGGTACAATATTTTTTTATTTAAATACATGTACACTATTTACACATAATACATTTTTATATATATTCCTTATTGTTATAAATTGTACACTTGTTTTTATTTTGTTTTCTATTTTATTTATTTTTGATTATGAATGCCATTTCTTATTTTGTTTTATTTTTATTTTTGTAGTGCTATTGTTTTATTTCCTAAATTGTTTTGTTTTATGTATTTGCTAGTTGCAGGCAGAAGATTTTGATATTCATAACTTAACTCTTTAAGCATGGTTAATGATTGAGTAATGACCATAGGCATGTGTACCTATACCATCAGCATCAATCACTCTTTTATCATCACCAGGACACAAAGCAATTTTGTTTAGTCTTATAGATGATATGTCATGTTGTTTAGAAGCGATAATGTTCATTGGTATTCTTTTTACATTGTTTTTCATGACACAATCCTTATAATCTTGAAAGCTTATACAATTTTTGACAACACCTCTGTTAATACCTTTAATCTTTTTGATTTCTTTACCATTTATGTCTAATGCGTACATTTTAGCTCTAAGTCCAACAAATGCTTTTATAATTTGTCCACAAGCCTCGTCTTTAAATTTCCCCAACGTTTTCTTGTTTGATGTAGAGTAACATATGTGATTAGTAGGATAATCTGATGTGTCCAGGTGTTGTAGGAAATCCAACTTGTCTTGATATACATCTGGGGTGTTAACCAAATATATGAACGAGTCAGTATCCATATACATGAGTTTAAGATTGTTCATGCCATAATAGGGTAGCAGGACATCATAGTGGTGGGAATACATGAGAGTTTTTGAAATATCCAGTATACACATTCCAATATATATAGGCTTATTGAATACAATGTTACGTTTAGACATGTGGAAAGCAGCTAGGTTAGGGCCATAAATTGTTCTGTCGATAAATGTCGGCTTTGCTATTAGCTTTTCTGCCTTTTTGCTGTCAGTCACAAGACGTATGTCTATTCTTTTACGGATATTTTCCATTGTTTTCCCAAAAATGGCATTGTTGAATAATTTGTACAGATTTTTCTCAAAATCATTTTTGGCTTGTTTTCGAAGGTTGTTATTAAAATCAACGTATGCCTTTAACCAAGGTCTTTGTTTAAACTTTAACACACGATGAATTTTTATCAATTTTATTCCATGATCTAAAGCCTGTTTTAATGCCATGTAGTGAACAACATATCGCCTTCGATTTCCAAGATGAGGAATTAGTTTTTTCAGAGACGAATCCTTAGGTTGTGTACACTCTGGTAGGAAAGGTAAATCGTTGTGTAGATCATGAAGGTCAGATGGGTAATCAACATCAACGTCTAGAATGTATCCCACAGGATCGTCTTTCTTTAGTTTTTCTAGATCAACAGTATCTGGAGAAACCCACTGAAATCCACCATAAGAAAGGGAGTGACACATAGCCCACCCGTATTGGTTGTTGGCATCATCATAGGTAATAAACTGCGATGGTTTCTCAGAATCATAGGTTTCCATGTATTTATTGTTAGCTTCAGCATACCGATGAGACACCTGGCATATGCCTCCACGTATTCCAGACTCGATTAAAAGAATCTGATCGTAATCCTGTAGCAATTCCAGTTCAATGCCTGTGTAAAGGAGCATTGCCTCGAAACTTAAACCAGGCGAAGTAAAAAAGTGTGCAGCATCCACTCGGTGTGTTTCTAGTGTTTTGTTTCTAAAGGTTTCAAAGCTGTCTGCAAGAAGGAGTACATCTGAAGTTAGGTAGAGGTCACTATATTCCCCTAGAGTTTTAATGTTGAACTGATTCCAGACACTTTTGGCATGTTCATAGTCTTCTTGACTAACATCTTCTTGACTTAATTTGTTAAAGAATGCCTCTTTTGGAGGTAAACACGTTTCACTTAACTTTTCCCATGAGTCAATGTAGTCATAACAAAATACCCCTTTACGAGTCATGAGCATTGCATTTTCTTTTCCAAAGTACTTGTCTGTTTCAGGGTATGATGTTAAGTTGGAAACTAAGTTTTCCAAACTACTCGGCATTAACCGAAACGTATCCACAAATCTAAGCTTAACATTTCCTACATATTTGGTAAAGGAAATGTACTTTTCTTTGGAGTTAGCGATAACATCCACTCTCTCAGTAGTACATCCCAATTGCTTTACAATGAAATTTGCGTCGTAGCCACTCATATTATGTAGAAACACAGGAACGGGGTTTCGTGTTTTACACCTCAAATTACAGTTATTGTGAGCACTTCCACGGTATTCCCCTGTAATATGGCAGTGGTCTCGAACTTTCCAGTCCTCTTTGGTGAATGGTTTTCGACACAAATAACAGGTTTCAGAACATTGGAACTCTGCTTCTTGAGCCTGAGTTAAGGCCTTTGGAACATTTAAGCTGTAAAGTCTATCAATTTCATTAGCTATTGAGATCAAACAGTCCATAAACTTTTCTGCAGCGTCAGGTCCACGATAAATAACAGGTTGGCTTGGAAGATTTGTCTTTATGTGTTCCACAGCGGGTGATGGTTTAACGTATATACCAAAGCTCATAGGAACATGACTCTGGTATGGCACTGTATAACTTGCTTCAGGATTGGGCAAACATGTTTGATAGGGTAAGAGTATACTTTCGAAATCTGCATAGATAACGTAAGGTATTCTTAGCATTTTTTCCACGTTTAAAAATTTGACAATGGGGTTTTTAATAGGCATTTCAACCCTAGCAATGTCATGCTGGACACACAAAGCTCTATGTTCTTTCAATTTTTCCATTCCTTGTTGTCCATATTGATTATCAAAGTGAGTAAAACACCGTTTACACGTATATATCTTATGTTCACGGCGGGTAATCTGATGTGCTACTAGTTTATCAAAATCTTTGATAAAGACGTAGTGGTTCTGGCCGGATGATGAACTTAGCAGAAGGAGGTCGCGATGGTCTTGCATCTCTTGATCCACAACCTTTAGAGGGAACAATTTGTTGTCTTGTTCCAATCCAAATACATTAATGGATATATCGTTGGCTTTTTCAAATTTGGGAATGTCAACTAGCGATGTAGGAAACGATATTACAGAAAAATCATACTTGTTGTCCAGGTCCTTGTATTTACTAATGCGATGAGCATTCTTTTTAACCAGTTTTGCTAAAATGGCATACATAAAACACTTTTCATCATTCAAATTTTCAGGATTAATGCAGGCTTTTCTTGCTTGTATAGCTGCTGGTAATGGAATATATGTGCTTCCACGCAAGGGATTGTACTTATTTATTTTCAATCGTACTCCTTCCACTGCTAACAAAGCCCAATTACTGCCTTTTAGCTCAGATTCCTCCATTTCCGTAGTTAACTTTGTAAATTGTGTTTCCAAGAAACTACTTAAGTCCGTTTCCAAAAATAGGGCCTGATTTCGTGTTTTAAATGCACGATCTGTAATTTCATTGGTAGATGTATGAATGAATCTACATTCAGCCACAAGATTAACTTTTATCGACTTGTGCATTGCTAGTTCTTTCTGCATAGCTTGTATTATTTGCTGTTTGGACTCTTTAAGGTATGAATTTAAATCCTTGCACGTATCGCAACGAATGAAATAGGATTTAAGTCGACCTCCAAAAGATGCCTCATATTCAATAAGTCCATTTTTGTCAGGGACCAATGACAGTAGGTAATGTTTTGTAGGCTCTGCTTTTTGTCTTTTAGCTACCGACACAACATTACAACATTCTTCATGACGACGTCCATTGTAGGCATTGTTGAATGTACTACCACAGGTCTTGCACTCATGAAATTCACCACACGATACTTCATGTCGCTTCCTATGATAGTCTCGAAGAAAAGTCTTTCCACACTCTTTACACATATAGCTAGGAATGGCTTCTTCCATTATGATTGTTGATTTCTGCAAACAGCTGCTTACTGCGTATCACAGGGCTAGAGGTTGGTCAGTGAGACGGTCTTTCACGATGTGAACACCGTGAGAGGTAGTAGTCAACTGGTGCTATTCTTGTGAAGGGTCCACTAATATACCCCTAGTCTAGACCAACAGCTCTTTACAGCGTATGACAAGGCTGTATACTGGACAGTGAGACGGTCTTTCACAATGTGAACACTGTAACAAGTAGTAGTCAACTGATTATATACTTGCTAAGGGTTCTCTAATATACAATAGTCGAGACCAACAGCTACTTACTGAGTAATACAAGGCTGTACAATAGTTGTTTTGACAGTCTTTCACGATGTGGTCACTGTGAATGGTAGTAGTCAACTGATGATATTCTTGATAAGGGTCCTCTAATGTACACCTGGTTAAGGGTAACAGCTGTTCACTGCTTATGACAAGGCTAAAGACTGGTTACTTCAACGGTCTTTCACAATGTTAACACTGTGACAGGTAGTAGTCAACTGAAAATATTCTTATGGCCTACTCAAGGTTATCAGGTACTTACTGCATATCAAAAGGCTGTACACTCATGTGTGTTAGGCACTCTTTCTTGCTAAGGACCCCAATATTCCCTACACAAGGCTATACATGTTAGTTCTAAACACTTAGTGGTTAATTGTATATTCAATTTTTGTACAAAGCATATACGAGCACGTTTTTATGAGGTAAAACTTTACCAAATAGTCAAATGCGACACGCAAAGTATGTTGCCGCTATCTAGCGGTGACTATGAGAACTACTTGACCGACCAGCATGCTACCTAGCGCTCCATTTCAATACTCGCTCACTGAACGAACAGCATACTATCTAGCGGTCGATATCAATACTCACTCAACTACCAGCCTGCTACCTATCGGTCAATATAACAACTCACTCAACTACCAACATGCTACATGGCTTTTTTGGTCAGTTTTTTGTTGGCTTATGTTGGCTTTTATTGGCTTTTGTTGGCTTTTGTTGGCTTTTGTTGGCTTTTTGTTGGCTTTTGTTGGCTTTTGTATTAGCTCTTTTATATTTGCTCTTGTTTGTTGGGAAAGTATGTTGGTCTTGGAAAGTATGTCAGTCCTTTTTTTATGGCTGTAAAATGCTTACAGCCATGTTTGTAAGCAGCAACAACAACAACAACACACAAAATTCCAAAAAATATCGAAAGTACTCTAAGTTTTATCAATGACTCTCAACTCTTACACTTACCTCTATCCCATGCATAGTCAAAAATTAGTATATTTTTCAAATTTTTCAAAAAATATTTGGAAAGTAGGCTGTATCATTAAACTAAAAATCCTGAAAAGACATATGTTAACTCCAACACCTACTTCTATACCCCTCTCAGTCCAAAAATAGTGTATTTTTCAAATTTTCCAAAACATATTTCCAAAATGGGTTATATTTCCGAAATTTAAAAGTTTACAAAAACGTTTGTTTGACATAAACGAATGGCCTTTGCCCCCTCTACCGTCGTACCAAGTCCCAGGTCTCTAGGACAACAAACATAAAAATTTGAAAATGGGCTTATATTTCCAAAATTAGGAATTTTACAAAAACGTTTGTCTGACGTAAATCAGTGGTCATTACCCCCTCTATCCCCACACTAAGTCTCATGTCTCTAGAACAACAAAAATAAATTTTTGAAAAATGGGCTTATATTTCCAAAATTAGGAATTTTACAAAAACGTTTGTCTGACGTAAATCAGTGGTCATTACCCCCTCTATCCCCATACCAAGTCTCAGATCTCTAGGTCAACAAAAATAAAATTTTGAAAATGGACTATATTTCCAAAATTAGGAATTCTACAAAAAAGTTTGTCTAACGTAAATCAATGGTCTTTACCCCCTCTATTCACATACCAAGTCTCAGGTCTCTAGGTCAACAAAAATAAAATTTTGAAAAAATGGTCACTAGTTTGGAAACTAGGAATTCTACGAAAAAGTTTGTTTAACATAAATGAAAGGTCTCTATCCCCTCTACCTGTAAACCAAGTCCCAGGTCTGTAGGACAAAAATGAAAAAAGTTCAACTGGGAAAGTAGGCGATTTTTCATAAAACCAAACATTCTAAAAAGTGTTCTATGGGTATAAAAGAATGGTCTCTATGTCCTTTATTTTTTATAATAAAACTTTTTTATTTTTTGAGTTTTTTTGAAAAAGTTCAATTTTGAAATTTTTATATTTTGGAAACTAACAAGTTTACAAAAATGTTTGTTTGACATAAATAAATGGCCCTGACCCCCTCTACCAACAAAATAAATTTCAAGTCTCTAGGACTAAAACTGTACAGTAGTGGAGTAGTGGCGCTTCTAACGCACTCCAAAACCCTCCTTGCCCCACTACTAAGCCTCAGGCATGTAAAATGGGTGGGTTAGAAGCACCACTACTCCACTACTGTACAGTTTTAGTCCTAGAGACTTGAAATTTATTTTGTTGGTAGAGGGGGTCAGGGCCATTTATTTATGTCAAACAAACATTTTTGTAAACTTGTTAGTTTCCAAAATATAAAAATTTCAAAATTGAACTTTTTCAAAAAAACTCAAAAAATAAAAAAGTTTTATTATAAAAAATAAAGGACATAGAGACCATTCTTTTATACCCATAGAACACTTTTTAGAATGTTTGGTTTTATGAAAAATCGCCTACTTTCCCAGTTGAACTTTTTTCATTTTTGTCCTACAGACCTGGGACTTGGTTTACAGGTAGAGGGGATAGAGACCTTTCATTTATGTTAAACAAACTTTTTCGTAGAATTCCTAGTTTCCAAAATAGTGACCATTTTTTCAAAATTTTATTTTTGTTGACCTAGAGACCTGAGACTTGGTATGTGAATAGAGGGGGTAAAGACCATTGATTTACGTTAGACAAACTTTTTTGTAGAATTCCTAATTTTGGAAATATAGTCCATTTTCAAAATTTTATTTTTGTTGACCTAGAGATCTGAGACTTGGTATGGGGATAGAGGGGGTAATGACCACTGATTTACGTCAGACAAACGTTTTTGTAAAATTCCTAATTTTGGAAATATAAGCCCATTTTTCAAAAATTTATTTTTGAAAAATGGGCTTATATTTCCAAAATTAGGAATTTTACAAAAACGTTTGTCTGACGTAAATCAGTGGTCATTACCCCCTCTATCCCCATACCAAGTCTCAGATCTCTAGGTCAACAAAAATAAAATTTTGAAAATGGACTATATTTCCAAAATTAGGAATTCTACAAAAAAGTTTGTCTAACGTAAATCAATGGTCTTTACCCCCTCTATTCACATACCAAGTCTCAGGTCTCTAGGTCAACAAAAATAAAATTTTGAAAAAATGGTCACTATTTTGGAAACTAGGAATTCTACGAAAAAGTTTGTTTAACATAAATGAAAGGTCTCTATCCCCTCTACCTGTAAACCAAGTCCCAGGTCTGTAGGACAAAAATGAAAAAAGTTCAACTGGGAAAGTAGGCGATTTTTCATAAAACCAAACATTCTAAAAAGTGTTCTATGGGTATAAAAGAATGGTCTCTATGTCCTTTATTTTTTATAATAAAACTTTTTTATTTTTTGAGTTTTTTTGAAAAAGTTCAATTTTGAAATTTTTATATTTTGGAAACTAACAAGTTTACAAAAATGTTTGTTTGACATAAATAAATGGCCCTGACCCCCTCTACCAACAAAATAAATTTCAAGTCTCTAGGACTAAAACTGTACAGTAGTGGAGTAGTGGTGCTTCTAACCCACCCATTTTACATGCCTGAGGCTTAGTAGTGGGGCAAGGAGGGTTTTGGAGTGCGTTAGAAGCGCCACTACTCCACTACTGTACAGTTTTAGTCCTAGAGACTTGAAATTTATTTTGTTGGTAGAGGGGGTCAGGGCCATTTATTTATGTCAAACAAACATTTTTGTAAACTTGTTAGTTTCCAAAATATAAAAATTTCAAAATTGAACTTTTTCAAAAAAACTCAAAAAATAAAAAAGTTTTATTATAAAAAATAAAGGACATAGAGACCATTCTTTTATACCCATAGAACACTTTTTAGAATGTTTGGTTTTATGAAAAATCGCCTACTTTCCCAGTTGAACTTTTTTCATTTTTGTCCTACAGACCTGGGACTTGGTTTACAGGTAGAGGGGATAGAGACCTTTCATTTATGTTAAACAAACTTTTTCGTAGAATTCCTAGTTTCCAAACTAGTGACCATTTTTTCAAAATTTTATTTTTGTTGACCTAGAGACCTGAGACTTGGTATGTGAATAGAGGGGGTAAAGACCATTGATTTACGTTAGACAAACTTTTTTGTAGAATTCCTAATTTTGGAAATATAGTCCATTTTCAAAATTTTATTTTTGTTGACCTAGAGATCTGAGACTTGGTATGGGGATAGAGGGGGTAATGACCACTGATTTACGTCAGACAAACGTTTTTGTAAAATTCCTAATTTTGGAAATATAAGCCCATTTTTCAAAAATTTATTTTTGTTGTTCTAGAGACATGAGACTTAGTGTGGGGATAGAGGGGGTAATGACCACTGATTTACGTCAGACAAACGTTTTTGTAAAATTCCTAATTTTGGAAATATAAGCCCATTTTCAAATTTTTATGTTTGTTGTCCTAGAGACCTGGGACTTGGTACGACGGTAGAGGGGGCAAAGGCCATTCGTTTATGTCAAACAAACGTTTTTGTAAACTTTTAAATTTCGGAAATATAACCCATTTTGGAAATATGTTTTGGAAAATTTGAAAAATACACTATTTTTGGACTGAGAGGGGTATAGAAGTAGGTGTTGGAGTTAACATATGTCTTTTCAGGATTTTTAGTTTAATGATACAGCCTACTTTCCAAATATTTTTTGAAAAATTTGAAAAATATACTAATTTTTGACTATGCATGGGATAGAGGTAAGTGTAAGAGTTGAGAGTCATTGATAAAACTTAGAGTACTTTCGATATTTTTTGGAATTTTGTGTGTTGTTGTTGTTGTTGCTGCTTACAAACATGGCTGTAAGCATTTTACAGCCATAAAAAAAGGACTGACATACTTTCCAAGACCAACATACTTTCCCAACAAACAAGAGCAAATATAAAAGAGCTAATACAAAAGCCAACAAAAGCCAACAAAAAGCCAACAAAAGCCAACAAAAGCCAACAAAAGCCAATAAAAGCCAACATAAGCCAACAAAAAACTGACCAAAAAAGCCATGTAGCATGTTGGTAGTTGAGTGAGTTGTTATATTGACCGATAGGTAGCAGGCTGGTAGTTGAGTGAGTATTGATATCGACCGCTAGATAGTATGCTGTTCGTTCAGTGAGCGAGTATTGAAATGGAGCGCTAGGTAGCATGCTGGTCGGTCAAGTAGTTCTCATAGTCACCGCTAGATAGCGGCAACATACTTTGCGTGTCGCATTTGACTATTTGGTAAAGTTTTACCTCATAAAAACGTGCTCGTATATGCTTTGTACAAAAATTGAATATACAATTAACCACTAAGTGTTTAGAACTAACATGTATAGCCTTGTGTAGGGAATATTGGGGTCCTTAGCAAGAAAGAGTGCCTAACACACATGAGTGTACAGCCTTTTGATATGCAGTAAGTACCTGATAACCTTGAGTAGGCCATAAGAATATTTTCAGTTGACTACTACCTGTCACAGTGTTAACATTGTGAAAGACCGTTGAAGTAACCAGTCTTTAGCCTTGTCATAAGCAGTGAACAGCTGTTACCCTTAACCAGGTGTACATTAGAGGACCCTTATCAAGAATATCATCAGTTGACTACTACCATTCACAGTGACCACATCGTGAAAGACTGTCAAAACAACTATTGTACAGCCTTGTATTACTCAGTAAGTAGCTGTTGGTCTCGACTATTGTATATTAGAGAACCCTTAGCAAGTATATAATCAGTTGACTACTACTTGTTACAGTGTTCACATTGTGAAAGACCGTCTCACTGTCCAGTATACAGCCTTGTCATACGCTGTAAAGAGCTGTTGGTCTAGACTAGGGGTATATTAGTGGACCCTTCACAAGAATAGCACCAGTTGACTACTACCTCTCACGGTGTTCACATCGTGAAAGACCGTCTCACTGACCAACCTCTAGCCCTGTGATACGCAGTAAGCAGCTGTTTGCAGAAATCAACAATCATAATGGAAGAAGCCATTCCTAGCTATATGTGTAAAGAGTGTGGAAAGACTTTTCTTCGAGACTATCATAGGAAGCGACATGAAGTATCGTGTGGTGAATTTCATGAGTGCAAGACCTGTGGTAGTACATTCAACAATGCCTACAATGGACGTCGTCATGAAGAATGTTGTAATGTTGTGTCGGTAGCTAAAAGACAAAAAGCAGAGCCTACAAAACATTACCTACTGTCATTGGTCCCTGACAAAAATGGACTTATTGAATATGAGGCATCTTTTGGAGGTCGACTTAAATCCTATTTCATTCGTTGCGATACGTGCAAGGATTTAAATTCATACCTTAAAGAGTCCAAACAGCAAATAATACAAGCTATGCAGAAAGAACTAGCAATGCACAAGTCGATAAAAGTTAATCTTGTGGCTGAATGTAGATTCATTCATACATCTACCAATGAAATTACAGATCGTGCATTTAAAACACGAAATCAGGCCCTATTTTTGGAAACGGACTTAAGTAGTTTCTTGGAAACACAATTTACAAAGTTAACTACGGAAATGGAGGAATCTGAGCTAAAAGGCAGTAATTGGGCTTTGTTAGCAGTGGAAGGAGTACGATTGAAAATAAATAAGTACAATCCCTTGCGTGGAAGCACATATATTCCATTACCAGCAGCTATACAAGCAAGAAAAGCCTGCATTAATCCTGAAAATTTGAATGATGAAAAGTGTTTTATGTATGCCATTTTAGCAAAACTGGTTAAAAAGAATGCTCATCGCATTAGTAAATACAAGGACCTGGACAACAAGTATGATTTTTCTGTAATATCGTTTCCTACATCGCTAGTTGACATTCCCAAATTTGAAAAAGCCAACGATATATCCATTAATGTATTTGGATTGGAACAAGACAACAAATTGTTCCCTCTAAAGGTTGTGGATCAAGAGATGCAAGACCATCGCGACCTCCTTCTGCTAAGTTCATCATCCGGCCAGAACCACTACGTCTTTATCAAAGATTTTGATAAACTAGTAGCACATCAGATTACCCGCCGTGAACATAAGATATATACGTGTAAACGGTGTTTTACTCACTTTGATAATCAATATGGACAACAAGGAATGGAAAAATTGAAAGAACATAGAGCTTTGTGTGTCCAGCATGACATTGCTAGGGTTGAAATGCCTATTAAAAACCCCATTGTCAAATTTTTAAACGTGGAAAAAATGCTAAGAATACCTTACGTTATCTATGCAGATTTCGAAAGTATACTCTTACCCTATCAAACATGTTTGCCCAATCCTGAAGCAAGTTATACAGTGCCATACCAGAGTCATGTTCCTATGAGCTTTGGTATATACGTTAAACCATCACCCGCTGTGGAACACATAAAGACAAATCTTCCAAGCCAACCTGTTATTTATCGTGGACCTGACGCTGCAGAAAAGTTTATGGACTGTTTGATCTCAATAGCTAATGAAATTGATAGACTTTACAGCTTAAATGTTCCAAAGGCCTTAACTCAGGCTCAAGAAGCAGAGTTCCAATGTTCTGAAACCTGTTATTTGTGTCGAAAACCATTCACCAAAGAGGACTGGAAAGTTCGAGACCACTGCCATATTACAGGGGAATACCGTGGAAGTGCTCACAATAACTGTAATTTGAGGTGTAAAACACGAAACCCCGTTCCTGTGTTTCTACATAATATGAGTGGCTACGACGCAAATTTCATTGTAAAGCAATTGGGATGTACTACTGAGAGAGTGGATGTTATCGCTAACTCCAAAGAAAAGTACATTTCCTTTACCAAATATGTAGGAAATGTTAAGCTTAGATTTGTGGATACGTTTCGGTTAATGCCGAGTAGTTTGGAAAACTTAGTTTCCAACTTAACATCATACCCTGAAACAGACAAGTACTTTGGAAAAGAAAATGCAATGCTCATGACTCGTAAAGGGGTATTTTGTTATGACTACATTGACTCATGGGAAAAGTTAAGTGAAACGTGTTTACCTCCAAAAGAGGCATTCTTTAACAAATTAAGTCAAGAAGATGTTAGTCAAGAAGACTATGAACATGCCAAAAGTGTCTGGAATCAGTTCAACATTAAAACTCTAGGGGAATATAGTGACCTCTACCTAACTTCAGATGTACTCCTTCTTGCAGACAGCTTTGAAACCTTTAGAAACAAAACACTAGAAACACACCGAGTGGATGCTGCACACTTTTTTACTTCGCCTGGTTTAAGTTTCGAGGCAATGCTCCTTTACACAGGCATTGAACTGGAATTGCTACAGGATTACGATCAGATTCTTTTAATCGAGTCTGGAATACGTGGAGGCATATGCCAGGTGTCTCATCGGTATGCTGAAGCTAACAATAAATACATGGAAACCTATGATTCTGAGAAACCATCGCAGTTTATTACCTATGATGATGCCAACAACCAATACGGGTGGGCTATGTGTCACTCCCTTTCTTATGGTGGATTTCAGTGGGTTTCTCCAGATACTGTTGATCTAGAAAAACTAAAGAAAGACGATCCTGTGGGATACATTCTAGACGTTGATGTTGATTACCCATCTGACCTTCATGATCTACACAACGATTTACCTTTCCTACCAGAGTGTACACAACCTAAGGATTCGTCTCTGAAAAAACTAATTCCTCATCTTGGAAATCGAAGGCGATATGTTGTTCACTACATGGCATTAAAACAGGCTTTAGATCATGGAATAAAATTGATAAAAATTCATCGTGTGTTAAAGTTTAAACAAAGACCTTGGTTAAAGGCATACGTTGATTTTAATAACAACCTTCGAAAACAAGCCAAAAATGATTTTGAGAAAAATCTGTACAAATTATTCAACAATGCCATTTTTGGGAAAACAATGGAAAATATCCGTAAAAGAATAGACATACGTCTTGTGACTGACAGCAAAAAGGCAGAAAAGCTAATAGCAAAGCCGACATTTATCGACAGAACAATTTATGGCCCTAACCTAGCTGCTTTCCACATGTCTAAACGTAACATTGTATTCAATAAGCCTATATATATTGGAATGTGTATACTGGATATTTCAAAAACTCTCATGTATTCCCACCACTATGATGTCCTGCTACCCTATTATGGCATGAACAATCTTAAACTCATGTATATGGATACTGACTCGTTCATATATTTGGTTAACACCCCAGATGTATATCAAGACAAGTTGGATTTCCTACAACACCTGGACACATCAGATTATCCTACTAATCACATATGTTACTCTACATCAAACAAGAAAACGTTGGGGAAATTTAAAGACGAGGCTTGTGGACAAATTATAAAAGCATTTGTTGGACTTAGAGCTAAAATGTACGCATTAGACATAAATGGTAAAGAAATCAAAAAGATTAAAGGTATTAACAGAGGTGTTGTCAAAAATTGTATAAGCTTTCAAGATTATAAGGATTGTGTCATGAAAAACAATGTAAAAAGAATACCAATGAACATTATCGCTTCTAAACAACATGACATATCATCTATAAGACTAAACAAAATTGCTTTGTGTCCTGGTGATGATAAAAGAGTGATTGATGCTGATGGTATAGGTACACATGCCTATGGTCATTACTCAATCATTAACCATGCTTAAAGAGTTAAGTTATGAATATCAAAATCTTCTGCCTGCAACTAGCAAATACATAAAACAAAACAATTTAGGAAATAAAACAATAGCACTACAAAAATAAAAATAAAACAAAATAAGAAATGGCATTCATAATCAAAAATAAATAAAATAGAAAACAAAATAAAAACAAGTGTACAATTTATAACAATAAGGAATATATATAAAAATGTATTATGTGTAAATAGTGTACATGTATTTAAATAAAAAAATATTGTACCGTATGGAAACTGCTTGTACATTTTTTATTACTACTCACCTCTCTCCACTCCTAATGCAAAATGAACATGTAAAACACAAATTGGAAAATCCATGTTTCCATATTGACAAAATAAAAAAAAACCATTAAACTGAAATTTTAAAAACTGTAAATGGGAATTTGGTAAATTGACAAATGTGTAAACAACAAATTGGAAAATCCATGTTTCTATATCATGAAATTGAAAAACTTTAAACTGACATTTTAAGAACTGTAAATGGGAAATTGTGAAATTGATAAATGTGTAAACAACATAATGCAAAATCCATGTTTCCATGTTATGAAATTGAAAAACTTAAAACTAACATTTAAAAAAATGAAAATGGGGAATTGGAAAATTGTCATATGTGTAAACAACAAATGAAAAAAAAAACGGTTGGGGTAGTTATCATATTGTACAGTAACCTATAAAACTAGCATAAGGATAGTTGCTTGTACCCTTATATACTTTGTGTATGTGCATTAGCCTTTGAATTAGCTTAAGTTAGGTTTGGCAAAGTTAGGTTTGGTGAGGTTAGGTATGTGACCTAGTAGTTTACTCTTTTCGGAAAATGTAAAAAGTAAAATCTAAAATCAAAAAATCTTAAATTTAAAATGTAAAATCTAAAAAAAACTAACATCTAAAATACAAAAAATCAAAAATGTAAAATGTAAAATCTAAAAAATGTAAAATGAAAAAAATCAAAAATCTAAAATGTTAAAACATAAAATCTAAAATCTTTAAATGAGGTTTCTGTGGGTTAGGTTAGGTTAGGTTATAACTAAGTTTATTATTTGTGCTCTCTCATTTGCTCTTACATTTTTGCTCTCACTTTGAAGTTTGGTTATGTTAGGTTAGGTTAGGTTAGGTTAGGTGTGGTTAGGTTATAACTAAGTTTATTATTTGTGCTCTTACATTTGCTCTCACTTTTTTCTCATACTTTTTGCTAAATTTTTTTCGCTTGCAATTTTAAATTAGGTAGGTTACGTTAGGTTAGGTTAGGACAGGTTAGGTGAGGTTAGGTTAGGTGAAGTCAGGTTAGGTTATAACTTAGTTTATTATGTGTGCTTTCACATTTGCTTTTATATTTGCTTTGACTTTGAAGTTAGGTTAGGATAGGTTAGGTTAGGTTAGGTTAGGTTAGGTTAGGTGAAGTTGGGTTAGGCAGAATTGTTGAGGTATGAATCAAAAGCCAGCTCTTGTCAGTTTTGCCTCACAAGGCTGAGTGTACCCCGTTCCACTCATGAGACCAGAAATTAAATTTCTTGGCAGAGCCGGGATTCGAACCTCAGGAATGACCTCCAAGAATGCTAGCCACTACACCAAAAAGTGGACAATATAAGGCTGGTCTTGATTATACATGATCAATTAACAATTACCTAATAATAATAATAATAATAATAATAAATATTCCATTTGGCAACTACACGGCCGACCTCTCCCTGTGACGTAATCCACGGTCTCAGGCCGTGGCGGCCATTTTGCCCAATAGCCCCTGTGCCAGCTCTGAATGAAACCTCCATAAGAATAACATAGAGTGATTGCGCGCGGCGGCCATCTTGCCCATTAGCCCCTGTGCCAGAACCGGCTTATTTATCCTACTCACATGCATTGACCGGAAATCGAACCCTGTCTGCCATGGTGAGTGGCCAACAGCTTGACCGCTGCACCACCACGCCCCTCTTGATTGCTTTATATGTAAGCCATATAGTTTTACACCTGTAGATGAAAATTATTATGGTGGCTTACTATAAAAACTTTAATTTCAATCGTTTGATTAGGACACACGATACAAGAACATAACTTTAAAATTTTACACAGCTACCATCTTGAGTTTTCAAAAAAATTGAATTAACATTTTCCCCAGTATGTTAATTATTGTAGAAATATTTACCTTATGGCACTGTGCTCAGATGATGACACCGCGAGGGAAGTCCATTCAAATATTTGAAATTCACATAACTGCTATGTTGGCTATGTGCTTATCAGGTTTTTGAAAGATACATAGCCTAAGTGAACTTATCATGGTGTTCTCTATCACCATGCAATATTTCAGGTTGATAGCAGTAATAGCTTCCAAATATTGAAATTATTGAAACATATCCTGTGGCCGACATTTTGGATTCCCCCTCCCCTTGGCCTTGGCCTACCAAGCGACCGATGCACAGCCATTTGTCCTACAGACTACGGGTAGCGCGTGGATAGCACGTCGGGTCCCTGCGGCTGTTACTCATGGTTTTCCTGACCGAGACACTACCTCAGTATAATAATAATATCGTATGGCCTCGGGTGTCGGGTGCAAGCTTTGTTATCTGACACCCAGAGGGTAGCTTGCATGTCGAATTTCGTTGTTCCTTGACTATGAAAGTCAAGGAGGTTAGATGTTAGATATCTAAGCTCCTTGAACACTATAGCGCTTTCTAGTAGAGAAATGAGGAACTTTGTGCTGGCGGAAACTCCTGAGATTAATTTTGCCATTATGAACTCGGCCTACTGAATTCAAATGGGTTCATTGACATGCCAACATCGTATGACATGCGTGCCGTATTTTTTCCGCCTTTCAAAAATTACTTACCACGGCCAGGAGCGATCTTTGGGTTAGTAGACCGACACGATATCCACTCACCCACCGTGACAAGCTACTACCTCAGTGATAGCAGTAATAGTTTAAGAATAGCTACTCAATTATCTTAATGATGTTGAGTGTACTCCGCTCCAGCACTCACATCAGTTTCTAAAATCCCTGGCGGAGCCGGGAATCGAACCCGGGGCCCCCGGGTGAGGGACAAGTGCGCTAGCCCAACACCACGGGGCCGGCGTGACATTAGGATTGGTGACACTTATTAAAATTTGAAGGCAAACCTATAATACAACATTATAAAATAGGCTTACCTTTTTTTTTAATTATGAGATTCACTGCGTATCATAAATAACTTACTATCATTAACAAAAGCTATACAAAAGTATAGTGAAACAACAATTCCAAATTTTCGTACATACATCTAAATTTCAACCCAAGTGATCAGTATCTGATGACCGCGTGATGGTCGAAACGTGTGATCATAAACTGCCCCTTGGGACATCTTGTAATACATGTAATTTTTATCAGGATTCTGTTATACTGCATATACAGTGTGGTCCACCTGCCCCTTATTTTTTTGGAGGAAGGCAACCCAACTAACGCGTATATCACAGTCATCCTAAAAACATTAGTACCTGCTCCTTTACGTCCATTGTACAACTTTACCGTTGAGTACATCCTCGCGAATATAGTAGAAATCAATAGTGGCAGTGTTCTTTCAATGACCTCAAATATAATGCATGATTGAAACGATCAGAGCTCCGAATAACTCGTTCTTACGTTTGTACAGGAAGTGTCTACGAATAGATTCAATACGTTCCACCAATACACCATGGCTCTCGTTAGCTATGGTGGGTAAATCAAGAATTGCTAGAGTAGCGTCAAAGAAGTCGCATTGTAGTAGGTTCGAACCTTGAACTAGTGCATTTTCTTTTGCTTAATGTTGTTTATTGTGGATGTATTATTGACGCATATCTATCTATTCCAACGAGTGATTTTTTATTTGGTCCTCAAAAGGACCGTAATTATCCGATGGTACGCAGCCAGATTGGACGACGAACGAAAGCAAGGTATCCTGTATATTCAAGGTAGCAAGTGTTCGAAATTTTCACCACCTTTGTTTAAAGGAAATCTCCGACTCACTCAGACGACCCACATAACAAATAGATTTGTTATGTGGGTAGGCTCACGAATAAATACATCAGACCGAAACTATAATTTATTTCAACGGCGTCTGTGCGAAAAGCGCTTGCTAAGGGGCGGAACTACGAGGTCATCTGCTCCAAACATACAGTAAATACAGATAATTATAACATTATTGGTTTTACTTCCTATTAACTGTTCTGGCTTTTAGATACGCCGGGGTGCCGGAATTTTGCTCCGAGGGGGATCTTCAACGAGCCAGTAAATCTACTGACACGGCTCCCTCGCATTTGCGCACCCACAAATGCCAGATGACTGCGCCAGGATACGAACCTGCAACCTTGGGCACAGCAAGCGAGAACGTTATCGCTGAGCCTCGCAGCAAGGCAGTAATTACAGAACGTGTCATATTATTATATTGAACTATTAAAATTCTAATTATCACGAATAGAGTCGCCTCTGTTGCGTAGTAGTCAGCGTGATTAGCTGCCACCCCGGACGTCCTGGTTTCGATTCCCGGCTCTGCCACGAAATTTGAAAAGTGGTATGAGGACTGGGACGGGGTCTACTCAGCCTCGGGTGGTCCAAATGAGTAGAGGGGATTCGATTCCCACCTCAGCCATCCTCAAAGTGGTTTTCCGTGGTTTCCCACTTCGCCTTCCGTCAAATGCCGGGATGTTACCTACCGTACAGCCACGGCCGCCTCCTTCCCTCTTCCTTGCCTATCCCTCCCGATCTTCCCCTCCCTTCCCATCCCTCAAGAGGACACTGTTCGCTTTGCAGGTGAGGCCGCCTGGGCGAGCTGCTGATCCCACCTCCCCAGTTGTATCCCCCAGACGAGATGTTTCAAGCTCCAGGACACTGCCCGTAGAGGCGGTAATGATGGGATCCCTCGCTGAGTCCGTGGGAAAACCTAACCTGGAGGGTAAAATCGACTAAAAAAATAATAACTATAACGAATAGTATCCATCCATGGTTTTGAACAGTATTTAGGGAAAATAACCATTTAAATGAGACTAGAAAATAACTTTCACTATCGTCTTCTTAGATAATGTGAAAAAAAAACAAGTTGAAATCTTGCTGAACGAGGTAGGTTGGGTATAATAAAATAGTTAAAAAGAATTTAAAAAATCTGCCGTTGGATAGTCTTGAACCCGGGATCTTCGAAAGAGCGAGCGGGTGCAATAACACTTGCACACATTTCCAACACTCTCTGGAGGTTTTTGTTGCGCTTCTTATTAACGCGTATGGTAAAATAATCAATTATTACAGTTAGATCTTAAATATTGATTGGAATGCATTCATTCAGTACCTGGCATGATTTCTAATTTACTTAAAGCAAGTTTCGCGACCGCTTTGCGTTAATAAGGCGAAAGAATTGCAAATAATGCCCTCAAATGACAACCCTTCGGTTTTATTTCATGCAACTTAGCGTACAAAATGCTAGCGTGAGATACATTTCGGTCATACAAGCTGGTGTACTGAAGAAGAGAACAGAATCATACAGGATTTTGTACTAGCGATCACAGCAGCTTCCTTGCCAGCGAGTGTGTGATACGGGCCTAAAGATATGCTAAGACTTTTTGTTAAAATTTAATAACAAAATAAGATGTTCGGTAAAGAACGTATAGCCTACTTTCTCCTAAATGCATGGGTATTGTTATAACTCTTTGTCTTTTTCAAGGAGTATAGTTGAATATTGGTTGTAGTAGCTTCTTGAAATACAACTTGCTATGCGGATATTATACATGAATATGATGTGCCCTTTGCTAGTGCTACCTCTGTAAAAACCTTCATTCAATTCGGTTTCACCGTGTTTGAATTGATAGGGGGAATCAATTTGCACACATACATCGCCGCCATCTGCAAACTAATGGACTGATGACCTTGTAGTTCAGTCAAAGGACGCTCGCCATACAAGTATGTGTTATTGCAAAATTTGGTAGAGATCGGATGATTAAGTTAGTCGTAATTTGATTTAAGCTTTGAACATTTGTGTGGCCACCATTACGTTTCCATCAAGATGGTGGCGATATAAAACATGACACTGAGGTGTTCTAAGCTAGTGCTACCTCTGTACCAAATTTCGTTCAATTCGGTTTCACCGTGTTTGAATTGATAGGAGGAATTGATTTGCACTCATACCATATGCAAACTGTTGGGCTGATGATCTTGCAGTTTGGTCAAAATATGCTTTCTACATAAAGGTATGTTGTTGCAAAATTTGGTAGGGATCAGGTTATTAGGTTGGTCGTAATTTATTTAAGCCTTTAACATTTGGGTGGCCGCCTTTACTTTTTGGTCAAGATGGCGGCGATATAAAACATGACACTGAGGTGCCCTTTGCTAGTGCTACCTCTGTACCAAATATCATTCAATTCGGTTTCACCGTGTTTGAATTGATTGGGGGAATCGATTTGCACACATACATGGCCGCCATCTGCAAACTATTGGGCTGATTACCTTGTAGTTTAGTCAAAAGACTCTCGCCATATAAATATATGTTGTTGCAAATTTTGGTAGAGATCGGATAATTAAGTTATTCGTAATTTGATTTAAGCTTTGAACATTTGGGTGGCCGCCATTACGTTTCCGTCAAGATGGCGGCGATATAAAACATGACACTGAGGTGCCTTTGCTAGTTCTATCTCTGTACAAAATTTCGATCAATTCGGTTTCACCGTGTTTGAATTGACAGGGGGGCGGGGAAGAGGGGGGGGGGGGGTGGGGGGTGGGGGCAGACATTCAGAGTACACACACTCTCACACACACATACAGACACACAATTTATGGCCCTGTGTAGATCTCATAAGTCTACTTTCATTTTTTGCAAAAATCGAAAGTATGTTAATAATACCATGGTAATACGTATACTTTGATGCAAGCACTGGTGATCAGAATATCCTTCAATATGTTGTTGTTTTGTTTCATTTGAGGGGCTAGAACATCGCGGTTATTTCGCCCCGTTTACTTGGGTGTGTGTGTAGAATTTGTCTGATAACCTGAGTTATTGCGGGCTTGTAATGATGTATGTATTTGCAATTAAGGATTGGGAAGGAGGCGGCCGTGGCCTTAAGATAGAATCCGTCCCGGAATTTGGCCGGAGTAGAAGTGAGAAACCACGGAAAACTATTTCTAGGGTGGCTGAGGTGGGAATCGAACCCACTTCTTCTCATATTTGCTTCACGAGGCTACGTGTACCCAATTTCAGACCTCAGACAAGTATTACATTTCTTGGCAGAGCTGGGAATCGAACCCGGACCTCCGGAGCAACACTTCGATATGTTAAGTTAATATTCATGCCAGTTTTAAAATTTTCTGCCATTACAGGTCACGTGGCATAACGTACCAATTCGATCGTATTCTCTTTATAAATCATCAAAATTCAACGTACTCTTCACAAAAATACGTCGTTAAGGCAATAAATATGGTAATGTAGTTACATCCGGACTAAAATGGAAAGTGGGCTTTCGTTCAAAAAAGTATGCCTACTGGATTCGAAGCAGCATTCTAATCGCTCGCGCCCACCACGTACGGTCAGGCTTTTAACCTCTCAGCCACTAACACATGGCTGATACCGCACGCTAAACGTGCAGTAGTTACTGTGGCCGTCCCACCTCAAACGTTTAAGTCCATCTCAAAGTCTTCAATCACGGTTTATGGTGTTGATTTAACTTTCTACTGTTACAGATCACGTGGCGTAAGCTATTAATTCGATCGTATTACGTGTATGTGTGTTATTTCAAGGAGCAGTAAGTCATATGTTAGTAGAATAGGCCATAGTATTTGGCGGGAAAAGTTTAAGGTCGGTTTTTCTTTGCTAGACCACTGACCCAATTACATTGCTGTCACACAGTCAGAGCGCAGAGCAATATCGACCATCGGGAGAAATGCGATGTTAGTTGGGTTTCATAAAACTAAATAATAAGGGGCGGGTGGACCACACTGTATATTTTACCCCCGACCAATCATAATGGGCAACCAGCGTGTTGATGGACTGAAAAGTTTAAGTTAATTATTGATCAATGTGTGTCTCGAATAATTAAATTTAAGAAGCTAAATATAAGGTGCGTTCAAAATGTAACGAGCCGGAGGCTGTAATGCGCAAACCGGTGACCACATCGGCTAAAGGTGGCGTGTGTAACGAGGTGTGGTTCCGACCGGAGCGTGGAACGTCACAGCCGTCGCTAGAGGGCACGCGTGCACGTCACGTGTCGATAGAAAGCGAGCAGCAGCATGCATCAATCGTCCAACCAAGACCAAGACAGTAGGCCATTCGACATGCTTACTGGTGTGGTTGAAGACTGTGGGGCATCCATTGGGCACACACTTTGCGTAAGTGCAGTCGTTCCTTCATGATGGTGTACACACTTCCGATGCTCAATCCGACAACGGCGGCTATGGCGTTCACTGTCACTCGGCGGTCCTGGGTAATGAGTGCTTCAACCAGCTCGACGTTGTCATCGGTAATGCAGGGGGGTGCCCCAGACCGGGCATCATCGTCTAACGCCGCCCGTCCTTTCCTGAAGCGCTTGTGCCACGCCTTGACCCTTGCAAGGGACATGCAGTGTTCGCCGTACACTCGTGATATTCGGCGATGAATGTCCGTTCCCCCTTCTCCTTTCGCTGTCAGAAACCGAACAACACCTCTTTGCTCTTCGTTTGACGCCTCCATGTCACTGTTTGCAATGCGACTGGCAACTTTGGACGATTGATGCATGCTGCTGCTCGCTTTGTATCGTCACGTGACGTGCACGCGTGTCCTATAGCGACGGGCTGTGACCTTCCTCACGTTGGTCGGTACCACACCTCGTTACACACGCCACGATTAGCCGATGTCGTCACCGGTTAGCGCATTACAGCCTCCGGCTCGTTACATTTTGAACGCACCTTATAACTTAGTATATTTCGCACAAATATTAGAAGTGAATCAAATAATAAAATAACTTTAGATGTCGAATTGGAAGCATGTTGACACCTATTTGAAAATGTTATTCTCACAGTAACTTGGAAATTACATAACATTAATATATGCATGCACTCCAGCTATAAAACATGCCATAACGAAGGGTGCTTAAATAAATTTGATGGAGTTGTTTTTATGGTAAATGATTCTATTGACCACGAGGTAGAAACTGTGGCATACGATGATTTAAAATGTCTTAGGCTCGAAATAAATTATGTAATAGAATTTCATTGACAGGCATAGGCTATACCGTTCATCAAAATCCAATAAACAATACAAAAAACTTTACATTTACATTAAATATAACGTGTTATTCGACTAAGCCATTATACAATTCTAAAGAAATCGTAATCAATTATATGCATGCCACACACAAGGCTGATAGCAGTAATAGCTTCCAAATATTGAAATAATTGAAATATTTCGTGTGGCCGGCATTTTGGATGTGATTGCTCTTCCTGCTCTGTATCAATTTGATATCCTATTTCCACATGTTTTTCATGGTTTCAAAACTTCACTTACCTCATTCCCGTACCCAATGCAGTTACAAACACTAAAACAGTCATCACATTTATACAGGTTATCAGACAAGTTTAGCTCACACCAAACTACACGGGAATGACGACAAAGATGCATCAAGTGCCTTAAATAAATTAAGGAAAACAAATACATGTACACAGTGGTGTAGAAACACCACAGTATCATGGGTCATCTGAAACATTGCAAACACAACCAAGCAGACAGGGCTATGTCAACGTTGTCGCAACTCCAGATATGAAACTAGAACAGGAATAATTAATTTTTGGCAGAGTCAGGAGCCAAATCCGGCACGTTTGGGAAATGAGTCTCAATATGCAATATGCAATATGCAATATGTGGTTTACATTCTTCTTCAGATGGTTTGAAGAACAGTCGAGGTGGCTGTACACCCCTGACTTAACTCTCTATAGGCTATACTCCGTTAAGATGAGATCTTGTACTGCTAATGAAATTAAAAGGGGAAACGGTTGTACTGATCAAATCTCACGAGAAGCGTTAAAATACCAATGAAATTAAATCTGTTCCCAGTAAAGGACTTGCCGTGTATAGAGACTCCGTTTCAAGTGGTCTCTTCGTTCGGTTTATCGCCTCCTCGTTCGTAAAACTGAATTACTGGAGCGGAGAGGCGAAAGGGAAACAGCGCGCACTCCTTTGTGGAGAGCGCGTGTCAAATAGCACATAGAAGCCCAACTTCGGAAGAGAGTTAAAAAAAAGAAGAGAATATGAAGGTGGGTATTTTAATTTTCTACGCGATGTGAAGCTGTGTGGTTCATTGATTAATAAAACCGCTTTAGTGGAGAATATAAAGAGACATTTTTACAAGCATGACGTTTACCCGTTGTGGCAGGCCGCTGGCTCCAATCTGGCTTCCCTCACTGGATAGATAAACGTTCTAGTCATTTTAAAACACAAGCTAGCATTTCCATACCATTAGAGAGCAACAATCAGAACGGGCACATACGGTTCAGCAAAACTCTGCTTTGTCTGTCTTCGAAGCAAGGAGCGAAACGCGCTACTTATAACGCCGTTATTAGTATCCGGTAACGACAGGGTTACGAAGTAATGATCGTGTGGCCTCCTGAGAGGCCGAGTGCAGTTCATTCTAGTTGAAGCCTGTGGGCGACCTGCGCGTTGTAATGAGGATGAAGTGCTGATGAAGACAGCACACACACCCAGTCCCTGAGCCACGGGAATTAATTCTAGGAGATTAAAATTCCTAATGGCCCAGCCGGGAATCGAACCCAGGACACGTCGCGTCGAGCCAAAGCCTAGCGCGCTAACCATTTAGCCACGGAGCCGGACAGGGTTACGAAGTTACTGTAACTTTAACGCGTTACTTTTAAGAGTAAGGAAGTAACGATAATGCTTGTTACTTTTTCAAGATGGAGCAATCAACTTTCGACAGCACGTAGAAATGGAACTACTGTAGCAACCAGCCCATATCTATATTCAACACAAACAATAACCATAAATGAACCGTGAATTTATCATGGATTTGAACGATTCAAGCACTTGTGCCTGGCTGTTCCCAGTATTGGTGACATATACGTTTCGAATGCACTTTGAGCCGCAATAATTTTGCTATGTATCTGGGTAGACCATTTACTTGCCGGCCTTGGAATAGAAACTTCCCACTAACTTCTATGATGCATTTCCGGCCTGGAAAAAGGTCTGTATGATATTGGGCCTGACCCTCAATCTGGATTTTTGAACCATTCTCGAGTACCACAAAACGTGCCAAATAAATCCTGTTGTAGGGTAAACCATACAGTTATTGGCCTCTTAAGGATAATTTGAAGATCATTATTCCATATAATTCATATCTGGCATTAAATATTTTTTGAATTAGCCTTTTGGCATTGATAGTCTATTTATATCTAATACAGGTAGGACCAACACAGGTGTGATGGCATAATATTACAAATTTGCACATTCATTTACTGAATTTGTAAGTGTGCAAAAAAGTACAGTTATTGGCCACTTCTGACAGTAATTGTCCACATCAAGTATAGTAATAGGCCACTCGATATTTATACTACAAAATACATACTAAACAGTTAATCTGCTCGTATATGATATTATAATTGTTTTCAAGTTCGACGATGTCGAAATGTAAACATTATGTGTCGGAAAACTGTATCATAATGAGGCTCATTATAACACTATTTTTCATTATGAAACAGTTTCTCCCACCAATCAGAACTCAAGAAACAGTTGTGTGGCCAATTAGATAAGGATACCTTCGCGCATGCGCTCAAAATCCAACATATTTCAGTGTTGTCAAGCAAAGTGAAAGGTCTCTGCTTCCGGAGTGCCTTGACCACGCATGCGCTCTGTTCAGTCACCAAAGCCAGCGCGCCTTGTTCACTAATAACTGAATTAACTGAATCCCACAGATATTTAAGAATATTTATGTTAAAACATATAACTTAATAAAGTTATAATTATCGTCGAACATAAACAGTCGTATGCAACCACAGATTACCTACTACTACAGATAGCCGACAGCCATGCTAATTCTTGGCACCTAAGACTTCAGCGCTGTCTGGTGTTTGACCGCGGTACTAGTTGAGCACGGCCGTGCGGGTAGCCTACCCCACCCCTTCCCCTCGTTCCGCTAAATATTCTCGTCCTAACTGCTCTGCCCACTTCAATGTTCCGAAAATCACAATCTTCCCAATACTTATAGCACACGTTTTTAAGTGTGGAGATAATAATATGATCTACACGAAATAAATCACATTCAAAATAGCAATAACAGTTTTTTTTTTAAATAATACCAAAGTGGGAAATTGTGAATTCCGGAACTCTGAAATGAGCAATCACAGCATTTAGGACATGACCTCATCAATAATTTACATGTTTACATTTCTTTCAGTTGCAATTGGAGCATCTTGCATTGACAAGAATTAGGCTACTATAAGGTCTGCAGCATATTATTACTCAATTTAAAAAAATGGCCCCTTCCAATTAACCACTGTAGGCCCAATTATAACCGATTAGTTCCGAGATTAAACTAGAAAGGAAAAGTACTGGGAAGGGAGAATATTCATATCTTAAAATGCTTGATGCTGTTCGCAATAACAGGAAAATTTTAAGAGAGAATACTAAGGAAATAGGTGGTGTAACCTGATCCTCATCACACTAAAATTGTTAGTGTAATTAATGCCAAATTCATTAGTTTCAGAAAAATAATTGGATATCACAAAATTTATATACAGTAGTTCATTTGATATTCCCTTTAAAATATGTCCAGTCCACCAATTTTGAAGGGTGAAATACAGTAAGTACATGTACATAAACAAATTTCATGGCACACTAATACAGTAAATTCTATGACATGCTGTGAAGGGGAAAGGAGAAATAGGACTTTCAATGAAAAACAAGAAACACACTCAATACTGTTAGAAATCATCATGTTTTATTTAAAAAGTTTGTCAACTAAGAAAAAATAACAGGGAGAGCCAAAATCAAACTTAGCAAAAATACAGTAATCAAATCTGGTCCTTTTAAAAGTATGTGTTGAGGCATGTTCTTCTTTCTTGCCAAGGTATAACGGTAAGCTACAGCACATGATAATGGACCTATTACCTCCTTGACGCCATGGCTGACACCGATGAACCGCAAATTCCTACAACACATGCAAGTTTGTATGTTGAAACAGTTAACTTAATAAATGTGTAATGCTTGAAAATGAGAACTTGAATTTGCTGTTATGTGTATGTTGGCACCTACTATAACTATATTTTAAAAGAATCTCTTATTGTAGAATCATTGTGTATTTGATATTAATTTTAGGGCTTTTGATAACATATTCATTTAGCCCCATATATTTGGAAGTGTATAGGATTTATATGATAATCTCTGTTATTGTGGTATCTGTAGTAGTGTGTAGGCTATACTTTCTGTAATTCAGATGAGGACTGGAAAGGTGGCAGCCATAGTTAGGGACATTTATTTTTAAGAATTTTTAATAATATGTTCTAAAATGAAATTGAAATACCAACAGGAACAGTTACAAATTCCCTATCCACTCAGCCAAGATTTTCTGCAGATCTCTTCTGTGGGCCTCAACATTATTTTATTTTATTCCTTTCCTGATGGAAATCCGGTAGTACCTTATTTCAACTCCTGGGGCACCTCCCCAAGCCTGTCCCTTATAAAGCTACACACACTACTACAGTCATCACATAATCGGAGCAATTCTACCCACACCCAACTGCATGGGGCTGATGACCAAGATGTCCCAAGCCCATAAAATGAATTAACAGCAGACAAAATCAAGTCATTATATTATTTTGTGTTGTGTTGGATTCTGGCACATGTATGCGTTTGACAGAGTGCCATTTAAGCTCATGAATAGGAATAAATGAATAGGACTACCCTACTTGTTTACGGATTTACAGGAGGCAGTCAAGATAGGAATTACCTAGAAATTTATATTCTGTATGTGTGGGAACCCATGATAAACCACTTGCTGGGTGGCTAAGTGGAGAATCAAACCCAACATTTCCCGGTTTACCTCACTAGGCTGTGTGTACCCTGTTCTTACCCTCAGACTAGAATTAGATTTCTTGACATTCAGCAATCAAACATTGACCCCAGAAGTGTCAACCAAGAACTATACCACCTGGTTGGTCTCATTTATTTTTAAGAATAATATGTACTAAAAAGAAATTGAAATTGATCCAAGTTATTTATTTTTACTGTGCTTCGAATGGAGGTTGCGGCGTTGTGTATAGTGCAGCCATTATATCCAATGTTGCAATGAGTAAATGTTCCCCGATATTGGTATAGGACACATTACCTGTATGTACTCTGAATAAGTGAAGCAATAGAGCAATACTTAATTAAATTACTAGAACTGAAAGTACCGGTAACAATTCCATAGCCAAAATTGTGACGTGCCTTTTATTTCTTAGTTGTTTTGCAGAAAATACCGTACTAAGAGTGTAGAGTTGAAATACAACTTGAACAAGAACACGACAGCCTAGAATAAATACACACGAGACACGGCAATAGAGCACTTTAGAACAGTAACGAGAGCGAACTTTCAGTGGAGATGTTGGCAACCATGTGAATACAAACAATTTATGACCAGAACGTAAAACTATGCCAGCGCTCAGAGCATGTTAAAACAATTGGGATCAGTACAGTCGTTTGCAAACGACTTGCTTATGTTACGGTGAGTAGTCGTTGAATTCATTCGACTGTTTTCTAAAAGCAGTCAAACAAGTCGATGGTTTTAACTTTTGTCAGTCGACTGCTGATGCCCATCTCTACAAACCAATTGACAACCAGAATCAATTTGAGCGTACACACCCTCCGACTTGCTAAAATGCTATTAATATTGGATCCCAATATAAAATATTTTCTGATTTAATTTTCCTGGAAAATCTATTCTATGTTTGCATCGATCATTACCATCACGCTATGGGGAGAATTTCATAATAATTTTCTTGTAATTCATTTATCACGCGGTAGAATAAATGAATGAAATTCAATCATAAAATAAATAGAACTCTAAGCCATAATTGGTAAGCCCATGTTCAAGTTGTGTAATAATTCAAGAATGCATCCAATTCTCATTAAAAGTGTATAGACTGTGTTAAGGAGTTCAAACATAACCTAAATATTGAATGCTTAACATTTCCAATGAAATGACATACATATATATTTGGACAACTGGACGTAGGCTATTTCATTGAAAGAATCTACGAACAAGAAACTGTATAAAACTATAGGCACCTACAGCCGTCAAGCTGTCCTCACAGTACCCGCTGGAGATTTACATCACCACTCTATCTGTACGGTACCTCGAGATAAGCCTAAGTGCGCCAACTGTGAGGGAACACATAAACTCTTCCATCCCTGCCCTCGTGTCTTTGCCACTAACCCCCCCTCCCACACAGCACGCCACTGCTCTGACACAGTTGTTAGGCCTGCTACAACAACTCTCAGCCATAACCCTGTAAACTACAGCTAAACCAAACCCAGAACCCCCTAATACACTTAATTTGCAGAGCAATAAAATCCATAAAACAACTCCGCAACGAGCTTCACAAAACCTAAATTATAAACGAAAAAACTACTCCACAAACACCAAAATCAGTAAACCTCCCTCATTTCAGCCACACTACACCTTAAACAGACATAGAACGCATAGTCATGACCCCTTCATGGAGTAGGCTATTGTCTAAACACGATCATGTCTCCTTCAACTTTACTGAAGACTTCATTAAATTCTATTAAAAATTCATAAACTCATTCCACAAATCTTAAAATCAGTATACATCCCTCATTTCAGTTACTCTATTCAATAAACAAACATAGAAGGCGTAACCATGACCCCTTCATGGAGTAGGCTATTGTCTAAATCTGACCACGCATACTACAACCTTACTCTAATTCAAAATTACAGCCAATGATCCATCTGACTGGGAGGCTTGCCTGGGATGATGGGCCAGAAAACCGGGAGTTCAAGCATAACCTAAATATTGAATGCTTAACATTTCCAATAACTTGGACAACTGGATTTAGGCTATTTCATTGAAAGAATCAACGAACTGTATAAAACTATAGGCACCTACAGGTATACTTAACTTATTAATTAAAGCTCTACAATAAACATACAGCACAATGAATTGTATAGCATGAAGTTATCCTGAAGAAGTCGTTTGATTAGAACGACTACTTAAATTCGAATGATTCCATTCGCTTGGAATTAGTCGTTTGCCAACGACTTGTTTCATTCCAATGATTTCCAACCATTGCTTTGGGATCAGTCGTTTACAACGACTACTTCAATTCGAATGATTCCATTCGCTTGGAATTAGTCGTTTGCCAACGACTTGTTTCATTCCAATGATTTCCAACGATTGTTTTGAGATCAGTCGTTTGCAAACGACTTGTTTATGATACGGTGAGTAGTCGTTGAATTCATTCGACTGTTTTTTAAAAGCAGTTGAATAAGTCGATTGTTTTAACTATCGACTAATTCGACTGTTTTCAGTTGACTGCTGCCCATCCCTACACACAACTATTTTTCTACACCAGCCGCTTCTGAGCACGAGCTGTGACTGGCTTAGACATTAGCATCCTACGTGTTGAAAAATATTGTAAGTAACGTGTAGGAATAAAATACTACCTATAGGTATGTCAACCATTACATTGGCATATAATAAATGAATTATATTTATCTTGTATCTATCTATCCCACGATATAACATAATACAAGGTGAAGAGTCCTTTAAAACAAATTGTTTACTGTGATATTGGAAGAAACAATACAACACAGTGGTAATAGTTCTAGCCTGCACCTATTTGTTAATAAAATTTCATGTGATTTCACTCAGATCTCTGTTGTAGTGGCTTATTATATGTGCACCTTGTAAGTTAATAGTACATTATGCAACGAGCCTATAATGACAATAATTAAGACACGAGTTTTATAATTTCCATACGAGTGTCTTAATTACAATTATAGACGAGTTGCATACGACTGTTTATGTTCGACGATAATTATAACTATTTTATGTTCGAACATAAATATTCATAAATATCTGTCGAGATTTCACCAGTTTTATATACTGAACAGAGCGCATGGGATGCAGAGAATACCTTGTATTTGACCATGGCCTCCTGGAATACCTCACTATGACACTCGCCACGCAGGGAAATTTAAAATAGGGGGCCATGGAAGAGAGCGCAGGTGCGATGCTATCCTCACCTAATTGGTCACACAACTGTTTCTTGAGCTCTGATTGGTGGGAGAAACTGTATCATATTGAAAACTTGTACTATAATGAGGCTCATTATAGTACAGTTTTCTGACATAATATTTACATTTCGCCAGTGTCGAACATAAACATATTAACCAATCTTCTTTACACTGTTTTATGAGTTAACACCACATCAAAACTGATGAGGATTTATTTTAGTTGGACACAGAAGCTTATTTATTAATGTAACAGACATCTATGATTGATGAAACCCATAAGATTGCCTCTCTCACCTTTCAGAAAATAACATAAAATTTTAATTCTGCGATTAATGTAACTAATCCACGTGTGTTTCTATTACACAACAATTAAGGGTAACCCCAGCATATCTTCTAGATTTTTGATGTGTCTGGTGAGTGGTTTTGTTACTGCTTCTGCAGGTATCACCCTTCTGAAAGATGTCTCATCGTTTCTAATTCTATTCTTAATCCTCTGCCAGAGGAGAAATAGTTTTGCAACGCATGAATACAGTGCTGTAGCTGCTGAATTTTCTAAAAATAATTATGGAATGATGGGAAGAAAAATAAATATAGCCTATTCTAAAATAACAACATACGCATAAAATGAAACCATTCTGATGAACTTAATATGCTTCAAATTCAGAGTACAAATGCGTTCACCATTTGGTGCTTCGTTCATTTGTATATTTGGACCAAAATGTAGACCTCTGAAATAAATTTTAATGTTGGACTTTGCTCCACAGAACAAGAGCACACAGCCACCCATAGGACCAGTGTGTGTTAAGATTTTAGAACCTGTAATTACAGTTATACATCAGTAATGGCATTACTACATATTCGACCAACTGAATACTTGCCACTGCACCAGTAACTAACATGTGCAAGAACTGATCTTTTTTGAATACCGTACCAATAATTTGAAATTCAAGGAAGGGGAAAATATTAAAGCTTAGACACGTTGCCATGAGCCATGACATTTTTAATCTACCGCAATGTAAAATGAATTATTAACACTCCTCAAGAACTTGAGTACACATATGCAATAGGCTCATGGTACTGTATGTATCTCTGCAAGATGTAATCAAGTTGAAAACATTACGGTAACATAGACTCTTACCTGGTCATTTCTCAGGAGAGTAGGCCAAATTGCCACATTCATCTGCTATTTCGAGAACAGCAATTTACGATTTGTTTGTTCACAGAATTTGGTAGGCCTACCTGTGGAATAAATAATAGTGAAAGTGTAATTAATATGTCAAGTAGAATATCACCTGTACACTGCGTCTAATATCAATTCAAAACTAGGCTACCGGTACGGTATTTTTCACAGGCACTACAGAAACAAGTTTTCACTTAAACTCTTAAAATAAGCGTACTTACTTGGCGTAGCAGAAGAAGAACTGTTCACTTCTCATTACCAAGAAGACGATTTGATGAAAGAAAGATGAGAAAGAACACAACATTAGCTTATTATAAAATATTAATATACGGCCAATATTGTTTACACCAAGCACGACATAAACAGAGCGTCCATGTTGGTCAATGCCGCCAACCCAGTAGAAATAATGTTTATTTAAAGTGCCGTAATTATCGTCAGTGAGCATGATAATTGCAAGGAAATGTCAATTAGGAATTATGTGTATATTTATTGACTAAATATAGGGATATATTTGCAATTCAATTAAAACGTGTATCATGCATATGTTGGCAAGACGATATACAGCGCTTAATCCGCTCCTTACGTCTGGCCGCGCTACTACACCGATGGTACCAAATAATCCCTATCTGGTTGACACCCCCTGTATGCAACCCGCCTATAATGGTAATTAAGACACTCGTATGGAAATTATAAAACTCGCATACGCTCGTTTTATAAATATACCCGTGTCTTAATTATTGCCATTATAGGCTCGTTGCATAATGTACTATTATAGAATCACAGCTTTAGATTACATTGTTAACTAATTTATATAGTTCGCCTACACACACACACAAACACACACCCGGAAAAAATGATCTCATAAGGCTATTTATAGCCTACTTTCAATTTTTGCAAATTATGAAAGTAGTCTTCTGAGATCAACACAGGGCCAAAAATTATGTGTGTGTGGGATTTGGTATGTCTGTCCCCCCCACCCCCTATCAATTCAAACACGGTTAAACCGAATTGAACGAAATTTGGTACAGAAGTAGCACTAGTAAAGGACACCTCAGTGTCATGGTTCTTGACGAAAACGTAATGGCGGCCAGCCAAATGTTCAAAGCTTAAATCAAATTACGATTAACCTAACCATCTGATCTCTACCCAATTCTGCAACAACATACCTTCATGTGGGAAGCGTGTTTTGACCAAACTACAAGCTCATCAGCCCTTTGGGTTGAAGATGGTGGCTGTGTATGAGTGCAAATCGGTCCACCCAACCAATTCAAACACAACGAAACCAAATCAAACCGCCTTTGATATAGAGGTAGCACTGTCATGTTTTATATTGCCGCCATCATAACAAAATAGAAATGGCGCCCACCCAAATGTTCTGAGCTTAAATCAAATTACGACTTACCTAATGATCCGATCTCTACTAAATTTTGCATCAATATACCTTAAAGTGGGAAGCGTTCTTCGTCCAAACAACAAGGTCATCAGCCAAATAGTTTCAAGATGGCGGATGTATGAATCATGCATGTATTATAGGCAAACCGTAACTGACGATTCAACAAGGCCTGGCCTTACAAAATACGCTCATCAAGCATAGGGAGTTTTCAAGTGTCCTCAAGGAGGTGACCGGTTGGATATTAGCATTCTAAAATAGAATATGTAACTGCAGCAGTGACTAACAGTTCAGGCTGACTGTGCCATATCGTGCTTGTCCGTGCCGTCCCATTTGATCAAAACAACCGCCATTGTTTGCTCGTAAATCATTATATTTCCGTAAATTCGTAAGTTTATATCCTCTTAGGAAAGTACGGAGCAAAATAATGCATACTTAGTATCAATTGGTTTATAGCAGAAAACACTAATGAAATCGTTGATTGCAAGACATAATATCATGGAGTTATACTAAACCAGTTGTTAACCTAGCCTTAGAGTACGCCGTCTTTGGCCTAGTGGTTGCGACCTGGCCTCATAGTCTGGAGGTTCGTGGATTAAATCCCAGTAAGTTTTTTTGTATTTATTGATTTATAACTACTCACACGTTATAATGTTAAGAATATGTATTGTGTATTTGCAATCGAAACTATTATATATATATATACTTATAATACCACATATTTCAGCACTCGACTACAGCGATTAAAATTCGTTGTCCTTGATCCGCGGTAGAGTCTATTGTTGTTTTCGTTGTTGATTCATTAGGGGCTTTGCGGCATCGTGGCCATGTATCCCCGTGTACTTTGGTGTGTATAGAAGTTGTCTGATAAACTGTGTCACTGTGATGTCTGTACTAGTGTGTGTACTTTTATACGAGGAAAGATATGGGTAGGAAGCTGTTGTTGTTTCATTTGAGATGCATAGACATCATGGTCATTTAGCCCCGTGTACTTGGGTGAGTGTTGAAATTTGTCTTATAACCTGTGTTATTGTGATGGCTGTATTAGTGTGTGTATATATAATTCAAGTGAGGATTCAATCAATGAAAGTTTAATATCCGTATAGCACGTTGTATTTCAACAAGCTACTACAACCAACATTCAATTATATAGGTACTCCTTGAAAAGGACAAAGAGTTATAACTATACCCATGCATTTAGGAGAAAGTAGGCTATAAGGTCTTTACTGAACATCTTGTTTCATAATTGAAAATAGGCTACAAATTCCTCACAGCTCTCATGTTGAATTTCTCAAAACGATAAAAGAAATAATTTTAGTAAATTTAACCTTGTTTCGATATTTGCCATATGCGTTTCAATGTGCTCGTGTGATTAAATCGCTATAAAAGTCAATTCAAATATTTGAATTTTGTATGTATGTATGGCCGCCATGTTAATTGTGTGCCTATCAGATTTTTGACATAGGTGAACTAATCATAGTATTTTATATCATCATACAATACTAGAAGTTGATAGTGGTAGTTTCGGAGATATCGAATGCCATTAAAACATTTCGCACTACCGCTATGTAGGAGAGGTTACACTTATTAAAATCTAAAAGGCACGGTCGAGTTTACAAGAGGTAGTAGTAAATTCATAGCTGCCTTGAAATTCTCCAGCCGTTTTCATTTCATTAGGGGAGAACACACACACAAACACACACACACGGACAAATGGTTATCTACATTTAATAAACGGAAATAGGCTAAAAATGTAAATATAGTCGCTAAAATAATAAAAACTTCAAAATACACCATAATGTCAAAATAGTCTTGACTATGCAACTTTAGGTTGTAAAAATACATTTTATTAGTTATAGTTGCACACGATAAACCTAATAACCACAAGGAAAGAGAAGGTTTTTGCCTAAATTCCACTGTTTAGATATAATGTACACACGCATTTTCAAACAAAACATTCATTCTTATTATTATAGGATTTCGCGGTTATTGAACTGAAGTTACGTAGCACAGTGTAAGTCTCATATTATCTCGGAATTAGCTAGATTTCTTCTCACATTATCAAACTAGGTACTATATAAAATTGTAAAATACGTGCGATTACTCATATCTCATACTTTGGTAAGTTCTTCATGAATGTTTGAATGAGTTTCTTTGAATGAAATAACGGCAAGTCACACAAATAGGGGTGAAGAATAGAATGGTGAAACCACCTCGATGATGATGATAGATGTTGTTTTAAGAGGCGAAACAGAGAGGTCATCTGCCCCTTGAGAACACCTCGTGTCTTAAATTTCTAAACGAGCAGTAAATTGTATATTGCTTTGCAATCAATTACCTGGAGGGGCGAACCAATATCTTTAGAATATCGGCGGATATTTTGGTTTCTGTTTGGTGCAGATAGATAGGGTTTTCGTGGATAGAGGTCACTCACACGGAAAGTAGATTCTGAAACCCAATACATATAGATTTATATTGCTCAAGCCAACCCCTTGCAACTGTGATTGACTTACAGAGGTGTGCAAATTATTGGACTCAAGGCACAGTTTTCCAAAATTTCATTCATACTTTTCATGATTTAATGCACTGAATATATTTACAAGGTGCTGAAGTTATTTCAAATATTTAACCACTATTCTTAATTATATTTAGTTTTAAGAAATTTACAGTAAAATGATTTTATAGGATTTTCCCTAAATGAGGAGCCTCGTTAATGAAAAATGCCACACGTTTTGTATTGATTACTTTATTCTACTTTTTGTATGAATTTAGAGCTGAGGAATTCAAAGTCTTTTATACTGATCATCCGCTTTTGAACTCTACAAAGATTCGTGGACAATGTATTGACATCGCCCGATAGAGGGCACATTCCAAATTCAATGAAACAAGAGAAAATGGACCCAGCTCAGGCATCGCTTGGAAGACCCAATTATGAAAATTTCCAGTCGCAATTCCTTATGAGAAAAGTTATAAGTCTACAGGGGAGAAAACTTTACTAAGTAGGGTGATAACATATATCAGCCGATTGTTCAGTAAAATTATTTTGATAAAAAGTTTTGACTGATTTAAATTCTCTATTGGTTTCTAATAATTTGCACACCTCTGAAACACTTGTGTCATAAAGCCACATTAACATCGTATGCCTCCCAATAGAATCACAGCATCCAAGTTGACTAGAGTGCAATCGTCGGTAATCTGCCTGTCCATTTAACTGAATCTAAAGCGTCCTTCTTCACTCAGCATTCATTGTTCGTTACCTAGCTCTCCTTGCTTGCACCCCAAAATCTCAATGCACCAGACCGCTCGATGATTGCTGGAGCTAGAGAAAACAAGGAGAGCACAAGTACTATGGCATGGAACTCACCCCTTATACTGTGCACTCAGATCCACTACAGGAAGTATTAACTGAGCAACGGATGAACTTAAAGCTACACCACCGTTTATGTAGGACCACTCAGCTTTCAAGAGGGACTGCTCAAATGGTGGCGCTTACAGTTAAGAGCTATTATTGTTCTTGCTGGAGTGTCAAATAACAAGACGATAATTTTGTTTCATTAAATCTGTTTCTCTCTCAGGGATTTCTACCAAAACCAATAAAAAGCAATAACATTTACCATGATAGGTAATATAAGATATTAATCGTATTAAAAATCATACCTCTATCAATACAATTCACGAAGCCGGTTTTTAAGACAATGAATAGTTTCCACTACAATCAATGTATTTAATGGGCATCCTTCCGGGAAATTAAATGTTAAATATTCGATTTCCAATTCTTACAGTTTAAATTGAGGCCAATAGTCTATTATGATTTTTTATATTCTTTTGTATGGTAAACAACCCAGTGTGTCATAAGAGCTAAATCCCCCTGCAGGTGGGGGGTTTAGAATACACCCACCGTATCCCTGCCGGTCGTAACAGGCGACTAAAAAGGGGCTACCTTGGCTATAGCCTACTTTAAGGTTTCCGCTTTGGTTTATGAATTGGATCCCCCCCCCCCCCCGTGGGTGAGAGGGAGTGAATACACCCAAGGTAATCCCTTCCAGTCGTAAAGGGCGACTAAAAGAGTTTCTCGGATTAGGTCCCCTTTTTGAGGGATTGACCACCAACTCTAAGCGACCCACACCCGTGCGATATAACTGTCATTAGGTTATATTGCACTTCTTTACGTGCAATGTTTTGAGGTCTGGCACTCAAAATTTCTTCATGTACGTCTGTTAAGGGAAGGGCCGCTTACGTGTGCGACTACGCTCGAAAGCCTGTTTGGTCTTGGCCAAGCCAGCAGGTGTGGGTGCACCATGTACCCGTACAGTAGTATCCGCCTGACTACGCAGGTCCCCGCACAGCCGAATGTCAGAGCTGAATATTTCCAGTATATGCCGAGGGGTACGTGCCCATAAGGCATCGTAAGGCATCGGATCCCCGGGTAATGCCTTCCAAGCTAGGCGGGCCTTGCCTGGGCTGGGTTGCACCTACTGTGAATGCCCATGATTGGTGTCAGTGGCACTAGGGGAGGAAGACCTGCCCATGGGAAAACGAAAAATCCCAAAACGTGGTGGTCCAACACCCAAGTCCTTAACCTTTGATACCCTAAGGGGATCAACCCCATGGGAACAGTGTGTTTGTGAGAATCTGGGTGCTAACACCCCCAAGTTTCTGGTTGCCAACAGAACAGATAGAGGTGATTTCAAGCTGCTTAAGAGTATTTTGCCTTTTCGCCACATAGAAAGGGTCTATGGTGAACATGAGATAGTGCAAAAGATGAGGAACGGTAGTTTGTTGCTGAAGACAAGAACTGCTGAGCAAGTTGACCAACTTCTGAAGTTTGACCACATTGGTGATCTCCCCGTCAAAGTGGAAAAGCACAAGTTTCTGAATAAGGTCCGAGGAATTATCTTCCACCGGGACTTGATTCTGAACACTGACGAGGAGCTCAAGGAGGATATGCAGCACCGTCATGTGACGCGCAAGGTTAACGGTCAGATCGTGGATACGGGTGCTTTCATCATTTCCTTTGAGATTTCAGTGCTCCCGGAAAAGGTCGAAGTGACCAGCTACCGTTGTGACGTACGGCCCTACATTCCTCCACGTGTGAGGTGTTACAACTGCCAGAAGTTCTGACACTTGTTATCCCATTGCTCGAACTCTGCAATCTGTGGAACATGTGGTAAGGTACCACACGGAGCGGAAGAGTGCACAAAACCATACCAGTGCACTAATTGCCATGGATTTCATTCTTTCGGGACAGTGACTGCCCTGTCTTCCAGAGTGAGAGGAAATTCTAGGGGGATCAAAACCCTGGATGGTCTCACCCAGGGGGTGTCAACCAGATAGGATATATTTGGAACCATCGGTGTAGTACGTCAGTCAGCCGTTTGGAGCGCTGTATATCGTGTTGCCAACATATGCATGATACAACGTTGTAATTAAATTGCAAACATATCACTATATTTAGTCAATAAGTATACACATAATTCCTAATTGACATTTCCTTGTAATAATCTTGCTCACAGACGATAATTACGGCACTTATTATTAAATAAACATTATTTATACTGGGTTGGCGGCATTGATCATGATCATGGCCGCTCTGTTTATATGTGTTGCATGTTGTAAACAATATTGGCCGTATATAAATAAACTAATGTTGTGTTCTTTCTCATCTTTCTTACATCAAATCGTCTTCGTGGTAATGAGAAGTGAACAGTTCTTCTTCTGCTACGCCAAGTAAGTACGCTTATTTTAAGAATTTAAGTAAAAACGTGTGAAAAATATACCGTAGCCTAGTTTTGAATTTATATTAGACGCAGTGTACAGGTGACATTCCACTTGACATATTAATTAACTTTCACTATTATTTATCCCACAGGTAGGCCTACCAAATTCTGTGAACAAACAAATCGTAAATTGCTGTTCTCGAAATAGCAGAGGAATGTGGCAATTAGGCCTACTCTCCTGAGAAATGACCAGGTAAGAGTCTATGTTACCGTAATGTTTTCAACTTGATTGCATCTTGCAAGATATTACAGTACCATGAGCCTATTGCATATGTGTACTCAAGTTCTTGAGGTGTGTTAATAATTCATTTTACATTGCGGTAGATTAAATATGTCATGATTCATGACAACTTGTCTAAGCTTTAATATTTTCCCCTTCCTTGAATTTCAAATTATTATTGGTACCGTATTCAAAAAAGATCAGTTCTTGCACATTTCTCCTTTATCTGCTTCCTTGTCTTGCTCATATCCCTTGTTCATGCGCCACGTTGGTACGATATTATTGTAACCGTACGTTCTCTATTCGGGGGGTAGTGGTGATTAACACCATAAGGAAATTTTACTAAGAACATTTATTAGCTTCACTTTACAATTTTCCAGTATGCTATAAACAGCCACTCTCATAATCGCTTGCCATTACCTATAATCAGACCATCACCAAACCTAACTAAATCTTCCTTACCATAGCTCTTCTTCCTCATATTTTCTAATATCCACATAGCTAATTTCAACAGATACTCTCTTCCTATGTCTCAAAGAGTTTCTCCTAACAATCTCTATAAAAACAATCGACAATAGAAAAAGGAAATATCTTTTCAGATGTGGAACTTCATTTGGCATGGCCCCCTTCTACCTCACTGCCAGACCATTACAAGGAATATCATAGCTCAAGGCTCAATACTCCTTGCAATCATCAATCAGCAAAAATGTGTCCATGCTATAACCTTAACCTAACATAATCTAAGATAAACTGTACAGTGACAATGTGTACAGGCCTAATATGTGGCTCCATCGTTTCTTTTCTGTTGGAGGAGGGATACCTGCCACCTCCACCCCCATGCCAAATATCAAGCAATTTGGAGGGATTGTGGGTATTTGTGATCGATGTGATGGTACCAAGTGGACTCACATGTGAATTAGTCACAGATTTAAAATTTTAGTTATTTACTGAAAGGTGAGAGAGGCAATCTTATGGGTTGCATCAATCTCAGATGTCCATTACATTAATAAATAAGCTTCTGTGTGTTACTAAAATAAATACTCATCAGTTTTGAAGGGGTGTTAAGTCATAAAACAGTGTAAAGAAGATTGGTTAATATGTTTATGTTCGACCCTGGTGAAATGTAAATATTATATGTCAACTAGCAGAAGTACCCGCTCTTCGAACGGTCTTCGGTATTAATAACCAGACGTTATCATTTGAGCTACGGTTGAAATGGTTAGGGGCGTGTAATTCCTTCATAAGTTAATGAGAACGAAGTTAGTTTTCTGGGTATATCGCAGACACTGTTTTTTTTAAGGGCCATAACATGTGGTTTTCGGAGACCCTTTATAGACTCCCTGGTTTTGTGTCACACATTGAGAAGCGCAACATATGCTTTGGTCATCCTTCTAGGATATTTTTTTTATTTTTCGCCTATTTTAGCATGTATTTTGAAAAGTTGTTCCTTATACCCACCCTTCTATGAGAAGTTCGTTCAAGAGTATTCTAAATGATTGGTGTACTGACTCATGGTTACAATACCTAATTTTACGATGCTCCAAACACCCGAACATGAATTATAGACGTACATAAACATAAATATATATCAAACACACAGTATCAAACAAAATCATCTTTACAATGAACCCGTTTGTCGACAAAAATATGATTTCTTATAATTAGCTCTCAAACTAAATTCACCTAACGTGTACTTCCTGACGTGACAATAATATTGAAAACCTCATACACGAAACGCAATATATGTCAAATTAAAACTGACCCTCACCGTTATGGAATGTCCCCATCCCCAGGAAGACACCCTTAATAAATTATAAAGGCTTGTGGTGCATGGAAATTGGGGATTTTTAGCCTCCAATGGCCCAAATTCCCAAAATCTGCAAAAAACACTATTCCAATCCAGGAATTTTTGAAAATAATGTTGCTGTTTGGAGATTTAACAGACCTTCTGTACAATATATCGCACCTGTAAGTCACGTGTAAAAATTGTAGGGTACCCCTTGACCCCCTTAATAATATTGTTGAATTTGACAGTCTATGTTTGATTCCATGATAACCTTATAGCCATTTGCAAACATTCACAGAAATTTAATCAATTGAGTGGCATTGCATCTTACAGAAATAAATGGAAAGTTGGATGTCACCTTTTGTGATACTGTTGTTATGTTTACCGGTTTGCATTATATCATTAGTTTCTTCTTGTTCTTCTTCTTTCGGATGGGCCAACTAAGGACCACGACCACTTTTCAGTTTGGCGAGGGACTTGATGTTTGCCCAATATTCGCGCATTATCTGGCTATGTATCTCCTTTCTCTCTTTTGTCCAGATGATGCCGGTTTTCTTACAGGGTGGTCTGTCCTGAAAACTCTTCTCTTTAAGTATCTTTCTGAGATGTGATCGGCTTCGAATATCGCTTTTCATTATCTTCAGTTCTTGTATATCCTTTTTAACTACTGTTAGCGACGGTGCCAAGCTCTTTCTATTCCCCCAGTAGTAGAGAAGCCGGTTGGTTAGTCTTGTTTGGTTCATCCATGAGACTTGTCCGTAGAAAGCCAGACGTCTCTTCCTGGCCACATCTGTGATTTTCTCAGTATATTTATATAGCTCCTGATTTGGTGTTCTTCTGTACTCGTCATCTATTTATTAGTTTATTAAAGGAAATTAGTTTTCTGGGAATATCTCAGAAACGTAGTTTTAGAGCCTTAAAACGTAGTAGCCTCCGAGCCACCGAGGGGCTGAAAATGAGTTTTGTCTCGTCCTTGTACGTCAAAATATAATAATAATCATAATAATAATTTATTAATATAGGGATAACGATATAATAGACCTTTAGTACCACACCCGCCCGTGTAAATCACGTGAAAAAATTCAAGAGTAGCCCTTGACCCCCTTAAGCGCATTATATACGTATTGATGAATTTTACAGCTTAAGTTGGTTCCGTGATAACCTTATAGCCGTTTGCGAACGTTCACAGTAATGTAATAAATGGAATGGCATTGCGTCTTACAGAAATAGATGGACTTCAGAGAATGTGTTGCCATGGTTACCGGATTGCATCTTTCAATAGCTTAATAAATGAAATTAGTTTTCTGGGTATATCTCAAAAACTGTTGGTTTTAGGACCTTAAAATGTGGTTTTCGGGGCCCGTAGGGCTCCCGAGTTTTGTTTCTCACATTGAGACGCTGAAAATGAGCTTTGTCTCGTCTTTTTACGCCCATTTCGGCATGCATTTTAAGGGGGTAGGCCCTCTTTTATGAGAGGTATGGAGAAGAGTAACATCAATGATTACTTTCGTGCCTCTGATGGACATCTGTACCAAATTTTACGTTGATCCACTCAGACGTTCTCGAGTGATACGCGTGCAAAGTTGTACACAGACAGACAGACAGACATACAAGAATTTTGGTTTTGCGCGGAACCGTCATAAACCAGTCTGAAACGCGTTAATAGCTCGAACTTCCGTGGAAATTCAGAAAAAACAGACCAACTTTCATTTTTATATATAGAGAGATGAGGCTCATTATAGTACAAGTTTTCATTATGATACAGTTTCTCCCACCAATCAGAGCTCAAGAAACAGTTGTGTGACCAATTAGGTGAGGATAGCATCACAACTGCGCTCACTTCCATGGCCCCCTATTTTAAATTTCACTGCTTGGCGAGTGTCATAGTGAGTTATTCCAGGAGGCCATGGTCAAATACAAGGTATTTTCTGCGTCCCATGCGCTCTGTTCAGTACATAAAACTGGTGAAATCTCGACAGATATTTATGAATATTTATGTTCGAACATAAAATGGTTATAATTATTGTCGAACATAAACAGTAGTATGCAACTCGCTATAATAGTAATTAAGACACTCGCTACTTTCGTTTTATAAACACACTCGTGTCTTAATTATTGCAATTATAGGCTCGTTGCATGATGTACTATTAAGTTACAAGGTCCACATATAATAAGCCACTACAACAGAGATCTGAGTGAAATCAAATGATTTTTTTTTTAACAAATAAGCGCAGGCTAGAACTATTTCCACACAGTGTTGTATTGTTTCTTCCCGTATCACAGTAAACAATTTGTTTTAAAGGACTCTTCTCCTTCTATTGTGTATTGCCTTTCTAATTCACTTCGTCCATCCCAGAAATAGGGCTAAAGTCTTGTATTACGTAAGTTACTTGTAGTTATTTCATTTATAGGTCTTGTTTGAGACTCGCAATTCAGAATAGGTTACTGTAATAGTGACCCATTTCTCTCTGCTTTGAAACTCCTGATGTAGCCTAGCTATAAAACCATGGTATCAAAGGCCCGAGAACCCCACCCTTATCTGCCAATTTTTATTTTATACTCTTGGTAATACGTGTTAGGTTCTGTCGATGATTTTCTGTAACAGCGAGATAGATGCAAGACAAATATAATTGATTTATTGTATGCCAATGTAATGGTTGACATACCTATAGGTAGTATTTTATTCCCACACGTTACTTACAATATTTTTCAACACGTAGGATGCCAATGTCTAAGCCAGTCACAGATCGTGCTGGTGTAGGAAATTAGTTGTGTGCTGTAACCCATCCCCCCTCTAAAGAATTAAAATATTTTGTAATATACAGGAGCATTCACTCAGAAACATTCAAGAGTAAGTTGGGAGTGTTAATAAACCTCCAGGTGGGAACTGCTGATAGATTCCTCTATTTTTCCCCCGTTTGCTTTGAGCGATTCCCTCTAAAATGCTATCGCAGAGACTAGAAGGTGCCACCGACCACGTTCTCATTTCGTGTGACCAGTGCTGCCACTTTGTGGATTAACGAAGAATCCCTTACCTTCTATACTACCGGACCTGACACTGCAATCTAAGATTTGCCCAGAGTGTATCCACATTACTCCCTTCACTTATCCAAGAAATAAATTTTGATTTCAGGTAACCTCAAAATTCATCAAATTAAGTTTTTCTGTATAATTTTCTTGTCCTGTGTGACCCTCCTATTAAGCCTTTTTGGTACCAGACCAACGTCCATTATTGCAGCCTTATGGTCACCTATTCCTTCAATTGCGTGGGTTTTTTCAACAAGTTCCCCTGGTTTTATCAGGAATACATCCAGCAAGTTACTGAGCCTAGCTGGTGCTTGCGCTACTTGTGTAAATCCTCCCTCCCAAACTAATTTAGTTGCAAGTTTCTGTTCATGGGCTTCTGTTGCAGCTCCATTCCAATCAACTTCTGGCAACTCTCAATCCCCCCCAATTATTACCATGTCATTATTGATTTTATGAGTGTAATCTATTACTTTTTCAAATATTTCCATGTCCCTTTTCTCTCCCAGGCCTATATATTCCTATAATTCCCACCTCCTTCATATTGTCACAAACTTATTTTATCCGTAATATTTCATCCTTTTCGTCGGTAAACCATTCATGTGAGCAGTAGGTTTCCTTCACCAGAATAAACACCCCCATCCCTTCTTATTTCCTCGATCTCTACAATAGTCTACATACCCTTCTAGGAATAATACTTCTCTGTTTCCTACCCCTTCTCTCAGCCATACGTGATGACTGTAGTAGTGTGTGTAGCTTTATAAGGGGCAGGCATGGGGAGGTGCCCCAGGAGTTGAAATAAGGTACTACCGGAGTTTCATCAGGAAAGGAATAAAATAAAATAATGTTGAGGCCCACAGGAGAGATCTGCAGAATATCTTGGCTGAGTGGACAGGGAAGTTGTAATTGTTCCTGTTGGAATTTCAATTTCTTTTTAGTAGGCCTACATATTATTAAAAATTCTTAAAAATAAATGTTCCTAACTTAAGGCTACGGCTGCCTCCTTTTCAGTCCTCATCTGAATTACAGAAAGTATACACACTACTACAGATACCGCAATAACACAGATTATCATACAAATCCTACACACTTCCAAATACATGGGGCTAAATGCATATGTTATCAAAAGCCGTAAATGAATTAATATCAAAAACACAATGATTCTACAAACAGAGATTCTTTTAAAATGTAGTTATAGTAGGTGCAAACACACACATATCAGCAAATTCAAGTTCTCATTTTCAAGCATTACACATTTATTAAGTTAACTGTTTCAACATACAAACTTGCATGTGTTGTAGGAATTTGCGGTTCATCGGTGTCAGCCATGGCATCAAGGAGGTAATCGGTCCATTATCATGTGCTGTAGCCTACTGTTATACCTTGGCAAGAAAGAAGAACATGCCTCAACACATACTATTAAAAGGGCCAGATTTGATTACTGTATTTTTGCTAAGTTTGATTTTGGCTCTCCCTGTTATTTTTTTCTTCGTTGACAACATTTTAAATAAAATATGATGATTTCTAGCAGTATTGAGTGTTTTTCTTGTTTTTCATTGAAAGTCCTATTTCTCCTTTCCCCTTCACAGCATGTCATAGAATTTACTGTATTAGTGTGCCATGATATTTTTTGATGTACTTACTGTATTTCACCCTTCAAAATTGGTGAACTGGATATATTTTAAAGGGAATATGAAATGCACTACTGTATAGAAATTTTGTGATATCTAATTATTTTTCTGAAACTAATGAATTTGGTACTAATTACACTAACAATTTTAATGTGATGAGGATCCAGTTACACCACCTATTTCCTGAACATTCTCTCTTAAAATTTTACTGTTATTGCTAACAGCATCAAGCATTTTAAGATATGAATATTCTACCTTCCCAGTACTTTTTCTTCCTAGTTTATTCTCGGAACTAATTGGTTATAATTGGGCCTACTGTGGTTAATTGGAAGGTACAATTTTTTAAAACTGAGTAATAATATGCTGCAGGCCTTGTAGTAGCCTAATTCTTGTCAACAATGCAGTATGCTCCAATTGCAACTGAAAGAAATGTAAACATGTAAATTTATTATTGATGAGGTCATGTCCTAAATTGTTCATTTCAGAGTTCAGAAATTCACAATTTCCAACTTTGGTGTTATTATTTTTTTCTGTTATTGGTATTTTGAATGTGATTTATTTTTTGTAGATCATATTATTATCTCCACACTTTAAAACGTGCCATAAGTATTGGGAAGATTGTGATTTTCGGAACATTGAAGTGGGCAGAGCATTTAGGACGATAATATTTAGCGGAACGAGGGGAAGGGGCGGGTTGGGGGGGGGCGGAGGGGAGGGGGCAAGAGGGGTAGTGTGTACAAGATCTGCTCATAGGTGGCGCTACCGGTCGACTTGTTGCTAGTACATCAGTCATACACCAGACAGAGCTGAAGTATTAGGTGCCAAGAATTAGCATGGCTGTCGGCCATCTGTAGTAAGGTAATCTGTGGTCTCACCTACCAGGAGGCCCGCAAAAAGTACCATATTACGAACGCTCCCGCTTCAACGATTGATTATAGCGTTATAATACAATCTTTGGTTCCGTCCATCTCATCTTTTGTACCAGCTATGAATCCTGCAATTTTGTCTACTCCAGTATTGAAACCTGCACCCAAGAAAATGAACAAAAGCCCGAAGGTGCCACCAACCTCACCTTCGGCCACCAAGAAGCCTGTGCGGGCGAAGCATTCCTCCCCGCCCAAACGGTCAGCGAAAGCCGCGTTCAAGCCGGCGGAGGCGACATCGTCGACCAGGGTCAGGAGTTTGACTCTTGGCCCATCTTTGATTGTACAGGAGGCGGGGAAGAAGGGAGAGCGCAACGCACGTTCCCTCACTCCTCCTGAAAAGGGGAAGCCATCCGACTCACCAGCTGCGGATGCTTCTGCACCTGGGGACAATCCGTTCCCGAAGTCCGCGCGCTCCCCTCGGAGGACTCCCCGCCGCCGAAATGCGCCCCGAAAGTTTTCCACTGTGTCGACTGACTCTACTGCCTCAAATGAGGACATGGACGTAGTGGGTAATGGACCGATAGAGGATAAGTTGTAGCTTGCTGCTCCAAATTTTTCTTAGTTTAAAAGTTCACACAATGGCATTGTTACAGTGGAATTGCAACAGATTTGGCTGAGCTACGTTAGCTCATAGCCCAATACGCAGCGAGTATAGTCAGTATACAGGAAACTTATCTCAGACCTAACCATCAGATGGGCATGTGAGGTTTCAGGAGATACTCATAAGAGCGACCAGGCGTGGACCGGGCTTCGGGGGGCGTCTGCACTTTGGTTCGCTCTGACTGCCAGAGTGAAGAGTTTCCGTTAACACCTCCTCAGGAAGCTATTGCAGTTCGTGTATCTTTGCCTGTTATGACGACTGAATGCTACGTGTACCTTCCACCAAACCGGCCTCTTTATATTAGTGACGTCTTTGATCTTGTTGATCAACTTTCAGTCTCTTTCCTTATTGTAGGTGATTTCAACGCCCATGACCCACAAGGGGGATCACCATCTTCATGCCCTAGAGGAAGGGACGTGGAAGGCTTAATTCAAGGGTTGGATTTATCGCTATTAAATACAGGGAAAGCCACCAATTTTAGCTTACCGCACGGCACGTACTCACATATTGACCTGAGTTGTGTAGCCGTGCGCTAGATCTCCTCTTTGTTTGGTATGTACATGATGACCTCTGTGACAGTGCTCATTTTCCCTTCGTTGTTACTCCTCTTAACCAGAAGCCCGTGGAGTTCCCCAGTCGTTGGGTACTTAAACTGGCAAATTGGCCATCGTTTACTGAACAAGCTGTTTTTGATGATCTAGGGTGCCAGAGCGTCGATGACGAGGTACAGCAAATCACTGATGTGCTTCTTGCTTCCACCAAGGAGCCCATTCCATTCTTTACTGTAACTCCTCGTCGCAAACTCGTCCCCTGGTGAACTGAGGATATTGCAGCGGTAATAAGAGACCGTCATCGTGCTCAAAAGCACTATCGTCGGCACCCAACTATGGCCAACCAATTTGGTGGCGTTAAGTAAATTTCGTGCCAAGGCACGGATTCTTATTCGCCGGAGTAAGAAAATATCATGCGAACGGTATGTGTCGTCTATAACGGTACATATCCCTCCTCTTAAGTGTGGAGAAAACGTTGACGCATTTCGGGAATTCAGACATCTTCTAATGTACCGGGAATTTCCATTGATAATGAATTGGTTGCAGATCCTTATCACGTGGCAAAACATATTGCATTGTATTTTGCGCACATATCCGGTTCCGACAATTTTGATCCTGTTTTCGTGGCTTTGAAGCACGAGGCTGGACGCTCCCGCCTCAGTTTTGCTTCCTGCGCGTCAGAGGAGTACAACGTGCCCTTTAATTACAGAGTGGGAACTCTGCGGAGCGTTGGCGCTCTGCAAGGACACGTCTCTCGGCCCGGATAAAATTCACAACCAGATAATTTAACACCTTAACAATCAGAGTATTCGTTATTTGGTCAGAGTGTTTAATCGCATCTGGTTGGAAGGTGTGTTTCGATCACAAAGACCGGAAAGTATAAGATAAGGATCCTAATTGGACAAGGAGTTACAAATCAATTAGTCTCACAAATGGTATGTGCAAGCTCATTGAGAGGATGGTCAATCGGCGACTGGTGTGGGTTCTGGAGAAACGTGGACTCCTGTCTGAATACCAGTGTGGTTTCAGGGTGTCTCGGTGTACCAATGACCATCTGGTAAGCCTGGTGACTGCCATACAGGATGCATTTCTCCGGATTGCTTTGACCTCGTGAAGGCCTATGGCACCATTTGGCGTTACGGCATCCTCTCTACCCTGCATCAATGGAAATTCGGAGGTAACTTGTCGGACTATATTGCGAATTTTTCTGCCTCTCCGTCTATTCTGTGTCCGAATAGGGAGGATATATTCACAATATCATGTCCAGAAAAACGGAGTCCCACAGGGATCGGTGCTTAGTGTTACACTATTTATTTTGCCATAAACGGTATAGTAGCTGCTGATGGTCCAGCAGTTGTACAGTTGCTATATGTAGACGAATTCACTCTACATTATAGTGCACAAAATATGGCAGTCGCATAACGATATCTACAACAAGCTATTTGGAGAGTGGAACGGTGGACACTTGAACATGGCTTTCGGTTATCAACCGCTAAGGCCTCGGTTTTCCATTTCTGCCAAAAGCGCACTCTCCATCCTAATCCCGAGCTCTATCTGGCCGATGAAGCTTACCTGTTGTTACTACGCACCGATTCCATGGGCTCCTTTTCGATAAGAAGTTAAGGTGGGAGCCAACGTATGGTGTTTGAAAACTGCCTGTGCTAAGAAACTCAACATGTTGAGGTTTCTTAGCGGCACATCATGAGGGGCGGGGAGACCGCACGGTGCTTCTACGTTTTTATAGGGCGCTAATTTAATCCCGTTTAGATTATGGAAGTGTAGCATGGGGTCCTGCACGCAAGTCAGTACTTCTTACACTAGACAGCGTCCACCACGGTGGTGTGACGCTGGCGACTGGAGCTTTTCGGACAAGTCCAGTCGTCAGCTTCCTAACCTAGGTTGGTGTACCTCCTTTACAAATGAGGCACCAACAAGTACTGCTGACCTATGCTGCACATATAAGAGAGATGCCACTTCATCCGAGCTATCCATGTCTGTTACAAAATCCGAAATGCCGACTGTATGGTGCGCTCGTTCGAGCCACTCGGCTGACAGGGATACGCTTGGATGACTCATATTGGCAGTTCCACATTCGTCCCGTCTCCTGTATTGTCCGAGTACCTAGCAAGGTCCCTCCGTCGATGGTTACTCACCATGATATCATCCTGGATCTGCATACCGACCCTAAGTCGGACACGGACTCCACCGTCCATCGGCGGCTGTTCCAGTCCGTTGTGGGCCAGTATCCAAGATCAGAGCTTCTGAGGCACCAACAAGTACTGCTGACCTATGCTGCACATATAAGAGAGATGCCACTTCATCCGAGCTATCCATGTCTGTTACAAAATCCGAAATGCCGACTGTATGGTGCGCTCGTTCGAGCCACTCGGCTGACAGGGATACGCTTGGATGACTCATATTGGCAGTTACACATTCGTCCTGTCGCCTGTATTGTCCGAGTACCTAGCAAGGTGCCTCCGTCGATGGTTACTCGCCATGTTATCATCCTGGATCTGCATACCAGGGTAAATGAGAAAATGGGCTGTGCATTTGTGGTCGAGCATCGTCGGTTTCCCTTTCCCATCCCCGAGGCAAGTAGCGTATACACAGCGGAGCTCAAAAGCTCTGCAGTACACGCTATCTGACGATCACCAGAACTTTCGTGTGTGTACTGATTCTCTGAGTGCTTTGCAAACGATCGATGTATGTTTCCCGAAGCACTCGCTTCCCAGCCACATGGATATCGCGGGAAACGAGCTTGCTGACCAGGAGGCGAAGGAGTCAGTCACACTGCCCTCACTAACGTATAATGCATCTGCTAGTGACGTTCGCTGTCAGTTAAGACATTCTATCATCTCGCATTGGGAGGAAGCGCGTCGCGCCACGCCTCTGCCCAAAACTGGGAGGAATCAAGGAGGCAACGAAGGTATGGAAATCTTCCTTCTGATCTAGTCGGAGGGAAGGTGGTGGTACTTTGTTGATTCCGGATCGGTCATGGGATTGCTATGCACTCCCACTTATTAACGGGAGAAGACTCCCCTCATGTGTGTACTTGCGGCGCCCACCTTACCGTGGCACACATTCTCTTGGAGTGTGTGGTCCTGGCCGATCTGCGAAGGTCTCTCAACTGGCTGACACCCGCTCCCTTGTTCTACGTGATGACGGTCCGTCAGCAGACCTCGTCATGTGGTTCATGAGGGAGAGTGGATATTTTATCAAGTTTTAATTTAGTTTACGACTTTTTATTAAGTTTTAATCTGTTTTAAGTTTTCATTGCGTTCATGTATTTTATTGTTCACTGTACCTTATTTGTTTTATCGTTTTTTACCATCCCTCTTCTTAATATTTCTACCCAATTAAGACATGATTGTTGCGGCTCACTGTTTGTTTTATATAAACCATTTTTGTTTTATCTCTGGCAGTGGTCTGTATTTATCTTCATCCGTTCATTTCATAACATTTAATATCATTAGGGGCCGATAACCTAGATGTTCGACCCCCTTAAAACAAGAATTATCTTCATCATCATCATCAAGATCTAACTCGGAGATATTTTCCATATAGATGATCGGATACACTCTATTTGGATGATATTATTCAAGAAATTCTCATTTTCATATCTTATTGCACGTAATTTTTCACAATATTCATCAGTTTTTAGATTACGTTCGATTTTTGTTAAAAATGAAAGTAGACTTATGAGATCTACTCAGGGCCAAAGATTGTGTGTCTGTCTGTGTGTGAGTGTGTGTACTCGGTATGTCTGTCCCCCCCCCCCCTATCAATTCAAACACGGTGAAACCGAATTGAACGATTTTTCGTACAGAGGTAGCACTAGCAAGGTGCACCTCAGTGTCATGTTTTATGTCGCCCCCATATTTACCAAAACTGAATGGCGGCCACTCAAACTTTAAAATGAATAAATTCAGAATTAATAATCATGTGATAGGATATTGAAATTATAAACAGTGTTTAAATAATTCTTGGACCTTAAATATGAGTTAAATGCTAAACTTAAATGTATTTTTGATGGACCAACATTAGAACCTGCTGATCTTCGATTATTTTTGATACATTCTTGACTGTTATTCCTGATCTTGAGACGACGTTCAATTAACGTCGTGATAATGTAAATACACGCATTATATTGAAAGCAACGTGAGTCGTGGCATCTTGCCATTGCAGTTGCAGGCTTTCTTTCTTCTTTCTTTGCACTACGTATGACCATTTGTCACAAAGAGTGATAAATCGAGGAGATAGGCGTGCCATCTAAACAAAGGATAGGAGTGTTTTGACTTGTATATATATGTGTTGTATCAGATTAATTATTTTTGTTTGTTAGGAAAAGATTGCACATAGACTTTATTTTTCTTTGCAAGAAACGCTTCTCGTTTATTTTTACTTAAGTTCAGAGAGGATTCGCTTGGATGATTAACGTTAGATGTAATTTTTGGAGATGCACCGTCATAACATAGCTATTTTTATTGTGCCTGTAAATGTAAATGAACGCTAGCCTTGTAAACAAGTAAATATCTTGCTTTGTTGTAAATTCTCAGATGTCATTAATTACTAATAGTCATACTGTCTTGATGTATTGCTTAGGGCTGATTTTACTTGTCATACTCTTAGTTTGCTTGCTATCGTTTTTTTGTATTCAGAATTATGAGAGGCTTAAGTTAGATTTCTTTGACAGGACTTCCTTTTCATCTCTCATGGCAGAATAATACGGACTAGCCGATTATTACCTCTCATAACTAGGCTAGGGATCTGTTCTTTCTTGAATAAGTTTATTTGGGTTTTAAATTAAGCGTGGCCCCTTTCTTGATTCGTTTTTGTCGATGCATTCCTCTGGGTTGGTTAAAATAGAACCTCACCTATTCCCGACACCCCGGAGTGCAGTTTTTCGTTCTGAACCAGTCCACGAATGTGTCGTTTCCCCAATTGTGTGTGTTGGTTGGAGGAGGATCTTGGAAGAGACATTTGAAACCAGTGGCTACCCGAAATCTTTGTCTAACTGGAGCAATATCCTCCAGGAAGAAATGAAGCTCGCTCCTGCCACGGAAAAAGAAGGTGCAACATTTTATCTAACTCATCAAGCAGTGAAGAAGGAAAAATCAGGAGAAACAAAGTGGAGAATTGTCTTCGATGCCTCCTCAATGAGAAAAATGCACCGTCCTTGAATGATATGCTGGACATAGGACCCTATCTTTTGCCAGATATCCTAGCTGTCTTCTTGAGATTTAGAATGCATCCCGTTGGATTCATCTGTGACATCACGCAAGCTTTCCTACAGCTAGCCCTAGACGAAGACGACAGAGACTTGACGAAGTTCTTTTGGTATGAAGTTCTTCAGGATGCAGACAACAACAAGACTACAAATAACGTCACAACCTACCGATTCACTAAGCTCCCTTTCGGCCTTACGTGCAGCCCCTTTCTCCTTTCAGCCACTCTAATAGAACACGCTGATAAATGCAAGGATACTTTCCCGAAAGCTGCTTCAATTGTGAATAGCAACGTGTTTATGGATGACTTTGTTGCCGGAGCAAAGGACAAAAATATGGCAATTACACTGTACTACCAACTCACGGCAATTATGAAACTAATCAATTTACCCCTTTCTAAGTGGGCAACCAATTTGGAGGATTTGATGGATATCTGGAGCGCGGAACAGCGGACATTCTCGACGAAAACATCGGTGCTAGGACTAGGATGTAATACGGAAACTGATTGTTTCAACATTGACATCCAAAACGTCCTGAAGAAAATACAACAGGGGCCAACGACAAAACGCTATCCCCTACAGATAAGTTCGAAATGTTATGACCCTCTTGGTATACTGTCTACTGTCTCCATAGTAAGTAAAATATTATTCCAGGATACTTGGTGCCTAGGCTTGGAATGGGACGAGATCTTGCCTGTTGATCTCGGCAACCGTTGGGTCGCTTGGGTTTCCAGTTTATCCTCAATGACTATGGTACATATCGCTCGGTTCTTAACTACACCAGGCGCAAACATCAACGTATTTTGTGATGCTTCAGAGAGAGCATACGGAGCAGCTGTTTATGTTGGAGCATCCACTGATACTAATAATCGTGTCCGGTTAGCATGCAGTAAAAATAGACTTGCACCTGTCAAAAGAGTTACGCTTCCTAGGTTGGAACTTCCAGCTCCACTCCTATGAGCGAGATTGCTATATTACTTTTGTAATGCAACAGGCTCAAACATCACAAGGGCAACGGTATGGATTGACGCAACCGTTAGCTTGGGCTCGATCAGAAATAATCCTAATAGACGGAAGACATTTGTTTCGAATCGAGTGACTGAAATACAATCGTATACTGTACGTCTCCCGCGCAATGGAGACATTGCCCTGGAAAAGACAACCCTGCGGATATCTTGTCACGAGGTCTCATCGGACATCAAATTTAAACCAGGGAACTTTGGTGGAGAGGACCCACATGGCTTTCACAACCTGAAGAATATTGGCCATCCAGCAAGCATTCATTGGACGTGCAACTACCTGAGGAAAAGGGGCTAGCCCACGACGTCTTGACCATCACCATCCCCGAACGCGTCATTGACACTTCTAAATTTAGTACCTACTGGACACTCATTCGTATCACAGCTTGGATTATGCTGTTTCTGAACAACCTACATTCCCAGGCCAAAATTAAAGGAGAATTGACGGTATATGAACTAGCCAAAGCATGTCTTTACTGGAATAAATCTGTCCAAGAAGAACGTTTTTCGAATGAACTCCACGCTCTCCGTACAAACCAGCAGTTACCCAAAGGATCGAAAATCGCACGTTTCAACCAATTTATTGATGACGGCGGACGACTACAATTCGCAGACCTTTCGGAGGAGCAGAAACATCCCATTCTTCTAGACGATAGCCATAGATTTACAACTCTACTTGCAACGGAAACACACCAAAGGTTGCAACACTTGGGAGTTCGCATAGTGCTATCTTCTCTGCGAAACGAGTTTTGGATCCTTGGAGGGCGTCAGGCTGTGAAATAGACCTTGCACAATTGCCTTCCCTGCAAGATCATGAGAAACCCAACAGGACATCAAATAGAAGCTCCACCCCAGCTGAGAGGGTTCAGCCATCGAAACCATTTGCTACCATAGGGATAGACTTTGCTGAACCTCTATTCATTAAAGTGTGTATCACGACACGGCCTACATCGCACTTTTCACATGCGCAATTACTCGGGCAGTGCATACAGAACTCTGCACAGACATGACGATAGACACATTCCTAATGGCACTACAGAGATTTATCGGACGACGTGGTTTACCACATGTGATTTATTCCGATAAGGCCAAGACTTTACATGCAGCGAATGGGGAACTGTCGGAAATATGCCTACATTGACTGCGTCGAAAACTCAACGTTTCCTCTCCCAGATCAGTATCACATGGAAATTCATCACACCACGTGCATCTTGGTGGGGAGGATGGTGGGAGCGGATGAACGGTACTGTAAGGCGATGCCTTTGGAAGGTGTTGGGTAAGGCAAAGCTTACGTAGGAGCAGCGTACGACGATGCTCATTACCATTGAAACCACAGTCAATTCTAGACCTATCTCCCAAGGGGAAGATTCCACACCATTGATACCAGCGCACTTCCTCATAGGAGAGAGTCTTCTGACATTACCATCTGGACCAGAACCCACTACAAGACGCGACTTGTTAAAGGGGTTAGGAATGCGTCAGAAGGTCGCGGATGACTTTTGGAAGAGATGGACGCGGGAGTACCTCCTGGAACTGTAGACCTTCCACGAAGTGAGACAGCCAGCCGGGAAAATTGCCAAATTCAGACCGGGAGATATCGTTTTCCTGCACGACGATTCACGACCGAGACACGTCTGGAGGAGAGCCAGGATAGAAAGGAAGAGATGGAAAGACACGGACATTGGTCCTCCACACACAAGAGAGACTCGAGATCAGCCGTCTGTTCCAGCTGTTCACACCCTTGGAGGTGGACCAGAGTGGGGAGGATGTCGGGAACTAAGCTCTCTTCTGGGTGAAGGACTTAGGACATTTTTATAAATGTTATAATGTGTGTGACATATCTACGTAGTGGTAGCTCTTTGCCAATAAAACGTATGATGGAGTATTAGTGTGGAAGCAAGAAGTGTATTGTTATTCAAACGAATCCCCCACAGGGCCAAACGTTGAGTGTGTGTGTGTGTGTATGTATGTATGTATGTATGTATGTATGTGTACTCTGTATGTCTGTCCCCCCTATCAATTCAAACACGATGAAACCGAATGAACGAAATTTGGCACAGAGGTAGCACTAGCAAAGGGCACCTCAATGTCATGTTTTATATCGCCGCAATCTTTACCAAAATGAATGGCGGTCACTCAAACTTTCAAAACGTGAAATTAAATTACGTCCAAACTAATCATCCGATCTACCAATTTTGGTAACAACACACCTTCATATGGAAAGCGTCTTGCGTCCAAACAACACGGTCATCAGCCGTGCCATTTCAGGATGGCGGTTGTGTGAATTTCGCCAGCATTTTAATGAATAACTTTGAACCTATTAGTTCCAATTATCGAATCAAGAATGGTTTAAACTGTCATAAAGGACATGGCCCGTTCGATATTTTAAGTTCATTTTATAATATTAAATGGTAGCAGTGGCTTTAAAATGCAGAGCCGTCTCGTTTACAAGACAAGATGGCAGCTGATATCTTGTGCCTTACCTATATTTCACTAGTTCGAGTATTGAACGCAATATAGCCTACTGATAGAAATAATATAAACTCTGTGTGAAATGCTTTATATACAAAAATATCCTCCACTGGAGAAATCGTTTAGTCCAAATAATTATTTGCTAAGACGTTGTATGTAAGTCAATTGATAATGGCGAATTTCGGCGGACATGTTTGACTGTGTGGTTAAAGCGTTAGTCTTTTACCCGTTTGATTTGGATTCAAAACCTATCAGAGTTGGTGTTTTTTCCTTGAATTGCTTTATATTTATTGTTTTGTAATTACTCAGACTTTATAAAATTAATCGTTATATTGTCCATATTACAATGGAAAATATATATTTAATTTAAACAATATTCGCCACCGTATCTGCACGAGACATCTAACAGCAACCAGATAAACTATAATGGCCAACTGGTTGCGAGCTGCGCACCGGCCTGCACGTTGGAACAGCTTAATTGAAAAGTTTCCTGTTATGGCCGCTACAATGCTCTCACCCTATTAGGATTATCTTACGGGAAACTTTTCCGCCAAATGTCATGACTGGTCTGTGTAGGACTCCATTGGTTAGACCAGCGGTTCCCAAACTTTTTCGGTCACGGAACCCTTCAGTAGTCATGTTTTCTTTTCCCACGAAACCCTAACTCTATCCCTGATTTTTACTGAGCATTTTGAACCCACAACGTTCTTCCTGCTTTCATCTGTTCTTATGCCTGGGTGTTTTGTATAGCCTAATGCTAACGTAGTAGGTTTGGAAACAAAGAGAAACCATTATAAATATAAATACAAGCCTTTATTTTGGTTCAAAAATATAAACATTTTTTTAGAACAATACAAATTGGATTTCTATTTAATTTCTATTTTGATGAATGAAATAGTTTCATTTTCGTTATTAAAATAGTTTTGAAATCGGGCTTTATGTCCGACAGCTGAATACGTAAATCCGGGGCAGCATTCAACCTACTCCTAAATTTGGTTTTGTTGTAAGCATACGCAGAAAAGCCTGCTTCGCATCGATAGGTGGATACGAAGAGGAGCAGACCTCGGATAGCCTTTTCGGCTACTGACGGGTAGACCTATACGCCTATCAGTCCTACCCAAAAGTCATTCAGCGGCTCTAATTCAAATTTCGTTTTAAAAGCGGAGGTACATTGAATTTCAATAAGATCTTCATAGTCAGGCACGAACATGTGAGGTTTATTTCGGTTGTCAAATTGATTTTGCACCTACTCGATGTCCTTTATTATGCTGGTATCTTGGAAGTACTCCGTCTTAGATTTCGAAAAATTAATTAAATGCTCACAAATGTTTTTGTGCACATCAGCTTCGATTACCATCTCATTTTCACCAGAAATTGTGCCAGGAGAGAAAAGCATTCAATGTTTTTCTCATTTATACATTCGATCCAAAAGTTGAGTTTGGTTTTGAATGACGTTATTTTGTCTCTGAATGTGAACGTTTATATATATCTTTACGCTGCAAAAATGTAGTTACTTCATTCAGTTTCCCAAATATGTCAGTGAGATAAGCACATCGCATGAGCTGCTTCTCTTTGCGTAAAAATCAGTTTTAAATTTGATTTTTAAGATTTATCGTGGAGCCCCTGCGATGCCTTCGCGGAACCCTGGGGTTCCACGGAACCCATTTTGGGAACCGCTGGGTTAGACTACCGTTGACATTCTATGCGCGTCGAATTTGAAGAATGGCAAGTTGATAATACGATACATTTTTATTTTAAAGCGTTTGTAACAACCTACCTGGTATTGTGTGTTATTTGAGAATGTTAATTGAACTAAAGAACAAAACGATTTCACATAGTACCTGTACTCTATCTGTTGGTGCTAGTTCAGGATATTAATTAATACTTTTATTGCAGCCAAATAGCAATCGAAAATAAGGAATGAACATGTACTCTAAAATTGCGCTCTGGGGATTTGAATTTCACAGTCTTTGATTGATTGTTTTCTTTTACTACAGAGCTCTAAGTGGTAGCGTTCATATGCGTGTCCACATAGTTGGCATACACACGTCACTGTAGGGTCATTGAAAGATTTGTTAATGCAATTAAGGTGGTGAAAACCATGGACATCCAGACGTGTAAACACATGCTTCAACTCAAAGTTTTATGCAAGGCTTCATAACGTAACAGAATTGTCAGAAATAACGAATTAATTTTTGTTACGTTACTGCTTCCGTACCCAAAACAAATGGTATATGAATAACGTTTTAGTGCGGCAACGAAATAAGGGGTTATAATTTTCCCTGGTTTGTGCTATTAACGTTATAACCAGCAGAGGAAAAGATTCCGTTATTTTAAAATGCGCTCTCGTTATTAACGTTATAAGTCTAGTAACGGTATGACAGCGATTTTGACCCGCTGCGCGCCATCAATAACGTTATTCAGGCAGAGTGATCGATTCGGTTATTTCAAAATGCAAACCTACTAATAACGTTATAAGCCTAGTAACGGTATACGAGAGATTTTAAACCTGTTATACGCTATCAATAACGTTATTCAGGGCAGAAAAATTAATTCCGTTATTTAGAAATGTGAACCCACCAATAACGTTATAAGCTTTGTAACGGTATACGAGCGATATTTACGGGCTTTGCGCTGTCAATAACGTTATTCATGGCAGAAAAATAATTCCGTTATTTAGAAATGCGAACCCACCAATAACGTTATAAGTCTAGTAACGGTATACGAGCGAATTTTACCAGCCATACGCTATCAATAACGTTATACAGGGCAGAAAAATTAATTCAGTTATTTTGAAATGCGAACCCACCAACAACGTTATAAGTCTAATAACGGTATACATGCGATTTTTACCAGCTATGCGCTATCAGTAACATTATTCTAAGCGGAGAAATTGATTCCGTTATTTCAGAAAAGAATCTCGTCAATAACGTTATGGAAGTGTCTATTTGCCCGCTTCCCGGACAAGCATGGAAGGCGACCGTGAACTGACGATGCTGGGCCATATGTAATTCCAGGCCATTTATTTATTCAAACATAGGATAATTACTTCTTGAAATATCAATAATAATCAACATAATGATTTCAATATGAGCGCGTGCCCCATCAGACAGGGCAAGGCTCCTTGCTCGTTTCGATCGCGGTCATATTGTAGCCTACGTTAGAAACATGTTTCCTAAAATCAATACGATGGATCCCATTGATTCGAAATATTTCTTGTTGCTTCATATAGGGGTTTGGAACATAGCCTATTGTTCATCAGTCCCATGTAGTTGAAGTCTGATAAACTTTGTTATTTTTGGAGTTGGCAATGGCCTTGACTTAGGAACTATCCACGCATTTTCCTGGAGTGGAAGTGGGAAACCCCAGAAAAACACTCTAAGATAGCTAAGATGGGAATCGAACTCACCTTCTCGCAGTGTTGCCATATAAGGCAGAGTGTAACCTACACACCAAACTTTCACTCCTTTGTGACCAATAAGAGTATTTCTTTCCTAAATGAAACCTCCCGTTCTTGCTTTTCGTTTACATGGTATCCTATTTTCATTTAGTAGTGATAGAAGCCATTTTTCAGTGATGGTTATTTCTAATGAAGAAAGCTATTTAGTCGGTAACACGAATTTCGTGCTGACCGAAAGAAAAGCTTTCTTTATTATTTTCATTTATGAACAAACAGGCTTATGACATCTCATTTAGTCCGTGTGTGTGAGTATGTGAGTGTCCCCACCTAATAAAATATAAACGGCTGGAGTGATTTCAATGAAACTCGGTAAGGTCATTGTACTATTTTGTCCGACCCCGACCGTGATCTTCAAATTTTATTACAGCTCACCAATCCAACATGGCGACTGTGCGAAATATTTCACTGGCATTCCATATCTCCCAAACTATTACAGATATCACCCTGACATTTTGTACGGTGATAAAATGAACTACTAGATGGGACTCTCAAAATTCCTGTTAAGTAACAAACGAACAAGGGGGCCTAGCGAAGTTGATACATTAAAATAGATCTTTTTTTTCGCGATTAAACCATTCGAGCGCCGTCAAATGGTATAGCAAATGCTATACACCTTGTAATGCACTGATATCTTATTCAGCTCAATTGTTTACTTAACCGCAAGATGGTGCCTGTGTGAAATTTAAAAATTAAGTTTTAATTTCTTGTGTCATAATCATGCGATCGTAGCCAACGTTTGAACAATGAACCTACCGTACGCAATAATCGTCATCTAATAGTAGCCTACATAGCTCAATGGTCTACACATATTTAGAAATATTTAGACGATTCTCAATGTCAACTAATCAATGTCAGCAATCAAACTGAATTGTTTTCATAACCACAAGATGGCGCCTGTGCGAAATTTTAAAATCTCGTATTTAGCCTATTTCCATTTATGAAAAAAATAGGCTTATGAGATCACCTTTTGTCCGTGTGTGTGCACCAGGGCCGTGCAATGGGCAAGGTGAAGCAGTGCTAGCAGGTGAAGCGCAGCCCTATTCTGCCTATTTCTGAGCAGTGCAGCACGACATCACACTAGCACTGCAGCGCTGAGTCGCACAAGCACTATCCATTTGACGGGGTGCTGCAGTACGTTTAGTACTGAGCGCAGAGCCTGGACACTAGGCGCACTGGAGCCAACATTTTGTCATATGCTTGTGGTCTGCCGTGCTCATAACGTCTTTTGTGCCTGGGGAGCACAAACATACCATAGTGGGAAAGACACACCTTAAAGAAACACACCGAAGACGTATAAAACATGATATTTGGACGTACATGAACCAGATCTGCAACAAGGATACAAGAAGTTGCATATTTTTTAGCCTATTTTCATTTATGAAAAAATAAGCTTATGAGATCACCTTTTGTCAGTGTGTCTGTCTCTGTGTGCGCGTATGTGTGTGATATGGTGTGTGCCCCCTAATAACTTCTAAACCGCTGGAGCGATTGCAATGCAACTCGGTAAGTTCATAGCACTATTCCACACCAACCCGACCGTGCCCTTCAAATTTTGTTACATCCCACCAATCCAACGTGGCGGCTGTGCGAAATATTTCACCAGCATTCGATATCTACGAAACTATTACCGATATCACCCTGGAATATTTCACGGCGATAAAGGGAACTACTAGAAGTTCACCAATGTGATTTTTGAAAACCTGATAACTACAGAACCAACATGGCGGCCAAGCAAAGTTGCGACTTTTAAATAGACGTTTCTCACGATGTAACCAACCAAACGCAATGCAACTTGGTACAGTATATGTTTATAACCATTGTAATGTACCGACATCTAACTTCGTTCAATAGTTTACATAACCTCAAGAAGGCAGCTGTGCGAAATATTTCACCGGCATTCTATATCTCTGAAACTATTAGCGATATCACCCTGAAATTTTGTACGGAGATAAAGGGCACTACTGGAATTTCATCTATAAGACTTTCAAAAACCGGTTAACTAAAAAACGAATATGGCAGCCAAGCGAATTTGAAAATTTTAAATAGACCTTTCTCGCGATTCAATGATCCAAACGCAATGAAACTTGGTACAGGAAACGTTTATACACATTTTAATACACTAGTATTTAATTTAGTTCAATTGTTTATATAAACTCAAGATGGCGGCTTTGCGAATTTTAAAATTAAGTTTTTATTTCTTGTGTCGTAATCATGCGATCGAAGTGAGAGTTTGAGTAATGAACCCTTGCAATAATTTTCCTTTAATGGTACGTGACTCTATGGCCTATACATATAATAATCCGACATGGCGACCATCCGAAATATTTAGATGGATCTCAATATCTACGAATCTATTACAGCAATCAAACTACATTTTTTAATCTTCATTGGGGCTATGAACATAAGTTCACCTATAGGAATTTCAAGAACCTGGTGATCACAAATCCAACATGGCGGCGACGCGAAGTATAAATATTCACATGGTCGTTTCTCGCAATTTAACCATCCGAGTGCAGTGACACTTGGTACTGTAAATCCTTCTACAAATGTTAATCCACTGGTATCTAATTTTTTCATTTGTTTCCATAACCACAAGATGGCAGCTGTGCGAAATTTTAAAATCTCGTTTTTACTTCTTGTGTCCTAATCATGCGATTGAAGTTTGAATACTACACGTACACAATACACTTCACGTAACAGTACATAACTCTAAGACCTACAGATATAAAAATCCAACATGGCGACCATGCGCAATATTTAGCCGGTTCTCAATATCTGCGAATCTATTACAGCAATCAAACTGAACTTTTGTATGTTGATAGAGGCAATTAACATAAGTAGGATATATGAAAATAGGCTGTATAATTCTTCACGGAACTACTTGTTGGGTTAGTTATTGTTGTTTTAAGGGGCGGAACTTCGAGGTCATCTGCCCCTACTTTTTGGGTGATGTAGCAGGTGCAGCGAGATATAATAATCCAAAAAATGGAATCAAGCATATTGGTAATCATGCATGTGACAGTAACAGGGCCGGTAGGGAATCAGGAGTGTTAAAATATATTTTTTAAATTTGTTGACATAATGTCACAAACCAGCCGACGTAGCTACACACGCCAACGTGCATGGTCAGACTACACCGAACTCGAAATACCACACACAACCATTTCATACCTTGCCTCATTAATTTCATTTGTAATTTTTTATTTTTTTTTAGCGTATGGCTTTTCGTGCCGGGAGTGTCCGAGGACATGTTCGGCTCGCCAGTTTTGTAGCTGCTTCGAGACGGACACCCAATGGGTGAGCTACAAGTACCGTTGGGGAGGGAAAGAGGGAAGTTTGAATGTAAGGACGAGGAGTTGGAAGGTAGCGGCTGTGGCCTATAGTTAGGGACCAACCCCGGCATTTGCCTGGAAGGAAGATGGGAAACCACAGAAGACCATCTTCAAGGTTGCCGGCGGGGGGATTCGAACCTCCTCACCTCCCGGATGTGAGCGACTGCCATCAGTCATGCCGTAACCACCACGGCTAACTCACCCGGTCATTTGTCATTAAATCCTCTCATTAGATTGACGTCATGTAGGGCATCTATCCGTAGTATCATTCCCACACGGAAACTGTCTCACCATATCCCCTTCCTCATAGCAACCTAAATAATTACGGGTAGAACAAAAAAACTACATTAGGACTATAAAGCTATAGTCTACAGTATTTCAATAACAAGATTCTGAATTCACCAACTGATTAGATTGGTGCTGTTCAGGGATATATGAATTCGAGAAACGTGCGTTAGTAAATTTATCAGGTTTTTAAATTGTACAATATTCCGTCGCAATCTGAGGTAATTTATGTCTTTTATTCGTATTATCAACATCGCCTGAAACAATAACTCATGGAATTTTCCTACACATAAGATATACGGCAAAATAAGCAAGTTGACATGAAATCCTTCTAAATGTTGAAGTTTTAGGACAATTTTCATTATTTTAACAGTATGGAGACCAAGAGTGCTCTTCATTGTAAAACAATTTTGCTCTGAAAATTACAAAATCTGTTGTCTGTCTTTCAACCAGCTTGTCGGTATTTCTTTCGGTTGTTTGTTGGTTTTTGGAACTATTCGGCTCTTTGTTTATGGTATGCGAACCATCTCTCTAACTTACCAGGGGCAATGTAATGCCAAAAATACGAAGAAAGGTGTACTAATATAGTTCGTGCTGAAATTACATGGCATCGTGCAATAGATTGCGCTGACAATGAAAGAGTCACCTTGTGGTGTAGCGGCTAACATTCTTGGCTGTCGCCCCGGTGGTCCGGGTTTGATTCCCTGGCCTGCCAAGAAATTTAATTTCGGTTTGAGGTACTGAAATGGTATCGATGATACCTAAGTCATCAAAGGGGTGTTCATTTTGAGGACTTGCACCAGGTCAGTGAGCACAAGTTTTCTTTTTTTTTCTACATTTTTATTCTGCAATTCGAACATTCATATGGGAACTCGGAGAGAAATTCACCTCGTAGAGTTGTTAGAATAGCTTCCGTAAAATATTCTCAAAGGCCAATGCTACAAGTTGCCGTCGTGAGTTAATCCAATTGCATATTTATATGTAATCCACACATCGTATTTAAGAACATTTGATTTTCATAGCATTCTATGTTCTGGGCATAGGAAAACCTCGAAGCTAATTTCGCAATTTTCAGTGAATGAACATCCAAAGTATAGTAATCATCATGTAGGGACACCGTGCCACATATATACAGAGAGTGCAAGAATTGCTTGAAGGCAAGGTGACATGGTGCGTAATTTGAGTTTGTACAACGAATGAGGTTTTCATTACGGTGATGATGATGAAGATGGTGGTAACGATGAAGACGGTGATTTACTAGTTAGGAACCAAAGGAATACTTGAGAATTAAGCCTGAAGCGGATCTATGGAAAAAACAAAATGAACTTGCTGGTTGATTGCGAAAGTGTCTAATCACCATATTTTATGGAGAACAAATTATCCAGAAGTACACATGAAAGGGAGTATTCAAGCACAAGGTTGCTCTTGTGTGAGACCTTATGCTGCAACCACTGTGGAGTGTCTGATAACCTAGCTCCGTTCAAACACCAAAATTAAGAAGGGAATCACCGACATAGATCTAAGATGCATCTGTAACATTTCAGAAATGTTACGCGATCCATGTTTTCGCGTCTTCCTCGTGTTAGAAGCAAAAGTACAATAGAATAATAATTGTTATTGGCCGTAAGAAGGATACAAGATTTATGCTGGACCCCACCATCAGATGTGAAGTAACCATCGGCATAACAAGACAGGTCGTTTAGAGCTAACGATAGGCTTCAAAGAGAATTGAAAGCTTGTGGTACGTTTCGAATAAGGGAAAGAAACAACATCAACATTTTTTAATAACTTATAGTGTTTGGGTATGCCTAACTTAAGTGTAAATGGCATAATTTTACTATCAAATGAATCCATTCAATAATAGAGAATTGATCTACAATGTACTCGGGAACAGTATGAGACGTAGTATGTTGGTATTCAATAACATTTTATTGCCAATAATAATAGTCTAATGAATGAAAATCCACAGCCTGCTTCCAGTCTCCGACCGGGTCAGGAATGGAATGAATGAAGCCCCCGACTAGCGGCGAGGATATGAACTGTGCCGGCTGCCGAGGCCTGACGCACTCCTCTGGGGCAATGATTAAATGAATGACAGATGAAATGAAATGATAGTGGAGAGTGTTGCTGGAATGAAATGTTGACAGGGAAAACCGGAGTACCCGGAGAAAAACCTGTCTGCCTCCGTTTTGTCCAGCACGGATCTCACATGGAGTGACCGGGATTTGATAATAATGATAATAATGTTATTGGTTTTACGTCCCTTTTAACTACACTGGCTTTTAGAGACGCTGGGGTGCCGGGATTTTGCCCCGAAGGGGATCTTTAACGTGCCAGTAAATCTACTGACACGGCTCTCTAGCATTTGCGCACCCTCAAATGCCAGCTGACTGCGCCAGGTTTCGAACCTGCAACCTTCCGGGATTTGAACCACGGACCCAGCGGTGAGAGGCCGGCGTGCTGCCGCCTAAGCCACGGAGGCTAATAATAGTCTAATAATAATAATAATAATAATAATAATAATAATATGAAGAGAAGAGAAGAACGACTTCGAGAAATCCAGTCGCGACAGGCTGGCCACGCGCCCCTGAACTGAGAGTTCCAGCGTAGACAGTGTGCGCCTGGGTCATATGGCCCTAAAAGCACTTGCCTGGCTTGCAGGGTACCACGACATACTATACACAGCTCACTCGCACACGTAGCTAGCGGCAGGCGGGGAGAGTCAAGGACACAGATTACCTACTGACATGACATGACGTCACGCACCTACCTACTGACATGACATGACGCACCTACGCTGGGCCTTGGTGAGCATCCCCACCCCTCACCCCTCTTCCCCCACACACCACCTAATAAAATCTAAGCGGCAGGAGCGATTTCAATGAAATTCGGTAAGGTCATAGTAGGCCTACTATTTTGGCCGACCCCGATCGTGCCCTTCAAAGCTTATTATGTTTCACCAATTCAACATGGTGGCTGTGCGAAATATCTCACTGGCATTCTATATCTCCGAAACTGTCACCGATATCACCCTGAAATTTTGTACGGTGATAAAAGTCACTTAAGTAACTTTCATAAACCTGTTAACTACAAAACGAACATGGCGGCCAAGTGAATTTGAACATTTAAATAGACTTTTCTGGCGATTTCACCATCCGAACGCAGTGAAATTTGGTACAGCAATTGTTTATATACATTGTAATGAACTGATATCTAATTTTGTTAAATTGTTTACATACACTCAAGATGGCAGCTGTGCAAAATTTTAATATCATTTTTTATTTCTTGTGTCCCAATCATGCGATAGAAGTCAACGTTTGAATAATGAACCTACGCAATAATAGTCATCTAATAGTACATAACTCTATGGTCTACATATAGGGTCTTTCATATTAAGTAAGAACGACGAGCGGCGGTTTTGTTATTCGCTACTGCAGCGGGCTTGGCCGAGTTTCTGGCGCCCCACGGCCCCCTGCTGTAGTATTGAAAGCGCGCGCATAGTACAAACTTGACCTTGCAATAAGCGTGCAGGTGTTGTCAGTCGCCAGTCTGAACCTCAGATGGTAACATGTTCAGACAGTTATCATTGCAACATCGTATTTTTGTATGTAAAACTTATTTTAAGTACGAGTCGGCCCGGTGGGTAAGTTCAGCAATTTCCTGATGAAGTGTCACCTTCACTAGCACAGATTCACGTATTTGTAAATAAGTTTGCCACTAGGCCTACTGACTCAGTGCTCAATAAAGAACATAAAATACAAAATCAGAAACATTACAGTGGCAGAACTCACTCGCGTGAGCCAAAATGTGGTTACCGGATACAATGCCTGTATAACCCAGGAAGGACGACACTTCCAGCATCTTTTATCAGGTAATATTTCATACAGGATTGTACACACGCTTAAAGCAGGCGGCCACGGCGCGCCACAAGCTCGACCAAGGCCACCGCAGGAGCAGGAAAAGGGAGCGAAAGTCAAGTGAGAGAGTGATGACCTTACCCCTTACCTGACGGTATGGGATTCCTGAGCATCTAGTCCGATGTTGCGATTGACTGTGACTGTGATGACTAGTTCTGAATTATTGTTCAGTTCTGGATATTTCTGAGTGATCCTTTGAAATTTTACCAGTTTGTACTTACGACTTCTAATTTTCCATGTTGTTTTTCCTGTTTTTAATTACTTTTTACTTAGTTTATTTTACCTGCAACACCATTATTTTTAGTGTTCGTTAGGTGTTCTATTTTCGGCAATTTATTTTTGGACAGTATCTCTGCTAGATCATATACATGTACGATGTACATATAGGTACGACTGATGGAGAGCATTACGGTCATCAAGTGCAGTTAGTTTTACATTTTAGGTGAAAAATGGAGCCAACACCAAAACCAATTCAAGGCAGGACTGGCATGCAAAACGAAATGTATCATCAATTTAAATTAGCGTCGCGAAATTAAATTGTTCAAAGGAATAAAATTTCACTCCTGGCGCAAAATAAAATTAGTAACAGAATTTTAATTTCGCTGCAGAGGCGAAATAAATTCATTAGTCTTTTAATTTCGCTTCCGGCGCGAAATAAAATGCATTACTGACTTTTAATTTCGCTCCCGGTGCGAAATGAAATTCGTACCAGATTTTGAATTTCGCTCCCAGCGTGAAATAAAATCCGTTACAGACGTTTAATTTCGCTCCCGGCTACAAACAGAATTCTTAACAGACTTTTAACTTTGCTCCTGGCGTGAAATAAAATTCATTAAAGACTTTTCATTTCGCTCTTGGCGTAAAATAAAAACCGTTAGTCTTTTAAATTCGCTTCCGGCGCGAAATAAAAAAAAAATACAGACTTTCAATTTCACTCCGGGCACGAAATAAAATTCGTTACAAATTTTCAATTTCGCTCCCGGCTCGAAATAAAATTCATTACAGACTTTTAATTTTGCTCCTGGCCTGAAATAAAATTCGATACAAGACTTTTCATTTCGCTCTTGGCACGAAATGAAAACCGCTACAGTCTCTTAATTTTGCTCCCGGCGCGAAATAACATTTTTAACGACTGTTAATTTTGCTCCTGGTATGACAAAAATTGCTGGCCCCATGGTGTTGGGGATAGCGTGCCTGCTTCTCACCTGGAGGCCCCGGGTTCGATTCCCGGCTCCGTTAGTGATTTTAGAAACGGACGTGTGGGTTGGAACGGGGTGCACTCAGCCTCGAGAGTAGCTGTCTGAAAGTCACGAAAACCAAGATTAACGGCCGAGGGAACCCAATGCGCTGACCAATATCTGCAGATGCCTGGGCAGCGGTCGCTTGGTAGGCCTAGGCCTTTCATGGGATGTAGTGCCACGGTTTATTTTAATGACACAAAATTCCCAAACAGCATTTAGTTTCGCCCCCGGCGTGAATTTAAAATGCATGGAATATATCATTTCATGTCTGAAATTAAATCTGGTCTGGCATGCGAAACAAAATGGTTGTGGACGCGTTAACATTTTAATTTCGCCATGAGCGTGATATTCGGGTGCGAAATGATATTGATTGTAAGCACAAAAATTAAAATGGAAGCAAAATGTAATTCTAAGCAAAATAACATAGTGAAAGGCGACGCAAAACTAATTGCAGTGCGAAACGAAATACTGTACGTGGCACAGGGGTTTGCTTTCGTGCCATGGTCAGTATAAATGCGCTGAGGGTAAGAAGGAAGTAGTAAGGAATGCCAAGAATAAAGAATGTAGAAATGAGAAGAATGACCCCTCAACCCTGTTGTTCGAGTAACCCGCCTCCGAAACAGAACTCCATATACGCCGCGCTACTACCACAGACGATTTTCTGTTATTTGTAACTCTTCAGTCAGTCAACATTAATTTACCCGATAACTGGGTGGGGTACAACGTATATAAGATGTAAGTAACACTCCTGAAAAAAATACATGTGTTAGATTTAAGATCACTAAAATTGCTGCATTATAATCGTGACCATAAACTAATACATATAATGTTATTTACATATTACTGTATATACATTGTACCCCTCCCAGTTATTGGGCAAATTAGTGTTGACTGACTGAAGAGTTACAACTGACAATTTGTATTGTAATTGGAGTTCGTCACTTATCTTGAATGTCTGTCCACACAGCTCATTCGTCTTCTTGTTCGCTATAGAACAAGTAAAGGTACTTGTTGCCCCATTGCGTTATGAACGTCAGGGAGGGCCAGCCACGAGTCCGAGGTGCAGTCAACGACGATGGTGATGTTGATGCCATAGCACTGACTTTCTCCTCTACTGGAGTGATGACCATTGAATGCCTCACGTTGCTGTTGCAGCCCCGCAGATTGTGCAGGCGGTGAACGGTAATAAGACTGAAACTGCTGCCAACGTCAGGACTTTGAACATCGCTCCGAACATAATTTCACTCTCGAAACGAATACATTTTAATTTCAACATCGAAATGAAATGTTCCATTCATTTTAAATTCACATCGGAGGGCGAAACTAAATACCGTTTGGGAATTTTATTTCACGCCGGGTGCGAAATTAAAAGTCTGTAACGAATTTTATTTCGCGCAGGGAGAGAAATTAAAAGTCTGTAACCGAGTTTTATTTCGCGCCGGGAGCGAAATTAAAAGTCTGTAACGAATTTTATTTCGCACCGGAAGCGAAATTAAAAGTCTGTATTGAATTTTATTTTGCGCCGCGAGTGAAATTAAAAGTCTGTAATGAATTGTATATCGCGCCGGGAGCGAAATTAAAAGATTGTAGCGATTTTTTTTCGCGCCGTGAGTGAAATTTTATTCAATTGTACAATGTAATTTCGCGTTGCTATTGAGTTTCGCGTTGATTTCGCTATGTCATTTCGCTTCGAATTAAGTTTCGCTTCGATTTAATTTCCCGCCGACAATCATTGTCATTTCGCTCCCGAGTATCGCGCTCACGGCGAAATTCAAATATATTCGCCCCCACAGCCATACATTTCGTTTCGCATGCCAGCCTGATTCAAGGGCATACCACTAAATCCCAGGGGGAATTGCGACTACCATTGACCAAAATATTATTTGTACTCGAGTTTGAAGGTTGTTTGTGAAGTAACCAATAGACCTACATAAAATCCAATAACATCAACATTTTCGTCGTTCTGTTTTACGTTAGTTCATGTTGGTTTGGATTTTTTTATATAATTTAATATTTCTTATCGCAGTTGGAACACAAAAAGGTGCCCGTTTTTAAGCGTGTTTCAACCATGCGTCACATTTAAGAATTATTATCTCGCAAACCCTTCAACAGATCGAATCCAAATTTTAACACAATATACATTGGAATTTTGTATAACTGGTTCATTAATTTTAAAATTTTATATGTCCAAGAAACAAAGTTGTTATCATTTGGGTAAGGTAACTTTTTCTCGGTTCGGGTTGGTTTGAAAATGTAGTTCTTGGTCGCGTTGTAATCCTTATACATCAAAAAGGTATGCTGTATGATTGTGAATACGTAAATTAATTCACTTATTTTATATCGGTTTGTATTTGTATGGGGAATTAAGACATGGTTCACCAGTTGGCCGCTTCCGTAAAAGCTGTACAGCGTTGCCAAGATGGGCTCCATCACGCGTCAAGGCACGCTTCGCTCGGAAGTAATTGGCTCCATATCAGCAACGCTGTACAGAATATCCCGGAGAGTCTAGCTGGTGAACCATGTCTTAATCCCCCGTATAAATACAAACCGATATAAAATAAGTGAATTAATTTACGTATTTCACAGTCATACAACATAACTTTTTGATGTATAAGGATTACAACGCAACCAAGAACTACATTTTACAACGACCCCGAGCCTAGAAATAGTTACCTTACAAAAATGATAACAAAATTCGTTCTTGAACACACAAAATGTTGAAATTAATAAACCTGTTATACAACATTTCAAATGTATATTGTGCTAAAATTTGGATTCGATCTGATGACGGGTTTGTGAGATAATAATTATTAAATGTGACGCATGGTTGAAACACGCTTAAAAACGGTCACCTTCTGTGTTTCAACTGCGATAAAAAATTAAAATATAAATAAAAATTCCAAACCTACATGAACTAACGTAAAATAGAACGACGAAAATGATTATGTTAGTGGATTTTATGTAGGTCTATTGGTTACAACACAAACAACCTTCAAACTCGAGTGCACATAATATTTTGGTCGACAGTAAGTACTGTACCAAGAAAAGGAAGCCAGGCCCTAAGAAAAACCTCTACACATAGGCCTACATAATATTTTTTCCCTAGTTTATATTTGAAATTACGCTTGCATTAGAGAATGTGTAAAGTACTGAGCTGTTTGATTTCACTTTAAATTTATTTGTACAAGTTGGATGACTAAACGTCACCGCACAATCTGCAAGCTACATGGCTGAACAGCGGTTGCTTGGTAGAACTAGGCCCTTCAACGGCTGTCGCGCCACGGGTTTAGTCTTTTTTTTAGCCTACTTTCGATTTTTGCAAAAAATGAAAGTAGACTTATGAGATCACTACAGGGCCAAAAATTGTGTGTCTGTCTGTGTGTGTGTATGTGTGTGTGTGTGAGTCTGTGTGTGTGTGTGTGTGTGTGTGTGAGTGTGTGTACTCTGAATGTCTGTCCCCCCCTATCAATTCGAACACGGTGAAACCGAATTGAACGAAATTTGGTACAGAGGTAGAACAAGCAATGGGCACCTCAGTGTCATGTTTTATATCGCCGCCATCTTTACCAAAACTGAATGGCGGCCACTCAAACGTTCAAAACTCAAAATCAAATAGCGACTAACCAAATCATCCGATCTCTACCAAATTTGGTAACAACATACCTTCATATAGGACGCGTCTTGCGACCAAACTACAAGGTCATTCGCCTTACCATTTCAGGATGGCGGCCGTGCGAATTATGCAAACTTTATAATCCATATCATGGGACCCACCAGTTCCAATTATCGAGCCGAGAATCGATTTAACTGTTCTAAAGGAAGAGGCACGTTCGAAATTAAAAGTTTATTTTGTAATACTATAGTGCAGAAGTGATTTTAAAAAGCTGAGCCGTCTCGGTAAGAAGACAAGATGGCAGCGGATATCTTGTGCCTGACTTATATTTCACTAATTTGAGTATTGCATGCAATATAGCGTACTGATACAAAATAATTAAAGTTTCTATGAAATGCTTTATAAATAAATAATATACTCCACTGATGAAATCGTTTAGTCTAAATCATTATTTGCTAACAAGTTGTATGTAAGTCATTTTATATATAACGAAGTTCGTTGGCACAAATGGCTCCGTGGTAAAGCGTTGGCCTATCACTCATATGCCTATGTTTCAAACCCCATCAGAGTTATTTTTTTGCTTGAAATTTGATATATTTATTGTTTTGTAATGATTCAGACGTTTTAAAATTAAGCGTTATATTGTGCCTATTACGTTTTAAAATATATAATTAAAACATAATTCACCAGCAGATTTTCTCGAGACATCTAGCTGCCAAAAAGGTAACTGCACGCCGGCCTACTTATTAACTTCAAGATTTTATTGAAAAGTTTCTTCTTATGGCCACTAGAATGCACTCGCCCTGTTAGGGTTATATTGTTCGATACTTCTCCACTAGATGTCTCGACTGGTCTACGTGGGACTCCATTGGTTAGTACCGTATACCATTGGCATTCTATGCACATCGAACTTGAAGAATGGCAAGATGATACTACGATAAATTTTTACTTTTTATTTTAAAGGGTTTGTAACAGCCTATTGTGCGTTATTTGAAAATGTTATTTGAAGTAAAGAACAAAACGATTTCACATAGTAACTGAATTCTAGCCGTTGGTGCTAGTTCAGGTTATTAATTAATACTTTTATTTCAGGCAAATAGCAATCGAAAATATCCACATAGTTTGTATACACACGTCTCTGTAGGGTCATGGAAAGATTTGTTAATTCAATTAGGGTTGTGAAAGCCATGCACAACCAGACGTGTAAAGACATGCCTCAACTCAAAGTTGGATGTTGCCCACGGCAGGTCGATTATGTAATAATGACAATAATAATAATGTTATTTGTTTTACGTCCCTTTTAACTACTGCTGCTTTTAGATACGCCGGGGTGCCGGAATTTTGGCCCGAAGGGGATCTTTAACGTGCCAGTAAATCTACTGACACGGCTCCCTCGCATTTCTGCACCCTCAAATGCCAGCTGACTGCGCCAGGATACGAACCTGCAACCTAGGGCCCAGCAAGCGAGAACGTTACCGCTGAGCCACGCAGCCAGTCCGGTCGATTATGTCTCCAGATCCATAACATTCTTGAGATACTTCTTATCTATCTTTCTTCAATGATGGCAGTAGTTTTTTTTCTAGGTTGTGGCGTTTGGTAGAGGTAAATAGTTTCTAAGGTCTTCAACCAAGAGATGATTCTATTATACTCTTTGATAATAACAACGAGTTATAACTATACTCATACATTTAGGAGAAATTAGGCTATATGTTCTTTACTGAACATCTTGTTTGAACTTCTAATATATAAGTGTAAGAGTACAAGACCACGAACTATTCAGTGACAACTTTTTTCAGAGATGAGAGTTCGAATTCAAACGGAAACAATGCGTTGTGTGGAAAAGTAAGACGTAGCCATTGTGAAAATGGAAAATTGGTCTCCATAACTACTGACGACAGTCAAGCGCATGTTCTCTAGGTGCAAGCGTCCTGCATAAATATCCACTTCCTTTGTACGCTCACAGAAAACGAAGTAAAGTCCCAGAAGAGCTTGTGTATTGGCGTATTGAACGAAATAAAAGGTAAGGAACTGAAACAATGTTTCTTACAGCAGATGTTTATTGCCATTCAGAAATTCCTTCTTATTTTATGATTTTTTTTCCCCTTGGAAACTGTCATCAGTCCAACATCTCTCATTGACTAGTTCACCTGTCAATCAACCTACCATTATGGTTGCACCTGAAGTTCAGTTGTGTCTTGTGTTTCGCAGGGTTTTCCACACTCCCTCCAGGTAAATGCCGAGATAGTACCTTACTTGAAGACTCAGGGCACCTGCCCCATCCCTGGCTCTAATACAGTAACACACATAGTCAACTACATGGGACTGATGACCAAGATGTCCCAAGCCCCTACAATGTATTATTATCAACAAGAACAAGAACAAGAACAAGAATGTTTGAGGAAGTAAGAAAGTATCTGTATAAACACATTGTGTCAACGTTACATAAGCGTGACATTACTATAATTTTATTGCTCAGATATTGTTCCACGCCTAGGCACTTGTACATGTAACTCGCCGAACTACAATATTCGACAACTCGGCGTGTTCATCATTTTCCTTGCGCTAGAGATCTTGTATAGCCGCGCCGCTACTCCTACCACCCTTTTCAAAACAATTCCCAAACTAATGCCGACGATTCCATTCACCCGATTTTATTTATGAAAAATGCATTGGAATCAGGAAATAAATCTCCGTTTTCGTATTACCAGTTTTTTCATATTTTAAGCAGAAATATAAAAAACTGCTAGTAACGTCCTTGTTTTTCACATTTTGGAAAATGCATTGAATTAAAGTAGTCAGGGATGTTTCAGCTACGTTATCTGATGGTTGAGTTACTTCCGCAATGCTATATGTGTTTGTAGAATGGGGCCTGTTATGAAAGGCCTCTGATATGGCTGGATATTCAGGGGAAGGTACTGCAGTTTCCATGTCGGTAGTGTTGCTTAGCTTACTACTCCCATCTGACTCGCCCAGCACCGTGCTGTAGGTTTGTTGTCTGACATGAAGTACCGGTCGATTCCTTCTGTTCGGACAGTCTATTTGTAAGTGGGAGGTTTCTTTACAATAAAAGCAATACTTAGCTTGTCCTTCATATGTTAACAGAACTTTACAATCATTGACCGTCAAATATGATGGAATGGGGTATTTAAGTTCAATTGTTTCAATACGTATGCCATTACTTACAGCAGAAAATTCGTATACTTCATTTCAGCGCTCGTTCCGCATGTCCGTGAGAACTCCATGCGTAGAAAGCACGCGGGGGAGCCTTTCATTGTTGACTTCGGGAGGAGATTAAACAGACACGCACACGTTTTGTTAAAGAGTCTGAAGCAGGGATAGTTATCTTTGTGGTGTTACCGCTAGCTAGCCGGAAGGATTTCACACCCTCATGTCGAGATAATATATTTTCATAAAGTAAGGTGTACACTAATTTAATGTACACTGAATTTTCCCCGTTGCCTAGTTGATTCGCTAGTACTTGATCTCTATTAAGCTTCAGGTCGTTCGCTATCCACCTAGGCCTATGTATTTCAAGTGGTGTCGGTCTGCTGTTCCTTTCTTCAAAAGCGCATTTAAGAGTGATTTTCCGGACATTCGCCACTTTCGCAAGTTCAACAAGCAGTTCCGTGACAAACTAAGGAGCCTATTTTTCTTAAACTTGAAGTTTAATCTATATGGAACTATCTAAGTTAATGACGAAATTAAGTTGGTAATATCAACATTTCTAATTAATTCGAAATATACCTGCACTACAGTTGGTAGCCCTGGTGACTTAATATATTCTTAGTTCCATCTCTTAAGGTACAGAATACAAAATTTGATTGAAGTTCAATGGATAACGTGGACGTTACATGCAGTTAGATATTGGATCTATCAGTGCGCGTAAAATCATGTTGGCAGCAATGTCATGCATGTCTTGGTCAGAAATAAGCTGACATATTATGATCTATTGTTGTGCCAATTTTGGACGAAATCCATTTGTATGTATAGAAGTTACATGCATTTTAGAATTGAATCTATCATCAGGCTTAGAATCATGTTAGTGGCATTGGCATAATTCACACATCAAAAAAAGTTTTGCATCACCTCGGTTCCCAGATCTCCGGCATATAGACGTTGACTGTGTATATTGTATCCAAGATACAGTCCCTTTGACTGTTCATAGATGTCACTAAAACTGCTCAAAGATGTAAACAACCATGCATGAGCAGGGCCTATTAGACGGAAGGGGTACGACAGCCGATCAGTTCCAGTCATTCCACCAGGACGAAGGTACGCTGCTCATGTTGTCTGTAGTTCTACCATGCCTAGAAGGTCAATACCGCAGTTCGATCGCGTCCGCATTGTTACTTTGTGTCAAGAAGGGCTCTCAACAAGGGAAGTTTCCAGGCGTCTCAGAGTGAACCAAAGCGATGTTGTTCGGACATGGAGGAGGTACAGAGATACAGGAACTGTCGATGACAGGCCTCGCTCAGGCCGCCCAAGGGCTACTACTGTAGTGGATGACCGCTACTTACGGATTGCCGCTCGGAGGAACCCTGACAGCAATGCCACCATGTTGAATAATGCGTTTCGTTCAGCCACAGGACGTCGTGTTTCAACTCAAACTGTGCGCAATAGGCTGCATGATGCGCAACTTCACTCCCGACGTCCATGGCGAGGTCCAGCTTTGCAACCCCGACACCATGCAGCGCGGTACAGATGGGCCCAACAACATGCTGAATGGACCCCACGGAATTGGCATCACGTTCTCTTCACCGATGAGTGTCGCATATGCCTTCAACCAGACAATCGTCGGAGACGTGTTTGGAGGCACCCTGGTCAGGCTGAACGTCTTAGACACACTGTCCAGCGAGTGCAGCAAGGTGGTGGTTCCCTGATGTTTTGGGGTGGCATTATGTGGGGCCGACGTACGCCACTGGTGGTCATGGAAGGCTCCGAAACGGCTTTACGATACCTGAATGACATCCTCCGACCCATAGTGCAACCATATCGGCAGAATATTGGAGAGGCATTTGTCTTCATGGACGACAATTCTCGACCTCATCGTGCACATCTTGTGAATGCGTTCCTTCAAGATAACGACATCGCTCGACTACAGTGGCCAGCATGTTCGCCAGACATGAACCCTATCGAACATGCCTGGGATATGTTGAAAAGGGCTGTTTATGGACGTCTTGACCCACCAACCACTCTGAGAGATTTACGCCGAATTGTCGTTGAGGAGTGGGACAATTTGGACCAACAGTGTCTTGATGAACTTGTGGATAGTATGCCACGGCGAATACAGGCATGCATCAATGCAAGAGGACGTGCTACTGGGTATTAGAGGTAGTGGTGTGTACTGCAATCTGGACCACAAATGCTGAAAGTCTAGCTGTATGATGGTACAACATGCAATGTGTGGGTCTCATGAGCAATAAAACGAGCTGAAATGTTGTTTGTGTTGATCTCTATTCCCTTTGTATTTAACGGTTCCGGAACTCTTGGAACCGAGGTGATGCAAAACTTTTTTTGATGTGTGTATTAGTTACTCCAAATTAATCTACTGTAGAATGTCAGGTACTATACGTGTGCAAAATTTAGAGTTGTTGGCTTGCATGCATTCTGATATATTAATATAAGGGTAACAAAGTAGAGACAGCAATTATCAACAGTTGTCAGCAGCTGGTTGCTCTTAAGAATACGCATAGTGATATCTGGTTATGTACACATAGTAGACTACATACGAAATTTGGTTGAAATCCAATTGATAGTGTAGAAGTTCTATTAATTTAAAAATTTGACCTATCAGCATGCTTAGAATCATTTTGACAGTGCGCGTCACTGTCATGTATGGCCTCCTGGAAATTAATCTGAAATATTATTATCTATATAATTATGTGCCAATTTTGGAATAGCTCCCATGCATACCTTCCAAGATATCCAACATGGAGCTCAAATTTCAATTGCGGTTTTTCAGCAGTTGGTAGCACTGACTTCATTTTCATGTCCTTGAGATATTCAGATATAGATCTTTACTCATACCAAATTTGGTTTTGATTGCTTCAGCCGTTTAGGAGTTGATAAGGGGGGGGGACATGCACAGACAGACTGACAGACATTTGCCCAGATCGATCTCATAAGTCTTTTTTTCCTCATTTTTGCAAAATGTGAAAAGTAGGCTAAAAATACAATACCCTATCACGGTAAGCACTTCCGAGTATTTATTAACCTCGCGGCTAAACTCAGAACCAAACACGACGTAGGTCGCAAAGTGACACTTCCACTCTTTCTACTCTATGGAGTTCTCCAACGCAAAATGTATCAAAATGGTGCCATTCTCAATCGATGATGCCGTTTGTAATATATAAACGATATGCGAATAACGTTATTAGTCCGAATAACGGTATTGAGGGTATATTTTTCGATATATATATTCAAATAACGTTATTTCTAGTGAGCACTACCATTTCGTTCCTGCGATAACCGATATCCGAATAACGTTATTAGTCCGAATAACGGTATTGGGGAATAATGTTCGAGAGATGTATTCAAATAACGTTATTTATAGTGAGCACTACCATTTCGTTCCCGCGATAACCGATATCCGAATAACGTTATTAGTCCGAATAACGGTATTGGGGGATTTTTTTGGAGAGATCTAGTCAAATAACGTTATTTCTAGTGAGCACTACCATTTCGTTCCTGAGATAACCAATATCCGAATAACGTTATTAATCCTAATAACGGTATTGGGGGAATATTTTTCGAGATATGTATTCCGATAACGTTATTTCAGGCGGGCACTACCATTTCGTTCCTTGGTTAACTGATATTCGAATAACGTTATCAGTCCAAATAACGATATTAGGAGATTTTTTTCGAGATATGTATTCCGATAACGTTATTTCAGGTGGGCACTAGTATTTCGTTTCTACGATAACCGATATCCGAAGAACGTTATTAGTCCGAATAACGGTATTAGGGGATATTTTTCGAGAGACTTAATCAAATAACGTTATTTCTGTCGGACAATACTATTTCGTTTCTACGATAACCAATATCAGAATAACGTTATATGGCCCAATAACGTTACCATGCGATACAAATGACTTCCGGATATGAAACGTAACGACCACAATGTGACCAAGACCCATTTTGTTACATAATCTACCCAAACAACCATTTTCGTTATGTTAAGTTATGAAGCCTTGGTTTTATGTTGCCCAGGTCCGGTCGATCATGTCTCCAGTTCCATAAAATTCTTGAGATATGTCTTCTATTTCTTTTTTCAATGTTGGTAGTAGTTTTTCCAAGGTTCTGGTGTTTGTTAGAGGTAAATAGTTTCTAAGGTATTCAACCAAGAAATGATTCTATTATACTCCTTGATAAGGACAATGATTGATAACTATACTCATACATTTAGGAGAAAGTAGGCTATATGTTCTTTACTGGACATCTTGTTCTTACTATAAGTTAGTGTTAATTAGAATAAATTATAAATTTGATTAAAGCAGAAGAAGACTCCATCGAAGGTTCGAAAAATGTACATTTGAATAGATGCATCATTAATTGTTTTGATGGCGTATCATTTGTAAGAGTTATCAAAACCATTTTTGCTGGAATATTTCTTACATCTGATGAGAGCACTCCTCCTCACACAAGACGATGCATTTAACATGCGCAGGCTAACATTAATAGCTTAGTATTCAGCGTAGAGTAATTTAAGTGATGGACGACATTTTTCAGTGTTGCCTAGTTCTATTAAAGAAAGCTTTCTAATCGGTCAACACAAATTGTGCTCAATTACATTAGGCGGGAAAACAAGTGTTTACAAGACCTAACCTGAAACAATAAGATATTCATTACAAAACAACACGCTCTTATGTACTAAATTGGTGGTACTTAATTGGATAACATGTTTCGATCGTCAAGTGATCATCATCAGATCCTACTCACTTAGGCTTAGTTAATGTACGATGTTTATGAATTACACGTAGGCATAAATATATATATATACAATATTTAGATTACATAAGATTTTAAAATCTTATGTAACGAGTCAAACATATTTAGTTAAGTTCACAATCATTCGAGTGGCTGAGAGGAAACGTGTAACACCTTAAAGGGGAATGACATGCAAGTCTAATCTGCATAGCTGGCAGGCGTAGCTCAAGGCCAGACATGGAAACTGATTATTGCATCCATCAGCCGCAGAGGTTAGTGTTGCCTGTCATCCGGCAGTGTGTTATAAACATTTATCCCCCAACGGCTCGTACGCCACTTCCTGAGAGTCCAGGCTTCATATCCTCTTCGTGATATTGACCTCGTAGACCAGCGTGACAATCACGGTTTCAAAGTCAGGAAACCTTGTGAATCAGTTGGTCGAAGTGTGAGTGCACCTCGCGGGCTGCGTCTACTTCTGAACGATATTCGGCCACCTTGTGGTGTAGCGGCTAGCGTTCTTGGCTGTCACCCTAGAGAGCCGGGCTTGATTCCTGGCTATGCCATGACATTTTCATTCTGGCGTGAGGGCTGGAACGGGGTACACTCAGACTCGTGAGGCGAATCTGAGAAGAGGAGGGTTCGATTTCCACCACAGCCATCTTGGAAGTGGTTTTCCGTGGTTTCCCCACTTCTGCTCCCGGCAAATGCTGGGATGATTCCTACCTAAAGGCCACGGCCACCTCTTTCCCAATTTTATCACAAATTTACAAATACACACACAAGTACAGCCTGCTGGCTGCGTGGCTCAGCGCTAACGTTTTCGCCTGCTGTTCCCTAGGTTGCAGGATCGAATCCTGGCACAGCCATTTGCCATTTGAGGGCGTACAAATGTGAGAGAGCCGTGTCAATAGATTTACTGGCACGTTAAAGATCCCCTTTGGGGGGAAATTCCGGCACCCCGGTGACACTAAAAGCCGCAATTGCTAAAAGAGACGTTAAGCCAATAACATTATTATTATTATTATTATTATTACTAGTACAGAAAGCACAATAACACAGGTTATCACACAAATTACACACACACACACACACACACACACACACATAAACACGGGACTATATGACCGCAATGTTGCAGCCCCTAAAATAAGCAACAACAAAGACATTGACGAATTTCATACTCGGCGAATATAACAGAACACCAATCTTCACCTTAGTTTAAATGGGCAATATGGAATGATGTCCGAACTTTTCAATCATCAGGTTATTTTCCAACGTCTCGGGTTGTATTTCCTAACTTCCCCGCAATGCGCATAAAAAAATCACAATCTTAGAAGTGAGTCGTGAGTCAGATGTGCGTGTTTGGTCCAGCTGGCACCTTTGTTCTTTTTAAAGAAGTAAGTCAAGTACTCCCATAACTTTTAGACCTCTTGGTTTTTGATTACACACTTAACTTACACACAGGCACGCACACACACAACACAGACACTGGAGGTGTGAATGATTCAACTGAGTTATTTCACGTGGTGTGACTTAGAACAGCTTTGGATAATGTATTTTGTACAGTATATGACGGATTATTGGTGAGCAGAAACAGGTCAGCGCTAGACAGTATTTTAGAAACCTTAGGAAGGAGTTATTTACAAAGACACTTAACATTTCTGTGGAATTCAAATCAGTAGAGAGTTAAGTGTCGAATACAACCTGCATTCACCTTGCAAAGGAGCTTCTAGTGTGGTTTGAAAGGCTGGATGCCTTTAGAGTATAATTTCCCTGTGAATCCTGGATTATGATTGAAGATATAATAATACTACTACTACTACTACTACTACTACTACTAATAATAATAATAATAATAATAATAATAATAATAATGTGATTAGTAGTACGTCCCTTGTAACTATTGCGGCTTTTAGAGACGCCAACAAGTCGGAATGTTGCCCCAAAGGGAATCTTTTACGTGCCTATAAATCTACTGACACGGCTCCCTCACATTTGCGCACCCTCAAATGCCAACTGACTGCGCCAGGATTCGATCCTGTAAAGTTGGGAACAGCAGGCGTGAACGTTAACGCTGTGCCGCTCAGTCCTTCTATGATTGGAGATAATGAGTGTATTTCGAGTTCCTAAAGTGCGTTCTAAGTGAAAATCAATTAGCTGACATAGCTTATTTTCTGTTGTTATTCTTTCATTTCAGGGCCTTGGACATCGTGATCATTTAGCACTGTGTACTTGAGTGTATGCGTATATATAAATAAATATTTTTTGATATTCTGAGTTATTGTAGTGTATGTATTTGTAATGAAGGTGAGGATTGGGAATGAGGTGGTCATGGCATTAAATTATGAACCATTCCGGCATTTGCCTTGAGTAGACGTGGGGAACCCACGGAAAACAAATTTTAAGATGGTTGGGCTGGGAATCAAACCCACTTCTTCTCATTTTGCCTCACGAGGCTGAATGTACCCCGTTCCAGGCCTCACAAGTCAGACCAGAATATAATTCCCTTGACAGTGGCGCGTTCTATTCCCACCTTGGTCATCCGGGAAGTGGTTTTACGTGGTTTACCACGTCTACTCCAGGCGAATGCCGAAGTGGTTCCTAACTTAAGGCCACGACCACCTCCTTCCAAATCCTCATCTGAATTACAGCTACACATACTAATACAGCCATCACAGTAACACAGGTTATCAGAAAAATTACACACACATCCAAGTACACGGAGCTACATGACCCCGATGTTGCAAAGCCCCTCAGTGAATCAACAACAATAAAAACATGGTTCTAGATCTCTTAAGTCTGGATGACAGCATGGCTTCAGCGACGAATATGTAACATCTCTACATTTGTTTTCAGCAGTGTACTCCGTTCCAGACCTCAGACCAGAATTAAATTTCTTGGCAGAGCCGGCAATCGAATTTGGACCTCAGGAGTGACAGCGCCAGGAGGTTTTCATGGCCCAATAAGCTTCACAGAGTACAGGTCTCCCCTCTATTCTTCAGGGACTTGCAAGTAGTCTTCCATAACTTAGTGTCCCATTTCCATTCTAGACAAATGCCGGGATGGCTCGTAACTTAAGGCCACGGTCACCTCCTTTCTAATCCTAGCCCCAATTACAAATCCATACACACTTCTGCAGGCATCCTAATGGCACAGGTTCTAGAAAAACACACTGTACACGCATCTAAGTACATGGAGCTACATGACCCCGATGTCGCAAAGCCCCTAAATGAATCAACAACAATATGTTACAATTTCACAAACATATAAATTTATATTACGGTACTGGAAACGCACAACGAACAAAACTCTACAATTTCAGAAGAAGTGGATAACTGTCAAATTCTTCAGTTCTCCCATATTAGGGTAGATTAACATAGGCTACATTTCTCTGTGCTAAATGACGAAATATTCATAGCACATTGTAAAGTTTTCGGACCTCTGGTGCTAATTTGAACATATGAATTTGCCACCTGATCCTTTTAAAACAGCTTCTACATGGCATTGTCCAGAATATCAAGTCCACAGCTCATTAGCAGTATGATCATCATATTACTCTTTATGAACTCCTCAATAATGCTCAATTATTTTGAACTGTTCTTCATTGTGTTTTTTGATATCTCCTGAATGCTCATTTTTTTTTGCACTGTTCTTCATTGTGTTTGTTGATATCAACAACTATAGCCGAAGTGTGTTCGACTTCTCGTTCTGTCCAATTTGTTTTTTCGGCGCTGGTATTGATTATTAAATTAAATGGCGGAAAAACAAGGTCATCTGCCGCTAACGTTTTGACTTCCATGCCTCATTTTCTTCTCCTGAAGTTCACCTCTTGGCGGGATGACTAGCATTTTTGACTGTCACCGCGGAGGTTCGGGTTCGATTCTAGGGTCTACCGAGAAACTTAATTGTGGTCTGAGGGCTGGAATGCGGTTTACTCAGCCTCGTGAGGCTAAGCTGAGAAAAATCGGGTTCGATTCTTACATCAGCTATCCTAGAAGTAGTTTTCCGTTATTTCTCACTTCTGCTCCAGGAAAATGCCGGAATGGCACCTAAATTAAGGTCACGGCTGTCCTCTATCCAAACCCTTCCCCAGTTACAAATAGGCACACGCTACTACCATAGGCACACCACAATAACACAGGTTATCAGATTCAACACACTCACGCCCATGTATACGATGTTCATGAAGGAAATGTTGCAAAGACCCTATAGAATAAAGAACAACAACTCCTTCCTTTAACATTGTGACAATATTATGTCTGACTCTAAAGTTGATTCACCTTGTGGCACCAAGGGAGGTTGTAATTGGTAAGAATGGAGAAAGGTTTGACAGGCCTTATTGTATAGAGCTTCATGTTCCTGAAACAGGTCACTCTGTCGTGGTCTCTTTCTGATGCAGAGCAGAGGTTGTGTAAGAAATGTCCTACACATTTCCGTTTTTCATTATTGACACGACCTGGAACAACAATAATGCTAGATTGGGATGGTATTGATAGACAGTGAACGCATGCTAACAGAATATTTATTGCTAGAAATGGGGTAATTGGATATGCGTCGAGATATCCCCAATGCGAGGTGTTGGCATCTCCCTGAGATCTACTCGTATTTTCACACAATAGCACTGCCCCGTGCGTTAATATTATTTTCTTCTTCTTGTGTTTTTGCTCAGAACTTTTTATATTGGAATGTGTCTTTCAAAAGCAAGGTTTAAATCTGGGATGAAAATTACTTACTTTTCAATGAATATAGCACCTAAGAAACGGCTTCTGAACATTTTCAATTATCGTGGCGTACGTATTACCAGACGGGATTCTAACGATAGAACCAATTACTAGTTAAAACATGGTAAAATATCATAACTTACATCTTGGTAAAATGAAATTATCTACAAAGTGCATACTGCATCTTATAATACAGCGATGCATTGACGTTGTTGTTGATTGATTTAGGGGTTTTGTGACATCGTGGTCATGTCGCCCCGTGTACTTGGGTGTGTGTGTGTGGGTGTGTGTGTGTGGGTCTTGCATGGTAACCTGTGTTATTGTGATGGCTGTATTAGTGTGTGTTGTGTTGGCAGTAAGCACAAGAGTGTAGTGCAGTATCTTTGACATAGTCTTTGATATCAGTGAAGTTCAGTGTCAAAAACAATATGGTGTGTGTCGTGTGAATTGTGAACCTTTCCACAACAAATAATAAAATATGCATTCTAGAGGAGTCTATGTGATTTATTAAGAAGTGAACCTAACATTTTATGGCGACCAGTGACACGATTCATTCATAGTAAAAGGCTCCCGTGAATAAAGAAGATGGAAAGACTCGCTAAAGAAAGAACCGTAAAGCGGCGGTTATTTACGCGCTCACACAATCAACTAATGGCGTTGTTAGAAGATGATCAAACTGAAACTGAAAAAGTGCAAGTGCAACTTGAAATCCTTCAAGAAAAGTATGATGATATCTCTAATTTAGATGGATTAATATTTCAACAGATGTTAGACGACGAGTGTGAGGATGACGAAATAGAAACAGAATGTGAATCAGCTGATGATTACAAACACAAATTCCTTAGCTGTAGAACAAAAGCAACACGTTTTATGAATCCCGTTGTTTCCATGACCCCTCCACAAAGTGTAGTGAATGACAATGTTTGTGATAAAAAGAAATATAGACTTCCAAGAATAGAATTCAAGAAATTTTCTGGTGAAATAATTGATTGGTTATATTTTTGGAGCCAGTTCCGTAAAATTCACGAGGATGAGGACATTGGGAAGGAAGATAAATTCCAATATTTAATTCAGGCTATGACAGAAGGTTCCAGAGCATATGAATTAGTTACTAGTTTTCCACCCACTGCCGAGAATTATGACAAAGCTATAGAGAGTCTTCAAGCTCGATTTGGTAGAGAGGACTTGCAGGTGGAAGTTTATGTTCGTGAATTGCTCAAACTAGTATTGACGAATGCAGTCAATTCCAAAGAAAGGCCAACACTGAGTAGCTTGTATGATAAATTAGAGTCACATCTCAGATCGCTGGAAAGTTTAGGCGTTACTACAGAAAAATGTACTGCAATGCTGTATCCCCTAATTGAATCATCTTTGCCAGAAGACCTATTAAGGGCATGGCAGAGGAATACTTCCTTCAGGTGTGATTCCGTATCCAAAGATCGTTTGCAGCAGCTTATGGCTTTTCTTCAAAATGAAGTAGTAAGTGAAGAAAGAATTTCATTGGCTATGAAAGGGTTTAGTATTAGCACATTCCAAGGATCTAAGATTAAGGGAGACAAGAAACCAAGGGATGTCATTGAACCAAATATACCTACTGCTTCTGCTTTGTTTGCTGATGTTTCTAAGAGACAGGAGTGTGTTTTATGTCTTAAACCTCATTCGAGCCCAGAGTGCATTAAAGCTCAAAAAATGACTGTAGGGGAGAAAAGGAAAATCTTAACTGATAAACACTGTTGCTTCAATTGTTTAAAGAAGGGCCATGCAAGTAGAGCTTGTAAATCGATTGTCAGGTGCATTGTTTGTGGTGGTAAACATGTGGTATTAATGTGTTATAAGCTCCGTGACAAAGAAAATGAAAGTGTGTCCAAACAGAATTACGAGGGAGACAGGAATTTGGTTCACCAGGATGGCAATAATGTGGATAAGGCTTTAGCTAATGTGTCTTGTTCTCCTGAGGTGTACTTGCAAACCCTGGCAGTTGTCGTTAAAGGAAAGGGTAAACAAAAAACTGTACGAGCTGTCATTGATACTGGGTCTACTAAATCCTACATTGCACGTGACCTAGCCGAAGAAATGGGGTATCAGTCAATCAGGAAGGAAACATTAATACATTCCTTGTTTGGTGGAGTACGTTCTCGAGAAGCAAAACACGACTGTTACAGAATTAGTTTAAAGCGATTGGAGGGAAACTATTCCAAGGAGCTGGAAGTTTTAAGCCAAGAGATTATTTGTGAAGATGTCCCATATATTAAGAATGGTTCTTGGAGTGAGGAGACAAGGGATCTGAAAATATGTTTAACTGATGTACTAGAGCGAGGGCCTGTGCAGATTCTGATTGGGGCCGATAAGGCGGGTGAACTGCTCACTGGGAGGAAACATCAACTAAAATGTGGCCTAGTTTTGGTGGAGACTTCCCTAGGGTGGACACTAATGGGAAAAGTCATAGCTAACAAGGCCCAAAGGGATTCGGCATCATTATTAGTGTCATCATTGTTTTCCCAACATACAAGAATTTCTGATCTCTGGGACTTGGAAATTCTTGGAATTACTGACCCTGTTGTGAAAGAATCTATCGTCGAGAGGAATGAGCGTGTTAGAAATAACTTCCTTGAGACTGCACGACTGAATGAAGATAACAGATATGAAGTGTGTCTGCCTTGGAGTGAACAACATCCACCTCTCCCTGACAACAAAGAAATTGCTCAGCACAGATTAGAAATCACTACAAAGAAACTAGAAGCTGAACAACATTATCAGGAGTACGATAATGTCTTACGAAGTTGGTTGGAGCAAGGAATCATCGAGAGGGTACCTGAAGAAGAACTGAAGAATAGTGGACACTATCTACCTCACCGACCTGTCTTCAAAGAAAACAGCACCACCAAGATCAGGCCTGTTTTTGATGCCTCGGCGAAACAGAGAAACGCTCCATCTCTGAACGAATGTATTGAAAAAGGGCCTAACTTCATAGAGTTGATCCCTAGTTCGCTACTGAAGTTCAGAGAAAATGAGATCGGTGTGACGGCTGATGTAGAAAAAGCATTTCTTCAAATAAGTGTCAATCCTAGAGACCGTGATTTTCTGAGATTCCTTTGGTGGGAAAAGGAATGTACAGGGAAGGTAGAAGTGTTCCGTCACAATAGAGTTGTCTTTGGACTTGCATGTTCTCCGTTCCTATTGTCGGCAACCATCAAACTCCACTTGAACGAGTTGAAGAGACAAACAGTCGATAATAGTTCCTACTCAACTTCAACAATAGAAAGATTGGAAGAATGTTTTTATGTGGATAACTGTGCTATTAGTGTTAACAACAGAAATGACCTTCATTCATTCATGCGAGAGGCAAGCATAATAATGGATAAGGCTTCTTTCAATCTCCGAGGGTGGGAGTATTCTCAGGATGGTACAGCTGAAAATCTGACTCATGTGCTAGGGCTCATTTGGAATAAAGGAGAAGATACCATTGAACTGAATCTAACTCATGTTAACGATTTCAAATATGATGTAATCACTAAAAGAGCTATACTAGGAGCTGCACATAAGGTGTTTGACCCTATTGGCTTCGCATGTCCGGTATTTCTCTGTCCAAAATTAATCTTGCCGGAACTATGGGCCACTGACTTGGGTTGGGACACCAGAGTAGACGAAACGACAAAGAGAAGATTCATGAAGTGGTTGGCAGAACTACCTCAGCTGTCTGAGATTAAGATTCCTAGATGTTTGATCGGTAGTGTCCAGTCGGTTGAAGATATATCTCTTCACGTGTTCTGCGACGCCAGTCAAACTGCGTATGCTGCAGTTATATTCTTGCGAATACAGAGGGTTGACAATATAGAGCTACGATTTGTACAAGCCAAGACAAGAGTGGCACCCAAGAAGAGTATCACCATACCACGCCTGGAATTATTAGCAGCTACAATAGGGGTTCGACTAGTGACGTCAGTACTGCCAGCATTAACTGCAAAAGAAATCATTACTTATTATTGGAGTGACTCGTCGACTGTGTTGTCCTGGATCAAGTTAGACGAACCTTGGGGGACCTTCGTGTGGAACAGAGTGCAAGAAATTCGAAGACTGTCCAGAATAGAACAGTGGCGGCATGTTCCAGGAACCATGAATCCGGCTGACCTGGCATCAAGGGGATGTAGCACAAAACAGTTACTTCAACAGAGATGGTGGGAAGGGCCAAAATGGCTAAAACAATCTACTACACAATGGCCTAGCCTCGAAATTCCAACAAACGATGATGAAGTCTTCCAAGAAAGAAAAAAGAAAGTCAACACTATGACGGTGTTAGAAGACAAGTCCAATACCCAAGAATGGCACCTTGACTATTTCTCAAGTTTCCGTAGAACAGTTCGTATGATAGGATGGATCTTGAGGTTTCTGTATAATTGTCGACAGAAAAATAATAGAAGAACTACCGAACTATCCATTGAAGAAACCACAGAAGCAGAAAAAGTCGTGATGAAGTTCATACAAAAGGAGTGTTTTGTTGGTGAAAAGGATGAAAGATTCAACTCACTATGTGTTTTCATGGATGATGAGGGAGTGATGAGACTGAAAACAAAAATTATATCGCGCAAAGATGATTATGCTTTCCGTTGTCCTGCTATCCTTCCTGCGAAGCATACAGCAGTTCACGCTCTCATTAGGGTGAAGCACAAAGACTTATGTCATGCTGGAACCCAGATTCTGCTCAGTGGGCTCAGACAGAAATATTGGATCCTTGGAGGAAGGAGAACGGTGAAGGGTGCAATTAAAATATGTGTTGTCTGCAGGAGGTACCATGGAAAACATCTTGAAGCAGAACAAACTCATCTCCCCATAGACAGAGTAAGAGAAGCCTCAATTTTTGAAATAACAGGGGTCGACTTTGCCGGGCCTCTGATTTTGAAAGGTGGAGAGAAAGCCTGGGTCTGTCTGTTCACGTGTGCGGTTTTTCGTGCAGTACACCTGGAGTTAGTAACATCTTTGGCTACTGCAACATTCCTCGAAGCTTTTCGGCGCTTCGTGTCCAGACGTGGAAGGCCAATGATTGTCTATAGTGACAATGGGACAAACTTTCAAGGCACCTGCAATATGTTGGAGACAATTCAGTGGGATAAAATTGCTGAATATAGTTCTGTACACCAAATAAAATGGAAATTCAATCCTCCCACTGCAGCATGGTGGGGAGGATGGTGGGAGAGGCTGATTGGTGTCCTCAAACAAATACTCAGGAAAGTTCTGGGAAGGTCATGTCTGTCGTACCAAGAAATGATGACTGTTCAGTGTGACATTGAAGCTGTCATGAATTCACGACCACTTACTTACCTGTCCAATGATGGAGAAGACTTGATGGCTATCACCCCTGCAATGTTCCTACAGGAAGTCAGGGAGATTGGAATGCCCGATATCGACATGATCGAGGACATAAAACTTGACAGAAGATTCAGGTACAGACAGAAAGTAAAGGAAACATTAAGGGTAAGATTCAGGAATGAATATCTTGGACAGCTAATACAGAAGAACCACATTAGGAAAAGTCATCACAAACCCTGCGTAGGTGAAGTAGTACTGGTAGCCAGTGACAACACGAAGAGACTAGACTGGCCGCTGGCAAGAGTGACGGAGGTCATCCCTGGCAAAGGTGGTGTCGTGAGAGTTGTTCGCTTGGCGACTACAAAAGGAGAGCTACTGAGGCCAGTACAGAGGGTGTATCCACTTGAAGTGACATCTGGAGAAGATCATGCTTGAAGACTGCAAGTTGAGCGGAATGAAAATGAGAAGAAGGAGAAAAATCCAAAGACGGTTAAACCATCTACTAATACTTCTGATCTCATCAAAACCAGTAGTGGGAGAGTGGTGGTTAAACCAAAGAGATATTTTGAGTGACTTATTTATTTCTGTGTTCATTTAGTTTGTGAAAATATGTGTGTTATGTTATTTTATTGTTTTGTTGAATTGTTTCCACAACTCAAGGTGGGAGAATGTTGTGTTGGCAGTAAGCACAAGAGTGTAGTGCAGTATCTTTGACATAGTCTTTGATATCAGTGAAGTTCAGTGTCAAAAACAATATGGTGTGTGTCGTGTGAATTGTGAACCTTTCCACAACAAATAATAAAATATGCATTCTAGAGGAGTCTATGTGATTTATTAAGAAGTGAACCTAACAGTGTGTGTATTAGTAATTCAGATGAGGATTGGGAAGTAGGCAGCCGTGGCCTTATGTTAGGAACCACTTCCAAGCAGGCTGAAATGGGAATCAAACCCTCCGTTTTTCTAGCTTTGCCTCGCGAGGCTGAGTGTAACGCGTTCCAGCCCTCAGACCAGAATTGAAATTTCACGCACAAGCAGGGGATCGAACCCGGCCTTCCGGGGTGACAGCCAAGAATGCAAGCCGCTACACTACGAGGTAGTCGCGATGCATGACACTGGCGTACTGTTGTTCGGATATTTCCGTTAGAATATAAATTACATCACACAAGGATATTTCTGCACAAAGGTACACGCCTATTCCTATTTATGATAGGTCATAGTTTCTTAAATAGAACACACAGACACATTTAGTTAAAAATGTTGAAATCTCCCAAAATGACCACAATTTAACTTTACTAACATCATCATATAGGCTATATAAAACGCTAAGGTGTATTAAAACTCGGCAATTTTTTTAGGTTTGTGCTGTGTCTTATGTGGGGTTTCGCCTAGGACACCAAGCTGGCTCATTGGCGGGCTCTATGTGCCCCGCCCGAACCCCCACAGGTGTAACGAACTGCGCGCTACCTCCCTTTATATAGAGTGCATCTGCATAACTTTACTGCGAGAACTAAAAGCTCAAGCAGCCTTAACCTCCCTATGAAGGCTTCCAAAAAGATGGTATATTGGCTTTCACGGCCGATGAATTAAAACTCAGCAATTCTTCTAGGTCTGTGCCGTGTCATGTGTGGGGTTTCGCCTAGGACACCATGCTGGCTCATCGGCGGGCTCTTGATGTCCCCGCCCGGACCCCCACAGGAGTAACGAACTGCGCGCTACACCTATTAGATTATTATTTTTCGTTTTCTTCGTAGTCAGTTTACCCTCCAGGTAGGCTTTTCCCACGGACTAATCGATGGATCCCACCTTTACCGCCTCTACGGGCAGTGTCCTCGAGCTTGACATCGGACCGGGGTATACAATTGGGGAGGCGCGACTGGCGCCTCGCCCAGGCGGCCTCACCTGCAAAGCGAACAGGGGGCCTCATGAGGGATGGGACATTATGGGAATAATGGGAGGGATATACAAGGAAGAGGGAAGGAGGCGACCGTGGCCTGACGGTAGGTACTGTGACAGTATTTTGTAGCTGAGATTTACGTATTTATAGCAACAGCGCGCAGAGCCACTGAGGTCGTGATATTATGCCGTTGTGTTTTGTTTTAAGTAGCTGGAGAGGCTGACAAAAGACGATAGAAAGGAATATCACGTGATGCGTCAAGCTGCGATCGGAACTACGGTCAAGGCCATATTACGTCATCTCAACAAGTGACAGTCGGCCAACAGGATTGTGGAAGGCAGATCTGATTGTAACCTCGCCACAAGCTTGTCAAAGTCGTGCGTGAAGCGCGGTACATAACAACGAACGGGATTGTGTCGTGTTATACTTTCAGTGTTCGAAAAAACGTATGTTAGGTCGAGTGGACATAGAAAATTTCTTCACAGTCGGGTCTACAGTTTGAACTCGTAATATTTCAACGAAATTATTTAAAATACAATAGTGTGAGCAGAACACTTCATAAAATTTCAAGTGCATAATTGATACTTTGAATTGAACATTGAAATTATCAGTGCTTTGTGGGAGTACTTTATGATATTTGAGTATTTCCGCTACGTCAAGATATTTTATAAATCGATGTCGAGAGAAAAATGTTTATTTTCTACTGAATCTGTAGCCATGGAAGCTTAAATATGAATGAAAATAAAAATCCACAGCCTGCTTCCAGTCTCCGACCGGGTCAGGAATGGAATGAAGGAAGCCCCCATCTCGCGGCGAGGATATGAACTGTGCCGGCTGCCGAGGCCTGACGCACTCCTCTGGGGCAATGATTAAATGAATGACAGATGAAATGAAATGATGGAGGAGAGTGTTGCTGGAATGAAATTTTGACAGGAAAAACCGGAGTACCCGGAGAAAAACCTGTCTGCCTCCGTTTTGTCCAGTACAGATCTCACATGGAGTGACCGGGATTTGAACCACGGACCCAGCGGTGAGAGGCCGGCGTGCTGCCGCCTAAGCCACGGAGGCTTGCTTAAATATGAATACAAGAACATAATACGCAGAGTAGTGCAATGACTTCGTGATGTGATTGTGATGCCCATTACCACTATTTCTACCAGACATTTTTTCAGAACGATCCTTGAGATCTGATTTATTCAAAATCACGAAGGAGTCGTGGATAAACCACTGCAACACTTTAGAATCATTATACTTCTACATGAATGAGATCGTCTATCAAGAGAGATGAAGTCTACGATCGTATTGTACGAGCTATAAGATGTACTGGATTTGGTGTACAATTCCCAGGCCGAGAGGAATAGTTCACAGGGACTCTCCGGATTCGAGACCAGGTTGGAGAAACCTGTATACTGTGTTCCAGTATATTATTGGGATGAGACAAGGGCATTTATTCCAACTTATGCCAGCATCGAGAATCGTCACTAGGTAGAAATCGACCATCTTTTAGTGGAAGTAGAGCAATAATATTTCGTAGTTTCCAGTTGCCACTTTTATTAGTAAAATTGATGATGAGGTTTAAGTCTGATGTTATTTCATTCTTGACCTCAGCTTCAATTAAATTTTGGTTCCTATAACGAGCGTATACTTTTTGGAATCAATTTTTGAATTTTGATTACATTTTTCGACTATGCAATTATCTTGAAATGAATGAATGAATTCGAACATTTTTGATTGTTGAGAAGATCATCAGTAGGGGAAGATATACGTGTACATACAGTTAGTCCAATCATTTATTACTACATTATTGAACTTTATTAATATTTTGATCTATTTTAATATTTTCTATTATTTCTATATTCTTCGGAATATGTTTTGGTAATTTTGAATCATCGTAATTTTGATTCACGACTTCAAGCAAGCTTTTTCATAGCAGATTTTGGATTGGTGAACGTTTATATGAACTTTGATTAGTGGATTTGTGATATTTTTGAGGAATGAGGTGTAAACCATTCCATTTTGGAGGATCTTATTTTCTCTATTGAGACGGTTCATTCTTTGAAAAACCCAAATGTTTCACAGGTGATTAACTCTGTTAACCGGGAATGATTCATGGTGTATGGGATTTCACAGTTTGATCAGTTTCTCTGGAGAGGTGAATTTTCCTTATTCTTGATCAATTTTAATTCTTCATTTCAACTTGCGATAGTTTAGATACGTCTTAGCTAATTTCTCGTTGGAGAATTGATTGTTTCTAGACGTTGGAATTACTGCGAATTGGAATTTAATTCAGATTGGCATTATTATTGAACTATCAATATTTCCAAAATCTAGTTTTTAAATTATTTTTATTAATTTGTGAGACAGTATTTTCGTGAGTGGTATTGTAATTAAGATTTCTTATAATAACTATGCAAGCTGTTGAACTATATTGAAGTATAGCTTAAAGTGAAGTTACGAATTGTTAAATTATGTATCCACGAAATATTAGTTGGAGTTTCAGTAAGCTTTTTTGATCACTATGTGAGTGATAGACATTCAGCGGATTTAGGGTGTATTTGATGTGAAGTACAGTGTGATGTTCAAGTTTATATGAGCTGAGTATAGCTGAAGTTTATAAGATTTTTTCTGGTGTATTAGAATACTTGAGTAAAGTATATTCGTGTACTTGGAATGCAATATTAATGTATGGTGAGACATCATCGTCGTGTATTAGGTGAATTTTCGTGCAATTTGATAGAATATATGCATCTATTGGTGACAGAGTTATTTCAAGCTCAGTATTAAAGAAGTTTAATGTGATCTGATCATGGTTTTTTAATGAGAATTTCGAGATATCAAAGCCAATCAAGTTATGATGAATCTTTTTTATTATAGTTTGTCATGATTTGGAGTGCTACGTTTAACTAAACTTAATCATTTGATTAAATTATACCTGATATGGAATTATGAAATGATATGATAATTTATTGAGTCGAATGGATGATGAACATCGTGTTTCAGGATGAATGTTTTTAAAGGCCGTGTATATATATATTTTTGTCTGGTGTATATAATTAAGGGAAAAATTGATGTGTATTATGGTGATATGAATTCGAATCTTTGGAACGATTATGATATCGTTTCTACGCATTATTATTTTGAACTGCTGAATATTTGAACACTGGTATGTGTTGACTTTGAATGGGACACGGTGCCACTTTAGACAATTCAATGTCTACATTTTCGTTAATATGTTAATTTGAGGGGTTGTTTATGCCTTATTTAATGCACCTATTTCTAAGTAAAATTAATTGTATAGTAATTTACTTCGGGAGTGATAATTCATAACAGTCATGGAAGGTTGTGTCGAGAAGACCAATGTGGGTGTTTTCTAGATTTTCTCACAGCTCTGAGATATCTTTTATCTCATTTGAGTCGCGTGCGCCTTTTGATTTAACCAATTTGTTTTTGCTTTTTGGTTTTTGCACGTTGGTCTTTCTTCACGCAATCTTATTAGTTAATGCACCCTTTATGCTTCCTTCACCTGTTGGTAGGATCTGTTTTTTTTAGCCGGGCATTTTCATATTCTACGATCCAGTTATCTTCGTGGGATTCAACAGGTATTGGCAAGTGATAAACGGGTACAGTACCGAGACAGTATTTTGCATTGAGTTGGAACTATGTTATGTTGGCAAGAACTCAGAGGGAATTCCTGCGGCACTCTTTACAATGCATGTCGCGCATTGATACTGTGGCGAGCTTGGGAGCAGTCCCAGCAACCCGCATTACATACTTTGAACACGTGCGTTGTCAATAGTTCAGGTAATGGCTACAAAATGGAGACAGCACAAACGTCATTCGGATGCATACTGTTATATTATGATACAGAATTTATAGAATGGAACAACAATTGGTAAATGCATTATATTTAAAGAAGAGGAAACTTGAGAATGTTTGTACAAATATAAATGCATATGACAGAATAAAAGGAGATTATCGCAAACTAGGCAGTGTCAGTATCGACTGTCAATATCGTTTTGGACTGATCAGCATTATGGGTCCTACAATCAGTGTGAAATATCTGTCTAGAGAGAGAGTTCAGATCTAAATATACATTCGCTTGGCATACAACGTTCCGGTATCGGCCGAGAAACGCGATCTTTGACGTGCTTTAAGAGTAGGTGTACAACGTGAAGTTAAAACTAGTGCGATTAGACACAGTTTGAAACGCAATGCTTTTCGTCTTGGCTCATTATAGTCATAGGCAGTGTTATACTTTAATGCAGGGAACAGTGAGCTTAGTTTTCACATGGACTTGCAATATTTTACTGCCAGTATAAGACAATATATTTCAACAGTACAGTCAGTATAGTGCAATTATGACTACTGAGAAGAGATTGAGTGAATATATACTTCATCACGATTTGTTAATGTCGCAGATGGGCTAAATAAAAAGAAGGAATGTAACACCATAGCAGAGTTGATCACATGGGATGACTACAAACATAAAATATGGACTACTAAAATAGCAGAAGGCTTTTTAAGAAGAGATGGAAGGCACTTTGAAAAGTTGACTATACATTCGTACTGCTACAAAATGAACATCAATGGCATTCTACATATAAGCTACCGAGCATCTCAGAGACATATCGGAACTATGAACTTGCTTGCGCGAACGGCTGTTTTCTTTCAAACCGGTCGGGAACGGAATTCGGTTCTTCTCATGATCCACTCGGTTCGAGAACTACGCGGCCTGATGGACAAGGGTTTGATCCCTACCAGGACAGTGTATTTCAAACATATTCCTATTTTCGATGAGATGGCATCGGACAAGGTTGCTGGAAACCATTTTACATAAGTAGACAGTATGGATTAGACATACTTTAGAGTGTTCCTTTTTCACCAATTTTTATTAAGTAGTTAGGAAATGCATTCTAGGGCTAGACCCGATATTTTATCGCTTCTGTCCAATAATGTATTTTATCTTGTTGTTAACATTAATATTTTGTGATGATATTTTCAATGCATTCCTTTACCTTTCTTATTAATTCATTTTGGCATTTAATAGAACAATATAGTTCGTTGAGAAGACACATATAAGAAGATTTAGGACCAAGACTACGATAAATTTATATAAGAATAATCGTTAGCAAGCAGATGTCCGATACACCACGTATACTTGAACATTATTTAAATAAACACTTATAAAAATTTGAACTAAGAATCAGAATACTTTGGCATTTCATGCAGCTTTGTTTGATAGACGTGTCGGTCTATTTTTCATCGAGTGTAATATAGATATGGAAACATAGTGATTTCTAGAGTGAACATTTGCGATTTTTGGATTCGTTTTTGACAATCCACAGTTTTGAAATTTCTTTTGAATTTTAGACACTTTTCAGTTCGTTCAGTTTTTCTATTTTCTTAATTCTTTTGTTGAACTCCAACCTGGTTAAGCGCTAGATTCTAATGGATTATTTGTACCTTCTTAAGTTAGGCTCTTTTCCATGATGTAGTTTATTTCGTGTTTCCTTGGAGGTGGATCTCCAGTCAAATTTTGTTTAGTCGAAAACTGAATCGTTCTTTTTGCAGTGGTCTATCTACAATTCCTTGAAAGAAATATTAATGAATATAAAAGTACATTGAGAAATAAATAAATATTCATTGAAATATTGTAAAAAATATTTTCGTCACAAATCGAAATGACGATTTTGAAAATTCACAAGCACTGTTATTTGAACAGGTGAATACATTATATTTACCACAGTTCTGATAAAAATTGTCCATGATGCTTTAACTTTTGCAGAATTTGAAGCATGATATTTTACGATTGTTGTGTAAAGGCTTATTAAATCCTAAAAATGTTTGGAAATTATTCACAGCTATTGAGAGCTTATATATGAGTAAAGCAATTATTGTTTGCGAAATTGAATGTAATAAGGGGATATTAGACATCAATGGATGGTCAATATCAGATTTCCAGTATAAATTAGCTATTGAGCTATTACTGAGTGCACTTATGTGTATATTTTTGAACGTGAAGTGTAGTCACGATTATAGATACTAGAAGGCTAGTATAAAGTTAATGAATCCAACATTTAAGTAAGTAATTAATCTAGAATGGATTGTTCAAATTGATGACATTTGTTTTTGAAGAAAGGTCTAATTGGAAAGACGAGTAATAATATTTGTATAATCATGTAATAATAATGACTGAAAGCTTATGAGATAATAATATGATTAATTGTGAGATTTAAAATGTTGTTAATATTTTTATGCAATGACAATGCGTTCGATTAACTTAACCGTTCGTCGAATAAAACATGATTTGAATATAACAATTATACTAGAATGCTATGGTCTATATCATATTTTTCTAGTATAAATTAGCTATTGAGCTATTACTGAGTGCACTTATGTGGATACTTTTGAACGTGAAGTGTAGTCACGATTCTAAACACTAGAAGGCTAGTATAAAGATTATGAATCCAACATTTAAGCAAAACTAGTATTGTAACAATTAATCGAAAATGGATTGTTAAAAATAGTAACATTTGTTTCAGAAGAAAGTTTTAATTTGAAAGACGTGTAATAATATTTGTAATAATCATGTAATAATAATAACTGTAAGTTTAAGGGATATTAATCTGAATATTTGTGAAAGATTTAAAACGTTGTGAACATTATATGCAACGACAATACGTTCGATCAACTTTATTGTTCGTCGAATAAGACAGAATATGAACGTAATAAAAGTCACTAGAATACTTATTGATGGATTTAAATAATACACGAGTAATTCGGCCACGAATTAAATTGTAAAAATGTATATATTGCTACAAACTTATTAGGGTTGTTTAATATTTGTGAAACAGGGTATATGAACATGTGTAACTTTATAATAATTATTTAAACTTCGTTGAAGGTGCTATAGTTTTGGATAGCATATTTAGCATATTCGGATGACTTGGTGATTTATATTAGAACTAGGATGTGCTACGAGGACCAGTGGGTCAGTTTATAGAATGCTCAGCCTTATGCCCGAGTTCTTTTTTTTTAAGAGTCTTGCTAGTTCACTTTGAGCTATATTTCGTTTTTATTTCGGCGACCACAGACATCTTCTTAACACATTCCTTAATAGTGAGGTATCCTTATCCCTGGTTGATCCTAGTTGGTAGAGTTTTGGGGGTTATTTCAGCCGGGTACTTCCAGATTCTACGAAACAGCTGTTCCATCGGATTTCAACAGGTAAGACCCCGTGGATACGGGTACAGTACCATCCCGGCATTTGCCCGAATACGAAGTTGGAAACCACGGAAATCCACTTCTAGGATGGCTGAGGTGGGAATCAAACACCATCTACTCATTTGAACCACCCGAGGCTGAGTAGACCCCGCTCCAGTCCTCATACCACTTTTCAAATTTCGTGGCAGAGCCGGGAATCGAGTCTCGGACCTCCGGGATGGCAGCTAAGCACGCTGACCACTACACCACGGAGGCGACATACTATTATTATTATTACAATTAACTTATGATTATCCGCAACCTGATTAACCGACAGTCCGGATTAACCGAATCGAAAAAGAAATAATTCTTTCATTCCATAAATGCCTACGATGATCCTTAGGAACATACTGTAATACCCTAATACTGATCGACCAACTAACGTACCATTCACAATAAGGGCCGTAGACACTCAACAGTTTCAACGCTCACGATTCACAATTTCCGACGTTTGTTGTGGGATTATCGTCATCAAAATAGTGGCATCGACAGCAGATCAACACAAGTTGTGCCCTATTACATTAGTAGGCGGAAAACTTTCCCGCCTTAATTGGCCCTTGTCTCGTCTTTTCTGATACCCTCCTTTTGCGAGGGGACAGCCTTCATTTTTCTTTTCATTTTATCTCGTGCCTTCTCCTCAAGGCCCTCAAGGAGGCATGGTGTATGTAGCCCCACCACTTCTGGTGCACCCTGGATATTGCTACACCCTCAGGGGCTCACGGCTGGTGAGTTCGGGAGGCGGCGACCCCAAGGGATTCCTGAGCTGGGTCCGGTTTTCTCCCCTTTTCCATTGCCTCTGGGGCAAACCCTCTTTCACTTTCCTATCTGCCTTGCATGGCTCTCCTTCCTTCCAAGTTCCTCAAGCCTCATTCTTCGAGGGATGAGGGCATTTCTTTTCCTCCTGTCCTTCATTAGCCCTATTCTCCTATTGTTTTCCATTTCTTGTTTTAGTGTATAAGCTAGTAGTTTTAGTTAGCCTATAGTTTATATTTCATTATCATCTTCACGATCACCCAAACCATTAGGGGCCGATAACCTAGATGTTAGGCTCCTTAAAACAACAATTATCATCACCATCATCATCATCATCCTTTTAGAGACGCCGGGGAGCCGGAATTTTGCTCCGAAGGGGATCTTTAACGAGCCAGTAAATCTACTGACATGGCTCCCTCGCATTTGCGCACCCTCAAATGCCAGCAGACGGCGCTAGGAAACGAACCTGCAACCTTGGGCACAGCAAGCGAGAACGTTACCGCTGAGCCACGCAGCAAGGCAATAAATACAGAACGTGTCATTTTATTATTATTATTCTGAGATAAATACTGAACTATTTAAATTCTAATAATCATGAATAAAGTCGCCTCCGATGCGTAGTGGAGAGCGTGATAAGCTGCCACCCGGGAGGTCCTGGGTTCGATTTCCGGCTCTGCCACGAAATTTGAAAAGTGGTATGCGGACTGGAACGGGGTCTACTCAGCCTCTGGTGGTCCAAATGAGTAGAGGGGGTTCGATTCCCACCTCAGCCATCCTCGAAGTTGTTTACCGTGGTTTCCCACTTCGTCTTCGGGCAAATGCCGGGATTGTACTGTACCGTTTTCTTTTATTCGGCCTGATTTACGGTACATGTACCTATACGAACCGCTACACCACACGGCAGGTTTTGACCTAGATTTGACAGCGCGCATAGCCATGTGATCGTTTGCTCAGCTGTTGTCTCATCAGTAACCTTCGGAAGAGAGTGTTTCGCTTGTACGCCGCGAGGATGCGCAGGTGTCCTTGAGCTGGCAGTAGTGGGAGATTGACATTTACATTTGAATTTTTTATTTGGAAATGAGATACAGATATGATGTCAAGTATATACTGGAGTTCGATTTTACAGCAGAGAGGGACAATGCAGTCGTGCCTTTTAGTAATGGCATCTGTAACATCAAGAATATAGATTTATATATCGACCTGTCTCAGAGAGATCGTCTTGTCATGCGCAGTAGAGACAGTGCGCGAGTTTCCTCCTGCAGGCCGACACAGGTGCGCGACTGACAGAACACGTTTCAACTCAGACGAATTCACGCCTAAGCAGAACTTGTATCGCAATGTTGTTTCGGCTGGAAGAAGTGTCAAGCTATTTTGAATTCACGGCGGTGCTAGTTGACATTTTATACATCGTGTGGTGACGGATTAAGGTCATTATCATAAAAGTTCAGTGCCGAATGAGAACTTCAGTCGTCAGAGCGCCTGGCATTGTATGCGGGCAGTATTCTGTTAGTGGAATCACTCTTTTCACGTGTTACGGAGCGAAATGCAGTGATACATAAAGGAGGTTTGTTTATGAAGTCTATGCATACTGGGAAGGCGTGCTATCTTTTCTCACGCCAAGACTATTGCAACTAAATATCAAGTACATTCCGAGTGAAGCTTTTTAACAATGTACAGTGCTTGGAAGTCCGAGGTGTTGGGGGAGATATTTAGAATGCATACAAACTTATTAGCCATGAGCGGCTAGGCATTTTAGTGTGGACATCGCTCTCCAAGCAAATGCAGCGGACGTCACGAGTAACCACAATGCATGTGTGCGAAGTGGATCATAGCGTATTCGCGACGCCGGCTATTGGCTTGTGCAACATGAACTTTTGGTAACATGTAGCCGAAAATAACTCAGGCTACCGTCATGTGTTCACTTGCTTATCGAAATGTTACATTCGCGCGCGTGTAGTATTTCCGAACCGGTCTGGAACTATTCGAAATACGGGCTAGGACAATTTCCGAGATAAGGAAGCAGTTCGTTTACTACCAGTGGACTTGGGACATTGGAGTAAGGGATCCCCAGCGCGTTCATTGGAAATTGGAATGGAACCGTGTAGTCCCGCTACACCATGGTGGAATCAGATGGTGGGCATCTTCACGCTCCATATTGCCTTCGAGAATCTCCAGCCAGGTAGAGAATCTACTTTTCATGTAGCGTTGCAAGGTAGATAGTCCAGTTTAAACACTTTGCCATCTATTTTTATTTTATTTTGAGTAGTATGATTGTGGAGTGGAGTTTATGCATGGCTATTCCATGTCATGTGTGACTTCATTTTTCAGTCGAGTTTAGGCCTGATTAACCAGGTGCACTCATTTCATAATATTTTATTATGAATTTATTGCTCATTTTTCAGCTTAATAATCTATTAAATTAAATTCATTAAATGTATTCCGAACTTCTTGATTGTGAAGAACAGATCTTCGTAGGGGAAGATATCTACGTTATTCTCATAGGGAATTGTTACTAATTTTTTTTCCATCAAGCTTTGGCTTGAGGGGTCATCGTTCCTTATTTTTGTGTTCGGCAATTGCGAGCTTCGAATTGTTCTTATGCACTCATGTATTATTATCATTAAATTGCAGTATAGAATGTGGAATTTGATCATTCTTTTAGAATGGGAATTTTCTTTTCTCTTGAGGGTAAGCGAGGTCATACTGCAATTCTGGAGTCGTTATCTGGACACATGCTGTAGATTCAGTTTGATCTTCGTGAATTCTCTTGAGGGGACATTTCTATTTTTGTCTGATCAACGTTAACGTTCGATTTTGTAGCCACGTGTACTTGGATACACCTCGTTAATTTTTATATTTATTAATATTGCTATAACTGAACTTTGATTCAGTATTTCGAGTTTTTTTTGTTTAGAACATTGCTTTAGAGAACTATTTGAAGAACAAGAATCTTTTACAAGACAGATCCCAGGGATTAACTTTAAGGGGAAATAAATTCTTATGTGACTGTGAATACAAATTGTAACGTGTTTTTCGAGGGGTTTTTGTGCAACTGGCATAAGTCAGTAGGAAGCCATTCTATATTTATTTACGCGGCAAATTGTTCAGCCAAGAGAATTTTTCATGTTAATTTATTATTATTATTATTAATTTATTATAATTATTATTAAGATATTTTCGGAGCATTTTATAAAAATTATAAGCATACAGATAGGTTTTCTATGTCTTAGAAAACGCTATCAAGCAAATTATTACGAACGACAATATCATAGGAAATTATGTGATTACGGAATTTAACAGAGTTTCGTCAGTTAGGGTATATTATGAGAGACATGAGTCACTGGAAATTCAAATACAAGCTTAATCTTGTCGGGAAGCATGACGCAAGCTTGGGTCGCATCGTCAAGAAAAGGCGAATTGTTGGAACGGAATACGACTTCCCCTTACCGCCGAGTGTAATGAGGCAGAGGAGGGGAGTATAGCGCGTGGGGTGCAGCCAATCAGTGGAGACGACGTAAGCTGGAAGACGGCTCCGGAGTGGGGAGCCAACGTGTGCATATATCGTTCGACGCGCCGTGGAACGAGGAGAATCTGTGTAGAACTTGCCGAGTACGGTTGCAAGTGCGTGTCGCTACGATGTTCAGTGGAGTTAGCGACTATCTTTGTGAAACTTAACCGTGGTGGTTGTACGGTTTGGGTCCGATGTACGGACCATAGAATTATCTAATCTACCAGAATATCATCAAATAACGAAGAAGATGGCGACGTCCAGGAGACTGTGGGAAGCACACAGCATCATCCAGTACGAGGGAAATGCTTTAGCGATTTCCAGTGGTAAGCGCAAATGACGCAGAAATACGCAATCTCTCATTTTTCTTTGTTTTACATTTCATATTTCAGTAACTTCATAGCTTGGAAATAAGAGTAAAATCAATTTATCAGACTCCGTTTTCACGTAATTTTCTATCGGTAATATTAAAATCGCAACGCTCCAATTTAAATTTTATACTTATTATTATTATTAATTTTGCTATACTTGTTTTATATAATAAATTCATTTCTTTTACAATGCAATCTTTGCTTTCAGTAGGTAGCATTAGATATAGACCAACTCCTTCTCCTGATACAATTGTTTGTTGGGTTAATGATCAAATCATACCACGATCTGAGTGAATAGAGTCTTGAATGTGTTCTGCCAGAGCTAGACGTTGTTAAATACAAATTTAGATTTCAACATTGCGTTGAGGTCTTGGCGCCCATTAAAACAACATAGCTTAGGCAAAGGTCAACAGTTACAATTATCACCCAACAGTTAGGGGCTAGCAATAACGTTTCATTTGTACGCTCAACGTGGAGCAAAGTAAATACCGTTTCACTTGTCATCCCAGCCTAAGCAGAACGTTTCATTTGTCGCCGACAACTTGGGGATGAAAACCTAATAACATTTGTGGAAGGAGAAGGGTATATATTTCTGTGCCTGTATTTAGGGGGTTATTTGTCTGTATCAGTGTATATCATTATGGGGGATGAGAAAGTAAGACAGATGAGGTTACCTAGTGGTCATCAACTGGAGAGTGATGATACGAGCAGTATGTCGAGTTATGGTAGTACCGGGGTAGCGGAGGTAAATCCCGATACTGAAACAGGGAGTGTAGGCGGCCAACCAGAAATAAAAACTTTACTTCTCGAGTTTATGTATCAGAACAAAGTTAGTAGTGATGCCCTAAATGCAAAGTTAGAACAGAATAATGCAAGATTAGAACAAAACAGTAGGGAAAATAAAGAGAGTAATAGGGAATTGAGCGATAGTTTAAACGCCAAATTAGAACAAAACAGTAGGGAAAATAAAGAAAGTACAGATGCCTTAAACGCCAAATTAGAACAAAACAGTAGGGAAAATAAAGAAAGTACAGAAGCTTTAAATAAAAATTTAGAACAGAATAATGCAAAATTAGATAAGAACAACAAGGAAATTAGTGTGAAAATGGAGCAGATTAGAGGAGAAATCAGAGGAGTAATGGAAGAGAAGGTTAAAGAGATCATTGCAGATGTAGACAAGAAATTAGGAAAAGTACAGGAGGAGTTGGAAAGTAGAATCAGCACACAGGCTGAAAATTTAAAGGAATTAGTTAAATTAGAAACACTGCAGGTTAAAAAGAAATTGGGGGGAGAAATTGACAAGATTCAAGTATCAACTAAAGAGGTTAAGGAACAGCTGGGGGGGGGGGGGGGGGGGGTAGAATTGAGAAAGTCCACTCGCAAATAGTTGCAGAAGTAAATTATTTAAGAGAGAGTAATAAAGAGAGCATTAGCAAGATTGAGGAGAAACAAGCAAAGCTATATGATAAAGTAGAAGAATCAGAAGGAAACATTAAATTAACAGTAAACAGTATTGAGAGGAAGGCTGAGGAGAAAATCGCAGAATTAGAGTTAAAATTAAAAGCTAGGATTAGGCAAGAAAATAGTCAGAATAGGCCAGTTTTTGTGACTAGCACACACAGGGAGGTAGAACTGGGTAAGTTCAGCAATCGACAGGGGTGCCCAATGGAGTTCATGAACACTATAGAAAATAAATTCGGGGAGAGGTTGGAAAATGGTAGTATTGAGTGGTGCCAGGTAGTTGAAATTTTAGAACAAGTGTTTGTGGGGGAAACGAGGAATTGGTTTGCTGTCTACAGAGACAAGTTTACTGATATTAATGATTTTAAAATGAAATTCAGTGAAAAGTTCTGGAATGAGGTCATTCAGTCGCAGCATCGTGAGGGAGTAGTGTGTGGTAAATATAACCCTAAAGGAAGCTCCACCATGACCGAATACTTTTTAGGGCAGGTATTAGTGTGTAAATATCTGGATGGCTTGAAGGAGGAAAGTGATGTGGTGAGGTTGCTACTTAGGCACTTTCCCTATAGGATCAAGGAGGCTGCTTGTATCCAGAATGTAAAGACTATATCACAAGTAGAAAATTTGTTAAGCACATTTGATGCACTAGGGAGAGGGGGTTATGAGGACAATTTCAATCGGAACCAGGGTAATAATAATAATAGACCTAATGAAGCTAGGCATCAAGACGTTCAAGGGAACGGTGGCGAAGGGGCCAACGCTCAAAATAGAAATAATAATAATCAGCTAAATCAGAACAGAGGAAATGGCTATGGTAATCAGTATCAAGGGAGGAACAATGATTTCAGGGGAAATCAAGGGAGGAACAATGATTACAGGGGAAATCAAGGGAGAAACAATGATTTCAGGGGAAATCAAGGGAGAAATTATAATGACAATAATTACAACCAGAATAGGGGTCAAGGAAGAGGACAGCCTAGTGGTAGTAATATACAGCCAAACAATGACAACACAGCCCAGAACAACCAGACCAGTTCAGTAGTTAGTAGTACTACGGCCAGCTGTAGCGGTTCTTTAAACGCGAACCAGGCTGCGAAGTAAGGTCAGAATCTCAGTCTGTAGCATGCCCTGTCCATACAATTATACAGGAACCCTATGACCTAAATGTAAGAAATGAATTATTACATGAACTAAATGATGAAGGTATTATTCAGGAAGTGGTTAGTAAGAGCCCCATAGTTAAATTTAACGTGTCCGAGGCGTACACAGATGTTTTAATTGATAGTGGTTGTATGAAGAGTTGCATAAGTAGTGCATTTTATGATAAAATGAAAGGAACTGGAGTAAATTTTGAGGAGATGCCAATTAAAAGCACTTTTGTTATCACAGCTGTTGGGAAGAGGTCTAAAGTAATTTCTAAGCAAGTTTTAGTAGACATTAAAATTAGTAATCATGTAGAGAAGCAGATTTGTCTTGTAATTCCAAATTTAGTATTCAGTGTTATCTTGGGTTCAGAGTGGCTAAGCAGAGTGTCTGGTAACTTATGTTATGATGTAGGGAGTTTGAAATTTAAATGGGGAGATTCTGAAGTAGAAGTAGCGTTCAATGACCATATTCAGAGGAGTAGTATTGTAGGTGTGATTTGTACTTTAAATGAGATATCGCCAGCCGTAGAGCGGGGTTCTCCATGTTTTGTGGGCAGTGTGATTACGAACGGAAGTCTAGAGGACTCGTTACGTGAGGCTGCATTTCAGGGAAATATAGAGGATGAACAGTGTGTTCGGCTCTATGATGTGTTATTGTGTAATAGGAGAGTTTTTGAGGATCGCATTGGTATGGCCAATTGCTATACACATTCATTGAACGTTATTGATAGGTCAGTATTCACAGGACATATATATCCTGTACCTTTCGCTTATCAGAGTGCAGTTGAGGCACAAATTAACCAGATGCTTGAAGATGGGATTATTGAGCACTCTAACAGTCCATATGTTAATTCTTTGATCACGGTACCCAAGACCGACGGCACTGTTCGTATTTGTTTAGACGCTCGTTTGGTTAACAGTAGAATTAGTTCAGATCAGCTGAAATCTATGTCAATAGAGGAATTAATGCAAACATTTGAGGGGAAGAAGTATTTCACTTGTGTAGATTTGAGTTCCAGTTTTTGGCAAGTGCCACTTATGTACGAAGATAGACCATTTACAGCTTTTAGTCATAAATATAACCTTTATCAATTTTGTAGAACACCTTATGGGTTAAAGAGTAGTTCAGCAGCTTTAATTAGGGCTTTAAACATCGCATTAGGGGATGACACAGGAGAGTTTGTAACCATTTACATAGATGATATGGTAATTAGTTCACGCAGTTTTGAGGAGCATCTATGTCATTTAAATATAGTTTTTCAGAAGTTAGATCAGGCAGGGTTCACTTTGAAGCTGTCTAAGTCGTCATTCTGTCAGTCAGAAGTGACATTTTTAGGTCATAGAGTGTCGAGTAGAGGTGTAACACCAGAAGAAAGTAGGGTTAATAAGATACTTAACGCAGAGGTGCCAGAGAATGTTAAACAGTTAAAAACTTACCTGGGAATTTGCAACTTTTTCAGGAGGTTCGTTCTTAAATACTCAGGGTTGGTAGAACCATTCAGGGAATTGCTTAAAAGTGGGACTCGGTGGAGATGGGAGTCCAAGCATGATCAGGCTTTTAGAGCGCTGAAGGAAGGTTTTGAGAAAGCTGTAGTGCTGAAATATCCGTTAAAAGATAAGGAATATGTGGTTATGACAGATGCTTCACATATAGGCATTGCTGGAGTATTATGTCAGAAAGATGATGAGGGTAATCTGTGCATTGTATCTTTAGCCTCGCGAGGACTGACAGCAGCAGAAAAAAGATACACGATTACTGAGTTAGAGCTTTTAGGCATTGTTTTCAGTTTAGGGAAATTTAGAATGTATTTAGTAGGGGGGAAATTTGAGATCCACACAGATCACCATGCATTACTGTATATGAGAACTTGTAAACTCAGTTCTAACAGAGTTAGTAGGTGGATTCTTGCTCTGCAGGAATACGAATTCACAGTAAAATATATTAAAGGTAAAGATAACATTCTTACAGACATGCTATCGAGGGACACTAATTTATGTAGGGATTATCCTGTGGTTAAAGCAGAGGACGGTATTTTAATATGTGCATGTGTGGACAGTAGCAACAGGGCATCGTTACAGACACTGAGTAATATGCTAGTGGAGCAACGTGATGACGTTAAGTTAAAGGAGCCACTGGCTAGGTTGAAAATAGGTGAAGAAGAGTATGTGAAAGTAGGACGGTTCACGTACAAGATGCAGGATGGGCTTCTTGCAAGGAAATGTAGGAATAATCGGTGGGCAATATGTGTTCCTGCCACTTTGCGGGAGGAGCTAATTTGGTTCATTCATAGGGAATTAGGACACTTTGGTGCTGCCAAGGTCTTCTATGAAATTGGTCGTGACTTTATTTGGAGTAAAATGGGAAGGGATGTTAGGAGGATTTTAGCTAAGTGTGACACCTGTCAAAGGAGTAAATATCCAGTTAAATATTTAGTGGGGGAGAGATCTGCAGTTCTCACCAGTAGTCCCGGTGAACTACTGTGTGTGGATTTATTTGGCCCGATCGTTAAAGGACAGTACGGCTACGAGTACATTTTTATAGTTATTGACGCTTTTAGTAAGTATGTCAAGCTATATCCGCTAAGGAAAGCCACGGGACTAGCGTGTAGCCGTCTGATCATTAATAAGTATGTACCTGAGTTTGGCCTTCCTCTCAGGATACTATCTGACAGTGGACCACAGTTTACTGCAAAGAAATGGAGAACCAGTATGCAGGAAGCTGGTATAACACACGTTCATTCCTCTGTAAGGTACCCTCAGGGTAATTCTGCTGAGCGTCCATTAAGGGAAGTGGCTCGTCTTTTTCGGACTCTAGTGCATGACAAGCATGCGGCCTGGGTTGGACATCTTCCCAAGGTCGAGACTTGGCTGAATTCTGTCCAGCATGAGAGCACGAAATTGACGCCATACGAAGTTCACTTCGGAAAAAGACCACAAAATGAACTAGCGAGGGTGTTGGGATTACATGAGGGTAAGCAACCGGGGATGGATTACACTGTCCAGTTGGCGAAACAGAATTTATCTAAGTCAGCACAAAAGAGAATTCGCCAACAAAAAGAAACTAAATTTGACCTATTCGAGCCGGGAGACAGAGTCTTACTTAGAGTGCCGAAACAGTCAAATAAGCTAGAGAAAGTCATGTCCAAGTTCTTTTATCTCTACGAGGGCCCATTTATAGTTTCCAAACGTATTGGGAAAACAGCATATGTGCTGGAGAATAGTGAGGGAAACAGATTATACGGAACGTATAAAATACATAGTCTACGAAAATATGTGTCATAAAGTGAGTGTGTTTAGCTGGCGAGCCAGCCTATCAAATGAGTAAGTGTGGTATTTGGTGCGTGGGAGGAGTTGGTCTTCCAGGCAGGCGTATCAGAAGTCACACAGGGGGGTAGTATGTAAGTAAATGAGAGTTTTTAAGGTACAGGGAAATATGACGGGATTGTCGGATGCTCTTGAGCACTAAAATGTCTCGATACACCAAGGCCAGAATTTGGTAGCGCTGGTGAATTCCCATTTGCCTCCAAGAGATGGGTGAGCTCTTGAACAGGGTATTTTTGCTTAAGGCGTCCACGAGGCAAAAGATGGGCCATCAGAATGCGAGACAATTCTTCATGAAACTCATACATATCAGCACACGTGATTTCTGTTTACGGCCTCGCCATGTAAGATTTGTAAGTGTGTAATTTAAGGTAATTTGTACAAAGGTATTATTTGTGTGAGGAGAACTGGTCTGTGTTGAGAACTAGTACTAAGTAGAATATGGTCTACGGGAACTTAACAAGACAGGGCGATTACGGCACAGAAATATTTGGTGTTATATGTAATGCGCATTTACTGGTTTTTTTTTCAGAAGTCAATATTAATTTAATCTACTTTAAAGAGAGATTAAGTATTATGGTCACGAGGCGCTGCCACAATAGTGTGATCGTGTGGTCAGTGATAAGTGGAATTAAATGTCACCATAAGGAGGGGACCTCGAGTGAAATTAGGAAGTTCTATGGTGATATAAATATATCAGAACACCTTCAATGCGTGTGATATGACATCATAAATACATAATGCTCACACATTAATTATGTCTATTTCTCCAACATAGAGAAATTTGGGAGGCGGAAATATCCGTGGAACACTATTCTATATGTAAAACATTGGACTGGTTGCAAAGTGCAATCCATAGTGACAACAAACTTTGACGCAAAGTGCGTGAAGAAAAATTGTGAGTGTATATATCTGTAATTTAGGGTGATTTCATTTATGTAATATGTATTTTGGATGGGGTTTATTAACGTGTCTGGGATAATCGGATAATGGACCGTCGTCACGGTAAATCATCCGATGATCCGAGGCGAATATGTAACGTGTTTTTCGAGGGTTTTTGTGCAACTGGCATAAGTCAGTAGGAAGCCATTCTATATTTATTTACGCGGCAAATTGTTCAGCCAAGAGAATTTTTCATGTTAATTTATTATTATTATTAATTTATTATAATTATTATTAAGATATTTTCGGAGCATTTTATAAAAATTATAAGCATACAGATAGGTTTTCTATGTCTTAGAAAACGCTATCAAGCAAATTATTACGAACGACAATATCATAGGAAATTATGTGATTACGGAATTTAACAGAGTTTCGTCAGTTAGGGTATATTATGAGAGACATGAGTCACTGGAAATTCAAATACAAGCTTAATCTTGTCGGGAAGCATGACGCAAGCTTGGGTCGCATCGTCAAGAAAAGGCGAATTGTTGGAACGGAATACGACTTCCCCTTACCGCCGAGTGTAATGAGGCAGAGGAGGGGAGTATAGCGCGTGGGGTGCAGCCAATCAGTGGAGACGACGTAAGCTGGAATACGGCTCCGGAGTGGGGAGCCAACGTGTGCATATATCGTTCGACGCGCCGTGGAACGAGGAGAATCTGTGTAGAACTTGCCGAGTACGGTTGCAAGTGCGTGTCGCTCCGATGTTCAGTGGAGTTAGCGACTATCTTTGTGAAACTTAACCGTGGTGGTTGTACGGTTTGGGTCCGATGTACGGACCATAGAATTATCTAATCTACCAGAATATCATCAAATAACGAAGAAGATGGCGACGTCCAGGAGACTGTGGGAAGCACACAGCATCATCCAGTACGAGGGAAATGCTTTAGCGATTTCCAGTGGTAAGCGCAAATGACGCAGAAATACGCAATCTCTCATTTTTCTTTGTTTTACATTTCATATTTCAGTAACTTCATAGCTTGGAAATAAGAGTAAAATCAATATATCAGACTCCGTTTTCACGTAATTTTCTATCGGTAATATTAAAATCGCAACGCTCCAATTTAAATTTTATACTTATTATTATTATTAATTTTGCTATACTTGTTTTATATAATAAATTCATTTCTTTTACAATGCAATCTTTGCTTTCAGTAGGTAGCATTAGATATAGACCAACTCCTTCTCCTGATACAATTGTTTGTTGGGTTAATGATCAAATCATACCACGATCTGAGTGAATAGAGTCTTGAATGTGTTCTGCCAGAGCTAGACGTTGTTAAATACAAATTTAGATTTCAACATTGATTTGAGGTCTTGGCGCCCATTAAAACAACATAGCTTGGGCAAAGGTCAACAGTTACAATTATCACCCAACAGTTAGGGGCTAGCAATAACGTTTCATTTGTACGCTCAACGTGGAGCAAAGTAAATACCGTTTCACTTGTCATCCCAGCCTAAGCAGAACGTTTCAAACTCTGTAAGGCAAGCTTTTTGTGATCCAGTGCACTTGATTAAGTAGCCACTCATGTTAAATTTATGTTGTATTGGATTGAGAAATCATAATAATTAAGAAATACAGCTGATCATGTCTGATCACTAGTTATCGAATAAAATATTCACCAAGTGGGTGATAGTGTGTGAAGAAACGTCAATGGGCGTGTTATATATTTACGATGGTACTCGTTGAAGTACGTTCATATTAAAATGCTAGTAAAAGCATCATGTGTAATGCGATTATAAAATATAAACTTGGTAATGTTGGTGGTAATGCCCACCGTTTTCAGAAATCGAGGTCATGAGTGACCATTATTATGACGGTAATTCTTTTGTCAAGCCTCAGAGTTTGTTTTTGTGTGGCATCCCCATTTAATTAATTCTTCGGTTGTGCTCAGTTTATAAGATTTAGGCAATGCTAGATATGATTCACGATCGTTATATTTTAAATTCTGGATGAATTTAATTAAGTACATTCATTCTGAAATATTATTGAATCTTTAGAGATTCTGAATTACGAATTTCACGTCTTTTTAGCTTGAGTGCTTGATTGATAAAAATACATTTTGAATACATTGCTAAGGCAATATGAGTTATGCAATTTCAATTTTGACAAAGCAGATAAGGAGTACAGAATTACATGTTTGGAATTACATTTACATCTAAGGGTGTATTAACATAAATAACGATTCCGCTGTAAATAAGTAAATATGTATATATATATCTGAAATAATTCACGTGTTCTTTAATGTTGGAATGGGTGGAAGAACCATTAAGGTGATTTGTCTATTTTTGGTTTTTTTTTCTATTGTTCACATGATTAACAATTTCTAATGAGGATTAAATGCACTCTTGGTCCATGGGGACTGTTAATGCATTTATTGGCATGATTCTAGTGCCCAGTTTCTTTGTTTGTGTCCAGTCAAGGACAATTTGATCTGACCTTCTGTCAGATTTCTTTTGAAATAAAATATTTTGTCAGTTCTTTTAATCGCGTGATGTGATGATTTACAGAAGTATAAAGAGGTCGCATTAAGGGGGGCCACAGCTAGATATTTCTGGAGTTTCCCACACTCCTGAGAGGGTGTTTGCCCACGATTCTCGTGTTCTTAGAGCTGTTCGCTGTTATGCTTTGGTCGTGCTTAATGCCACCTCTGTTAGATTTTACTGCACCCTATTACTCCTTGTCCCTGTTGGTAGGATTTGGGGACTTTTCTAGGCCGGGTGGTTTTCAGGTCCTACGATCCAGCTACCATCGAGGGATTCCAACAGGTAAAGGGTAGGTATTTCGGGCACAGTAAATTGGCGCACCAACGATTTGGGGCCTCGAAAAACTGGAATACAAGAGTGAGGTTCAGTAAATTGGCGACCCAAACTTAAGGGGCATCGAATAGAGATATCGTGTCTTTATGGGAGGTGCCAATTGAGTAAAATGGCACACCGATGATGGACTCGAGAAAACTGGAATACCAGAAACGAGAACATAGTTTGAGGCCATTATAGATGTCGAACCTCGTGGAAGGGCATCTGACTGGTGATATGACGCCATTTCATGATCGTTTCGAATCTTGCTTTCGAACACGTGGTGACGTTATATGCTAGTCAATTCCGACAACATTACAGCGATCAATTGTGAACTCGTTGAATGAACGTCGGGAGATAATGGTTCACCAATGTTTTTAGCACAAGATATTGGAATTCATTCGTGAATAAGGCAATTAAGAGTATTCTCGACCTACACGGTATACGTGTAGAATTGCAACCATTGATAGATTTTGTGGATTTTTAAGTGGTGCTACACTGATTTGGAAATAATATACTAGAGCCAAGATCAATGAAAGACATTCTCTGAAAAACTGAATTGACTTGATCAGTCGAGTAGGGCGTTGAGATGTAGCTCGTGGGTGAGTTGCACTCAAGGTGTCCCATTTTCTTGCAACCGGCGGATGGGTATTTCTGAGCCCATTTTAAATGTAAAACCATTTTCATTAATTTAAAGATGGTCATAATAGGAATACTTAGGATATATACTGATATAAATCATCGCACATAGTACGAGTAGGTTCTGGGAATTCCTCGATTCTAACATAGAGCACTGATTGGTAATTTTAATTAGATTTTAAGTTAACCCAACACAATCAAGAAGTTCGTATGATGGCAAATGTGGTTTACTCTGTGATGTCTATGCTTTGTTTGGTGGAGTGGTGTCCATGTTTTTCAGCTTTTGTGTGATATATATTTGATATGTCTGAGAACGAGGGGAAAGGATCTCCTAGTGAGATAGTGAAACTTTATAAACTGCTTCAGGAACAGATGCAGATCCAAGATGCTCTTGCCGAGAGTATAAAAGGCTCTTTAAATGACCTTCAGTCCGGCAACAGAGACCTTAGAGCTAGGCAAATTCAAACGCAGACTAGTCTAGAACAAATGCAATCCAGTCAAAATCGAATGCAGACTAGTCAAGAACAAATGCAATCTAGTCAAAGTCAAATGCAGATTAGTATAAAACAAATGCAGAGCAGTCAAAGTCAAATGCAGAGTAGTCAAACAAAAATAGAAGCAGACATTTATAGCATTCAGTCGAAAATTGTTAAGGTTGAATCCAGTCAAAGTCAAATGCAGAGTAGTCAAACAAAAATAGAAGCAGACATTTATAGCATTCAGTCGGAAATTCTTAAGGTTGAATCCAGTCAAAGTCAAATGCAGGCTAGTCTGAACCAGATGCAAACATGTCAAAATATTATTGAAGTTAAAGTCACTAATGTACAGGAAGATGTAACTAACATCCGGTCTAAAGTTAGCATTGTAGAAGCTAATCAAAACCTTATGCAAATCCAGATTAATGGAATAGAGAAAACTAATAAAGATTTCCAAATGGAAATCAAATTAGATTTAGACATCAGTAAACGGTTGGCAAAGGATAATTTGGAAGCTTTGCAACTACAATTCACTAACGACACTATCAATACTCAGGCTTCCATAGATCAATTGAGAACTGAAATGAATTCTTTTCGAGTTCAAGTCAGTGATCATAATAAGTTAATGAAAGATGACTTTGACATAGATCTTAAGGCAATTGTTAAAGAAAACATAGACTTGTTAAGAAATGGTATGCTTAGGATTAATGAAGATTCTTTCAATGAGATGAAACAGGAAATGGAACATAAACTTGCCACTAGCGAATTAAAAGCTACTAAAAAAATATTAGATGTGAGGGAAGATGTCGATAAGAAGATTACTGTTCTTCAAATTTCTCAAATAGATAATTTAACCAGTCTAGAAAATAAATTAAAGTCCATTAAGGTTAAGGTGGATCAGAACAAGATAGAACTGAACGAAGACAGGGAAAAGAAAACTTCGGAATTAAATGCAATTCGAGCACAATTAGAAACCATTAACCTTGGGGGGAATGTTAACGTAGAAAGTATTAAGGAGCAATTAAGGTCAAGCTGGAATAGCGACTTTCACGCTGCTTTAGATCAAATGGAACCTAGATTACAGGAAAGAGATGAAGCTTTGCCACATGAGTCTCCCGACATTGGGATTAGTCCTCAGTCTAGAGTTGCGGAACGGTTAGGTCCAACTCAACCCAATTTGACTCAGCCTCATTTCACGCAACTACAACCATATGGGTACACTTATCCTAACACTAACGTCAATACAGGAGGTTATATACACAGGCCTGTTGAAAGAGCGTCCAACATCACTGTTATTAGAAATTTTGAGGATAAACCTCGCAAATTCAGTAATTTAGATGGGACTACCCCTCTCGAATTTATTCGTGGATTAAGGGATTACTTTGTGGAATCGCAGGTGCCACACGAACGCGAACTTAGAGTAGTGGAGCGCTATTTGACTGATGCCCCACTTCAGTGGTATAAGGCGTTTAGGTACACCTTCAATAATTTCGAGGAGTTTGCTGACGCATTCATCAAAAGATTCTGGAGCATTGAAGTGCAACAGAATATAATGTCAGAAGTTTACTCGAGAAAGTATGCGAACACAGGTCCCACAAGCAACGCAGAGTACTTTGCGTGTCAGCTCTCGAAACTGCGGTTTCTGCAACCCCCGATGACCGAGGGTCAGTTAGTAGAAGCTATATCGCAGCAACTTCCCGTGGATGTCAGAAAGTCAATAATTTCATCAGGAGTGACTGACTTAGCCACGATGGACGACTTGCTACGTCGTTTGGACCACGTAAACGCAATGTCAACACCTATCATATCGCGTGCTAGTCGACAGGAGTCTAAAGGGATCAACACGGTAGTAATGAACCGAACCCAGCAAACGGATCAGGTCAGATCCGATCAGAGGAATCCGGAAAGGACAGGGCAAACTCGAAACCACTACCAAAAGGATGAGAGATACCAAAACCAGTATAGGGAATACACGGGACCACCGTGGCAGAGACGTTATGAGAAACGAAATTTCTATAGAAGGGACTACGGCAAGAACCGTAACAATTATCGTGATGCGCCCTATGACACTAATTACAGACCACGTCAGGGGTACAGCAGGTACAAGAACTATAGGACGGAAGAGTTTTATCGAAGGAGAGACCAGGAAAGGCTCAGAGGGGAGCAGGAAAAGTCCGATGGGGAAGGACGAAGAAAGAAAGATGATAGGAGAAAGGATACAATAAATGATGCTCATGCAAGTACTAGTCGCCAGGGTAGCAGTGAAAGAACCCCAGAAAGAGATGGCGACAAAGAAAAACAAAACGCCAAATTCCAAACAGAAATAAAACCTTGTAATTCTGCACCCTCATTTGTGATTACAATATATGAGACTTTCAATGTAACGGATGAAGACTTGTTATTTGAGGAAGGACCGAAGTTTAGAGAAAGACCCATTGAACTGCCTGTGATCAATGTTCAAGTAGGAGATCAGGAGTGTAGAGCATTAGTAGACACTGGAGCTATGATGTCAATAATAAGTGAAGACTGTTATGAACGACTTAAAAGAGAAGATCGATTCACGTCGTTACCTGCTTCTCCCATGAAAATTAAGGGTATATTCAAGGACAAATCTTTGAAATGTAGAATACAGACACTTATGAGATTTGGCATAAATGAGAGGCAATACGAACACGTATTCATTGTCATGAAGGGCATCAATTTTGACGTCATCATCGGGATTGATTTTATAATCAAGGAAAGGGCCATAATAGACATGGATAAACGTATTATAAAATTTAATGAAGAGGTTGTAGAAAAGGCAACCACACAAGGAAAAGAGGGATTTCAACAGGTAAAGGGTAGGTATTTCGGGCACAGTACCTACCGTAAGGTCACGGTTGCCTCCTTCCCTCTTCCTTGCCGATCCCTCCCGATCTTCCCCCTCCCTTCCCATCCCTCATGAGGCCACTTTTCGCTTTGCAGATGAGGCCGCCTGGGCGAGGTGCTGATCCCACCTCCCCAGTTGAATCCCCCCAAACAGATGTTTCTAGCTCCAGGACACTGCCCGTAGAGGCCGTAATGGTGGGATTACTCGCTGAGTCCGTGGGATTGGAGGGTAAGCTCGATAAAAAAAAAGAATTAGGGAAAATAACCTTTTAAATGAGAGATGAGAACAACATTCCCTATCGTCCTCGCAGATCATGTGAATGAAATTAAGTTGAGATCTTGCTGTACGAGGTAGGGAGGGTAAAATAAAATAGTTAAAGAGAATCTTAAAAAGGATCTTCAAAACAGCGAACGGGCGCGATACCACTCGCACACTCTTCCAGCATACTCTATGGATCTTGGTTGCGCTTCTCATTAACGCGTGTGGTAAAATATTCAATTATTGCAGTTAGATCTTAAATATTGATTGGAATGCATTCATTCAGTACCTGGCATGTTTTCTAATTTACTTCAAGCAAGTTTCGCGACCGCTTTGCGTTAATATGGCGAATGAACAGCAAATAATGCCCTCAAACGACAGCCCTTCGCTATGTTTTATTTCTTTGCGCACAAAATGCTAGCGCGTGATACACTTCGGTCATACAAGCAGGTGTACTGACGAAGAGAACAGAATCATACAGGATTTTTTTTACCAGCGATCACAACAGCTTTCTTTCCAGCGAGTGTCGTGTGATACGGGCCTAAAGATATGCAAAGACTTTTTGTTAAAATTTAATAACAAAATATTACCAAGGCAAATTCTAAGGAATACTTATACTTCGATGCAAGCACTGGCGACCAGAATATCCTTCAATATGTTGTTGTTTTGTTTCATTTGAGGGGCTAGAACATCGCGGTCATTTAGCCCCGGTCTGTGTGTAGAATTTGTCTAATAAACTGAGTTATTGCGGGCTTGAAATAATGTGTGTATTTGCAATTAAGGATTGGGAAGGAGGCGGCCGTGGCCTTAAGACAGAAACCGTCCCAGAATTTGGCCGGAGTAGAAGTGAGAAATCACGGAGAACTACTTCCAGGGTGGCTAAGGTGGGAATCGAACACACCTCTTCTCATATTTGCTTCACGAGGCTGAGTTTACCCAATTACAGCCCTCAGACAAGTATTAAATTTCTTGGCAGAGATGAGAATCGAACCCGGACCTCCAGAGCGACACTTCGATATGTTATGTTAATATCCATGCCAGTTTTTTAATTTTCTGCCATTACAGGTCACGTGGCATAACGTAACAATTCGATCGTATTCTCTTTATAAATCATCAAAATTCAACGTACTCTTCACAAAATATTATTTTGTTAATATTGTTCTAATTCAATGTAGTTACATTTCGTTCAAAAAAGTACGCCTACCACTGGATTCGAAGCACTATTCTTCCCGTTCACACCCACCACGTACGGTCAGACTTTAACCGACTCAGCCACCAACACATGGTAGATACCACGTGCTAAACGTGCAGTAGGTACTGTGGCCGTCCCACCTGAAACGTTTAAGTCCATGTCAAAGTCTCAAATCATGGTTTATGGTGTTGATTTAACTTTCTACTATTACATATCACGTGCTGTAAGCTATTAATTCGATCGTATTACGTGTATGTGTGCTATTCCAAGGAGCAATAAGTCATATGTTCGTAGAATGGGCCATAGTATTTGGCGGGGAAAAGTTTACGGTTGGTTTTTCTTTGCTAGACCCATGACCCAATTACATTGCTGTCACATAGTCAGAGCGCAGAGCAATATCGACCATCGGGAGAAATACAATGTTAGTTGGGTTTCATAAAACTAAATAATAAGGGGCTGGTGGACCACTCTGTATATATATACAATGTTTATATTACATAAGTTTGAAAGAACTTGTGTAACGAGTCAACTATTTACTGACAATATAATACACTTCTATGATCGTTGCGTTATTATTATTATTATTATTAATGCGGTTTAAGTATGTAGCCTTTCATCTATTGAATTGGTATTGTGAATAATTTCAGTAGTGAAGTTGTCTGCACTATTTTGTTAATATTGTTCTAATTCATCTGTTCCTTTTTGAACTATTGGCCTAATTGTATTGTAATATCTCGTCTGGTAAATACACAAATACAAATATACACAAATGCACTGATTGTAATGAACTGATCCTTGTGGCGTCCGGTGCCGCTGCGTTCCTACAGCGGACTGATGTTCCGATCTATTGCTAGGTTTTGTCCTGTTACCCGTGGTGCGATCTGTTTGCTGTTCTGAGAACTAATCATTAATGCTCCGTTCAAGTGCTATCAGCGCTACCTGTTGTAGTAACTTAAAACATTACTTGTTTTTTTATGTTAGGTTGTTTCGCGGCCGGCAATGATCTAATCTGTATGATTGTGTGATTGTACGGTAATTGTGAAAAAGTGGTCCCTAATATTAACGACCAATAAAAAGCCATCAGTCCGCTCCCCTACTTTATTAACATGCTACGGATGTTGGACTAACATTATTTGATGGGATGTGGACCTCCAACTTAAATGATCTCGCCTGTGCAATTTGCACCGTGGAGTTGTAACTCAGCCACAACGAATCTCGCAACACCAGAATGTGGAGGCTAATCGGTTTACCACACGGGTAGGGGAGGCTGCCAAGTGCTCCCTCTGTTTACAACAGCCACAGCTCATATTGATTTCCGTGACGGACACTTACTGGGGTGCGAAACGTACACCGCGTTACAAATCAACGTTTCGCGGTTTCCCCTCCCTGCTACAGCTGTCTGCGAATCACATCGCTCCACACATACCGTGGAACGAGTGAACAAATATATACATTGTCCGGTTTACGAAGTTCCTGAACCCATTCAAACGCACTCCTAATTGGGTTAATTCGGTCTCGCCAGAGAGGATTAAATTGTTTATTTAACATTAGTGTAGTATTCTCTCCCAGTTGAAGCAAATATTGACATCGTAAATTGTTGGTGACTCGATTAACGAAGACAAATCTGTATGATTCACTGGGCACTAGCAAGTTCCTCGTAAGGGACATTCACAGAACGATAATATTATTAATTTTCTTTGTTTCTTTATACTCATGTTAAAATGTTGATGAATAATTTCTTACAAAACAAACAATAAATACCAAAATAATAAAAATTGCATCATGTATATTTCTTGCACTTTCCTCGTCAACGTGCCGCCTTTGAAATCTAGTTGGGCGGATACTTTAACATCCCATGGCTGCCTGGAGTCAAGGCTTTCACGGCGCGAGGCCCACCCTTGTTAACTTTCCACCGTAGACACTGAGAGCAAGCAGCGAGACTGCACACAACTACGTGCAGATGTGCTGCACTTGACACCTGATGCCTGTGTGACTCGCGAGCTAGCCGCCAGGCCAGGACTTTTGGAGTCCACGTGGAGTGATAAAGGAATTATTCTTTTGATCAACAACCGTCAGCTTTTGGTCAGCAGTGAACAATGCTTATTGTCGACACGTGCTACTGCCTTACGTTTGAGTCGCCGCTTGTTGGCCTGGATAGTAAGGAAACTATATCCCTCCGTTGGTCGTGTGGATTACTATTGTAATCAAGGTTCATTTGTTTTATATCTGCGAACATAATACACTAGATTTTGGTACATACTGTTCAGTCGTGGTGTTGGGGTAGCGCGCCTGCCTCTCACCCGGAAGCCCCGGGTTCGATCCCCGGCTCCGTCAGGGATTTTAAAACTGACGTGAGGGTTGGAACGGGGTGCACTCAGCCTCGTGAGGACAATTGAGTAGCTGTCTGACAGTGTGACAGCGCCCCGATCACGAATACCAAGATTAACGGCCGAGGGGACCCGACGCGCTGATCACGCGTCACCCCAATATCTGCAGGCCAAATGGCTGGGCAGCGGTCGCTTGGTCAGCCTTGGCCCGTCATGGGCTGGATAGTGCCAGGGGTTGACTTGTTCAGTACCTTTCCCAGATATTCTTGCCATTACAATCACCGTGAAATATTCCATCCATGACCACTTGCACGTCAGTGACATACCACAGAGTTAACTTCACTCCACGCGACTATTTATGGAACTTCGCTTGAACTGCGTTAGTTTGCTTGTATAGGTATGGTATTGTATAGAATTGGGAAACTTAATACATTATGATCAACTAATTGTAGTAGAAAAAGGAGATGTGCAGTAAACAACATAATAGCCTGCTCTCTCCTAAATGCATGGATATAGTTATATCTCATTGTCGTTTATAAGGAGTATACGTGAACGTTGGTTGTAGTAGCTTGTTGAAATACAACGTGCTACACGGATATTATACTTTCATTGATTGACTCCTCACCTGAATTATATATACACACACTAATACAGACATCATAATAACACAGGTTATCAGACAAAATTCAACACTCACCCAAGTACACGGGGCTAAATAACCATGATGTCCATGCGTCTCAAATGAAACAACAACAACAGCTTCCTACCCAATTCCTTCCTCGTATAAAAGTACGCACACTAGTAAGCCTACAGACCTCACAGTGGCACAGGTTATCAGACAACTTCTACACTCACCCAAGTGCACAGGGCTACAAGTCCATGATGCTTCAAAACCTCTAAAGAATCACCAACAAAACCAACAACAACAAAAATAGATTCTACCGCGGATCAAGGACAACGAATTTTCATCGCAGTAGTCGAGTGTTGAAGTATCTGGTGTTATAAGTATAACTAGCTAGGCTGTAACAGGGATGATAGTTGATAGTCTCGCCCTTAGTTAGCTCGTAAACTGTCGCCTCAGTAGTTGAATGGACACGGTTGGAAGAAATTAACACGCAAAAACACTTATAGTGGGCGATGTATTGAAGTTAGACATGATTACACGCAGACTTTTTGTAGAACTTTTCATACTGAACAATTCTTACACTCATAGTAGGGATAGATATTTTTAACGGTTTGCCCAGCATAAGCTTACAAAGCGCTCGGACGCCAGGTTTTTTTCGACTTTTTCACTGAAATCGTTACTGCTCGGCTTCCTTTGATCATAAATAAATTATTTTCAACAGAAATCATCCTCGAGATATCCTTTACAGAATGGTGAAAACCGCATCAAAATCCATACATTGGTTCTCGAGTTTACGCGTAACATCCAAAAATCGGGGACTTTGTTTTATACTGAAAATGAAAATCCACAGCCTGCTTCCAGTCTCCGACCGGGTCAGGAATGGAATGAATGAAGCCCCCATCTAGCGGCGAGGTTATGAACTGTGCCGGCTGCCGAGGCCTGACGCACTCCTCTGGGGCAATGATTAAATGAATGACAGATGAAATGAAATGATAGTGGAGAGTGTTGCTGGAATGAAATGTTGACAGGAAAAACCGGAGTACCCGGAGAAAAACCTGTCTGCCTCCGTTTTGTCCAGCACAGATCTCACATGGAGTGACCGGGATTTGAACCACGGACCCAGCGGTGAGAGGCCGGCGTGCTGCCGCCTAAGCCACGGAGGCTTCTGTTTTATACTAAATAGAGATATTTTTGATTACAAATACACACTATATATGCTTAGCATTATTACTTGTGAGTACTTATAAATCAATAAATACAATAAAACGAAGTAATAACCTTAAACCTGCTGGGATTTGATCCACGAGCCTCCAGACTATCAGACTATCAGTATGCCACAGATGACGAACAATTACACATGGTTTACAACTACTTTAGTATATTTCAACAATATTTTGTCCTGCAATAAACTATTTCATTAGCGTTTTCTGCCGTTTTTACAAAACCATTTGATACTAAATATGTATTATTTTGCTCAGTACATTCCTAAAAGAGTCGCCTCCGTAGCGTAGCGGTCAGCATGATTAGCTGCCGCCCCGGAGGTCCTGGGTTCGATTCCCGGCTCTGCCACGAAATTTGAAAAGTGGTATGAGGACTGGAACGGGGTCTACTCAGCCTCGGGTGGTCCAAATGAGTAGAGGGTGATCGATTCCCACCTCAGCCATCCTCGAAGTGTATTTCCGTGGTTTCCCACTTCGTCTTCGGGCAAATGCCGGGATGGTACTGTACCCGATATCCGGATAGTAGGCTGTCAGATATCCGCCCCCTCACTCGGATTGCCAATAATCAAACGCGCCGGCATAGCTACATCAATGAAAATGGCACTGACAGATTCTATCGAGTTTAGAGCACAATAGTTAACAAGAAAATTATTGTGGAACACACCAAAATATACGGGGGTTATTACTTACCTTTACTTACCTCTTAAATATATCTCGGGGACTGGGTTGTCAACTGGATCACTTAAAAGTATGTCCTCACAATAACCTCCACCAAGATATTTAAACTGAACCAAAAACGAAGACGAGAAACCTTAAACTGCACAATAATTTATTCCACATAAAGAATGATTTTTAACAAAAAGAAACAACAAAATATACGTGGCAATCAGAAGCCATCGACCACATAACCATGTCCTCCTGTAGGACCTGTATTCTCCACATATAATGTTTTAGCTTTCTCAAGCTCATAACAACGAAAATATAACAATGCAATGGGAATGGAAACGGGATTTGGGATGAGACACACATATCAATTGCTTTGCGTGTTTATATACTGCACACTTTATTTATAGCCACAAGGCTATTATGAAACGCCCTTGGTCTCAGTAACACAGTTGTCCGGACCAGCTGCAAAACACCTGTGTCGTCAAAGCGGACACCCGTTCGTTCAACCCTACCATAAGCGTGCTACCTCAGAGCTCGGCTCTCTCCTTTAAACACGTAAATGTTCACATCTCAACTGAAATATTGTCACGCAAATGTCTTACATGCTTCCTTCAAACACCAGTGGATTCCTCCAACAATCCCAAATCATGATTATTTGTTCAAACCACTTGCTTAACTTGTATTGTTTAGAGTATATAAAAAAACTCTAAATGTTAATAACAAAAGTTCATTAATTATTTATAACAATAACAAATTGTTTATAACAATGTCAACTGACCATTGAAAATTTAATACACGCTTCTATTAATCACTATCATTTTAAATTATTTAACAAAGATATTTACAAAATTATTTTACAATATTAAATTGTTTATATTATTTATACAAGGAATACATTGAACCACACGTCTATCCGGTTGATAATTACTCAAATCGTGTTGATATAATCGACCAATGAAGGTTAGTTATATTTAAGTGTCAAATTCAGGTTTAATAATGTTTAATAATAATTATTAATATTTGTGACTGTAACCTCCATTCAAAATCTTTATCTCAAATTATTTAACACTCTTGTTAATTTTAACAGTATCTTCATATGAATAATCTTTCAAAGAACAAGAACAAGAACATCCAGCGGGAAAATACTTCGCTCATAACGCACAAAAATGTCACAACAATTGGCCCAAAATTCATCATATATCTTCATATATATGGCATAAAAATCTTCCAAACTACACACAAAAACCTCCACTATTAATTCAACAACTTCATTAATTATTGTGGGAACCTCCTTCATTATTCAAGGGCATTACTCAACAGCGACTTTTACACGTCCACTGAACTATCGATTATACATCCATTGTTCCTCTTTAAAAATTCTTATATTCATCAATTGTAATAATGACTGTTATTATTTAACCTTCGTGGGTTTCATTCATGAATCGATATGAAGTAAAAATTTGCCAATCACAAATAAATTTAATAGCAAATACGGTTAGACACTCCTGCCTGGTCTATCAAAATTGAGATTAACATCTTCAAAGTAACGCAGTATAAAAATACTATCTTCAAACAAAGATCAACTAAACTGCAAAATAGTCGAATAGAATACAATTAGATTGTGGAATGCAAACATTATTGTTCCAATCTAGAATTGAGAAAAATTCCTATCAAATGTTCATTACTATAGTGTATTCAATAAATTGTAATTAACGTTCATGTATCATAAAATTGTCTATAATGCAATGGTAAATGTCTATGTTGCAATCATGTTCATAAGACGACTAGTATTTCAAAGATCGTCGATATCGAAAAAGATTTTAACGCTCTAAAATCTTTTAATTATTCTTCTTTCTTGAGGATGACAGAAAATTGGTCAAAGTAATTAACTGAATAGAATTACTTTAATAAAATGACACGCTGTCTGAATTCAAATCTGCCATAGCAAATCGTTAACTTTACAGTCAAATCGTGACTACAAAAATATGCAAATTACTGAAAGAATCTAAATCATCAGTCTCAACTGATCCAAAATTATTTAAGTATGCCAATGACATAGCAATGTCTCAAAAATCGAAGAAAAAGGCATAAATCATCGAAGTGTACTGAGTACAAAAATATCAATCAAGAAAATGGGGCAAAAGGTAGGACAGAAAATATAGGAAGAATGGTTGCTCAAATATCGCTACGATACTCAAATAATACAAGAAACGTTCACAACTACCTTATCTGCCGATTGAAGTTCCAGAGAAAAATTCCCCAAAGAAGACTGCTGATGGATCCATTTCACCAACTTAAAGATGAGCTCCATCCTCGAAACAGGAATCAGCGTCCTCGGAGAATCGAACTGCTTCCTCCTCCGAAATGGCACTGCTCCGTGGATACGAGAAACATCCTTCCGGCAAAATTCTTCATTGTGCGCCGGGATAACCCTGGCCTCTCTTGAAAGTTCTCTGAAGTTCTTGCAGGAATTCGTCATGAAGTTTAATGTAGTTATTTCCGCAGAAATATTCATAGTTGTGGAGTATGAAAATATTTCCACTGTTATCTGGTATAATTCAGCGATGGATTTACGATGCATGAGTGTAGTTGGATGTTCACTACATGCTCGCTTTTGTAGAAAGACGATTAGCGAAACTCCATGCTGTTACTTTACTCCAATAATGTATGTCCCAATTGCATCAAAGCCTTAGCCTTTCATCTCAACTGCAGTTATAATGATCAAAAGCACTGCAATATTATAATGTTCCATAGTCAAATGTATCGTTGTAATATCAAACTGTTGCACTCCACGTGTCAGCCGTAGTGTATAATATGGAATTTAAAAGTGTTTCTCCTGTGGCGAGAAAATCACTTTTGTTGGCAGCCTAAAAGTTCCAATATCTTTCGAAGTATCACTGTGAAATCGTTGAAATCTTGTATACACCTTAATGTTATACTGCCTAATAGAATTATCATACAGGCTGAAGTTAGCGCTGGATATCTTGACTGGTGGAAACGTTAATGTGCGCGTTTCAACTTCACCTAGTTTTGAGCAGCGTGAAATGGAACTGCCCCGAGTTCGTTCGATGCGGCAAGGCTTTCACCTCACGCTAAAGACACCTTACTTCACTGAATCACTTGAAAATAACTCTATATCACCAGAAATATATATGCGATCACAAGTATGAGATCTGAGCGTATCAGTATCAGTATGAGTATGAGAGCTCCTCTCTCCTGTGCACGACCTTTTATCAACTTCTTAAGGGGCGTAACCATCCCTTCCATAGCCTGTTGCTGCGTCATTGCTGGAAGTTTTAACTTTGGCTATTCTTGACGGATTTTCAAAATTCAAAAACTCAAAATTAATTTCTTCAAAATTCCAAATCAATGCCATAACTGAAAATAGATTTCCACAAATCTGCATGCCAAAAGTAATCGAATATCGTAGTTTCAGCAATTTCCGTCTTCCTTCCAAACTATTGTTCATTGGTTCGCGTCTCTCCTCCAATAGCGTAGCTTCTTCCTTAGCACAATACCATGTTTCCTGCGACTGCGTCGTAAATCTCGGATCTTTCTCGAATAAAATCATGACGTCACCAAGAATCTTAACTCAATCAGCCTACTGGCATGAATCCTACGTCATCCGTGCCTACGTCATGAATATCCACGTCATAACTATGACATCCATAATTTTACTGATATTTTCCAATACAGCCATCGTGGTCTCGATATAATTCAATTTCCGGGGGCATTCTCCCTTCACCACGTTTTAAAAACAGTTGCAAATTGTTTTTAAACTCTGTGTTATACATATCTCAATTCACTTGAACACGAAATTGAATTATTATTGGCTTACTCTTGGATAATATTTCTTCAAGTTCCCAGCATTGAACTTGCCATAAACGACATTATTCTCATCATCGTATAGTTCATAACAGTTGTTTCCATAGGCATTCGTAATTCGGAACGGACCCATGAACACTAATCCAAATTTGGGGTAGATCTTCTTACTTACATCAGCCTTGACAGGTCTGCGTAGTAATACCAGATTTCCAATATCTAAGGGGGCACCAAAACGTTTTCCAGCTACTCTTTTCAGTCGTTTTTGTGCTGCTTTCTGGAGTTGTTCCTTCGCTCTGTTTATTCTCTGCTGCCTTCCTAAGTCGGGATCTCTAGGAACGTGGTTAAAAAGATTATCCCATGGCCTTTCTGGGTTTCTTCCTAGATGAAGTCTCATTGGCACCTCTCCTGTGCTCTCCTGCACTGTAGAATTTAGACATTCCTCAATACGGGGTACAAATCTCACCCAACCAGAATGATCATTTGGACAGAAAATTCGACAGAATTTCGAAAATTCAGCCATATATCTTTCCGAAGAATTCGATTCCGGATATCGCACGCTTGAAAATATGTGCTTAATACCAAGCCTTTCCATATCTGCAGCAAATTCCAAGGACGTAAACTGAGCTCCATGATCCGAAAGTAAATATTCTGGTTTACCAGCTTTTGGAAATACAGCATGTTCCAGTCTGCTTACAACGTTCCTCGTGTTAGCTTTTTGCATGGGACTCATTGTTACAAATTTTGAGAAGACATCCACGGTAACCAACAGATACTGATTACCCTGATATCCCTTCGGACAAGGACCAAATATGTCTGTCGCCATGAGTTCATTCGGTTTAGAGGGAATCATAGCCTTAGGTTTTCCTTTCAATAGAGCGGAAGCATACTTTGCTCTTTGACATTTGTCACATGAACGAATGACATTAGCAATGCTGGAACGCATGTTAGTCCAAATAAACCTCTCTTTAAGAGTATCAAGAGTTTTATCTAAACCCGCATGTCCAGTTGCGTGATGAGCTACCCACACTAAATTGACAACAAGTTTAGGTGGCACGACTATTCGAAGCTTTGTATGCGCAGAGTCAGCATACTTACATACAATGTCTCCGCTCAAGACAAAGTGTCGTGATTCTCTCTGTGTAGTTGCATAGTCAACATCTGTATTGTCCATGTAACCCTTAAGGAACCTGTACATTTTCCTGATTGGAGCGTGTCTCTTCTGTGACACACCGATTCGGGCTAACCTCCTAACGGTTTCTTGGTCTTCTTGCTCCAATTGTACATGGTGTATCTGCACATTTTTAATAGGGTTACGTGATAAAGCATCAGCCAGTAAGTTATCTTTCCCAGGCTGGTGGACGATAGTGACATTAAACTGTTGGGTGAACAAAGCCCAACGTGTCAATCTATCACTATACATGTCAGTTTGCAACATAAACTGTAGTGCTTTATGATCAGTAATAATGATGACCCTATGTCCCAGCAAATTTTTTTTCCAAGCTTGCAAAGCTCTTACAAAAGCTAACGCTTCTAGTTCTGTCGTAAAGTAATTTTCCTCGTGTTTCTTTGGTTCATTTTAAAATATCCTAACACAAATAATTTACATTTACAATCCAAATAGTTTAATTTTATCTTTAATATGACTATACATGTCATAAGCCGGTCAAATAAAATAAGATTCCAGATCATAGGCGATTTTTCTAAGTTTCCAGCCTATTTAACCTCTCTCAAGTCGTATAAGATCTGATCTTTTCTGAGTGTAATTTTCCTAATACAACACAACATTTATTCCTATATAATCACACTCTCAAATTCTACAATTGGCTAAGACATCTAACAAAGAATCAACCTCTTTATTTGAGTCTTCACAATCCCTTTGACATCGATAACTTGGTAATCCAATGTTATTCCGTCGAACGTGCCAATCGAGACAATCGAGCCCCACGTTTCAGGGTTGCCAATCCTACTGTACCCGATATCCGGATAGTAGGCTGTCAGATATCCGCCCCCTCACTCGGATTGCCAATAATCAAACGCGCCGGCATAGCTACATCAATGAAAATGGCACTGACAGATACTATCGAGATTAGAGCACAATAGTTAACAAGAAAATTATTGTGGAACACACCAAAATATACGGGGGTTATTACTTACCTTTACTTACCTCTTAAATATATCTCGGGGACTGGGTTGTCAACTGGATCACTTAAAAGTATGTCCTCACAATAACCTCCACCAAGATATTTAAACTGAACCAAAAACGAAGACGAGAAACCTTAAACTGCACAATAATTTATTCCACATAAAGAATGATTTTTAACAAAAAGAAACAACAAAATATACGTGGCAATCAGAAGCCATCGACCACATAACCATGTCCTCCTGTAGGACCTGTATTCTCCACATATAATGTTTTAGCTTTCTCAAGCTCATAACAACGAAAATATAACAATGCAATGGGAATGGAAACGGGATTTGGGATGAGACACACATATCAATTGCTTTGCGTGTTTATATACTGCACACTTTATTTATAGCCACAAGGCTATTATGAAACGCCCTTGGTCTCAGTAACACAGTTGTCCGGACCAGCTGCAAAACACCTGTGTCGTCAAAGCGGACACCCGTTCGTTCAACCCTACCATAAGCGTGCTACCTCAGAGCTCGGCTCTCTCCTTTAAACACGTAAATGTTCACATCTCAACTGAAATATTGTCACGCAAATGTCTTACATGCTTCCTTCAAACACCAGTGGATTCCTCCAACAATCCCAAATCATGATTATTTGTTCAAACCACTTGCTTAACTTGTATTGTTTAGAGTATTAAAAAAAACTCTAAATGTTAATAACAAAAGTTCATTAATTATTTATAACAATAACAAATTGTTTATAACAATGTCAACTGACCATTGAAAATTTAATACACGCTTCTATTAATCACTATCATTTTAAATTATTTAACAAAGATATTTACAAAATTATTTTACAATATTAAATTGTTTATATTATTTATACAAGGAATACATTGAACCACACGTCTATCCGGTTGATAATTACTCAAATCGTGTTGATATAATCGACCAATGAAGGTTAGTTATATTTAAGTGTCAAATTCAGGTTTAATAATGTTTAATAATAATTATTAATATTTGTGACTGTAACCTCCATTCAAAATCTTTATCTCAAATTATTTAACACTCTTGTTAATTTTAACAGTATCTTCATATGAATAATCTTTCAAAGAACAAGAACAATAACATCCAGCGGGAAAATACTTCGCTCATAACGCACAAAAATGTCACAACAATTGGCCCAAAATTCATCATATATCTTCATATATATGGCATAAAAATCTTCCAAACTACACACAAAAACCTCCACTATTAATTCAACAACTTCATTAATTATTGTGGGAACCTCCTTCATTATTCAAGGGCATTACTCAACAGCGACTTTTACACGTCCACTGAACTATCGATTATACATCCATTGTTCCTCTTTAAAAATTCTTATATTCATCAATTGTAATAATGACTGTTATTATTTAACCTTCGTGGGTTTCATTCATGAATCGATATGAAGTAAAAATTTGCCAATCACAAATAAATTTAATAGCAAATACGGTTAGACACTCCTGCCTGGTCTATCAAAATTGAGATTAACATCTTCAAAGTAACGCAGTATAAAAATACTATCTTCAAACAAAGATCAACTAAACTGCAAAATAGTCGAATAGAATACAATTAGATTGTGGAATGCAAACATTATTGTTCCAATCTAGAATTGAGAAAAATTCCTATCAAATGTTCATTACTATAGTGTATTCAATAAATTGTAATTAACGTTCATGTATCATAAAATTGTCTATAATGCAATGGTAAATGTCTATGTTGCAATCATGTTCATAAGACGACTAGTATTTCAAAGATCGTCGATATCGAAAAAGATTTTAACGCTCTAAAATCTTTTAATTATTCTTCTTTCTTGAGGATGACAGAAAATTGGTCAAAGTAATTAACTGAATAGAATTACTTTAATAAAATGACACGCTGTCTGAATTCAAATCTGCCATAGCAAATCGTTAACTTTACAGTCAAATCGTGACTACAAAAATATGCAAATTACTGAAAGAATCTAAATCATCAGTCTCAACTGATCCAAAATTATTTAAGTATGCCAATGACATAGCAATGTCTCAAAAATCGAAGAAAAAGGCATAAATCATCGAAGTGTACTGAGTACAAAAATATCAATCAAGAAAATGGGGCAAAAGATAGGACAGAAAATATAGGAAGAATGGTTGCTCAAATATCGCTACGATACTCAAATAATACAAGAAACGTTCACAACTACCTTATCTGCCGATTGAAGTTCCAGAGAAAAATTCCCCAAAGAAGACTGCTGATGGATCCATTTCACCAACTTAAAGATGAGCTCCATCCTCGAAACAGGAATCAGCGTCCTCGGAGAATCGAACTGCTTCCTCCTCCGAAATGGCACTGCTCCGTGGATACGAGAAACATCCTTCCAGCAAAATTCTTCATTGTGCGCCGGGATAACCCTGGCCTCTCTTGAAAGTTCTCTGAAGTTCTTGCAGGAATTCGTCATGAAGTTTAATGTAGTTATTTCCGCAGAAATATTCATAGTTGTGGAGTATGCAAATATTTCCACTGTTATCTGGTATAATTCAGCGATGGATTAACGATGCATGAGTGTAGTTGGATGTTCACTACATGCTCGCTTTTGTAGAAAGACGATTAACGAAGTTCCATGCTGTTACTTTACTCCAATAATGTATGTCCCAATTGCATCAAAGCCTTAGCCTTTCATCTCAACTGCAGTTATAATGATCAAAAGCACTGCAATATTATAATGTTCCATAGTCAAATGTATCGTTGTAATATCAAACTGTTGCACTCCACGTGTCAGCCGTAGTGTATAATATGGAATTTAAAAGTGTTTCTCCTGTGGCGAGAAAATCACTTTTGTTGGCAGCCTAAAAGTTCCAATATCTTTCGAAGTATCACTGTGAAATCGTTGAAATCTTGTATACACCTTAATGTTATACTGCCTAATAGAATTATCATACAGGCTGAAGTTAGCGCTGGATATCTTGACTGGTGGAAACGTTAATGTGCGCGTTTCAACTTCACCTAGTTTTGAGCAGCGTGAAATGGAACTGCCCCGAGTTCGTTCGATGCGGCAAGGCTTTCACCTCACGCTAAAGACACCTTACTTCACTGAATCACTTGAAAATAACTCTATATCACCAGAAATATATATGCGATCACAAGTATGAGATCTGAGCGTATCAGTATCAGTATGAGTATGAGAGCTCCTCTCTCCTGTGCACGACCTTTTATCAACTTCTTAAGGGGCGTAACCATCCCTTCCATAGCCTGTTGCTGCGTCATTGCTGGAAGTTTTAACTTTGGCTATTCTTGACGGATTTTCAAAATTCAAAAACTCAAAATTAATTTCTTCAAAATTCCAAATCAATGCCATAACTGAAAATAGATTTCCACAAATCTGCATGCCAAAAGTAATCGAATATCGTAGTTTCAGCAATTTCCGTCTTCCTTCCAAACTATTGTTCATTGGTTCGCGTCTCTCCTCCAATAGCGTAGCTTCTTCCTTAGCACAATACCTTGTTTCCTGCGACTGCGTCGTAAATCTCGGATCTTTCTCGAATAAAATCATGACGTCACCAAGAATCTCAACTCAATCAGCCTACTGGCATGAATCCTACGTCATCCGTGCCTACGTCATGAATATTGTTTTAGATCCCTTATTTGGGGGTGGATCTAAAAGGAAGAGTTATTGTACTAATTTATAAAGCTGTGCCTAAAAAGGGTAGCTTCCCTTGGCAGGGTAAGCTGACCAGTGTAGAGTGTTGTAGTGTGCTAGGAACTAGGGGGCGTTCCTGTAAATAATGTAGTAGTGTTTGAAGGGATGGGGCCCAATGCAAGGGTCACTGTGCTGGTCGCTCGCCTGACTGTTTATTATGTAACTGCCTCTGCTCGTATCAGCTAAGTGGCACGCGCTGCTCTCTGGCAGCCGGGCCGCCGCGAGGAACACAATGATATCTGAGCTAGCGCTATTAGACTACCGTCTGTCACGTCTTACCGTGACGGGAGTAAGGAAGGGCGTTGGGATGTAAAGAGGCGTATAAACAGTAAGGCTAGTGTGATGTGTTGACCAAGTGTTTATTGGTCTGTAATTCTGAGTATGAGTCCCTTGTAGGGAATGTAATTATGTTCACAATGTAGTACAAGTTGTGGGTTACAGGTTACAAAAGTAGGATGTCTGAACACGACTGACTGACTCACCTCTGATGACACCGGCGTAGCCTTCGGCCGTATCGTTGAAGCACTGATAATGGAGAGATCCCTTGACCTGATTAAGACGCCTTCTTATACTCTCCGGCGCTATGTTGTCAGCAATGTGTTGGCATTGCTGTCCCAGTTAATAGTATGTCGCTATGTGTAACCATTGTGCAAGGACTGAGCTGCTTTCTAGAGTGGCAAGCTGTCCCTGCTACGTTTTATGGATGTTGGCCCGGCTTTCCAAGGGTTGCCCGTTAGGAGATGTAGGCAGATGATGGGGGGATGGTCTCCAAGGGGTGCATACCCCTGGGAGGCTGTACAAGCGTCTTCCTTCATTTGTTCGCGTCCTCGCGAACGGGAACGGAACTGGAGGTTGGGATGTTGACGTAGTGGTCCTTGAAACCCCCTCGTATCTCCTGGTGGTGTCGTATCGAAGTGTGGGTGTGAGGTCAGCCCGTGTTCAGAGGGGAGGGTTATGGGATGTACAAATATATGTATACACTGATATTGGCAGTGTGAAAATGGAAATTAACAAAACAAAAAAAAATTGACATTGCGAAAAATTTGACATCGAGAAAAAAATTGACATTGAAAAAAAAATTGACATTTGAGAAAAATTTGACATTAAAAGAAATTTGACATGTAAAAAAAAATTGCCCTTGCTATTGCTGGCATATTGCTAGTTTCAAAAAAAACATGGTTTTTGATGGTGATTCGTTACATAGTTGTGCAGGGAGGAAAAACCCAGCTAGACGAGGAATTGTGTCGTCTGGCTTTACCTTGGGGAAAAAGTGCTCCCTGCAAATAGAAAGATAGGAGAGAATAGAAAAAAAATGGGTGTTCCAGGGTATAATTTAAGGGATATAATCAAAGTGTATTTATTGGTTCGGGATGAAACGGAACACCCTGACAAATGGGGAAGTTAGAAGAAGGAAAAATGAGAGAAAACAAATCATAGACATCATGTACATTGGTGGTCTTGATAATGGTAACAGATATGACCCGATAATAATAATAATAGTAATCCTTACAGTTGTAAAATTCCTGACAAGTTATAATTGAACATAGTAAACATGTAATGAAGATGAACATAGAAAAAATAATGGTTGCCATGTGGGTACCCTGTACGTATAAGTAATCTTGCCACTCTTGTGGACCCTTGCAATTGTATAACATGGCGAGAAAATACAAAATAATTTACACTTTATAATTACGGTATCACTATCATATATATACACACATCAAAAAAAGTTTTGCATCACCTCGGTTCCCAGATCTCCGGCATATAGACGTTGACTGTGTATATTGTATCAAAGATACAGTCCCTTTGACTGTTCATAGGTGTCACTAAAACTGCTCAAAGATGTAAACAACCATGCATGAGCAGGGCCTATTAGACGGAGGGGGTACGACAGCCGATCAGTTCCAGTCATTCCACCAGGACGAAGGTACGCTGCTCATGTTGTCTGTAGTTCTACCATGCCTAGAAGGTCAATACCGCAGTTCGATCGCGTCCGCATTGTTACTTTGTGTCAAGAAGGGCTCTCAACAAGGGAAGTTTCCAGGCGTCTCAGAGTGAACCAAAGCGATGTTGTTCGGACATGGAGGAGGTACAGAGATACAGGAACTGTCGATGACAGGCCTCGCTCAGGCCGCCCAAGGGCTACTACTGTAGTGGATGACCGCTACTTACGGATTGCCGCTCGGAGGAACCCTGACAGCAATGCCACCATGTTGAATAATGCGTTTCGTTCAGCCACAGGACGTCGTGTTTCAACTCAAACTGTGCGCAATAGGCTGCATGATGCGCAACTTCACTCCCGACGTCCATGGCGAGGTCCAGCTTTGCAACCCCGACACCATGCAGCGCGGTACAGATGGGCCCAACAACATGCTGAATGGACCCCACAGAATTGGCATCACGTTCTCTTCACCGATGAGTGTCGCATATGCCTTCAACCAGACAATCGTCGGAGACGTGTTTGGAGGCACCCTGGTCAGGCTGAACGTCTTAGACACACTGTCCAGCGAGTGCAGCAAGGTGGTGGTTCCCTGATGTTTTGAGGTGGCATTATGTGGGGCCGACGTACGCCACTGGTGGTCATGGAAGGCTCCGAAACGGCTTTACGATACCTGAATGACATCCTCCGACCCATAGTGCACCCATATCGGCAGAATATTGGAGAGGCATTTGTCTTCATGGACGACAATTCTCGACCTCATCGTGCACATCTTGTGAATGCGTTCCTTCAAGATAACGACATCGCTCGACTACAGTGGCCAGCATGTTCGCCAGACATGAACCCTATCGAACATGCCTGGGATATGTTGAAAAGGGCTGTTTATGGACGTCTTGACCCACCAACCACTCTGAGAGATTTACGCCGAATTGTCGTTGAGGAGTGGGACAATTTGGACCAACAGTGTCTTGATGAACTTGTGGATAGTATGCCACGACGAATACAGGCATGCATCAATGCAAGAGGACGTGCTACTGGGTATTAGAGGTAGTGGTGTGTACTGCAATCTGGACCACAAATGCTGAAAGTCTAGCTGTATGATGGTACAACATGCAATGTGTGGGTCTCATGAGCAATAAAACGAGCTGAAATGTTGTTTGTGTTGATCTCTATTCCCTTTGTATTTAAAGGTTCCGGAACTCTTGGAACCGAGGTGATGCAAAACTTTTTTTGATGTGTGTATATATATAAACCGTATAGAGCTCTGTTACCTGGCCAGTTACTGCATACCTCTTATACTTGGCGCGCACCGTACTATTATGCCTCGCCGACCGTTCTCTAATCGGCCGTTCCTGGTGAGGTTTAGTGGCTAGTCCACTATCCTCTCCCTGTACCTATCACATAACCTCGTGGTTTTCCGTCGTGGGTCGGAATCCCACCTTAGGGTCGAAGGTCCGGCACTTACAAACCTTGTGTCGCCCTTTGAGCCTGAAGTAACGCTTCATTTGCGTATTCTGAAATGTTTTTGCGTTCAGCGATGGTCATCATCCCACGTATGCTGTCCACCGCTGACCGCTGGCGTTGTCACCTTTAAGGGTGCAACCAAAATTGATAAGGAGTGTATTTGTGTATGACATATATGTGTATTTTGGTAATATATCTACCACAGACATATTCACGTTCTTGGTTACCTGTAATTCAAAACAAAAACAAAAATGCATCCATATAAAGATGTTTATCTCTCCGTGGCTCCGTGGTCTTCCTGTGTGGGTAAAAGTGGGTTAATTATGACTAGTACAGTACAATACATTATGATTCATTACAGGTATATATATAACCTTCTTCGGTAGCGCGTAGTTTGGAAACTAAGTGTAGCGCCACCGAAGTCTAACTTAACCTAGGTTAGCCTATTTTAACCTAGTTTATCCTAAGTATGGTCGGGCTTACCTCTGTAACGGATTTTTAGTCACCGAGTGCCGAGATATTCTATTGTGATCTATATATATAAAAAAAATTGCCTTAAATGTAGGTTTATGTTACCTTACAACGAATTATCATGCCTTATCATGAGTTGTCGGACTTACCCTGATGCCAGGTTTCTGGGTCATCAGGCGCCGAACGGCGTTATCTTACACTACTTATTTTACTTATTGATAAAATTACTTAACTGTAAAACTATTCTGTATTTACATGCCGAGTGGACCTTATTCTAAAGCCGAAATGTGCTGTGCTATTATTAGCAACAGCTGTTAGTAAATTTGCTTACATCTAAGTGACCTTAACATGGCACTATGACTTAAGTACTAAAATTTAGATGGAGGCTGTCCGTTTGATTTCTCTCGCGGTGGTTCCCTTGTAGCACATTGCCGGGACCGGAACCCGACAATGTCTCGTAGTCCCCTCCGTTTTAATACTATTGTCGACATCTATTCTAGGCCTTAATACTAGTACTAACCTAGTCACAGGCGGCTTACGGTGCCACTAAGCAAACCGTTTCGCCTGCTGTACCTTCCATTTCTTTGATCGTTTCCATTGCGTGTGTAGTCGTAGGTGGGCCGCCCACGTAACCCTTATGAGGCGCTCGCAATGCCCCTCTCTTAATGCCCATTGGCTGCCCGATGCGTCGCCATTTATGTGGGCATTGGACATTGTGGTCCAATGGCATAATATCCTCCGGGAAGTGAGCGTCCGGGGAGTCCTCTTCGCCTGTGTCGGCCGCAATAGTAATGATTCATGTGTCCTCCGGGAAGGGAGCGTCCGGGGAGTCCTCTTCGCCTGTATCGGCCGCAATAGTAATGATTCATGTGTCCTCCGGGAAGGGAGCGTCCGGGGAATCCTCTTCGCCTGTATCGGCCGCAGTGTGTTTTGCTCCAACGCACAGGAGTCTTGCTTCCCGCTATGGAAGCCCTACTTATCTAATTCTAACTAAGAGTCTAGTCATAATTGGGTCGTCTCTAGGGATAGTTCCCGAGGCCGGCGCTGAGTGAGCTATTTCTCCCGCCATCCTCAGAAAGTCACCTTGCAGATCTCGGCTTCGATGACCGTGACACATAGTGGGTGTAACCTTCTCCGACAAGGGGGATGGGCTAATATGCACCCCTAGATCTCGATGTTTGCCCGTGTCAGGTTCCGAATGCTTTGACCTTACGTAGTTCGTCTGTTCGGTCTAGTCGTCAGTTAAGTGAGGTCGCTGCCCTGTCGAGCCAACTGGGGTAAGGGTCCACATCGCCTTCCCCAGCTCTGCTCCGGTGTGGTCCCTCTGACCTTCGGCTTACACCGTTGTCATCAATCAGATCGTATCAGATTCCTTTGTAAAAAAAAATGTGGCGTAACCTGTGTAAATAGTTTAATCTCTGTGTAAAATGTAAAATACTTCCAGTGTTGTGGGGTTGTAGATCTTCTAAGTACATAGGCTACTTCTGGTCTACCATCGCTACGTCAGCTTTCCAGCAATAATGCTTTCTTTACCTTAATGGAGGTGTTAGTAGGGTCTGTAATGTCAGGTACCCTGTTATTAGGATCTGGGGGTAGTTATTTGTTGAGTGGGCTTAAAGTATGGTAGGAAGGGGTTGCGCACCTTTGGGTTCCACGTTAGTGGTGGCCTGGAACCGGTGATGCCACTGGGATGCTTCTATAGTGAGTGGACTGGGGAGGCAATTCCCGTGATTGCAAAGATACGAAAATTTCATGCAGGTTTGATATTAAAATCCCTGGTAAATGGATGGGATACTCATGCATGCGTCTGGATATGAAGTGTCTGCCTTCATGTACGGATAGGTGTAGGGTGGGGCATAATACCAATATGTTCCTTTCATGCGGGAGTGTTTAAGTACTAAAGAATGGTTAATATATATCTATGGCCTCCTCTCTCATTTGGGGAGGCGCATTATGCTTATTTAATGTTTGCTGACCCACCCCTAATACTCAGGTGGTAGCATCGTGGCGCAAGGCGTAGCATGCCTGCTCTTTAGACGCATGAAGTCCATCAACCCCTTGTGTGTACTTTGTAATGTAGTGTAGCTGTTTTTGGTCGTGTAGATATGTCTGCGTTGGTTTATGTTGGGCGTGAGAGGGTTATTGGAAGGGAATTGGGTATTAACTATGGTAGCCTGCTGTAGTATGTCGGTAATCCCTCTGGGATTATCCACCTATGGTTTGTCATCCTCCCTTGGTCCATGTTGGCTTTCTATCCGCGCCTTGGGATAGTAGAGCTGCATGACCTAATCTGGTCTGCCATTTGTAGTGTAGGTGTGGCCAGTGGTCGTAGTGCGACTGGTCATGTGCTAGTCATCTGTAATGACTCCTATGCCTTACGATCGATAAGAGAAGTTATTAGGGGGGAGATCTTGTCTGTGTTTGCTCCTAATTGTTGAGTGCGTGTGCGTGTGTGTGACTATGTTCCGCTACACCACGCGGACGGTTGGTCTGTTGCAGGCTAAGTCGTAATATGTATCGCCTGTATCGGCGGGAGGCGCCCGTGGCCTGTCAACGTCTTGTCCATCGCCAAGTGCTTTTGCGGTGTGATAAAAAAAAATGTATGTTGTTATGATTGTTTTGCGTTTTTGCTTTCATTGTCAATGCCGGTAAACACTAGTGCCCTGTCATGAGCAGTATTGCAGTATGTCTAGTCTGCAAGTCAGCAGTTGGTATGTGTAATGTCAGGCTGGGATGTTATTGTTTGTCATCCGCTGGCATGTGCTTTTCTGCACGTATGCAAGTGTGGTCATTGTTTTAGATTCCTAGCGGACTAATGTAGCAATTCATCCTAGTTAGGTAATGACGTTGTGTGGCCATTGTTCCCTAAGACTTGTGTCTTGCGAAATTTTCCTACCTGTGTCTGGGAAATGTATTCTCTATGTCTGGTGTAATTCGAAATTTTATGTCTGGCTTTTGGTGGGAGGAAATGTAGTATTCCCTGTTCATGCACTTGTATGGGCCAATTTCGGTGTGGTTGGAAGCCTGGATAACTGCTTTCCCTTGTGTCTAAATTTTTACTGGAACTCAGACCCGTGACCTTATGTCATTCTCTGTGTTTTATGTTTGCGTTGTGTTTCAGGGCTTGGGGCTTCCCCAGTGTGGTTTTTGCTTGTGTTCCGTGTACCAAAAATACCATTGGATAGTTAGTTTTTGGTACGAGTGTGGTGTGTGGTCATGGGTTCGAATCCGGTTGTCTGTAAAGACTTGGTGTGACCCTCTCTGTGCCGGATATATTATGGCACATGTACTGTGTATCTGTTATGCGCAAACGAAAGTACTCAATGCTGTGAGGAGTTTGCGTATTTTTAAACTCTCCTCGTAGTGTAATTTCGGGAGTTATGGGGTCCTTAGATCGGCCGTGAATGATGTGTTGGTTTCTGTCAAGTAGGATTTGGCTCGGCTTGTCTGTGTCGAGCAGTCTTGCTCATTGAGGAGTATGTTACTGCTGATACGACGGTGTTGAATTACGATGTTGTGTGCTTTCATTTGTTTCATGTTCTGCCCACGTCCTTGTTTCCTGCACGTGTGTGTGTGTGAACTTGATTGCTGTCTGTAGTGATGGCGAGCAGTGCCTCTCTCATTGTAAAAAAAAACTTGTGGTTTAACATGACCGTTGATCTGTAGATCATGCGCCACGGGACTCCCGTTTTACGTGGAATCCAAACCACAGGCCGTGGCCTTTCACTTCGAAAGTCCCACATGCATTGGCCGTATAGGAAAAGAACCTCATACTAACTACATCTGTGTCCCCAATTGTGTGTTACTGTAACGTGGTTCAAGTATGTTCGTTATCCACGGTACCAAATGTCGTTATACGCTAGTGTGTCTGGGCCGCTAGTCGCGTGTTTGGTGACCAGATGCCAGAGGCGATTTTGTTGTTTTTCGTTTATGACCCGCTGTTAGTGGGACTGTCCCAATCTGTCTTAGCTTTCCCATTTTTCTATTCTAGAACTGGATATCTACCCAACCTTATATTCTTGGTATTCAGAAGGTTGCGGGTTTGGAGACCGTCTTTTACCCAGAGTAATTGTTTCTGGCACTATTCAGGTTGTGTCTCCGGGACAGTTCTGGTGAGTGTTTTACTGTCATGTGGCTATGTAAATTGATTGTGTGATTTTCCAAAAATATGCAGGGCTTCCCAAAGTCTGGGGTTTTCATCCTACGGTGGGTTAGCGTTTTAGCTTACGTGTTGTTGTGGAAATGATAAAAAAAATTATATTACAGGCAATGTAACGTGTCACGTCTGCCTATGGGTTAAATACATACAGTTCAACTTGGCCACCCTTTTTTTTTCATCGGGCCTAATGAGTGGGGCAGAGAAAGAGGAGAAAAAAAAATGAGCTATGCCCCGGCTCCGTATTAAGAGAGCATTTTGAAAAGGTATATGTTTGTATGTTGCCTGTCCACTACTGTATGTTTTGCTAAAGTGGGTTGCCGGACGGCGATGAAAAAAAAAATGTTTAAAAAAAAATGGCAAGTAGGTCCTGATCGTACTATGCACCTAGTAGGTGACGTTAGCACTATAGTAATCTGGTTACATCTCAGGGGACTCTACCGACCTTGTCTATTACACATTGGGAAGGCCATTGCCAGACGTATTTGATACATGTGTATCCACGTCACGAGCAAAGCCAGGGCACTATGGGAGTCGAAACTCCACTCCAAAGCAATTATAGCCTTACCTTGGCATTGAATATATATTTTTCAAAAGAGAAATATGTATTGTCCGTTGAGCCATTATATATTTATACACAAATTGTGCTAAATGTTCCGGCCTAACTCAACAAAATGACAGTGGTTCGCCCCGGTGTGCAATTGGGCTTCTCAGTTGGTTAAAGCACACCTCACCAAATTTTTTGAAAATTAGTTTGCGATTTTTTATTCTTGCCAATCTTATGGCTTTTGCCCTCTACTAGAGAGTCTATCCAACTGTTGAACCGGAACGTAGAACATTTAGTCATTTCTGCTTAGAAAGACTCGCTTAAGCTCTATGCTGTGTCTTGATGTTTAAGCTATGTTCAAAATATCTCTTTCCGGCTTTAAGCCGCGTAGCTCACCTGATGGGCTTCTACTGGGCTTTGAATATTAGCAACTTTACGTTATCCAATTTATGGTGATGACCACTCCGACCAATAATCATTGATGGCCTGGGAGAAAAAATGTCAGGGGCAAACAAAAAAAAAACAAGGATTTTGAGTCATGCACTTCTGATTTAGTCAAGTTGCACTGCCTATACATGAAAGAAGGCAGATAGAGAAAGAGAAAAAAAAATGTGCAGTTTATGTTTGTGCTGATGGATGGTGTATTGTCGTACTGTGTGGTAGTGTCTGGTCCCAATGTGCGTACGTGTATCGTGCATCCTGAGGGACTAATACCGGTGTTCGCCTTCGTTCTGGCAAATTTGCCCTTTGAACTGGCGGTAATGGTTGCTGAATGGCTTGTGTCTGGCCTAGCAATGTGGTGGCGTGTAGTCTGACCGCTTTTCGGCCTGTGGCCACGGCAGACTCCTGCCATTGCGCTAGCCTATCTGTGTGGGTGTATGTAGGCTTTATGTGTAGTGGGACGGGTTCTATGTCGTCTGCCCATGACGTGGTTACGTCCCGTTGTCCCTCTGTTATGCTATGTGTATTTGAGAGTCCTGGCTTCAACTCCCTCTCGTCCCGTTGTTCCGAGGGGGTTGTTCTAGGCTCTGCCGCTTGGTTTGGCAAAATTGCCTTCCGATCCGGAGCTGAAGGACATGTGTTTATGTAACCTTGTATTCGTAGCCTATTGGAGCCTAACCTGGCCGTCTCCTGGACTGTGGCCATGGTGACCTCCTTCCTATGTGTGGCAGTACATGGCGAGAGGGACATCCTCGTAAATTGTCGAGTTAGCGTATCTACGCTTATGTCCTCTCTCGGCTGGGCTGGTGGCCCTACCATGAACTCAAAAATGGCCTTGTCGGCTTGGAGCTCACGGTATTCGTCCCAAATTTGGGTGTACTGCCTATTGAGGCTTATGGTCTGTTTGCAAATTACTGTATTAATGTTTCTGTGCTCTGTATAGTTTTGTGGCCGCTAGTTGGAGAAGCGCTTGGACGCGAATTAGCTCCCTGTATTGGGCGTGTAAACCTGTGTAGTGCACCCTCATTCTCTCGAGGGTTGCATTATCTATTACGGGACCATGTGTGGTGATTAATTGTTGGTATATTTTGTTTCTTTGGACATGGATTCTATTGAGGTGTTCATGTATGTTCCTCAAGTGCTTGTGTGCGCATCTTAATTGCGTTGTCCTACCCTCTGATGGAGTGTATGGCTGTTTGCCTTGTATTGCTCCGACCTTTGTTTGGAGTGCCCGTATTTGTGTCTGTCGCCTCTGTATATGCCTTTGGTATCTTATTAATAATGTTAATAATGTTGGCGTAACCCTATTGCCTCTATGGTTTGCAATCTCTGCATGAGGCGTCATTCTGACTGAAGTGTATGTGAATAAAATAAAATAAAATATCTGTGCGTGTTTGACAGTGTATTTTCGTATCTGTTTGATTCTTTCTGGGGCTGGGGGGTTGGTTTAGTAAGAATTTCCCCTGTGTAGCTGGTTTTGGAGCAAAAATGGTGTTTTTTGTCTGGGAAAAAAAAATTCACTATTTGCTTGGCTTTTTGCGGTACGGAAGGGGTCGTTTTAACTACGAGGGCTCGTTGGTTGAGTCCCGTTCTCTATGCGTAGTACCCCGCCTCCACCAGTGTTTTAGATCCCTTATTTGGGGGTGGATCTAAAAGGAAGAGTTATTGTACTAATTTATAAAGCTGTGCCTAAAAAGGGTAGCTTCCCTTGGCAGGGTAAGCTGACCAGTGTAGAGTGTTGTAGTGTGCTAGGAACTAGGGGGCGTTCCTGTAAATAATGTAGTAGTGTTTGAAGGGATGGGGCCCAATGCAAGGGTCACTGTGCTGGTCGCTCGGCTGACTGCTTATTATGTAACTGCCTCTGCTCGTATCAGCTAAGTGGCACGCGCTGCTCTCTGGCAGCCGGGCCGCCGCGAGGAACACAATGATATCTGAGCTAGCGCTATTAGACTACCGTCTGTCACGTCTTACCGTGACGGGAGTAAGGAAGGACGTTGGGATGTAAAGAGGCGTATAAACAGTAAGGCTAGTGTGATGTGTTGACCAAGTGTTTATTGGTATGTAATTCTGAGTATGAGTCCCTTGTAGGGAATGTAATTATGTTCACAATGTAGTACAAGTTGTGGGTTACAGGTTACAAAAGTAGGATGTCTGAACACGACTGACTGACTCACCTCTGATGACACCGGCGTAGCCTTCGGCCGTATCGTTGAAGCACTGATAATGGAGAGATCCCTTGACCTGATTAAGACGCCTTCTTATACTCTCCGGCGCTATGTTGTCAGCAATGTGTTGGCATTGCTGTCCCAGTTAATAGTATGTCGCTATGTGTAACCATTGTGCAAGGACTGAGCTGCTTTCTAGAGTGGCAAGCTGTCCCTGCTACGTTTTATGGATGTTGGCCCGGCTTTCCAAGGGTTGCCCGTTAGGAGATGTAGGCAGATGATGGGGGGATGGTCTCCAAGGGGTGCATACCCCTGGGAGGCTGTACAATATCCACGTCATAACTATGACATCCATAATTTTACTGATATTTTCCAATACAGCCATCGTGGTCTCGATATAATTCAATTTCCGGGGGCAGTACCTACTGCAAGGCCACGGACGCCTCCTTCCCTCTTCCTTGCCTCTCCATCCTAACCTTCCGATTCCTTCCCTCATGAGGCCCCTGTTCGCTTGGCAGGTGAGGCCACCTGGGTGACGTGCTGATCACACCTCCCCAGTTGTATCCCTCCCGACCAGATGTTCCAAGCTCCAGGACACTGCCCGTAGAGGCGGTAGTGGTGAGTTCCCTCGCTGAGTCCGTGGGAACCACCAACCTAGAGGGAAAATCGACTAAATAAAAACAAAACAAAACATTCCTAAAAGTGTATAAACTTATGAAGTTATGGAAATATATGGATGTACGAGCAAAAAATAGCCGCCATTTTGACAGTGGGATGGCACGGAAAGGCACGATACTTCACGATCAGACTGAACTCTTAGTCACTACGGCGGAATAATATTCCGTTTTAAAATGCTAATATCCCACCGGTCACCTCCTTGAGGACAGTTTAAACCTCCCTATGTACGACGATCATATTTGGTAAGGCCAGGCCTTGTTGGATTGTAAGTTACGGTTTGGCTATAGACTAATACATGCATGATTCGTACATTCGCCATTTTAAAGCTATTTGGCTGACGACCTTGTAGTTTGGGCAAAGGGCGCTTTTCACATTGAGGTACATTATTGAAAAACTTGGTAGAGATCGGATGATTAGGTTAGTCATAATTTAATTTAAGCTCAGAACATTTTGGTGGGCACCATTTCGTTTTTGTTATGATGGCGGCGATATACAACATGACACTGAGTTTTTCCTTGCTAGTGCTACCTCTGTACCAAAGGTGATTCGATTTGGTTTATTTATGTTTGAATTGATAGGGGGAATTGGTTTACACACATACACGGCCGCCATCTGCAAACTATTGGGATGATGACCTTGTAGTTTGGTCAAATTACTCTTCCCACATGAAGGTATGTTATTGCAAAATTTGGTAGAGATCAGATGATTAGGATAGTCGTAATTTGATTTAAACTTTGAACATTCGGGTGGCCGCCAATACGTTTCCGTCAAGATGGCGGCGATATAAAACATGACACTGAGGTGCCCTCTGCTAGTGCTACCTCTGTACCAAATTTCGTTCAATTCGGTTTCACCGTGTTTGAATTGATAGTGGGGGACAGACATGCAGAGTACACACACATACACACTTACAGACACACAAACAGACACACAATTTTACCCCTGTGTGGATCTCTTAAGTCTACTGTCAGTTTTTGCAAAAACCGAAAGTAGGCTAATACTTATCTGTTCGCAAATATTTCATGTTTTAACTCAATACGAGAAATATTACCAAGTTTCTTTTAATAGTTCAAATTAAATAAGTTGTTCATGCTGTGTCAAACATTTGGCATTTAATGTATTTGTCTTTGATTGGTAAGTTAACCACACCTCATCCTTCTTTTAAAATCGAAAATCAAAATTTTTAAACAAAATATAACAAATGAAATACCCATTAAAATTGGCCTACGATTGTAATCCACGCGACTACTTACATTACATTTTCGAACGCTACCACCGGAGGGTTAAGTTTGATTATAATTCCAATATTTCATCCTCAGTAGGTGATGTTAAAGTTTATTCTGTATTTCACACCCACCTACGTTGTGTATGGAGTTGTACTGTAGATCTTGTGTCATTTGCAGTTGAAGCCTATGATGTTAGTCTACTTACTTGCTATGCTTTGTTATTGTTGCTCTAATAGATGCAGTTATTGATTCATTTAGGAACTTTGAGACATTGTTGGTCATGTAACCCCGTATACTTGTGTGTGGAATCTGTCTGATAACCTGTGTCACAGTGATGGCTGTACTAGTATGAGTATATGCATTTCTAATTTATGTTAGGATACGTATGAGATGGTCGCTGCTGTCAGTTGAGTATAAAAGTGAGAAACCACGGGAAATCTTATTTTGGGATGGATGCCAACTTTCTTTTGCCTTGGACATACCAAGTCCTTTATATGCTCCTAACTTACTTTCAAATTTTCGTTAGGCTATTGAACCTATAACATATTGAGAGTTATCTATTGTCACATTCTGTAAAAATGAGAAACTTGACTTATAAGATCAAAGCAGGCGATGTGTGCGTGTGCCAATATCAACTCCTATTCGTATTGTACCCGTCTGTACACCTGGGATGGACAGGCGATCACATGCGAGGCAAACCGAGAACAGTGTGAGCATGAGGTTCGGATCTCAGGGAGTTATGGGTTATGCCGGTTAATAATTATACATTGTCCCCATGTTCCACGTAATGGATTGAGGGAGACATATATATGACAACACAAGAAAAAGAATATAAATCTCTATTTAAAAAGAAAATTAATTCACATTTATTAATAAAAAGATCATGAAAAACAAATACAGTATCACACACACTCCTGCGAAGAATAATGATTGCTAGCTGCAAGGTATTCATAAACTAAATTTATAGAGGAATTTCCAATCCCGTGGGATCAGTGCATCTTCAAACAATAACCAAGCATAGTCTTTGGAATCTTCTTAGAGTCTTTGTTTGTTTGGACTATATAGAATTATCACAATTAACGCATTTTACCCGATACAAGCGGGACGGACTGTCATCTAAATCAATACAAACAAATAATTAATATAGATAAATTTTCTGCGTCGATTAATAATTTCATAGATGAATATTTGCAAGAATTTATATGTCAGGATTTTGTTTTCACACTAGCATCATCATTTTCAAGTCGTTGTTTAATTCAAATTCAAAAATAATTTTAAGTTAAGATCAGAGGCCAAATTTTGGAAAACAATAAAAAATTGTTTTTTTTTTGCATTATTTAATTATTTGGACTTTGCTGAATATTTTGGTAGACTATTTATCATATAAATATAATTATTAGTATTTACTTTCATGTGTGATGACTGCAAATATGGCCTCAGTGGCATCACATTGGAAAACTCTTCATCAACAGAATGTTATTCAACCTAGAGGGCTGTGGTTTGGACTACTACTCTATAGTCTACTATTGTTCTACTGTTTATCTTCGTATATTTGGGGTTTCTTGTTAATCTATCTCTACTTAGTATAATACAAAGTCCCCGTTTCTTGGATGTCTCGGGTAATCTCGAGAACCTCTGGATGGATTTTGACGTGGTTTTCACCATTCTGTAAAGGATATCTCTAGGATAATTTCTGTAGAAAATTATTTATTTATGATCGGAGGAAGCCGAGCAGTACCGATTTTAGTGAAAAAGTCGAAAAAAAACCTAGCGTCCGAGCGCTTTGTAAGCTTATGCTGGGCAAACCGTTAAAATATCTAAGTACCGATACTATGAGCGTAAGAATTGTTCAACATGAAAAGTTCTACAAAAAAGTCCGTGAGAGTATATTTCTACCTTCAATACATCGCCCACTATAAGTGTTTTTACGTTTTCATTTCTTCCAACCATGTCCATTCAAATACTGAAGCGACAGTTTACGAACTAGCTAAGGGCGAGTCAATCACTCCTGTTACAGCCTAATTAGCGGGAGAACCTATTACTCCAGATACAGCCAGCAGCAAACCGTCGAGTCGTGTTGAGTTAAGATTTCAGAGAAGGGTATTGTATTTGGAGATTCTCTGGATGTGGCACTCGGCTTTTCTTCATTTCGCCTGTGAACTTTTCGTTCCAGAAAAAACACAGTCAAGTTAAGATTGAACGGAAGGGGGATTTGTGTTTCATGCATCTCGCCATTTCCTGGAAGTGCAAATCGGCTTTTCTTCATTTCGCCTTTGAACTTTTATTTCCGCAAAATACACACAGTCAAGTTAAGATTGGACCGAAGGGGGATTTGTGTTTCATGCACCTCGCCAATCTTAAATTACGTCTGACAAGAGTTAGTTATAATTAACAGTCCAGTCAGTGATTTTAAGCCATCAAGCCAAGATGTAAAACGGATATAGGTCATAGTTCATTGACATCGAAAAAAAAAGCGCCTACCACGTAACAATGAAACAGAGCTACAAATAATTTCTCGATTGTCACAAGAGAAAGAAAGATTTTGTCCTCGGCTCCTTCAAACCGTTGCTCGAGAAGAACACCGTCTGAACCACGATCAGAAACAAGATTTTTACACCATCATATCTAGCATCACTAAGAAGGAAGGTAAGATACTTTTTCTCGATGCCCCTGGAGGCACAGGCAAAACGTTCTTGATTAATTTGTTGCTCGCCTAAGTGAGGCCTGGTGGTAATATTGCTCTTGCTGTCGCATCATCTGGAATTGCAGACACTCTTTTGGATGGCGGAAGAACAGCACATGCAACATTGTAATGATGGAAGCGTATGTAATATTTCAAAACAAAGTAACACTGCCAGTTTAATCCAAAATTGTTCTTAAGTTGTATGGGATGAGGCTACAATGTCGCACAAAACTTCCATTGAAGCTGTAGTCAGGACCTTGCATGATATAAGGAATCGGAACACACCTATGGGTGGCTGCACAGTTTTCTTCGCCGGAGATTTTCGTGAAGTCTTACCATTTGTTATGAGAGGAACGAGAGCCGACGAAGTGAACGCTTCATTAAAAAGATCTTACTTACATCTGGCCGGATATAACAAAATTGGCACTCAAAACTAACATGAGAGTACTCTTATCTTCAGAAGATAACGTTCTTGATTGATTGCTAATTTGTTACTTAGAGTCGGAAATCGAAATGTACCGGTCATTGACGGGAAAATTACCCTCAGTCACGATTTCTGTGTTTTAGTAAGCAGCATTCAAGAATTGATTGATAGCGTTTATCCTCAAATCCATGACCTATCTAACAAGTCTCATTCAAGGTTTAAAGAAAGAGCAATATTATCGCCGACAAACGAACAAGTTGTGAAAATTAATGACTTGGTGTTCTCCAAATTCACTGCCCAGGTTCAAGCTGTTCATTACCCTACAGAATTCCTAAATGCTTTACTTCCTTCTGGCTTGCCACCATACAAGCTTATTTTAAAAGTGGGAGTGCCTATTATATTGCTACGTAATTTACACCCACCAGAGTTATGCAATGGGACGCGATTGGTAATGAAAACTTTGAAAAAGTGTTTCATTGAAGCAACTATCTTAACTAGCTGTGGTACAGGAGAAACGGTCTTAGTACCCAGAATCCCTATGATTCCTTCAGATTTGCCTTATCATTTCTAACGAGTACAATTCCCAGTAAGAGTCTGCTTAGGCATTTTACTGCTGGAGAGAAAACGACTAATGTCGTATACAAGAAAATCTTATAAGACCTCCGTTAAAAATAGCCTATCACCTTGCATTCATAACTGTTCCCTGGCGAAGCCGGGGTGGGTTGCTAGTATATATTGCGCCCTTATCCTATAGGCCCCAGGCTAAGTTCGCATGGTTCTTCGTCATGCAGAGTGTATATCGTTTAAATGAGCTTCAAATTACAGAGGAGATGGAAACCGGATTGCATATTATTTAATCATGGCAAGCGCCCGATCTGGGTTGGAAGTCGAGCTCATGTACGTCGCAGACAGTACCAGCGACGTATTGCCTAAAGTTTGCCAATACAGCGAAGTCTAGAACATATTTCTATGATACGCATCAGCCAGAGCAGGTGCAACATTCCAAGGACTTCTTGGGAAGCTGACCTCAATAATTTGTTCTCGTATGTTCTACGCTACGCCGCAAGTTAGCAAAGCCCCGCCCCTAAATCACTAAATAAATAAATTGTGACAATACGATAACACCCAGGATCGAACCCTTAACGTCATTAAACCTGGAATATTCCTAAGATTTTTACGCCAGTCATCAAACTGAATAGATCATCATGATATCATTAAATCGATGATCAAGGAAATTAGTTTCTTACGCCAGCAGTCTGGGGTGGAGAGTTTGGTTGCGCTGGTAGGGATAGCGTCCATGTCGTCAGAAATAGTGCCAGGGGACGCAAGATGGATTTTTGTGGAAGCCACGATCGAATGTCGGTGACAATATGATAATAATACGGCCTTATTATCAATATTAATTTGCATATATTGTGAATATGGTGTGTGGTCTGAAAGAAGAGCTCCCGACAGCGTAGAAAGATTGGTGTTGACCGCCGCCATGTGAAAGATATACCCCCGCACTCTCGTGGTCGCAGGAGTTAGTTGGCAGTAGTCTGGAGTAGTTTCGCGTGAGCAGTGCTACGCAGTGAGTCAGAGTCCGGTTTGCTAGTTGGTTGGTGACAAACGGCGGGCGAGAAAGATCGTCGCATAACTACGAGCAGTTAGCAGTGGGAGCACGCCAAGCAAAAATAATATTGCACCACAATTGGTAAAATACAAGGGGACGATATTTAAAGAGACATAAATTGTGTAAAATAAAGTATTCATATGCGGGAAAGCAATATATTCGCTCAAATTTGTATAGTAGACTTTCCACGCCAAGTGCAGAGACGGTGTTAGCAGACGCAGGAGTGAGGAAGACGTAGAAGGACAATCGAGGTCCGAACCGGAGTCCAGTTGAACCGGCACGTCATATGCGAGCTCACCATTCGAAGGGAAATACGCGTAGAATCGGTCAACCCACGGCATCGTGAAGATAGAGCTAGTGAGATAGAAATACGTGTGGTTATATTGCGCAATCCCTGCAAAGTGTATAAAGTGTCTAGAATAATAAATTACGTGTTTATTAGGGTACTAGTATGTGATAACCTTATGAAAGTGTCAATAATAGTTTGTGAAGGAAATCGAGTGAAACGCAGCGAAATTATGATGAAGAATTAATCAGTGTAATAATGTATTCAGTGATGATGTGTAATTGTGATATCATGTAGAGCCCTGGAGAGGAGCTGTGAAAGATCCCTGCTGAAAGGAATGATGGCAGCTGACAGGAGATCATGATGAGTATCAATCTTTGATTATATTAAGTCATTGTTTATGGGTGTATTCTTAGGATTACCATAGTTGTGTAAATAATATGTTAGTGATTAATTTTTGAAGTTAGATTTATTCTGCTTAGATATGTGCGCACGTGATGACGCGACGCCGTTGATTTTATTTTGAGATGCTTGGCAGAAATAACGCTCACATGTCGTACATGTTGTATACACTGGTAGGAATGTATGTTTATTTATTTGCTAAAGTATGTGTATTTCAGCCCAGGAAAAGACGGAAGAAGCCCAGAGTGAGGCATGTGGTTTTGGGTAAGAAAGAGAGAGAGAGATTCTAACATTATTTTTTTTACGGACACAATAGTAGCACAAGTTATTAATAATAATAATAACACGAGTAATGGAGGGGAATTTTTAATTCCGTAATGCTGGTATTTTGATTTCACACCTGGTGAGATATTTATTTAGCTAAGTTACGCCCTGGGAGTAAGCTAGGAATGTTACCTTTGCGTCTCCAATATATTTGCTCTAATCAGGTAAGATACGGTTTGTGAGAGAGTGCACTGAACAACTGTCTGAGTGTTTTGGAACATGTATGAGCATTGGGTCGTGGTGATATGCAGAAATGTTATGATAAAGGCATGCAAAATATGGTAGTGGGATGGTCTCATGTGATTCCAGGTAAGCTACGACGAATGAAAGAAAAAGGAATTGGTAAGGATTATGAAATATGTGCAGTTAGGCTGTAGCGGACATCGCCATGTGTCCCATGATGTCGCCAACTGAAAATAAAAAGGTAAGAAGTGTGTATTGAGGCATGCCATAAGGTAAGAGGTAAAGCCGAACGGCGCTTGTAATTATTTGAGTGAAATGATGAACCACGATTGGGTATGTTCCAAAGTTTATACCACGCTCAGTTTCGAACAGGAGACCACTAGGCTTACGAGACTAGCTGCTCGTATTTTTTTTATTTCGCTTAGTTGGTGCGAGATTAATAGGATGTTTTTGGTTACCACTGGGTGTGTTGGCTCAACACATGTTTGTCCTAGGCCAAGGTCATTTGACGTTTTCCCTCTCACTTTGGATAACGGTATTTCCGTCACTCCCCTCTTGGCCGTGTAGAGAGCCGAGCTTTTAGTAAATCATAGGTTTCCTGTACCGAGTTTAAGTCTGTGTTTGTTGAGCACATTTTTGAACTGATAATAATAACTTATTAAATAATGGTATATTGTAATAGGGTGCAGATACACAGTGACCTATCATGACCTAGCGTCCTCGCAGTGACGAATAATGACAATGATAATAATAATAACAATGATAATAATAATAATAATAATAATAATTATATAATCAATGGATTCTGTAAAAGGGTACGAATATCCATTGACCTTTCGCGTCCTAGCGTCATTGCAAATTAACATCACTGTGGGAATAATATTGGATAATACTAACAATAATAATAATGATAATAATAATAATGATAGTTATGTAATTAATTTGATAATGGTGTTCTACGGAAGGGTGCAGGTATTCATTAACCATTTGAGGTAGAAGTGTATTCTCTCTCTGATACTAGCGACGGTTGCAGATATGCCATGCCCGAAACAGGTAAGTCGAGGCCCTTACTTCGAGACCTATTTGTGTACATATTTTGTGAATATATTTTGTAGATACAGTTGTGCCATGCCTTTATTTACAGTGTCGGGGAAACATCGTTGTTGCTTACACTCATCGTTGTTTTCAAATGTTATTTGTCACCGTACGAAGTGTGAGCATAGAATATTCTTATTATTGCATTGATGCCAATTTGCATATAGTCCAGCGTTCATTTTTAGCCTTTGGTTTTTGTCTTATATAAGAGGATATTTGAGGGGATATTGCAAGCATCTCAGTTATTGTATATTAGTATAGTTAACATACACCCATAAACTCTGACAGACAGTATCGAATTCGAGACCCGAAATGAGATATCGAATCTTGAGTTCGATTCTTGGATAATCGTGTTCTCATGCATTGGTGTTTATTATAATGTGCCAGTATAGCATATCTCAAGTCCTATTGTGGTGTACATCTGTTGCATACACGAGAGCTCATAAATAAATGTACCAATTTTATATCCATAGAATAAAAAGGGGGCAAGGCTTGTGTTAAGAGTTTGGATGCATAAGAAGTGTATCTTTATGAGAGTACTTTTAATCCATACAAGGGATCATACAGGCGATATTGCCAGATTATATTAAGATGTTGGATCATGTTTGGAAAGCCCTTGCTTAATAGTGTTATGCACGAATGATTTAGTTAAAGTAATGTTAATTTACATGGTACATTACGTTATGGTGAGATGACATGATACTTGATGTAATGAGTTCACAGTGTGGAGTTTTCAATGAGTACAATACTGATTGTAGTGAGATCAGATCATAATTTTGTTTACATGTGATCGAAGATGGATTAATTAATTTATGTAATTATTAATTTGAATAAGTTGTTAATGGTCTTTAATTGGATTGATATTTCCCAATCGGGATTCAATGATTTGATTGATCGCTTTGATCCACTTAATTAATCAAATTGATTGTGTAATTAATTTAATTGATATCCAATTAATTTAAATTTTGATTTTGATCATTTTTTATTCAATTTTGTTATTTTTGGAATCCGTTTGGATTGATTTTGATAATTTGTGATTTTGAGTAGATTATTTTGGAGTTTTAAACTTATTTTGGATTTGCTTCAGAATTTCATGATTTATTAGTTTACTTTCGCCTTAATTCATTTCTCGTTAAGATTTTGATTTTCTTATTTGGATATTTTGTTTTACTCTTTCTTTTTTTTTGGTTTGTATTTGTTTATTTAGTGTTAATAAAGTTTGCATTCCTTTTATTTTGAATTCTGTGTGTGATGATTCATTGATCAGCCCTATCGATCTTCCAAATAGTGTATGCCAGGACAGTTGTTAGCTTCAAGTAGGAACGCTCCGCCCCCGAGGAATGAATCCTGTCCTGAAGGTCCTATGTTCAAAAGGGTACATAGGGCATGGGTAGATTGTTATCTATCCTTTCGTCGACTTTCTTTTATTTATGGAAGATCATAGTGGTTAACACACACAGACGTATTCGGGTGACCTGCATACTATGATTTATTGTGTGATGCCTATTCGTACGGCATGGTAGATGCGTTCGAGCTTCATGCATCCGTATGGGGTCGATATCCCGAAGTATCCCCGACGGCATTAGCTGCCCCGGCGGGAATCCCAATCTAGGGATAATCCCGCGAAACCCGGCCATCCGTGATGGAGTGGCCGAACCGTGGCGCCCAACGTGATAGGGGCAGATGCTTGAAGCATTCGTGGAACTCAATCAATTAACGGTTACTGTGTTTCAAAATTATTGCTATTTTAACATTTTAATTACACAGTAAGCTGAATAAAACCCTTTAAAGTTTCGATATTGAGTTTCCATGAGGGACTCATAGAGCCTTATTTGGTGAGGTTTACGGAAGGCATTAATTTATTTGTAAAATTGATGTTTTTCAAGAGTCCACGAAATTTTGATGTGGTATACGGGGATTAGATTTTTTTTTACTTTATTAACACTGCGCGATTAATTACTTAAATTCAAGAGAGGAGGATATTGTTTGGTTGAAACAGATACTCATTGAAGGATTCACATGAAGGATTGAGATGTGCTATGCATTTGTGTAGTTGTAGTCGTTGTTCAGCATGGGTTGGTGCAGCTCCGTTTATTTACATTGATTGTAATGGCGTCTTTAGAAGACATTAAGGCTCTGATGGAGCAGATGAGTGGAGAACAATTAGCACAGTTAGCACAACAGGGAGCGCAATTAACAGAACAGATAGCGCAGTTGAAGGTTGACAATCAAGAACAGTTAACACAACAGGGAGCGCAATTAAGAAACGACATTCAAGAACAGATAACACAACAGGGGGCTTACTTGACACAACAATTAGGTCAGCTGAGGGTTGACAATGAGACACAATTCGATGACATTAGGTCGGAAATGAGTCGAATAAGTCGCACCTGCGAACAAAACAATGTGCAAATGCGAGAACACAGGGCTGCAATTGAGAGTCAGGTCAATAGTCTTACCCAGAGAATAACAGCTTTGGAAATCGGTACACAGGCACAGATATCCACAGTTGAGAAGGGGCTCGTTGCTGCACGAGCAGACATTGATGAGTTACAAGACGGCCATATGGAAACATCAACTAGAATCGAATCAGTTGAGATTGACGTTTCCAAGTTCAAAGAAGAAGTCAAAGAAACCTGGCGAGTGATAAGAGAGGAATTAAAGGAATGTTAGGAAGGAAAGGGTGAGGCATGGATTCAGGATAGAGAAGATCTCAGGAGAGACAGGGAGATGGCATACGAGGACCTTCGTAAGGAAATTAAGGAAGAAAATAAGAACATGTTGCGAGAATTTGGGGAAGATAAAAAGAGACGTCACAGAGTGGAAATGGATCTGTTATCTCGACTCGAGAAACAGGAGAATAAGCAGGCCAAAAATGAAGTAAAGATTTCGATACAAGATAGAGCCATAACTGACCTACAGATGGGGACGGTCAGACCAGCAACAGAGACCCATAGAGGGGATAAAATAGGATTCCAGGAACAGCTCAACCTCGGAGATGATGGGAGGCCTTATAGTCCTGAATTTCGAGACATAAGAGGACAGACGTCAACGCCAGTGGAGCAAAACATGACTACTCAAGTGGTGCAAGTCATCTGGATGAATGACGATCGGCCAAATACATTTTCTGGCACAACAAACGTCACGCCAAAAGGTTTTCTCCGGGAGGTAATGGAGTATATAAAGGAGACCAAGGTTCCTGAAGACCGTCAGCTAAGAACAGTGGAAAAGCTTATGACTGGTAACGCTCTACAGTGGTTCAGGAGTTTCCGTTACACATTCAACACCATGGAGGAATTCCGGGAGGTATTTTTAAAGAAATACTGGAGCTTATCAGCTCAACAGAATTTGCGGGCTGAGTTATACGCTCGTCGATACAGTACGACATCCCCAACGAAATACTCTGAGTATTTCATAACCCAATTGCATAGGATGAAGGAACTTGACATGCCACCGTCGGAGGAGGAAATGGTAACAGCAATTGAAAAACAGCTACCACTTGCGGTACAACAGATCATGGCGACGGCAGATGTAAAAACCGCGGTGCGTGCAGAGGAAATACTTCGCCATTTGGATGAAACCACGGTGCACAGTCCGCAACGCACACATCGGACAGTAGAAAACGTCAATTCGGCTGAAATCTCGGAGCCACTTTGTAAACGACGAAAAGGAATGAATGCTGACGCCATGGAAAAACAAACGAGATGGGAACAACAAGGACGCCAGAATCCTGGATATGGAACCCAACAGCCTGAGATGCCTCAGAATGCTGGATGGAGACGCGAATGGAGATACAGCGGAACATGGAGAGCGGATAGAGGAACATCTAGGCCCAACCCTTGGAGAGGAAGAGGTTTCTGGAGAGGCAGATCCTCATGGACTCGAGGAGGAAGACCATGGCAAAATTGGAGGCCGCATCCATCGCATCAAGAAGAGATGGAACGATGGCATCGAGGAACACATAGATACCTGGATGAGCTCCAAGCCCAAGATTTACGGAAGGAAGAAGAAGAGGATAAGTGGACGAGAGGTATGGAAGCGAGGCAGAATCCGGACGTAGTGGAAACTGGGGCCGAAAGTCTAGAATTTCAAGCTAGCCAGAGGTCTAGAGGACAAAACACTAGGGAAGCGTCCCAAGATAAAAAAAAGACGTCAATTTTAGGCCATCAGGACGATGCAGACAATTTAAATGGGTCGTATAGATACAGGGTTGTCGCTCAGATAAGTGACTGGGTGGTGAAAGAAGAGGAATTGACCGAGGATCTAAAGGGGCCAGAAATCAAAGTTATTAGAGAATTACCGGTCATACATGCCCGAGTAGGAGGCGTAACTGTCAAATGCATGGTAGATACAGGAGCTAGCATTAGCATAGTCTCACAAGCATTGGTGAATGAGTTGGGAAAGCATTTTAAGATCCCAATCTTGCCCCTGTCCAATGTCAAAATTAAAGGTATCATTCCAGACAAATCCACCACATGCAAATTTCAAACTTTTCTAGATATTGACGTGCAAGGGTACAGCATGCCACACCCATTCCTCATAATGAGCAAAGTAAGTTATAATGTCATCTTAGGGGCAGACTTTATTCGGGTATATGGTGCCGTCATTGATTTGGCCAATAGAATCATCCAATTTAAAATTGTGGACGAGGACCGTGCCATGAAGATCCCGTTGAATCCGGACGTTCCCAGAAATTCGGAAGAGATATGGATGGTGCAGAGTTGCAGCAGGTTGAATCAACGGCTCGATGACATTGACGACGAATTAATAAGACCCGAGATATGGACCACGACCACAGAGGATGAGGTCGAAGGACTTGAGGCGAAATTTGCAGAGAAAATGCAAGAGGCAAAAATTAGTGATGACGTTCGGATAAAGCTGGGGGAGATATTGAAACGGCATCGACAAGTTTTTGATTCTAAGCCCGGGAGGATCAAAGGGTTTAAATATGCGATGCAAATTAATGACTGGTCACCTTTCAAGAAAAAGGCATACCCTGTTGCTGAGAAATACGTCAAAGAAGTTGCCGTGACTCTGAAGAGGATGGAAGAAGGAGGTGTGATCGCCAAGATGGCTACTCCTTTTGTGAACCCCTTGGTGGTAGTTTTGAAACCCAACGGGACAGTGCGAGTCTGTTTGGACACACGAGAAATAAACGAGAGATTGATCCCAGAATATGATCAGGCTCCACCAATCAAGGAGATAATCCGAAAGTTCAGGAACAAGGTCTATTTCAGTTCAATTGACTTAACGAGTAGTTATCATCACCTGGAGTTGGATGAAAGATCACAACTGCTCACAGGGTTTCTGTTTGATCAGCAGACCTATGTATTTCAGAGGTTACCATTTGGCATTAAGACGGCCGGGTCGGCGTTAATCAGGGCTCTCGAGCGTAATCTGACGCCAGAAGTCAAGAGCATAACCACCCGATACGTGGACGACATCTTACTGGCTTCTGAAGATTTGGATGAACACTTATCAAACTTGGAGAAGTTATTAGCTAACCTCGAACAGGCAAATTTCAAAATCAACATTGAGAAGTCTCATTTTTGCCAAAGAGAAGTCTTATATTTGGGTCATGTTATTGATGGTGAAGGTATCAGCCCGAATCCAGCTAAATTGGAAGCAATTCGGAACTTCCCGAAGCCTACGAGAGTGAAGCATGTTCGCCAATTTTTGGGCATATGTAACTTCTTCGCTGATCATTGTCCGGGGTATACAGAGATAATGGCTCCACTCCAAAATATGCTGCGCAAGAACAACCGATGGGCATGGAATGATGAATGCGATAGCGCTTTTAGGAAGGCCAAGGAATTATTAACCGCAAGCATTAAGTTGGGTTACCCTGATTTTACACGTCAGTTCATCATACAAACTGACGCATCACAAATTGGAGTCGGTGCGATGTTATACCAGGAAGACCCGGAAAATCCTCAGACTAGAACTTATCTAGCTTTCGCAAGTCGCAAATTGAGGACACATGAGATGAATTATACTATCACAGAGCGAGAGTTGTTGTCTATAATATTCGCTCTACAACAGTGGAGAAAAAATGTGTATGGATTCAAAATTCTCATCAGAACAGACCATAGAAGCCTGGTTTTTCTATTGAAAACGCCGATGGCAGGAGAAAGGGTCAACAGGTGGTCGCTGTACGTCCAGCAGTTTGACATCTCCATTGAGCATATACCGGATATTTTAAGCCGAAATCCAGATCAAGAGGATCAGATTGAGTCTGTGAACCAAATTGAACTCACCCGGCCAGATCAAGAATTTTTGGAAAAATTAAGGGGTATCAAAATTGAACAAGAGAAGGATCCTTGGATGAACATGATCATAAATTACTTCAAGAAAAAGTTACAACCTGGAACTCCCGCATTCATCGAGGTAGAGAAAATTTCTGATAATTATATGTGGTATAACGAATTGTTACACAAGTTCGTAGACGCAGATCGTACCAAATTGAGGATTATGGTGCCGCCCTCATTGCAAAAAGGGTTGGTGTGGCACGCACATCGTATTTCAGGTCATGGTGGAATTGACAAAACTAGCGCTTTAATCCAGGAGACATTTGTGTGGCCGAAGTTACGTGAGACCACCCAAAGAACACTAAAGATGTGTGACCAATGTCAAAGAGTGAAGCCCAACTCGTTTTTGATGAAACAGTATCCGAAACCATTATTGCCTCAAAAGCCGTGTGAGCTCATCGCCATGGATGGATACGGTCCATTGCCCAAAGGCAGAAGGGGATGTAAATACATCTTGGTCAGCATAGACGTATTTTCGAAATACGTGGTCTTATGCCCTCTTCAGAAGATGAATACCCGTCAGGTTTTGAACCGAATCAAAGCTAAAGTAATTCCCACGTTTGGAGAGATAGAATTTTGCCTCACGGACCACGGAAGTTATTTCACCAGCGCTGAATTTAGACGGGAAATGGCAAGGTTGAATATTCGACACGTCCTAAGCTCTGTTCGTCACCCGGAGGGAAATCCGTCGGAACGAATTATGAGAGAAATTGCCAAGTTCTGTCGAATATACTGTCCACAACAACACTGGAAATGGGTGGATGTATTGCCGATAATTGAGTCGTGTATCAATAATACCATACACGAAAGCACGGGTCGGATTCCCGCGGTTGTGCATTTCAACCGACACCCTGATCGACTATGGAATAATGTTGTACCGTGTCCGGTAGACGCCAGACTGAGCCATGAGTTAGTGATCAGAGACACAGCGTCATATTTGAAGAAACAGGCTGAGCGCCGTTTAAGAAGGGTAAGGAATAGGAGGTTTCATCGACCACTTGAATTGGAAGAACTGGTGCTCGTGAAGAAGCCGGCAACATCTGACCCTCAGGCACGAGTATATGCTAAATTTTGTGAGTTGTTCCATGGACCGTACAAGATTACCAAGGTGATTGGGAACAATGCGTACAAGGTCAAACATCTGGAAACAGGAGTGGAAGCAATCTACAACGCTCAGAATCTAAAGGTTTATTACCCGATGGAAGAAGATGATACGGACCAACAAGTCAATGTTATTGAGGGAGAGAAGGAATGATCGGAAGGTCAGCGTACTCAACATTTAAACGATGCATGACACAGAGGCTATTAAGAAGGGAGATGAAGTTAATAAATCTCGAAAAACCATCACATCCTGTAGATAGTTTTTCGAAACCCAAGGAGGGGGAAGATGCGCCCTTATCCTATAGGCCCCAGGCTAAGTTCGCATGGTTCTTCGTCATGCAGAGTGTATATCGTTTAAATGAGCTTCAAATTAAAGAGGAGATGGAAACCGGATTGCATATTATTTAATCATGGCAAGCGCCCGATCTGGGTTGGAAGTCGAGCTCATGTACGTCGCAGACAGTACCAGCGACGTATTGCCTAAAGTTTGCCAATACAACGAAGTCTAGAACATATTTCTATGATACGCATCAGCCAGAGCAGGTGCAACATTCCAAGGACTTCTTGGGAAGCTGACCTCAATAATTTGTTCTCGTATGTTCTACGCTACGCCGCAATTTAGCAAAGCCCCGCCCCTAAATCACTAAATAAATAAATTGTGACAATACGATAACACCCAGGATCGAACCCTTAACGTCATTAAACCTGGAATATTCCTAAGATTTTTTCGCCAGTCATCAAACTGAATAGATCATCATGATATCATTAAATCGATGATCAAGGAAATTAGTTTCTTACGCCAGCAGTCTGGGGTGGAGAGTTTGGTTGCGCTGGTAGGGATAGCGTCCATGTCGTCAGAAATAGTGCCAGGGGACGCAAGATGGATTTTTGTGGAAGCCACGATCGAATGTCGGTGACAATATGATAATAATACGGCCGTATTATCAATATTAATTTGCATATATTGTGAATATGGTGTGCGGTCTGAAAGAAGAGCTCCCGACAGCGTAGAAAGATTGGTGTTGACCGCCGCCATGTGAAAGATATACCCCCGCACTCTCGTGGTCGCAGGAGTTAGTTGGCAGTAGTCTGGAGTAGTTTCGCGTGAGCAGTGCTACGCAGTGAGTCAGAGTCCGGTTTGCTAGTTGGTTGGTGACAAACGGCGGGCGAGAAAGATCGTCGCATAACTACGAGCAGTTAGCAGTGGGAGCACGCCAAGCTAAAATAATATTGCACCACAATTGGTAAAATACAAGGGGACGATATTTAAAGAGACATAAATTGTGTAAAATAAAGTATTCATATGCGGGAAAGCAATATATTCGCTCAAATTTGTATAGTAGACTTTCCACGCCAAGTGCAGAGACGGTGTTAGCAGACGCAGGAGTGAGGAAGACGTAGCAGGACAATCGAGGTCCGAACCGGAGTCCAGTTGAACCGGCACGTCATCTGCGAGCTCACCATTCGAAGGGAAATACGCGTAGAATCGGTCAACCCACGGCATCGTGAAGATAGAGCTAGTGAGATAGAAATACGTGTGGTTATATTGCGCAATCCCTGCAAAGTGTATAAAGTGTCTAGAATAATAAATTACGTGTTTATTAGGGTACTAGTATGTGATAACCTTATGAAAGTGTCAATAATAGTTTGTGAAGGAAATCGAGTGAAACGCAGCGAAATTATGATGAAGAATTAATCAGTGTAATAATGTATTCAGTGATGATGTGTAATTGTGATATCATGTAGAGCCCTGGAGAGGAGCTGTGAAAGATCCCTGCTGAAAGGAATGATGGCAGCTGACAGGAGATCATGATGAGTATCAATCTTTGATTATATTAAGTCATTGTTTATGGGTGTATTCTTAGGATTACCATAGTTGTGTAAATAATATGTTAGTGATTAACTTTTGAAGTTAGATTTATTCTGCATAGATATGTGCGCACGTGATGACGCGACGCCGTTGATTTTATTTTGAGATGCTTGGCAGAAATAACGCTCACATGTCGTACATGTTGGATACACTGGTAGGAATGTATGTTTATTTATTTGCTAAAGTATGTGTATTTCAGCCCAGGAAAAGACGGAAGAAACCCAGAGTGAGGCATGTGGTTTTGGGTAAGAAAGAGAGAGAGAGATTCTAACATTATTTTTTTTACGGACACAATAGTAGCACAAGTTATTATTAATAATAATAACACGAGTAATGGAGGGGAATTTTTAATTCCGTAATGCTGGTATTTTGATTTCACACCTGGTGAGATATTTATTTAGCTAAGTTAGGCCCTGGGAGTAAGCTAGGAATGTTACCTTTGCGTCTCCAATATATTTGCTCTAATCAGGTAAGATACGGTTTGTGAGAGAGTGCACTGAACAACTGTCTGAGTGTTTTGGAACATGTATGAGCATTGGGTCGTGGTGATATGCAGAAATGTTATGATAAAGGCATGCAAAATATGGTAGTGGGATGGTCTCATGTGATTCCAGGTAAGCTACGACGAATGAAAGAAAAAGGAATTGGTAAGGATTATGAAATATGTGCAGTTAGGCTGTAGCGGACATCGCCATGTGTCCCATGATGTCGCCAACTGAAAATAAAAAGGTAAGAAGTGTGTATTGAGGCATGCCATAAGATAAGAGGTAAAGCCGAACGGCGCTTGTAATTATTTGAGTGAAATGCTGAACCACGATTGGGTATGTTCCAAAGTTTATACCACGCTCAGTTTCGAACAGGAGACCACTAGGCTTACGAGACTAGCTGCTCGTATTTTTTTTATTTCGCTTAGTTGGTGCGAGATTAATAGGATGTTTTTGGTTACTACTGGGTGTGTTGGCTCAACACATGTTTGTCCTAGGCCAAGGTCATTTGACGTTTTCCCTCTCACTTTGGATAACGGTATTTCCGTCACTCCCCTCTTGGCCGTGTAGAGAGCTGAGCTTTTAGTAAATCATAGGTTTCCTGTACCGAGTTTAAGTCTGTGTTTGTTGAGCACATTTTTGAACTGATAATAATAACTTATTAAATAATGGTATATTGTATTAGGGTGCAGATACACAGTGACCTATCATGACCTAGCGTCCTCGCAGTGACGAATAATGACAATGATAATAATAATAACAATGATAATAATAATAATAATAATAATAATAATTATATAATCAATGGATTCTGTAAAAGGGTACGAATATCCATTGACCTTTCGCGTCCTAGCGTCATTGCAAATTAACATCACTGTGGGAATAATATTGGATAATACTAACAATAATAATAATGATAATAATAATAATGATAGTTATGTATTTAATTTGATAATGGTGTTCTACGGAAGGGTGCAGGTATTCATTAACCATTTGAGGTAGAAGTGTATTCTCTCTCTGATACTAGCGACGGTTGCAGATATGCCATGCCCGAAACAGGTAAGTCGAGGTCCTTACTTCGAGACCTATTTGTGTACATATTTTGTGAATATATTTTGTAGATACAGTTGTGCCATGCCTTTATTTACAGTGTCGGGGAAACATCGTTGTTGCTTACACTCATCGTTGTTTTCAAATGTTATTTGTCACCGTACGAAGTGTGAGCATAGAATATTCTTATTATTGCATTGATGCCAATTTGCATATAGTCCAGCGTTCATTTTTAGCCTTTGGTTTTTGTCTTATATAAGAGGATATTTGAGGGGATATTGCAAGCATCTCAGTTATTGTATATTAGTATAGTTAACATACACCCATAAACTCTGACAGACAGTATCGAATTCGAGACCCGAAATGAGATATCGAATCTTGAGTTCGATTCTTGGATAATCGTGTTCTCATGCATTGGTGTTTATTATAATGTGCCAGTATAGCATATCTCAAGTCCTATTGTGGTGTACATCTGTTGCATACACGAGAGCTCATAAATAAATGTACCAATTTTATATCCATAGAATAAAAAGGGGGCAAGGCTTGTGTTAAGAGTTTGGATGCATATGAAGTGTATCTTTATGAGAGTACTTTTAATCCATACAAGGGATCATACAGGCGATATTGCCAGATTATATTAAGATGTTGGATCATGTTTGGAAAGCCCTTGCTTAATAGTGTTATGCACGAATGATTTAGTTAAAGTAATGTTAATTTACATGGTACATTACATTATGGTGAGATGACATGATACTTGATGTAATGAGTTCACAGTGTGGAGTTTTCAATGAGTACAATACTGATTGTAGTGAGATCAGATCATAATTTTGTTTACATGTGATCGAAGATGGATTAATTAATTTATGTAATTATTAATTTGAATAAGTTGTTAATGGTCTTTAATTGGATTGATATTTCCCAATCGGGATTCAATGATTTGATTGATCGCTTTGATCCACTTAATTAATCAAATTGATTGTGTAATTAATTTAATTGATATCCAATTAATTTAAATTTTGATTTTGATCATTTTTTATTCAATTTTGTTATTTTTGGAATCCGTTTGGATTGATTTTGATAATTTGTGATTTTGAGTAGATTATTTTGGAGTTTTAAACTTATTTTGGATTTGCTTCAGAATTTCATGATTTATTAGTTTACTTTCGCCTTAATTCATTTCTCGTTAAGATTTTGATTTTCTTATTTGGATATTTTGTTTTAGTCTTTCTTTTTTTTTTGGTTTGTATTTGTTTATTTAGTGTTAATAAAGTTTGCTTTCCTTTTATTTTGAATTCTGTGTGTGATGATTCATTGATCAGCCCTATCGATCTTCCAAATAGTGTATGCCAGGACAGTTGTTAGCTTCAAGTAGGAACGCTCCGCCCCCGAGGAATGAATCCTGTCCTGAAGGTCCTATGTTCAAAAGGGTACAATATATATATATATATATATATATATATATATATAAATAAAGCTCAATGTTGGTTTGTCTGTCTGTTTAATATTTATACAAATCTACACCGTTTCACCGATATAAACCAAATGTTATGTACTTACTTTTTGGAACCCGACGAGTAACACTGTATACTTGAAATTTCAGACAGACCTCACCATTCCCTGCATTCAGGCCCTTTGACACAAATGTACACCGTTTCACTGGTCAGAACCAAATTTTACGTAGTTACCCTTTGGAAAGTGCCGAGTAACACTGTCCACTTGAAATTTCGTACAGCCCTACATTTAGGCCCGTTGGTACAAATCTACACCGTTTCTCCGATCTGTCTACTTGAAATTTCGGACAGCCCTCTCCATTCTCTGCATTTAGGCCAGTAGATTGCCTTGGCGGGTCCTAACTCACTTACCTAGTTTGGAATAAATCTAAGTAAATTTGGGGTGAGCGTATATACAAGTTGGTTAATAAATAAATAAAAATAAATTAGAAATATTCAATAAATAAATATTAATAAAAATAATTAATTAATAAAAATTAAATAATAAATAAATAAGTTGGAAGATAGGGGTCAACGCACGCTAGATCCCTTTTTCTGACATTTACTTTCTAGAGAACGGGAGGGGAGTAGAGAAGGGGGTGTCACGTGACCGGCGCCATATTGGAAGTAGGAAGGGATGAAGAAGAATGCTCAAACTATGATGCAGGGTGCATTTAGCAGTTCATCAGCAAACAAAATGTATGAATGTAGACTTGTCTTGAAGCTTTAACTCAGTTTTTCTCAGTTTAATATCCCCCCCATTTGTCCCTTTTTCTCAGAAACTGGACACATAAGAAGTACAATATTTACACACATTATTCAAATCAATATACCAATGATGTGGATCTACAATGAGCTTTATATCACTGGTAGAAATCATTTTATGACAAGAAATGTGTATAATTTTTGTTAAAAATAAGCTATTTAAAAAGAAATTACAGTTCCTTTCCTAATCATCTGATCTGTTTGAAACTAGATGAGTGTACAGTCCAAGTTCCTATTTACAGCTGGTAAATTCTACAGCTTTCTATTTTGATTAGTTTCTGAGATAGGGGGTCATAAATATACAATATTTATCATTGTCGGTATAGGGCATAAAATCTTACCTTTCAGATTAATTTTCTGCATTCGATTAATCATTTCATAGATGAATATTTACTAGAATTTACATGTAAGGATTTTTTCACACTAGCATCATCATTATTTCAAGTCGTTGTTTAATTCAAATTCAAGAACAGTTTAAGTCCATATTTTCTTGAATGATTTCCCAAAACTGATTGTCTATGAGAGACTTTCTCAACATTGAATTATCATAAGCCATAGACAATTTTTTTAACACTTTGAAAATTATTATTTTTCTAGACTAGGCTATCAAAAATTATTTAATTGTTATAAACAATTGGAATTATTAACACTTTCAAATTATTCATTCACTGGATCAATATCTAATTCTCAACACTTTGACCTTAAACTAAGTCATTTAACTAAATACCGTGACCTTGACCAAGTTATTTAACTAACTCGGAGGGCGTGGTGGCTCAGCGGTCTAGCTATATGCCTCTCACCAAGGCGGCCCGGGTTCGATTCCCGGTCAATGCATGTGAGATTTTCGAAGTGAAACGCCATGTCCTGTGGTTCGGATTCCACGTAAAAAGGAGGTCCCGTGGCTCATGATCTCGCGATTAACGGTCACGTTAAACTACAAGCTTCCTTCCTTCCTTTATTTAACTAACTCGCTATAAGATTTGACGTTACGACATTTTACCGTGTATGAAATAGTTGTTTCACAATAACAAAATATCATTTGAAGAGGTGGTCTATTATCTTGAGTGGACCTAAATATTCACATGTATGAAGCTTTATCAACATTATTCACAGAATTGCCACAATTGCAATCTGCCCATAAAAGTGGGTTCACCACTGGGTCAACCGCGTTCATATCTCAGGTGACACACACTAACTTAGAAAATTGGGTCAACGTTAGATCCCTCTTTCTGACATTTACTATCTAATCTGAATTAGAATATTAAGCTTAATAAATCCCTGGGGTCAACACCAGATCCCTTTTTCTGACATTTACTTTCTAATCTGAATTAGAATATTAAGCTTAATAAATCCCTCCTCTCATTAACTGCTTAAGGATTGCATCTAATCCCTCACTCCCAAATAATAAGTTACGAATAATTTTCATAATCATGTCTACTGAAAAAATCAGTGTTGTCACTTTCAAATATCTCAGTGCTTTTAGAATTCCGAACTATTATTATTCTTATTTTTCACGAAGAAAACTAAATAAATTTTACAGTGTTATTAAATTTTTAGCCTGTGCTCTTATAGTGTCATAACATTCTACTGCCTCGTAAAATAGGGGAAAATTCCTATTTAATTAATTCTATGAAAAACGTAAATATCGGAATATGAGGATCCACTTCACTTTCTAGTTTAAATAAAAACTCAAGTAAGTGATGATGACGACATATCGAATTATTAATCGAAGTGCGAAAATAATGGAGAATTGCGGAGTTAGGAAAACCATGGCTACTACTTCAAACTACTTAAGAAAATCCTCTACAAACCTTCTCGATGGTTGGTCTTCTCGATGTCTATGAATGTTGAATGTGGTTAGGAACCACGACTTCTCTTGGATCTCCGTCCTCAGGAAGGTCCTTTCCAAGCATTCCCTTGGCATTAGGACCACATGCGTGGTGGTGCGCCTGGAATGGCACCGTTCCCTTGATTCAATCAACATCTGGCAGGTCGTTCGTCTTTACCTCCGTCTTTAGCCCATCATCTTCCTCTCAATGTTGGTTAACGTCATAGTGTTCCAGTTTACGGGTCCCATTATAGTCAAATATTCTTGTGTTCTCTTGGCAATAGTAATGTTCAGTGTGTGAATGGTTAGTAGAAAATGGCTTTCTAAGTCCACAATTATGAATGGCTGGCAAATATTACGTTACAGTAATCACTCGTAATCGTAATCGTTCATAAAGTCAACTGGCATTTGTTTGAGTTCGAAAATGTTTAATTCAGTCAGTTTAAATGTGCCTGATTGCCTACAAGACCATGATATTAAAGTATTGTCAAGTCTAAAGTACTGACCTATCCTCAAGTCCACAATGTTGAAATATGGTGGATTAAATATCTCTGATTTAATTTCGAGTCCACGATCTCTGAATGTAGTCAGATTACCCTTCACAATATTCACTCGATTGATTTCAAGTATCACAAATAACTAGTTTCTGCGTCCTTTGACGAATTATGAAAAATCACCAAGGTGATCTTATAACGTAACTTTTCACTTTGAAGAAATGTACAGTCTTCTTAGCAAAGTTAGAATACGATCCATAGTTATGTTTGGCGTAATAGCACTCGAAGCACCATAGTAACGTGGACTATCACAATTTAAATATCGGGGCACTTTCATTGACTATAATTGAGTGGCACAGTATAGTCTAGCTCTGTCGTAGTGTAGGATCCACGAGCTGCAAGGTACAAGCTCCTAGGAGTACAAGCTGACATGTCCGTTCGATCTTCAGCTTTTATAGTTCCTGAAGGCCGATACTCAGCATTACGTATTGGCATTACATCATCTCAGGCTGGACATATCCTTGGCTTTCACCATCTAAAAGCAATAGCTATTTTCTCGTATTATCAATTTTCTCCAAAAGTTCTGTAGAGTTGCTCAGTTATGTTGACTTCCACAATTCTCCATAAATTCCAATACTTAATGTCTCATTTCACAAATATTACGTTTTTATAATTCGCGTGTCTGCATTGGCTCTCAGTCCGCGCACTCAGTTCAAGTTCACACGGCAAGCAGTGTGCGGCTGACGCCAAACCTCCTCGCGCCGAGTTCAACATTTACTTGCGCATACCATGTTGCCAGGTCTATCAAAACCAAATTTGGTATTAGTAAAGATCTATATCAGGATATCACATGGCCATAATTTAATATGACGGTGTTTGCTACCAACTACTAAAAATTCAAAATTGAAATTTTAACTCAAAGTTGGATATCTCAGTAAGTATGCATATCTGTCACACATATAAACCATAATATTGCAGTTTAGTTTTTAGTAACCCATACATGACACTGTTGCCAACATGATTCTGCGCGTGCTGAAAAGTTAAATGTTTAACTACATATGACTAACCATACTATCCAATGGATTCCAACCTAACTTCATATGTTCAATGCATGCACTGAGGGAAATAACTATGTGTTTTTAGAATAACCAGGGCTACACGTGTTAGACAATTGCTCCCTACAAGTTGGAAACCTCACCTCAAAAACTCAGAATGGGTGCAGGTAAACAGTTCGTTAGGATCTTACTTTATCAACAGCAGTGTGTTATAATCGCGGGACTGGATATGAACCTGCTGTTTTCCGTCTCTGGGGCACCAATTCCCATTATTCTAATTTAATCTTATGAATAATTTTATTAATGAATCCAATGCGCGTGTATTTTTCACCAATTCCCATTGCCATCACGTCATTTCATTTTCTGTTTGCACAAGTACCATTGTTGTCTAGTGGTATTTATTAATAAGTTTAAGAACCAGTGATTTAATTGAAGCATTTGCTTTACCCAAGTTCTTGATTTAATATACAATCATATTTTGGAACTCCTGATGATGTTACTTCATTTGGCGCCTTAGGATACCATGGTCATCAGTCCCGTTGGGTTTTGCATTGGTTTCATTAGTTTTGAATATGTGGTGACTGGAAGGATTGTGGTAGGCACCCAAGAACTTTCAATAAGGTACCATCCCGGAATTTTCCTGGAGGAAGTGTGGGAAATCCCGGATACCATACTGAGGATGGGCGCTGTTCGCACTGAGATCTGAACCTTATACAGTATCCCCGAAGTTGCAGCAACCCTAGTATGCAGGGACCCGGAACAGAACGTAACGCGGAACGGAACTCTTGTCAATGTGGAACGGAGAAATTCCGTTATCTCCAGGGTTATTTCCAAGTTGTAACGTTACTGCTGTCTGTTCCAATGCGTAACGTTACCTGTCCTGGAACGGAATGGAGTCTGAAACCATACCCGATATCTGCAACAGTGGAACGTTGGCCGAGCTTGTACCGGTACAGCAGATTGGAGTCGGGTAGAACATTATGTTGTCCCGTACCAAAATGAACAGAGGAATATCCGATAAGTTACAGTTTGGAACGTTCTGCTTATAAAAACGGAACAAAACAGACGGAACGGAACGGTACAAATCTAATGAAATTGTATTGTTACAAGGCTGCATTATGATATCTCAAGGTCAAGTAGGAGCGGTGCGATGTAGCTCTTATTTTTATTGGGACGTCAGCGTTTGTGGTCAAATCACATCCAAATACGGTGCATGCATTTATTCACACATTTCTTCCCACCACACAATCCTATTTTCCCGCTCACCTCACAGCACGCGGCCTTCTGTGCCAGCTAATGTAGCAATTGTGTACCCCAATAGAAGATTCGCGACTCCGTCCCCTCGTTGTGTTCGGTTGATCAAAATATCTTTGGGTACATGATTTGTGAGGTAGGGCAAAGAGGGAAAAGCATAGTGCTATCAATCGGGTCAGTGGCACCTTTTCCGTATATATAACGCACCTCTCTTTGCCCCCGCCGTACGTTGCCAATCTAGGTTGAGGGAATAGTGTTTGATTGTATTTCAACGTTGATTATCACCGAGACAAATATAAAATTGATAAAATTCAACCTGCATGGAGTTGGAGAGGCGAGTACAGACGATTCTCTAGTTTAATAAAATTTTGGTCGGCTAGTATATCATTAACAATTATTTCCTTTCATAAAAAAGATTACGTTGTTTTTCTATGCTTTCAAAATAAGGCTATATGTCTTACCCACATCGTCACTCCAAGAGGACAGTGAAATTAGGCTATTATGTGACAGTTTGTAATAACCAGCGTAACTGTGTATTAAGCGCTTTGGTAAAATTGCCGTGGTAACTTAATAGATCACTGAATAATAGCCGTAAAATTCGGTGTAATAGCCATAATGGTTTTAATAGCCAGTGTAAAAACTGTGTAATGATCCTGTAATTGTCTGTACATACATTTTGGGAAATGCTGCTGTACTCTTGCAGCTCTGTACCTTTCCACGTTCCATTGGAACATGTTCTTATATGAGAACCTGGAACGATACGCATAGAAACCGGGTGGCTGGTTGGTAGAACCTGGAATGGTACACAGTGTAACCGGCTGACTGGTGGAAACGTTATTCTATTTCGAGAACCAAGAACGGTACGCAGAGTAACGTGCCAACTGGTAACGCTGAGGAATCGTTCCAGTCATGTACTCTTTCAGACGGAACGTTCCGCTAACACATACCTTGATGCTCGGTACAGATGGGAGTCGAGATCCAGCTGTAACGTTCCACATTCTCGCACCGAGCTCCAAGTTACTGTGGGACGGAACGATACCGCAAGCCAGCTCGATCCAAGGTATGGTATACATAACGTACGTGGAAAACAGCGGTACGTAACGCATTTCAGTTCTGTTCTGGGTCCCTGCTACTAGGTACATCGCGTCACTGAATGCGCAAAGCTACGCAAAAGAGCTGCTCATTAAATGGATCAGATTAATTTACCCTATTACAAAACGTAGCGTAGCGCTTATTGAATTTTGCAAGTCTAATGAATGCTGTATTTTGTATAGGAGAGGAGAATAAAGGCTAATTAAGGAGCCAGCGTGAGATTGATGTGAGTGTTCCATGATTAGCGCTTAATTGGTGTATTACTATTGGTCTACCTGTTTATTAGCAGAACTCGACCGTCAAAGTGAATGTCAAGATAGAAAGTGCTTGACAAGTTGATTGAATTATAAGTTTCTCAGAAACAGCTTTAGTTCATCCCGCGGGATGAAATCTACAGGACGGGGACTTTCAAGAACTTAATCTCCGGAAAATCCCGAAGGATTGCTGTGGACTCCCTTTGGTTGAGGTGAAGCGCAGAAGTTCTGAAAAATAAAAATTATTAACAAAAGTTGGATAAATTTCTGTTTACGATTCTGGCTCATCGTCTGTAACTATGGGTAAAGTACAGCTAACCTCACTATCTACACATGAATAAGGCTTTTTCTGTGCCTACATGTTGCATATTATTAGGTATGGGTTTAACACACCTCATAACAGATGCAGGATTGGATATGTCTCGATGTGGACATTAAGCTCCTATAGGGGATACTGTATTTAACGTGCCGGTGAATCTTTCGGCATAATTTTTTTTCGCATTTAAATATCACTGAAAGCCATTGGACTGAGCCCATTCGAACCCACTAACTTGAAATTTAAATGCCAACGCTTATCTGACTGCACCATTCAGTCTGAAGGGGTGGGGTGGGGTGAGGGTTCGATTCCTGGCTCTGCCTTGAAATTTAATTCTGGTCTGAGGGCTATAACGGGGCATATTCAGCCTTGTGAGGCAAATTTGAGAAGAGGCGGGTTCGATTCCCACCTCAGCCATCATGGAGGTAGTCTTCCGTCCGTGGTTTCCCCACTTCTACTCCAGGCGAATGCTGGGATGGTTCCTAACTTTAGGCTACGGACGCCTCCTTCCCAATCCTCATCTGAATTACAAATACACACATTAATACAGCCATCACAATAACTCAGGTTATAAGATATATTCCAAACACACCCAAGTACACGGGGCTACATGACCACTATGTCGCAAAGCCCCTAAATGTATCTACAAAAAGCTACATGTAAAATATGGTACTGTGGTATGATGCCAAGCAACAGCCATTTGGGCCACCGTTGTGGTCAGGTGGTAGCTATGTCAAAATGGGTGGTTCGTAAAACGGCATTTCTCTTATCATTCCAGTTTAAAATAGCAACAAATAGTTCCGTGAAGAACTAAATAGTCTATTTTCATATATCCTAGTCGGCTCCGTAGCGTAGCGGTCAGCATGGTTAGCTGCCGCCCTGGAGGTCCTGGGTTCGATTCCCGACTCTGCCATGAAATTTGAAAAGTGGTATCAGGACTCGAACGGGGTCTACTCAGCCTCGGGTGGTCCAAATGAGTAGACGAGGGTTCGATTTCCACCTCACCCATCCTCGAAGTGGTTTTCCGTGGTTTCCCACTTCGTCTTCGGGAAAATGCTGGGATGGTACCTACTGTAAGGCTACGGCCGCCTCCTTCCCTCTTTCTTGCCTATCCATCCCAATCTACCTTCCCTTCCCGTCCCTCATGAGGCCCCGTTCGCTTTGCAGGTGAGGCCGCCTGGGCGAGGTGCTGATCAAATCTCCCCAGTTGTATCCTCGCTGACCAAGTGTTCCCAGCTCTAGGACACTGCCTGGAAAGGCGGTAGTGGTAAGTTCCGTCGCTGAGTCCGTGGGAAGAACCAACCTGGAGGGTAAAATTGGCAAAATAAAAAAATAAAAATAAAAATCATATATCCTACTGGTCGTTTCCATTAAAACCTCTTCCCATGTGATGTACTAAATAGCTTTTGTTGTGTTAAAATATAGAGCACTCATTTCAAACTCTTAACTCAATATCCGTAAGTAGTAGTCATTTTAGACATGGAACATAAGAGATAATATTTTAAGAAAGCAATATGGTCTTTCTATGACACTAATGCATGTTCATGTCTTAAATTACAGCTTTCATCGTTCCAGCACAGTAACGTTCCACATTCTCGCACCGAGCTCCAAGTTACAGTGGGACGGAACGATACCGCATGCCAGCTCGAACCAAGGTATGGTATACATAACGTTCGTGGAAAACAGCGGTACGTAACGCATTTCGTGGTTTCCCATTTTCACCACGGGAAAATGCAAGGACGGTTCCTTTCAATAGGTCCACGGCCGATTTCCTTCCAATATAGCTTCCCTGACTCGTCCTGAAAAGAAAAGTACATTGCCATTGGCTGCATTAATAAAATTATTATTATACATTTATAGCCCATAAAAAATTGTTTTTAATCCCTTGAATAGGAATCGAGAAATTATACAAGATGTTCAGTAAAGAACATATAGCCTACTTTCTCCTAAATGCATGGGTCTAGTTGTAACTCATTGTCCTTTTCAAGGAGTATAATTGAATGTTGGTTGTAGCAGTTTGTTGAAATACAACGTGCTATACAGATATTATACTTTGATTGAATCTTCACTTGAATTATATATACCCATACTAATACAGCCATCACAATAACACAGGGAACCAGACAAAATTCAACACTCACCCAAGTACACGGGTCTAAATGACCATGATGTCCATTCATCTCAAATGAAACAACAACAACAACAGCTTCCTACCAAAATCCATCCCTGTATAAAATTACACACTCTATTAAGCCTACAGACATCACAGTGACACAGGTTATCAGACTACTTTTACACACACCCAAGTACACGGGGCTACAAGACCATGATGCCGCAAAAACTCTAAATAATAAACAACAAAAACAACAACAACAACAATAGACTCTACTGCGGATCAAGGACAACGAATTGTAATCGCTGTAGTCGAGTGTTGAAATATGTGGTGTTATATGTATATATATAATATTTTCGATTGGAAATACACACTATATATGCTTAACATTATAACGTGTGAGTAGTTATAAATCAATAAATACAAAGAAGACGAAGTAAAAAATGAACCTGCTGGGATTTGAAACACAAACCACCAAGCTATGAGTCAGAGACGCTACCATTACGCTATGCCGAGAAATACTAATTTTGCGTTCGTAAATGCTTTAGTATACCTGCCTAGAATGTTCTGTATTGTAATATACGATTTCATTATCGTTTTCCGCCGTTTCTATAAACCATTTGATACTAAATATGTATTATTTTGTTCCGTACATTCCTAAAAGGATATAAACTTACAAAGTTGCGGAAATATATGGATTTACGAGCAAAACAAAGGCGGCCATTTTGATCCAACGGGACGGCACGGACAAGCACGATATTGCATGGTCAGCCTGAACTGTTAGTCACTACTGCAGTTAGCCTACACATACTATTTAAAAATGCTAATATCCTACCTCCTTAAGGAATGTTTACACCTCCCTATATACGATTAGCGTATTTGGTAAGGCCAGGTCTTGTTGAATCGTAAGTTACGGTTTGACTATAATACTTGCATGATTCATACATTCGCCATCTTGAAACTATTTGTCAGATGACCTTGTAGTTTGGGCAAAAGACGCTTACCACATTAAGGTATATTCTTGCAAAATTTGCTGTAGATCGGATAATTAGGTTAGTCGTAATTTGATTTAAGCTCAGAACATTTGGGTGGGCGCCATTATTTTTGTTATGATGGTGGCAGTATACAACATGACACTGAGTTGTCCCTTGCTAGTGCTACCTCTGTACCAAAGGTGGTTCGATTTGGTTTCGTTGTGTTTGAATTGATACGGGGGATCGATTTTCACAAATACATGGCTACAATCTGCAAACTGTTGGGCTGATGACCTTGTAGTTTGGTCAAAAGACGCTTTCCACATGAAGATATGTGTTGCACAATTTGGTAGAGATCGAAAGATTAGGTTAGTCGTAATTTTATTTAAGCTTTGAACATTTGGGTGGCCGTCATTACGTTTCTGTCAAGATATAAATTATGACACTGAGGTGCCCTTTGTTAGTGCTACCTCTGTACCAAATTTCGTTCAATTAGGTTTCACCATGTTTGAATTAATAGGGGGGGGGGTGGACAGACATACCAAATCCTAAACACACACACATACACACACACTCACACACAGACAGACACACAATTTTTGGCCCGGTATAGGTAGATCTCATAAGTCTATTTCTTTTTTGCAAAAATCGAAAGTAGGCTAAAAAATAAAAAAATTACGAGCCTTACAGTAGTCGCATATGATGTGTAACATCTGACATAGAAGAAACCTCACGTGAAATTGTTGATACACTGATATTTTATAGTATTATTGGCACAAATATTAATCTATTGTAAAAGGGAGTGTTTTACAGATATTGTCGTTTATAATACGGAACTCATTTTATGAGATGATTTGTAGCTTCCACCAGAACTAGCCTAAATAAAGAATACGATATGGATCAACTAGATTAATAGACGCGACACCGCTCATAACCTTAAATTCCTTATAAACAGGTCCTCTTGATTCACAGACCAACACGTAATTTCATATGGATTCTGTTAAAATGAGTCATATTGATATGATAAATATCGTTTAAAATGATAATCTGGTAACAAAAATATCTACCCCGCGCAGGATTCGAACCCAAGATCTCTAGATTCACAGTCATACGAACTAGCCCCACGGCTATTTCGACTACGAAAATATCCTGCACAAGATGGTGACTTATGTCCACGTCCCAATAATACTGCATTACGGAATTAAGTTTCATTTATATTTTGCTTGTTTCGATAATGTTCCTGCTTGAAATTGAGTTTAAAATGCCTCACGAATAGGCCCTCTTGTGAGTAAAGAAAATGTATTGAGTAATAGTTCATGAAGGCTTGCTCAATTCTCGTATAACCACAACGATTATATTATATTGAATATATTGAATATATTTGAATAGCCATTATGCAGAAACATAATATCGGCAATGCCGACTACTAACAGTGTTTGATATTAAGGCATTTTACCATTTAAATACTGATACGAAGACTTCGAACATGTACCAATGTCATTTGTTTCAATCACTTGACACCAGAGTTCGCATGAGCGTTTTCCGTTCAGTATGTGATATACATTCCACATGGCCGAGAGTGCGTCATGGTATCGATTTCTAACACCGCGCGCTGATTGTTTCTCTTACCAGTGCCTGCTGGATCGATCGACCGAGTTGGCAGTGTGTCTTATACTTCCGTTCGATCCACCACTGCCAGTTAGGGCACACTTCCGTTCGATCGATCGAGCGAGCAGTGCATACCTCCGTTTTCCACCACTGCCAACTAGTACACTTACGTTCTATCGATCGAGCGGGCAGTGCACACTTCCGTTCGATCCACCACTGCCAGCTCGATCGTTCCGATCCACTTCCGTCTCCAATTTTCAAAATCACTCCCACAAAACTATCCAGCAACCGAGCGGAAAGATGTTACACATCAAAAAGGTTTCAAACTTCGAACTCGTGCCGTCTTGAGTTATTGAATACATTTAAACATGGGATGTCTGTATACTAAGGTCTGAATAAAGATCCATTGTTCTTAGCATCACTGCTCTCGGGTAATTAGATCGCTAGAAAAACCATGATATATATTTGAAAATCCCTTGGCCGCCATGTAATTTTAGTGTTTCTCAGAATTTTGAAAATCACATACATGCACTTACTGGTCCTCTAACACCATTTAATTCCTCAAACTGTGAATTGTATACAAGCTATAGAATTATATGCCAGCAAATGTTTATTATAATGGTGGTACAGTATACCAACCTACATTTCAATCGCTTGTTTAGGACACGAGAAAGAAAAACGTGATTTCAAAAATTTTGCACAACCGACATTTGTAAGTTCCCATAAAATTGAACTAAATTACACGTCAATATACTGTATTAAGCCTTGTGTGAAGTTATACCATTCCATGTTACACTGCGCTCGGTTGAGTAAGTCGAGAGAAAAATCTATTTAAATATTTAAAATTTTGCGTCGTCGCCAAGTTTGTTTTGAGTATACTCAGCATTAAATCCATCCTGGATGTGGTTTTCCGTGGCTTCACACTTCTACTCTAGGAGAATGCCGGGATGGTTCCTAAAGTAAGGCCACGGCCACCTCCTTCCCAATCCTCATCTGAGTTACAGCTACACACACTTATACAGCCATCACAATCACACAGGATATTAGACAAATTACACACACACCAAAGCACTTGGGGATATATTACCACGATGTCACAAAGCCCCTAAATGAATCAACAACAACAAATCACACACAGATCACACACGGACAATAGATGATCTTATAAGCCTATTATTTCATATGATTAAAAGAGGCTAAAATCTGGAAATAATAATACTGATAATAAAATTAATAATAATAATACTAATTTAGACGTTCTGTTTACCACTGCCATCTGGCAGGGAAAACCAATGTTCTACTGGCCAACCTGTAGCTCAGGTTTGTTAATCTTTGTCTTGTAACCACCAACGGTGATACGAGAGATCTCTCACGAGCCGACATCTTACGTTTCAGAATGCCGTGGAGTTTTGCCATCCATCAAAAGTCCGTCTTTTACGGCCGGGATTCGAACCGGCGATCTTGGGTTCATGAGCTGAAAACTTTACCACTTTACCACTCCACTAAGGAGGCTTACTGGAAATGAAATATGGCTACTACTGAATCCGGGCCAGAAACAATACTTAACAGGAATGTTATTTTGTTCTCATTGCAAAAGGTAAGTAGTTCTATTAGTTTTCTGTTTGTATCTAAATATATTTACGTGACTGCTTTATTATAAAATAGCAGATATGTTGAACTGATTCTCAGCTGAACGTGCCAATCGATACGTGCCAAGGGAAGCATGACATTAGGGTGTTGGGTCATTTACGGAGTCTTTGGATGTAGGTGCATGGGCAAGCCTTGCTTCACTACTGTATATCAGACGACGTAGCTGTGGTCAAAGTGTGGAATAGTGATTTCATTATGTCATATGTACAAAAAACATCACCACAATTTAACGCATAAATGTTCTCTCATCAACATAACTTTTATTATAAACTGTGGGTGGTATCTAGTTGCATCGTTGGAAAGAATAAAAGCTACATATTGTAGCTATAGAATTGTAGCTATAGAAACCTTCGTTTCATTGGCCAAGGTGAGAATCGTAGACTTGACAGTGTGACAGTGCGACGGTACATAACTGATGTTTTATGTTCGAGACTGTGAAGTTCATTAACCAGACTTTGCAGCACGTCGCAACTTTTGCAGATTCTAAATATCAAAGATTACACCTGTCTAGCCGTGCTTTTAATGCAGATAAAATATTTATATATGTCGCACCATTCAGATTGTTCCAGAATATTGCTAAAGGAAGCGGAATCTGGCATCGATCCCAACACTCTATTGGTTGGTGACATACAGGAGGAAGCAATGCATTATTTAATCGTGTCTATTTTCGTCGAGGTCTCGTACTGAGCAGATCTGTGTTTGACCGCTCTATGAATTAAAACTTGGCACTCTCGGGAAACGTGTGGGTTTACGTAAAATAAGTGATCTAGGCAGTCGTTTGGTGCAAGTAAATTACAATTCTAGTGTACAGTATAGAACGCGTCGATGAGATTTAGGCTTCAGTTTTGAAATCATTGCATGTGGGAGACTGACCAGGTGGGTGAAAACTTGTTTGAGAAGTGTGACCACGAGGCAAAAGTTAACTTGTAAAGCATAGCCAGTTCATTAAATATCAATACATTTTTCGGCCAGGAAATAGTGTCATTTTCAGTTCAATTTTACGAGTAAATTAGACATGTGTGTGGAGTACACAGACGTAGGAATGCTTAAGAGTGTCAGTGTGATGATATCGGGATATTTCATCATAACGACCAACTTTACTACCATGGAGCACTAAATCCAGTCATGAGATGATGGCAGCTTCCTCACCGTGAGTATGTCGTTTGGGGAGGCGATATTTCTGAAGTACGATGCCAGGAGAACCCAAATCACCAAGGATGACAATTCCACGCTGAATATAAGGTAGAATCAAGAACAGCCATATTAACTTTCACTGTACTACTTATGCATTGACAGTTCTTTACGTTTAATTGATAGTTTTCAATTTATTTCAAGTGATAGTCTTGAATGTAACATTATAGAGTAGCTCAGAATAGGTTTCTTAGATATTTAGCATTAATTTTGTTAGGATTAAAGCATCGTACCGTAATCTGGAGTGATAGATAATTGTATGTGTGAGTAGACAACGTGGAGGGTTTCAGGAGCAATGATATACATTGGTGATAGGAAATTATTACTCACTTCATATTACCAAAAAAAAAAATATGCCCGTGAATTTAAAGCACGAGGAATAATTGTGTGTGGTTATGATACTTTATGGGAATACGTGATTGATGGTACAGAAAGAGGAACACATGATGAAAGAGATAATTAAATTTTTATACAATAGTAGCAAATTGATGAAGGCAGGTTATAATGTTATTAAAGCAGTGTATTAGCTCACATGCGAATCTGAGGAAGAAAGGAATCCTAGGCACATGATTGGTAAATTTTGAAGTCTAATGATGTCGTATATTATGTATGAGTTTATGATGAAAATTCCGTACTTTGAAGAAGGAAGTTTGAAGTTTGATGTGACCGTTAATCTTGCGATCATGAGACACGGGACCTTCTTTTTACGTGGAATCCGAACCACAGGACATGGCATTTCGAAAATCTCACATGCATTGATTGGGAATCGAACCCGGTCCACCGTGGTGAGAGGCCAACGGCATGACTGTTGCGCCACTACGCCCCCGTGCTTGTAATATAAATGTAGGTCATGAGGTGACATTCCATGACACGTGGTAATTGATGGTTACCAATGTGTTAATGGTAAAATATGTGAATTATATAAATGAAGCTTCGACAAAATATGAAATTGTAATGAAGCGTGAATGAAGGTAATGTGAGAAGGTTAACATATTAGTCACAGTACCGCACAGTTCTACAATTATGGTATTGAAGAAATGATAATAAGAGTGCTATCTTGAATTATTACAGCATGTGGCATAGTTTGTGCACGGTTAGTTTAGGATAGGATGTAAACTAGCTTCGTAAATTTAAATGTTAATGTGGAGATGATGATTATCGTAATCTAGTTAGGGTGTTTCTATTATTATTGTTGGATTTGTTCAACTCGTTGGACCAGGATTTCGACCGACGTATGATCCATGTCACTATAATTCATCGTTATTGGCTGTATTTCAGACAAGGTTTTGTTTTCCTCCTTCGTCATCTACCTAGCGTTGCTTTTTCTTTCTTTCTTTCTTTCTTTCTTTCTTTCTTTCTTTATAGGACATGTCTGAGTGACATTATAGGACTCAAAATTAGGAATATTTTCAGAGAGTTTATTTAGCAAGAGTATTTTGTTATTGAGCTTAGCAGCCCGTTCCCAATTAGAGAGTAAGTAAATGACTTTTTCTTGATTTTTAACCATGAATAAAATAATTTTAGAGAATACATTCTGAACGGAGTCTTGTTTTCATTTTAAACTAGTGTTATGTTTTAATTTTTATTTTTGTTTTGTTTTGGTGAATGACTTCTGAACTAGTTCCTTAACAACCTTCCGACCCAAACCAGACTCGCCCTTTTGAATAAATTAGTCAAAAATCAATACATTTTGTGTTGAGTCTATTATTTAATGCTTATATTCTGACTGTCTACAACGAACAGTAACTTAAAACGCCATTCATAATTAATAAGTCTGCTATTGTACTTTATGCAATTATCATGTTTTGATTCCTCCGTTACATATAAAATTAGACCTCATGAAGCAGTTTGTATAGGCACTTCGTCAAGATTCTGAAGCTTTTAACATTTAAAGATTCTTCCCCTAAATTTTCAGAAGCTAAAATTAAAGCTGACATTTTCGTTGGTCCTCAAATAAAGAAACTAATGGCCAGTGAAGAGTTTCCACAATTACTCAACACCCACGAAAAACGCATGGTACTGCCTTAAAGCAGTGATCCATGGCTTCCTTGGAAATAAGAAAACTGAGAATTACAAAGAGCTTATTTCCACTTTGCTTGGGAACTTTAAACTCTTGGTTGCAGAATGTCCCTTAAAGTACAGGCATGTTAGAAGCTCACTTGGACCAAATTAAAGGTTAATTTGGGGGCATATTCAGAAGAGCAAGGGGAACGTTTTCACAAAGAAGTGATGGACTTTGAGCAACATTATCAAGGACAATATAATGAGAACATGATGGGTGATTACATTTGGGGGCTAATATGAGAAAGTTCGTACCCACACTGAAGAATTACCAAAAATATTCATTTTTGTAGCTTGTTTGTATTGTTGTTTTTTATTTCTATTTGTAGACTAATTTTAACTCTGTTTTGTAAAGAAACGTGATGTAAATATACAAATTAACGTTTGTTTTAGTTTTAACTTATACAAATAGGGAATTTCCTTCAAATATGAACTATCGTTGTGGTAGGTAAAACTATTTTTCCTTTCAATAGTTAGGCATGTCAAATGAAAATCAGACATACAGAACCCAGACTCAAAATTCGTGTTGACTTGTGTTAACAGTCTCGTACTGAGGATTAGTTTAGATGCATGGTAGGGTGCTGTGTACGTTTGTAACGAGATTTTGGTGCATGCGACTGGTCGACCACCCCATAATCTCGGAGGAAACGGGGAAAATATATATAAATATAAAGGTACAAACAAGTTAATATGATCATATATCCAGAAATACATGCCATCCATACTAGATGACATGAATCACATCTTTCTAGCTTGACCTGCTCGATCACTGAACCTAAACCACCTTTTTTTTAATTCGTGGGGCCATCTGAAATATGTTGTGTGCGCGGATCCAGTGCCTGACGTGCAGACCCTTGAACGGCGTGTCCGTATAGTCTGTGACGTTATTCGGGTACAGTCTGGAACATTGATATACGTGAATCAATCCATGATACGACGTGTCGACATCTATAAATCATTCCATGGAGGACACTCTGGGTGTTGTTATGTTAGATTGATGCGGATCATCAATGTTATCTACTATCCCATCATGCATACTATTAAAACATTGGAATTCATGAATTAGGACGTAATTGAGTAATTACCATGGATCATTGCAAAGAAATGGAGTCCCTTATGAAAGACCTCAGGTACACAAGCTACAAGGCTATCATCTTGAATATAACGTGCGTACGCCATCTTGAATACACAAAATATTAAAATAGCTTATTCACCATCTACAGTACTAAACGAAGAATTTCAAAATAGTTCATAAAAGGTAGTATTATATAGGAGATTTTCTCAAAAAAAAGGAGGGGAGGGAGGGAGCTTGTAGTTTAACGTGACCGTTAATCTTGAGATCATGAGCCATGGGACCTCCTTTTTACATGGAATCCAAACCACAGGACATGGCATTTCACTACGAAAATCTCACATGCATTGACCGGGAAACGAACCCGGACCGCCTTGGTGAGAGGCATACAGCTAGACCGCTGAGCCACCACGCCCCTAAAAAAAAGACCAGGTTTCGTATTAAAGAATTAAAGTAGAGAATATACTGTGGAACATCACAAAATATTACACTGCATGTCTAAGAGAAAACCGGGAAACGTGGTACACTGACGGGACGGATGGGACAGAGTTGATAATCAGGACTGAACCAGGGAAAACGGGCCGTGTGATCAATCAGCATGTAGCCTTCTTCCCCCTCTCCACCCAAAAAGAAACCGTGGCACCACAGCCCATGGAGGGCCTTGGCCTACCAAAAGACCGCTGCCCAAACAGTTGGCCTGCAGATTGCGGGGTGAAGCGTGGTCAGCGCGTTGGGTCCCCATGGCCGTTAATCTTGGTTTTCGGGACCGGCAGACAGCTACTCAATTGTCCTCACGAGGCTGAGTGCACCCCATTACATCCGTCACGTTGAGCGCATGTTGAGTTCCTATAACAAAATTTTAAGAACTTCGAGAAGGCATATTTGTAATTTTAACGTGTGAATGATTCTGGAATAAATTGTCCCCCTGTGCTTCCTAAATTACAAACAAGAAACAAATTTTCCGTGTAAAAAAAACAACGTTTAAACCTTAAAAAACAACCTGCCATGAGATAATTTGCTCTTCAATACGATACGAAGGCTCCCTGTTATCCCGATCCCTAGATTAACCTACTTTCGAAAGTAGATTTATAAGATCTAAACGGTTCAAATGTCCGTGTTTGTGTGTGTATGTCTGTCCTCCTGTGTCAATTCCCAAACGACGAAATTGAATTGAATGAGATTTGGTACAGTGGTAGCACGGGTGGTTGGGCACCACAATGTCATATTTTATATTGCCACCATCTTAAAGAATACAAAATGGCGGCCTGTCAAGTGTTCAATGCTTGTGTAGAATTCCGACCTAGTTATTGTTGTTTTAAGGGGCGGAACTACGAGGTCATCTGCCCTTATTTCCGACTTAACTTATCATATCTCTACCAAATTTTCAAAATCAAACCCCCATATAAGAGCCGTCTGAGGCCCAAACAACAAGATCATCAGACTAATAATTTCGGGATGGCTGCTGTGCAAAACATTCAAACATTATAATTCAATGGAGCAATGCTCCCAATAATTTGAATTCTGCTAGTCACATATAAGTATTCTGTGTTACCAACGTGTTAAATTTGTGAGATGGAATATTACGCGCAGCCGCCATTTTAAGATTGTAAAATAAAAGATTAAATAACTCTTAATACTTAAGAGCTACAATAACGAAACGTAGTGACAAAGTAGGACGGTATAAGTGACGGCGAATGCCTTAGGCAAAAGTTTCATTGAAATCACTTCGGCCGCTTATATATTATACGGGGACACACACATATACACACACTCGCACACACCAACAAACACACACACTGACAAAAGGTGATCTCATAAGCCTATTTTTTTCATAAATGAAAATAGGGAAAAAGGAGAGGCTTGTCATGTTCTAATGATTCCTGCCATACGCTAGTGTAGTAGCATGGATGGAGAGGGATATTATTTTATCCTCCGTGATTCTATCGCATCACCTTGACCTTTGCTACTGAGCAATGCTGCTCGATACCCGGCGCGCCAAAGTTCAGAATCAGTAAATACTATTCTATATTAATTATGCAAGGCATGGATGGCATTGCAGTGTCCAAAGCCACTTAAATTTTGTATGAATGACGTAACCAGAGCACTTGAACTAAATATATTATACGTGTGTGGTTCAAAACACGGTAATCTCCTTATTGCAGAGCTATAATAATAGCGTGCTGCCTCCGCAGAGGCATGGTGCAGGTATTTCTAATTAATGCACGTCGTAATTAGGATGACATGAATGACGACGACATCACAAACACCCCAGTCGGCGCGCCAGAATAATCAACAGCATGAAATAAATATTACAACACCCGGCCAGGAATCGAACTCGGGGCCCTGAGGACCGAAGGCAAGTAGCCTATCTACTTAGTCTCGAAGGTGGACATTGCAGGGTTGGAAATTACTCATTGGTGTTTAAATATAGATGTTGGTTCTGAACGAAGTGTCTATCGAAATAGAGTTCTTGTGTAGTTGTTACTGCACAACATAGTAGAGATTCGGATCTTAGTCAGTGCGTATGACATATGTACTGAAAACAGACGGGTAGTTTGTCTCCAAGATTTTCAGTTAACTTTGATTTCATTCACATTTCACAATTATAGCCCAAATTACTAATATACAGGTTGCTTCAAGGAATAGTACTGCTATCTTTCGTATTCAGTCCAACATGACACACAACAGACATGAGTAGACAACTCTTCATTCGATGGATAGCTGTGTGGGGCAGCGGTAAGTTTCTTGCCTGCTGTTCCCAAGGTTGCGAGATTGAATCCCAGTGCAGTCAGTTGGTATTTGACAGCGCGTAAATGCCAGAGATGGGTGTCAGTAGATTTACAGGCACGTTGAAGATCTCCTTCAGGGTAAAATTCCGGCACCCCAGCATATCTGAAGCCATAGTAATTAAAAGAAACGTAACACCCATAACATCGTCATCATTATCTTTAGTCGTTCAGCTCATTAATGGGAGACCTATTATACGGAGTGATCAATTTTAATGCCCAACAACCACACTAGAATATATTTATGTAAACATGAAATTTTAAACAACGGCACATTAGCACATAAATACACAATCAATATTAACTGTAATAATATTATTAATTATAATGTCTCTCGCTGTGGTTGTTTCTCCATTAAATAACTACGGACATCGCGATTATCGGCTCCCATAGTAAAATAAGTGTAAGTAGATATGTTAGATTCATCAAGTGAACAGCTTCAGATTCGAAAATTAATAAGTCAGTTAGTGTCAGTTCAAAGAAGATGATTGTATAAAACATAACTCGTCATCTTCTTATGTTTCTCTGAATTATTATTATTATTATTACTAAGCCTCCGTGGCTTAGGCGGCAGCACGCCGGCCTCTCACCGCTGGGTCCGTGGTTCAAATCCCGGTCACTCCATGTGAGATCTGTGCTGGACAAAACGGAGGCAGACAGGTTTTTCTCCGGGTACTCCGGTTTTCCCTGTCAAAATTTCATTCCAGCAACACTCTCCACTATCATTTCATTTCATCTGTCATTCATTTAATCATTGCCCCAGTGGAGTGCGTCAGGCCTCGGCAGCCGGCACAGTTCATATCCTCGCCGCTAGATGGGGGCTTCATTCATTCCATTCCTGACCCAGTCGGAGACTGGAAGCAGGCTGTGGATTTTCATTTTTTCATTATTATTATTATTACTATTATTATTGTATGCACACAAATAACTAATCGATACTGTGGGCAACAAGAGATCTTTACATGTTTATTGTTTAATTCCGTGCGGTTATTTACCTGGGTACACAGATGCAAGCAACTTCACAGAATAGTGCGTGTGTTTACAGCTAGTCTTCCGCACTAGAGACGCACACAGAGCACCACTCGGCAATGTGTCAAATGCTGGACGTCTGAACACAGTTCTTCCTTTCCTCAAGTTTTGATGAAGATTATTTTAATTTCAGTACGCGAAGGAAGCAAGGGCGTTTCACAATAAAACATTTGTTGGTCAAAAACACATAAATTCCCGTAGTTGATACTATAGACATGATTGTATGAAGAGTACTAAGTGAGATACAGAACTTCCCCCATTACCAACATAACATCACATCACATCACTAACAACTGAATAACAAAAATCACACAAAACTAACAATCTTGACAAGTTGCCAAGCTAACAATAATCTTCTTTAACTAAATATGTGTACGTGTTGTAAATATCTTAATCTACATGTGCAGGCATAGATTCAATAGCTTGAGTGTAAGGGATCTGATGATGATCACTTGACGATCGAAAGTATTCATCCAAGTTCACTTATTAATCAAATGTAAATTTTTTCAGGGTATGGCACAACACCCAATACGATACGATGCTGGCAACTGGATTGAGAAGTGAGCAGAGGGTTGGACGTCACGAGTTGTCTAATCAACATGACAGCTGGAGAGGGAGTGTCACTAATCTGTATCTGTGAACAATGCACCTTCATGGATCGGGCAAAACGTTCGGCTGCAATAACATCATGTCCATAACATGGTTTAGTCCAGTAAACCATGGCTCAAATTTCTGACACAATAATTCGGAGCCATTCTTGATGCATCCCTGTCTGTAGATGAACAGTGATACATCAGTCCAAAAGAAGTGCTCGGAATGTCCAGCATGCGCATAAAAGCACGCATGCCGCATCATTGATTGTCTGGCACGTTCAAACAGCCCAGGTATGCCTCTGGTTTACTGTGAACCTCGTTCCACACCTCATGTTGTGGTGAACCTAGCAACGCATACTCAAATTCGCGTCCAGGGGTGTACCAACTTTGGGCAATGAGCTGGTAACTCGGTGCTGTCAAACATTCTGTGATACTTGAATTTGTTCTAGCAACTTCCTAATTGCATTCCACCCCACCCCATTCCCTGTATGAGATGTTTGTAAGGAAGGATGCTTGTGATCTTACGTGGCCGTTAATCTCGTGATCCAAACTTCCAATTTATACTTTTCAGTCGGTTCACACACTTTTTCCCAATTAGATTAGACGGGGTAACTATGTATGTAGCACACTTTACTGAAAACAAATACATGTGGTATCCTTATTCACTGATGAACGGGGAATTTTAGGATTACCGGTATCCTAATTTACTCCGTCAGGCCTATAAGGGTGTTAAAATAATTCATTCCTCGCCCAATCTAATTAGCTACAGTTTGTGGAGTTGACTGAAAATAATTTCTCTTAATATGCTGGTGGGGGCTGCGTAGCTCAGTCGGTAGAGGAATTGAACTTCTAATTGAAAGGAAGTGGATTCGATCTCAACCCAGGTGATGTATTTAAGAAACAAAACTACGAATTCCAACAACTCAAATGGCCCTGCGATTCACTCAGCCTGCAATAGAAATTAGGGTAATTCTTGGGAGGAAAGTAGGTTGGGCGTAGAACTGACAACTCCACCGCATCTAGTGCCGATGTCAGAAAAAGTAGAAGCATCTACCCTCCACTACTCCACGAGTCTCCATGGCCTTTGCTTTTTGCTTTAATAGACTGGTGAGCTTTACTACTGCGCCATACGTCTCTTGAGTTGTTGTTCATAGGTTTGGGCAAGGAGCAAATAATAACAGAGTATGGACTCTTAGGTAAATCTGCGATGCAGGGTGATTGCGTCATTGTTTGAGCTCGAACTCAACGCACATGGCGCGCACATGGTGAATTTCAACGCCACTGAGATGCAATAACTGACTATCATGGAAGCAATGAATATAACTGACCGAAAGATCTAGGAGGGTTTTGCCGACTGTAAGTACCAACTTATGCAATGAGAGTGAACGAGATTTATCACGAACATAGATTGTATTAAACAACCGGTGTATTACAACGTAGAAATACATTATCTGTAATGCTAGGAAGCAATGCGCCTGCGGAAATTAAGATCTGTTCACTAGTTTTGTTCCACAATCTTGGTACCATTGCTAATTTAGATGGATGAGTCGCGGTTTGATTTGCCTCTTTTTAAGTTACAATGAGTGTGGGAGTACAGGAGAATCGTTCTTAGTAATGTCTGAACTTTTTTTAATAATAAAATGTGAACGATACTGCTATTCGTAACATTATGTTACCATAACCTCCAAATTTCACACCACTCCCCCACCTTCTTGCAAAGATAATCAGTGGGGATTGTTTCTTTTCTTGCATTGCGTATATTTGGGAACAATATCATATTACAAGGCAGTTAAGTTACTATATGAGGTACAATGAAACATGAAGAGGTCATCAGAGCATCAATTTAATACATAGCATGCCCATGGGATGTTAATTGCATTCATCAGAATAACATTCTGATTAATATGACCAATACTATCAAATACCATAACCCACAACTAGCTACACACACAAATGCAATTATACCAGGTGAGTCCGTGCAGCCTCCGTGGCTTAGGCGGCGGCACGCCGGCCTCTCACCGCTGAGTCCGTGGTTCAAATCCCGGTCACTCCATGTGAGTCTGTGCTGGACAAAATGGAGGCAGAAAGGTTTTTCTCCGGGTACTCCGGTTTTCCCTGTCAAAATTTCATTCCAGCAACACTCTCCACTATCATTTCATTTCATCTGTCATTCATTTAATCATTGCCCCCAGAGGAGTGCGTCAGGCCTCGGCAGCCGGCAGAGTTCATATCCTCCCCGCTAGATGGGGGCTTCATTCATTCCATTCCTGACCCGGTCGGAGACTGGAAGCAGGCTGTGGATTTTCATTTTCACCAGGTGAGTCAGCCGCCCCTTATAATATTGCTTTTATGCAGCCCATCTAACGTGTTATGTCATGAAGGTCGATATGTCTGTGCTTGCATCCCGTATGGTACTAATGCACTGTAAGTTTATCCCGAAAACGATACTGAACCCTATTAATCCCCCACCCGATATGACTACAGATCGTTCGAATAATATGATGTACCTGCAGTAAATAAAATTATTGAAGTGCATCATATCATCTGCGTTAAGATGTCGTGCCAAGTGGCTGGGTATCGCAAATCATGAAATTAACGCTTAAAACTACGATATAGCAACGTGGAGAGAATTTGAAACAGCGAACTGGAGGAGTAACGTACTCTAAGAGGCTCTTAATATGAGTCTCTTCCCAAACTGAGGCGTAGCTCAAGTAGACACTCACTGGACTTCCAATTGATGGACCGGAGTAGCGAAGGTTCGAATCCCCCATTGGAAAAATAGGGTTCAGTATCGTTTTCGGGATAAACTTACAGTGCATTAGTACCATACGGGATGCAAGCACAGACATATCGACCTTCATGACATAACACGTTAGTTGGGCTGCATAAAAGCAATATTACAAGGGGCGGCTGACTCACCTGCTATACCTCATTTGCACAATATCAATAATATTATTGGGAACAGAACTACAGTATGACCACATTACAAGATGATTCTCTAATTATTGACGTAAAAGCCACTAGTCAATTGTTTATGTGCAGGGCCAACACAATAAACACTAAAGTCACTGGATATGGTTGGCAATCATGAGCCACCGCGTGCTCTTGCTTTGTAAATATAATTCTTCAGTTCAGGCCCAAACACAAATCACTGGCAAATAATAAATAATTAACAAACGCCACGCGCGCGTTAGAGCTTCTAAGGCCTGGGTTTGGGCCGTCCTGCTTGTCAATCCCGAGTACTTGGAGAAATAGCTGGCAATGTATTTACAAAAGCCAGCTGATCGCAATGCGAAAGAAATCGTTTAGCTTTATATTACAGTAATTGAAAAAAAAACACCTAAGAGAATATCAACATATCATCGAAAGCTAATGCAGGCTTACAACAGAGCAATGATTTAATAATTTGGGAAGAGGTGAAGTGACAAATTCAAACTTAAAGCAATGAATTAGGTGGTGAAAATCTAATTCTTGGATTCAAGCCCAAAGTGGACAATAATTGCAGAGTGACTGATTCAGCACTTATGACATCAGATTCTGGCGGATGAGCTCAGTTGGTAAGGCATCGACGGCAAATGCTAAAGGTTGCGGGTTCGACTACCGCACCCGTCGTTACATTTCAATTCTCTACTTTACATATACGGTATATGGCATCATGTAACAAAAATATCGATGGCATAATTTTAATACCACGCAAATCGTCTTCGTAAGACAGAAAAGTAAACATTATTTCTCTAGGTACATTATGTGCACTGCACGGCCAAATATCTGAGAGCCTCCTGGGTCATCGAATTATGACGCCCAACCTACCAACGTATGTAGCACAAATGGCAAAGCGGTTACATCATATCTTAGATTGCCAGTGGATTATGAATCGAACACGAGTTCAAAATAAATTCATGATGGAAATTTCTAACCGTACTGGTGAGAAGGTCGCCTCCATGGTGTAGTGGTCAGCATGCTTAGCTGCCACCCCGGAGGTCCGAGGTTTGATACCCGGCTCTGCCACGAAATCTGAAAAGTGGTATGAGGACTGGAACGGGATCTACTCAGCCTCGGGTGGTCCAAATGAGTAGAGGGGGTTCGATTCCCACCTCAGCCATCCTCGAAGGGGTTTTCCGTGGTTTCCCACTTCATCTCAAGGCAAATGCTGGGATGGTACTGTGCCGGTATTTTCTACTCGATATTATTGGAACTTTGTGAAACAGCACACTGACCCACTGCAATCGTAATTTTATGATGTATTTATTTTGATATGCCCAGCTGAGAATGTGAAACAAGAGAAGAACGCAGGTTTCTCCGAAACCCTGTGTGTTTGAAGGCCAAGGTTGACTTCTCACTGCATAGCAGATAGTAACATCAATCGATAACCTGTCATCATGCGAGACGCACGTTTGTGGAGACATTCATATTTGAATTAAGAAGAATACAGAGCGATATTTGCAGTCTGAGTGGTATCAGAAATTAACATACAGTATTATGAGATATTACAATTGAGTTTTATTTGGAATTGAATCTGAATACGACGTAAGATGTATTTATGTTTATGTACCTGCGATTTACATCGATAAGTTTGCAGAGTGGTGGGGGAAGAGTCGAGTTTTCCTCTAGCCAGCGTCACAGAATGTGATCAGACAGATTTTCTCTAGATCTCAAGACGAGACCTTGTTTCGTATCCACACTTCCGTGCGTGTCGTGTTGTGAAAATATTCGTTGCGCGGAGATGAGAACTTTTGTATGTGCGCGAGTGAGGACACTTTGTTAAAATTAGTAATGATTATTCACATATGAACTTGTGATTTCGCTGTGATTTCGCTGTGAAGTAAGATATTTGATCGCATTGGAACATAGACACTTAGAGACTTGTACGCACAGTTGATGCTACATTCTTACGATTTTTTCGATTCATCATTCTTATACTGTTCGTGCTACAGCAGACTCATATTTGAACACTGGTTTGTTGCTGTCTATGATATTCAATTTTGTATTGAATTTTGATAACATTACGTCTAAGGAAGAGCAGTTATCTAGATGCTTCTGACAACGTTTATATGAGACAATATTTATCATGATGTCGAGAGGAACATTTAAACGTATAACTGAAATTATAGCTATGGAAGGCTAAGTATGGAGCAAAGAACATAATACATGAAGTTGAGCTTGAGTCATCGTGGAGTACCAGTGAAGCCTACATCTACTAATGATATTTTCGATGAGGAAAATCGACATATCTAAATTCATGAAGGGAACATAAGGAAACCACTGAAATATTTCCGAATTATACTGCTTCTACAAGAACTGAATCTACTGCCAAAAGAGATGCTGTCTACAATCGAGTGAACGAGACCAATGATGAACCTGAGATCCTGTTTAATTCCATGGAAAGAAGGAGGAGTAGCTTGTGGGAGTTAGTCGAGTTCGATCCCAGGATGGAGGAACGTGATGGACATCAACACTGAATTCAAATGTTCGTATTGGCATATTACTTACGCGTGCTTTTTACCAGAATCATCGCTAAGGTAGTGAATCGACATTCTTTTGAGTAGCAGTAGTAGTAGGAGTATTGTGTTGTAACCAGTTGCCATTCTTTTATCAGTATGATAGGGCGTTGGGTGTAGGTTCGATGTTCCGTCATGCCTGGCCTAATTCTTATTCGGATTTTGGTTCGATTAACGAATGCATCCATATTTCAATTTGATCTTTTTGGATCTTGCGAATATTTCGATTTCGGATTATTTGAAGTTTATTAATCTACGATGAATATTTTTAATTGTTGAGAAGATCATCACTAGGGAGAAGATATACGTGTATATATTGATATGAAGAAAATTAATGTAAATTATTTTGATGAACTTTACGAACATTTTGCGTATTTATGTCAGAATTTGTTGTAACGTTTTGTAGGATTTGGGGAGAGCTTTTTAAGGTTGAATGTTAATTAGAAGTTGCTTTCTTGCTCTCTTTTGAAGAGTAATTCCATTATTGAGAAATCTCATGATTCTTTTGAGATGGATCAGTCATTGAAATGCTCTAATGAATCACAGTGAGTAACTTTGTTACCGGGAGGATTCATGGTGTAGAGTAGATCACTGTCTTTTCGATTTCATTTGAGTAGAGATATTTTAAATTTTGATATTTTTCATCTTGCTACAGCAATGAGAGGTTTGTTTAAGTAATGGTAAGATTTCAGATTAATTATATATGATTGATAAAAACGTCAAACTGAGAATTATATTGACTGACATTTTTCTTGAAGAACTATATTTCTGAATAAGAAGTTATAAACTTATTGCTATTATATGTATGTGAAGGTGTATTTTGATAGGTGATGCGACTTGTATCCTTTTGGAATGATCATGCAACCTTGATTCAACGATTTGCACAATGTAGGAAAGGTGTTGAATTTATATTGCCACATTTGTCTGTGGAAGGTTTGTGAAAAGTTAGTTGTTGCATTTGAAAGGACATCGGTAATTATGAGAGTATATATTCGTCAAATGTAATGATATTTATGCAAGCAATATATTATAACAGAACTAATGTGTAGGCTTAAGATAGCTATTGATATTATGAGTTTGTGGAATGTTAAGAAAATGATATTGGTATAATTAAGAATATTGGTGGTACTATTATTGTCAAGTATGACATAATATTATTATAGCGTTTTAAAATGCATAGTACTAGAAGAAAGGGAACTTTGTAGAAGATAATTCTTCGTGTATAGATGGAAGAATCGAATGGTATCATAGTTGATCAATTATACATGAGAATTAGTAATGCAAAACCAATTGAGATGTTTTTCAACATCATAAAATAATGATAAAATTATGATAAAATAATAATGATGAACATGATGAAGACGTTGATATTTAACTTAACTTAATTGTTTGGTTAAGAGCATACTTGATATAAACATTTTTGGAATTAATTAAGCAATGACTTGGTTGATGAAGCATAGTGTGATATAATTGCGACATTTAACGAACATACGTGTATATATGTATTGTGCCCGTTTAGACCGAAGTCCGGACGACCACATATGCATTTCACCAAAAATCAGTCAGCACGAGAATCAAAATATCCCGGGGCGCCAGATGGGTTAAAGTGACTACAATAACTCAACAAAAAAATGCTTTACTGATTTTCGACTCGATGCAACAATAAGGATAGAAGGATATTTTCTGAAAATAACACAACCTGTAAAATTATCCCATTTTATTTAAAACGTTAAAAATTACTGAAGACATGCCAAAAATAGCGTAATAGATGTATGACGAATCATACGTTATGTACAAGATTTAAAATTTTACCAACACATGGACACTTGGCAATTGAGACGAAGGTCAAATTAATAGTCCTGCTGACTTCGCTCAAAATAATTATTTACAGTAGTAGGGTTTTGTCAGTGCAAACTTAATTGCCCTTCCTGATTCCCATCTTATTTGAGAATTCACATATTGAAATTTAAAAAAAATATCACTCGTTGAAAAATATAACACTGTTCACTTTTTCAAAATTATCGTAGCAAATTAACTAACACTTCAGGATTCAGTTATCTCAAGATTTGTTCAAAAACAAAGTTATTAACAAGAAATACAACACAATATCTTTTACATGGACATTCGAGCATTTGGATTCGACGAACTTCGATAAACAGAAAATATTTATTGAATCATCTGTTCTCGATCCAAAACCTATTCAGAGCTTTTGACTCAATCATCAATATAATGGTCAAAATATTATTATCAACAAAATATAAATTCAATTCAATATGGATTCGACTATTTAATCAATTAACTATCACTTGGAAATATTATTTAGAAAATTTATCATGAAACAATTTCATTTGTTATTATCAAAATTACAATTATTTGACAAAATGTCAAATATGTTAATCATCAAATTTATTTGAAACCCGTTTATATATTTTTACAGGATCAAAAAAATCTTCTCAGTTTGTAGTGGTTGTTAAGAAGTAACAGTTTTAAATAATTTACAGCATCGGCCCATTCGATTTAAATGCGTCAAAAATCCCATAATCGTAATTAGCATCTAGACAACGGTAAAGTCTTTTCATAATGAAAGGTACAAGTTTAACAATAACAATTCTCGGGCAAGCAATTACTAGGAATACTTCTAGAACACGTGGGTAAACTATGAATTGACAATGATGGCTCAACAATATAACCTTTGGTTATATCTCGACGAAAGTGTGGCTAAAATCAACTCCTCTACTAATTTCAAAGACATCCAACCTACAATATGGTTGATGCTTTATATCAACAACCTCATTCCTGCGACTTAATTGCACAATCAGAATGGCATATTTATCTCTTTGCACACACAACAATTGTTTCTTCCAAAATTATACAGGATAATCAAGCCTTTGCTTGTTACGACAACTGGAAGATTTATAAATTAGTAAACTCCCCCAATGAGTTTACAATAATAATTTTACCATCAGTTTAAAACATGAATAACTCCACACCGTGTCTATTCTTAGCCAAACGTTTTAAAAGACGTTGCTCAATAATGATTTTATATTTATACAAACTCTAGCAAAAACCCTGTTTTATACATGCTTTTAGCTTCCCGTATCATTACTTTCCGTGTCTTCTCAAAGATTTAAATGCATAATACAAGCGTGAAATACTTCCACTGAATTAATATGTTATTTGTTTGTGGGCATGCGTTAACCACTAACCTTCGGAATCAACAAGTATTCAATCTTAGAAAATTGTTTTAAATGTCAAATGTATAAATCACACTACATGATAATGATTATTAGAAATCACAACTATTATTATTTTCAATTTTCTGAGAGAATAATTACTATTATTAAATCAACATTATTATTATTATTATTATTTCCTCAACAAATGGATTTAAAGTTGTTAAACTGTTCTGGAAATATCATCCTCGACTTCTTAATAATGGATAAATATCCATTCCTCAACTTAAATTTATTATTAAATTTTCAGTTACGACGGCTGATGACCGTGATTAGAAAAATATCAAAATTAAATAAATGCTCGTTCTGCTCATCCATAAATTTCGAATCACTAACTTCTGAGTGTAAAAACTGCTCAGATCAAAGCTTCTATTGCAAAAAGAAAATATTTGCAACAGCAAAACATCGATGAAAAAAAATGTGTTGGTAAGACTGTAGAAAAATTGAGAAATTCCAGCTAACTACGCATAAAAATAATGCAAATTGTAGCTTACATTCCTTGATGCTTGTAATCTGGTCTGAACCAGATTATTTCAGTCTTCTTGTCCCCATTAGGACACGTATTTATAATCTTGTATCGGCCTCCAATTTATACCCGCAATGGTCTTACTCAGACATAGCGGTATTCATACTTGTAGCCTGAATATCTTGATGAAAATAGTTCGTAAAGTATGCTGCTTCAACAGCTGAAGCGATCTTGACTGGGGTTAGATCGAAAAGATCCATGATGAAAAATTACCAGTTTTAACTCGACCCAACTGTAATGCCTTCAATACTGTCACTACTCTTACAATCTTATGCAACACATGTTCGAGTTCTGAAGATCAGTTCCCTGGGCAGAGCTTCTCACTCTCCAGATAATGCAAGCATGTTGGTATTCCCTATGTCGGCTAGTGAACTGAACTGTGCAAGACTGGTAGGTGAACAGTAATGAACTATTTTGGTTGGTCGAAAGTTACTAAGTCCAAGACTTATTCTGGTTGTTTGGATGAAATAATCCAAGTTAAATTTTAATGGACAGTGGAAATCAAAATATAGACCAAGTCTATTCATATGTCCGTTGTAGCAGTAAATAATTACCAATGCCACAAAGTTAACCACCTTGGTGATAACTTTTGAAAAGTTCGAAGATCACTCTAATGTCAAACACTTTTATAAGACCAGTAACCATGTACTGTCGAAATCACTAAGTCCCAGCAACTGTGCTGGTAATAGACTAACGTAGAGTTTGCAACCATGTGCACGAAGATTATAACAGTGTTCGGAGTGACTTGACGTGTTTAGCGGCTGAGCGCTTACGAAGGAATGCACATACTTAGCTCGGGCATGCGTGCCTTATATACTCCTCAAGCGGAATCCTCGAGGTCAATGCGTGAAATATGCTGAAACTAAAACATCTCATATCTCAGCTTCCGCTCAATCAATTTCCTCAAAATAAAGCACATTCTTCCTCCCTTGTCCGTGCCAGTAATCTGATGTTAGTCGCAAGATTCTACTCCATCGGGAAATATTTAATGTCAATTTAGCCTCGACTATGACGCTCTCGCCTACGTCACTTAACCATTTCTTGGCTGCTAAAAGCTTCCAATTCCTTCTAAAAGGTTCGGCGCGCGCTATTCAAACTTTCAGTTCTGGACTTAGCATTGTTGCCTGTGCTCTCAAATCTAGGCAACTGGATTTGGGCACTGTATATAAGGTGGTGTGTGGTAGTGAAAATTATTTCACAAGATCTGGACCATATTGGACTTTTTGATGCCATATTCTTAAGTGAATTTGAACATTATTCTAACCTGAATTCAATGCAATATTTCAATTAATATTGGACATATTGATACTTTTGAGTCCATTGTGACAATGAGTTATGATAGATGGGAGTTTCGTTTTGAATATTCGTTAGGATAGTGTGATATTTAATTCCATTTTATGTTATGTCTTTAATGAATAAAATATTGGTAATTTTATTTTTATATCAGTTTGAAGTGGTGATTTATAACCATGATGGGAGGTTGTGGTAGTAAGGCTATTGATAGGTGTTTTTCGAATCTTTACTACTGTCTGAGATTTCCTCTCTTGTTTGAGTCTTGTGTTTTTCTGAGCTAGTTAATTATTTTTATCTATAGTCTTTCCTAACGCAATCTTGGTAGGATTAACATGTCCCCTGTTCATCCTTTACCTGTTGGTAGGATCTGGGGGGGTTTCCTTGCCGGGAATTTTCAGGTTCTACGATCCAGCTGTTTTCATCGGATTCAACAAGTACAGGTTTGATATAATCGGGTACAGTACCTAACGTGAGGCCACGGCCGCGTCCTTCCCTCTTGCTTGCATATCCCCCCAATCTTCCCTTCCCTTCCCATCCCTCATAAGGCCCCTGTTCACTTTGCAGGTGAGGTCGCCTGGGCGAGGTGCTCGTCCCACCTTCCGAGTTCTATCCCCCGACCGGTAGTTTCGAGCTCCAGGACACTGCCCTGGAGGCGGTAAAGATGGGATCCCTCGCTGAGTCCGACGGAAAGCCAACCCTGGAGGGAAAACGACTAAGAAAGAAGAAACTGATGAGAAGAAACATTAGCAAATCATCAAAGAAAGTGATAGTAGAGCAGGCTATATTTGGTTGGAGAAACACAACTTGAAATTAATTCCGTGTATGTTTTTTAGTCGGGAGCAGCTCTCAACGTGAGGTAGAGATGCCAATTGTTAGGAATTTAGTTTTCAGTCGGTCAAAATGTTAATGTGCCCAATTTAGTTGGGCGAGGAATATAACTTATTTACTTACTTCTGCTAATCTTGAAACAATTGCATGGGTTAATTATACACTTTTATACACTTTTCGATAACAACAAGGATAACATGCTGCCTTCGTCAGGCGAACATCCGAATTACTAAACGTGTGGGTGCAGATAACACAAAAAGTGGTCAATTATATGCCACTCTCTCCAATCTAATAAAGGCTTTTCAAAATATAACATTTTATATAATTCAACAATGTGAGATGATTACATATGGACAATTAATTATGATGAGGAGTGCCTGTAACCATCGTAGATCTGTTGCAATACAAACACTTAACTGCGAACTGCAGCGCACAGATGGACCATTTCTGAGTCCCTAAGGCTCTCCGTTAAACGATATCCTCACAGAGAGACGTTGATTGTCCCTCTGTTATCCCTTCGTTCTCTCTTAGCGTCCAGATTGCCTCCATTTAAATTCTCCCAGTGCTGCATATTGGCCTTTGCGCTGCCTCATTGGGGAGCCCCTAAGTGAAACTTCCTCTTACGAGGGGAGAATACGATGCATGGGTCACCGATTCGAACCATCTTTAGTACACGTGTAGGTCATGACCAGGCGTATACCAGGTGCAAGTAGTAAGGTGCACTTCTCAGCCATTTCCGAGAAATTAATTATTCGCAATTGCAGTGTCGCGTCCATGTGCGTTGTACGTTAGCGAGGAGCCAACGAGCGCGTGGTGCAGCGGTACGAGCCCTCATTCGTAAGCGTGGGATCGCTGGGCCGAATCCCACCGGTGAGCCTTTGCAGTGTGTTGTGTGCTCTTTTTTTTTTTGTAAACATTGGCAATTCGTATAACTACAGGTGTCGTTAATAATGTTTATTTTGCAGTCAATTGTAATAACGTGCTATGTGAGCGGGAAAAGGGATTTTGAAATCATTGTATGCGTGTGAACGTTTGTGGCATTACATAATGTACACTATAGGCATTGCAAATATGTTGGTATTATACACGGTCAGTTGTATTCTATTATTTGTATACGTTTATACATTGAAGGCTCAGTCTGTTTCGTTCATTGCACGTCTGTGAACCATCAGACCACTCCGTTCTCCGCAAGCAGTGACTCATGCTATGGGTATTAGTTGGAAAGTGTCCTGGCGAGGTCACCGGCACACAAACAAACGAGACGACTACGGTTGGCAGGAGGGTAAGCGGTTCACCCAGGAAACGTTGAAAGCCGCATTCGTTCCTTGTCTTTTGAGGTAGCAACATCGTAAAAGTGGGAATAATTGTGCGATGTCGGATATTACAAGTTGTAGTGATGAGCCGGGGCCTTCAAAGGCCGACGGAGGTGCACCGCATTCAAATTCCGCGATGAGTGAAGAGGCGAAAATACAGTTAATAACGGCTCTAGTATACTGCGAGGAGCTCCTTCTCGAAAATAATAAAATCGCGACGGAACCGTCTGCAGTTATTAAATAAGAACACAAGATAATCGGGGGAAAATTATACAGCACAATAATGGAAACACTGGCAGAAAACTTAATCCTCATAGAAGACGGTTTTATTATGTATGAAGGACCCGACGAAGAAGGTCTGTTCGAAGAAGTTGACGATTCTGCATTACCATCATACGAAGAGTACCATCCAGATGAAAAAGGTAAAAAATCGATACGGATAACATTCCACTTGATTATAAAATAAAGGTAGTTCATTTGGCAAAGGTGCACCCAAAATAGAACCTGAAAACTTTGCAAAAAAGAAGGGAGGTTCTCGTCTTATAAGTATGGATCAGTTGGAAGTATGGGAGGAACAAATTAGGAGAGTTGGCTCCACGAAACATAAAATTAATTGATACATGGACGCATGATCGCTTCGGTGGCGTAGTTAGTAGCATGCTGAACTGCTGTGCCCAAGATAGCGGGTTCAAACCCGGCCGAGGTCGTCGGATTTTTTTAAGAGCGTTTAAAGTCCTTCAGTATGCCTTCCTTCGGAGGGGAAGTAAAGCCGGCGGTCCCATGTCATAGATTTATGGCATGTAAAAGATCCTTTCACAGACTAAACTTGTGTAAAGAAAAATTTGTAAGGTTAGATTTCGTCAGAACGCTCTATCAAAGTTCCATCGTTCACCACTAGGTATCATTGATATCTGGTGGCGAAAGTTGGAACTACTTGAAATTAAACGGAACTTGTAGCTCACCCTTTAGGGTGTCCGCTGGAAGCAGCTACAGACTCAGGCGAGCCGAACATGTCCTCGGACACTCCCGGCACAAAAGCCATACGATAAATAAATAAATCCAACCAGCAAGTCACGACGAGGAACTTGCAGCAAAGGGCTCAAGCTCCTGCCAGCCAATTTCTGGATTTGGAATTTAAAGCGTCAGAGCCGTGGGTCATGATCTTCAAACGCAGACACCGTATTCGACATGGACATAACGAAATTTGTGTCGGAGAGAAGATCTTTGCTGCAGCAGACAAGTTTTCTCTCCAGACGAGCCCGTATCCCCAACTACAACGAGGATTTTGTTCTCAACACCGACCAAACAGGTTTAGGAGAAATAATCTTTTTGGTTCTCATATCATAGTGTCTTGTCATGTACACCATAAACTACTTACATGCCACTCTTTTTGCCCAGGGTGCTAATACCAGCCGACGAACCCTCGCGGTGCAAGGATCCAAGGCTGTGCTTGTGAAGCGGAAGGTAACGCATTCGTATACCACACCTGCGGCAAGCTGACAACAGCATTGTACAAAGATATTCTGGTCGATGTGACGAAAGACAAATTCCTGCTGGCTGTGTTTGGATTTGGTTGGGATTAGTGAAATGCGCTGGCAAGAAGAACAGGACTTTTGATCAGGAGACTATAGGATCATTGGCACTAAATTAAAAAACGGCTATGCGGGAGTAGGCCTCATATTAAGTAGGAAACTTGGACAGTGGGTGGAATATTATGAGCAATATAGTGCATGGATTGTTGTAGCTAAAATCAATACAAAACCTACGTGCACCACAGTGTTACAAGTCTATATGCCTACCAGTCAATCTGATGATGAAGATGTTGAAAAGATCTACGAATAAATAGATGAAATTCTGAGGTATGTCAATGGTGATGAAAATGTTATAGTAATGGGAGATTGGAATGCTGTGGTAGGAAACGGAAGAGAAGGGAAGATAGTAGGAGATTTCGGATTACGTGAAAGGAATGATCGAGGAAGCAGGCTGATGGAATTCTGCACCGAGCATGAGATGGTCATAGCTAACACTTTATTCAATAACCACAATAGAAAAATATACACATGGATGAGACCAGGAGATACAGGGCGTTACCAAATCGACTTCATTATGGTCAAGCAGAGATTTCGAAACCAGATTTTGAACTGCAAAACACATCACGGTGCTGACAAAAACTCTGACCACTATCTGGTTGTTATGAAATGCAGATTAAAGTTGAAGAAACTGAAGAAAAGTCAAACGCCAAAAAGGTGGGCAATAGACAGACTGAAAGAGAAGGATGTAAACGAAAGATTCAAGAAGAGGATAAAGGAAGGACTAATGAAACACCCTAAACAAACTTCAATGGCAGACGAATGGGCACTTTTGAAGAATGAAATAACAAAATCCACAGAGGAAAACATTGGTAGGAAAGAAAGAATAGGTAGAAAACCGTGGATCACTCAGGATATACTAGAATTAATGGATGAAAGGCGGATACACAAGAATGTAAGAGATGAAAAGGGGAAAACAGAATACAGACGTCTGAGAAATTAGGTTAACAAGAAGTGCAAGGAAGCGAAAGAAGAATGGTTGAGAGAGAAATGTGCAGGTATAGAGAATTGTCTGAAATTAGGGAAAGTAGATACAACTTATCGGAGGATTAGGAATACTTTAGGGGAAAAGAAGACTAAGTGCTGTAATATTAAAGACACAGATGGAAAGCCTCTTGCAGATAGGGAAGAAAAGGTTGAGATATGGAAAGCTTACACATTGTGCTTGTACACAGGAAAGGAGATTTAGGATCATGTAATGGAAAGGGAAGGTGACATTGATGAGGATGCGAAAGGAGATTTAATATCGAGATCAGAATTTGACAGAGCATTGGAAAAATTAAGCAGGAACAAAACACCAGGCATAGATGATATACCGATTGAGTTGCTACGCTTCATAGGTGATGATGGTCTGGTCAGGTTATTTCACTTGGTGTGTAGGATTTATGAGACAAGTGAGGTGCCTTCTGATATCAAGGAGAATGTTATCATCCCTATACCAAAAGGAGTAGGAGCTGACAGATGTGAAGATTACTGTACAATCAGCTTGATTACTCATGTTTCAAAGATCCTGTCTAGAATAATTTACAAGATGATGGAACGTCAGATAGAAACGGAGTTTGGTGAAGACCAGTTTGGTTCCAGGAGAAATGTAAGAACAAGGGAAGCTGTACTAAGTCTTAGGCTGATTTTGGAAGGTAGAATAAGGAATGATAGGAGAACGTGCATGGCATTTGTAGACTTAGAAAAGTTTTTGATAACGTTGATTGGTGTAAGTTGTTTGAAATTTTGAAAACGATTGGATTAAAGTACAGGGATAAGAGGGTGATCTACAATTTGTACAGAAACCAGACAGCAGTCATTCGAGCTGATGGGCATGAGAGAGAAGCTGGTATTCAGAAAGGTGTAAGGCAAGTCAGCAACTTATCACCCATACTTTTCAATCTATACATTGAACAAACAATGAAGGAAATTGGAGAAAAATTTAAAGTGGGAGTGAAGATTCAAGGAGAAATAATTTTTACTCTGAGATTTGCTGAATACATCGTCATCTTGGCGGACACGCCAGAGGATTTGAATGAGTATTTGAATGGTATGGACTCCGTCTTCAGGAAATAATTCATGATGAAAATCAATAGGCCTAAATGTAAAACAAAAATGTTGGAATGCAGCCGAAATAGATCAGAAACCTCTATAGAGATCAAATTGCCAGGTGAAAAGCTAACGGAAGTAGGAGACTTCTGTTACTAAGGAAGCGAAATAACCAGTAATGGACAAAGCAAGGAGGATATAAAAATAGTTTGGCTCAGGCAAGGAAAGCATTTGTACAGAAAAGGAATCTGTTCACATCGAATATCGATTTAGGTATTATGAAGTCATTTTTGAAAGCCTTTGTTTGGTGCGTGGCACTATATGGAAGTGAGACTTGGATTATTGGTGCAGCAGCGAAGAGCAGAATTGAAGCGTTTGAATTGTTGTGTTACAGGAGAATGATGAAGATCAGATAGGTAATAACAAATGAAGAGGTATTAAGACGAGTGGGAGAGGAGAGATGTTTCTGGCGACTACTAATGAAGAGAAGCGATAGGTTGGTAGGACATCTACTAAGACACCCAGGAATAGCAAGCTTAATTAAGAAAGTAAGGGTCGAGGACAAGAACTGTAGGGGTAGACCAAGGTTAGAATATGTTAAACAGATTGCTTCGGATGTAGGGTGTGGTAGCTATGTAGAGATGAAACGATTAGCTCAGGACAGGGAGGTACGGAGGGCTGCATCAAACCAGTCAAAGACTGAAAACTCAAAAAACAACAACATTTGATTATTGGGGAGGGCAAACAAGCCCAGTTTCGAACGATAAGGTTTTCACGTATGCAGAGGGTATACCAATTTGCGCCATTGATATAATCAGCCGTGCCAAGTTTATTTTTATCGGCACGTGAAGAACTTGATCACACGACTACAGAACTGCGCCTACATTGTCGAACGGGACAGAGAAATAACTTCCAGCGAATATTGTATAAAAAATCAGTCTGTTGTACACCATCAATTGTTGGTACCAATTTTCTGTAATATGTTAAAATACGCGTGGTTTGCGGCCAAATTGTGCGATGACAGGACATCGTTCACGAACGTGAACGAAGTTTGCTTTACGATAGTTGCTTTGAAACATCCCTGCGTTTGTCACTTGCTTATGATGCCGCGATAATTAATTATTGTTTTCCCTACTTTTATGACCGCTATCATCCTCGTTCGTGCCGTACCTCGGCGCTCGAGCAGCACGAGTGAATTGCAAATAGGGTCGCATAAACAGTTGTTCTAACAATAAATACTGGGAATAAAGGTATTCATTCATCAATCTCCTATACGATTTATTCCGACTCGCTTTTTCTGCTCACATAACACGTTATTATAATTGACTGAAAAATAAACATTGTTTACGCACTTTAAGTTGTACGAATTGCCAATGTTTACAAAAGAAACACACACACACAAAACACACTGCAAAGGCTCACCGGTGGGATTCGATCCAGCTATCCCGTGCTTACGAAGCAGGGCTCGTCCCGCTGCACCAGGCGCTCGTTGGATTTTGCTAACGTACAACGCACATGGATGACACACTGCAATTGCGAATAATTAATTTCTCGAAAACAGCTGAGAAGCTCACTTTACTACTTGCACCTGGTATACGCCTGGTCATGCCCTAGACGTGCACTAAAGATGGTTTGAATCGATGACCCATGCATCGTATCCTCCCCTCGTTAGCAGTTACTGAGCTCATGTGAATGGATTTTGAGCTGTCCCTAGGTAAGTTGGGTAAGCTATTTTTAGTCTACTTTGACAAAAATGGACTAACCGTATGAGATCACCCGAGGATCAGTGTGCCCGATGTCTTACTAAGACAGGAAAAAGCCCCGAACTTCAACAGTTAGACGCAAAAAAATATATTGAAACTCAATGTCCGAATCATTCCAAAAACCAGGCTTTAAGGCCATACATGTTTTTCCAATGCAGCTCACTCATTGGACGACATCATACTCTTGAGACACGCGCTGCGAGACGAAATCGCTGACAGATGCACAGGTGTATTCATCCGCTATGACGTTAATCGAGCCTAAGCTCTATTGTTCTTATCCAGCAGCCGACGATTGCATATAGTATCGAAATTATCTCCTTCTGTAAGAAAGGTGAACAAATGTCCATCTGAAATCGTGACAACACATTTGCCATGTTTTTTTCGCTATCGTATTACCCTCCAGGTTTGGCTCTTCCCACGGACTAAGTGAGGGATCCCACCTCTACTACCACTGAGGGCAGTGTCCTGGAGCTTGAGACTCTGAGTCGGGGATACAACTGGGGTGTGTGACCAGCACTACACCCAGGTGGCCTCACCTGCAAAGCAAACAGAGGCCTGATGAAGGGATGGGATGAGTTGGAGGGTTAGGCAAGAAAGTGGGAAGGAGGTGGCCATGGCCTTACGGTAGGCACCATACCGGCATTTGCCCGAAGACGAAGTGGGAAACCACGGAAAACCACTTCGAGGATGGCTGAGGTGGGAATCGAACCCCTATACTCATTTGGACCACCAGGGGCTGAGTACAGCCCGTACCAGTCCTCATACCACGTTTCAAATTTCGTGGCAGTGCCGGGAATTGAACCGCGGACATCCAGGGTGGCAGCTAATCATGACGCAACGGATTGCCATTTATTCACAAACTGTTTATGATGTAACAGAGATATATTTCTATTGACACTGTCTTGAAAGAGGGGAAGATTGATTACACGGACAAAGCATTTGCGATTTTTAGTCTGTAACTGAATGCACTAATGGCCAATAAATTTGCTTCACGAATAAAGGATTGAGTTATCACAACTTAGTTTAATGGGCAGAATTCCCAATATACAAATGCTTTCTCTTACAGCTTGGTGCGACGCAACCTGAAGCAGATGGGGAAATCAGCACCGTGTGACTTCACTACGGGCGGCAATAACTGCTAGTAGGCTACACGTCGCGTCGCGGCATTGGGAGACCTTGACTGTCCCCTCTGGAGTATCTCCGACCTTCAAGTTTCGATGCGTGAGTTAAGTTTGTCGCTTAACAGTCTTCTTTAGTAATGTACTGAGAAGTTGTCGCTACTGCTAAGTCAGTAGGTCTCGTGGTTCTTACTTCTGATGAGTAGTATCTGCTTTCTATGAATGAGAAATCGTTGGTTAGTTTTGAAGATGTATTTATTAATCTTTGACAATCCAATATATACAAGTTAACACCAGATAGTCAACCTGTTCGGTCGCTGCTGTAACTGGAAGAGTGTGTGTGCTCCTCAGCGCAGGGCTTTTATACAGTTCCTTCACAAGGGGAGGAACAATGTGCGTCATACAGAATATGGACTCACCCCACACAAGGGGGAGGACAATGTGCGCCATACAGCATATGGACTCATGGTTCCTATAACAGGAATTCTATGAAGTGAACACTCATAAGCAGTGTGCCATTTCCTTGGTTCCGAGAATAAGAATTCTCTGAATTGAATACAAACGAACACTCATATGCAGTGTGTCATTTCCTTGGTTCCGAGAATAAGAATTCTCTGAATAGGGGCTTTTATACAAATCCTCCCTTCACAAGGGAGAGAGCCATGTGCGTCATTGATTCATGGTTCCGATAACAGGAATTCCATGAAGTGCACACTCATAGATAGTGGGGTGAACATATCGAGATATACAGAATGACAGATACACATCTGCAGTAATAATAATCATAAGTCTTAGTTTAGAATGGGGTCTGGAGTTCGACCCTAGACGGAATACATAACTCCTCCACCCTTTGTTGATCGTTATCGTCCTCGGTAACAATTTTCTTAAATCTATTTTTTACAGATTTAATACATTGATTTATCCTTGTTCTATATATTAACAGGATAACACAGAAAATAAGTATTATAATACTTGTGTTCACAGATACAAAAGTCTTCATTTTAGTATTATATTCTTGAATGGGTTTTAAATCTAACTTCATTCCTTTCACATCGAGGTGGGATGAATGGAAATTTATTTCGGTCTTAACGTATGGATCACTTGGAGTTGTCAGGAGTGGAAACAGGTGCACATAATTTGTAGGTTGCTGTTGCAAAGTTATGCCCATACTGGTAATAGGGCAAGACTCATTTGAGTAGATAACATATGATCCTGCTAATTTTATAGTTCTCTGAGATTCTGGGCAGGTTTGCAAGATTATTTGAGGAATTTTGCTAGAGAAAAGGCTATGCTTCTTATTTAGTGGTTGAAATAGTTGTACCTCGTTTTCTACAGTGGCAAATTGACATCTGGTAGTGTCCGTTAAATTACATGAAGTTATTCTAGTATTAAAGAGTATACATGCGTAATATTGAGTAATTTTTATACAAGGTGCGTTACACCATCTTAAGGTAGGTCCTTGCAAGTAATATTTTTCCGGAGGGATTAATATTAGATTATTGCTAGGTACAGGAGAAATTTTATACAATGTATAAGTTTTAGCATCAGTGATTGGCATATATAATATTACAACCATTTCTTCGTTCATCATGAGAACTTGCGTTTTTGACAGTTTAAGGTTCTCAAATTGATGATACTGGTCTGTATGAATTATAGTTTTTGTTGGGTAGATTAGTTGTAAATGTTTTACAACATTTGTTAAATCCTTTTGGGAGAACATCTTGATATTTGTCATTTCATTAAATGACAAGCTAATAGTATCTTGCATCACTTGTATGATTTTATCTAATTTGTTCGTACACAAGAGCACATATTATTGATGTTCCAGAAGGTTAATCTTGAAGTCTTCTTCTTGTAAAATACCTTTAATTACCTTCATATTATAGTTTACATGGTTCATTTCATTATAGAACTTTTGAGCAATGGAGTTACTGAATGATACTAATTTATTAATATGTTTAATTTCTTTGGCGTTACTTTGTTTTAATGCTTTTAATTGTTCCTGTAGATTGTCTAGATCATCTTGGTCTAGATTTCCTGATATGAATTTAATTATACTACCTAAACCATTTATAAGACCTCTCTTACTTCTAGGTGTAGCAGGCAGCAACTTATTTAATTCCTTTTTTGTTTCTTTAATTGATTCTCTTAATTCTGATATTAGATAAGGAAAAGTATTATTGCTTCGTGATACGAGACTCGAGATAGTGTCTTGGATATTATTATAAGATTCTTTTAAACTCGTTAAATTGAAATGAAACATGAACCGGTGATAATCGTTAAATATTAAGGCTGGTCCTAATGAGTCGGCATAGAATCCTTGTGTCTGGATGGGCTGTGTGATGATGGTGCCATATCCAGGGAGGAATCTGGAATAAGACATTTTCTTTTTGGTTTAATGTCCCGAAAATTCCTTACATGAGTTTTACCGTTTCTCATTTTACTGTATACCCTGTTTTCTTCAATTTTGGTAATGATACCTTCGTTGTACAGGTTTTTTGATTTCTTGTTTCTAGTGAGGGGATCTAATACGTAGACAGTTTCATTAATTTGGTAATTATGATTGAAAGTGTCGGTGTTTGGTTTAGTATGACTCTCCTTTACAATTTTCAACTGATTTCCTTGTCTTTCAATGTATTCATTGATTTTGGGACATGGCGAGAAGACGTGGTCTAAAGCCTTATAGTATGGCCCATATTGAACGTTGAAAGGAGGTTGTTTAGTAGTGGAATGGATTGAAGAATTGTAATTCGTGATTATGCTGGTCACGAGCTCTGAGAGCGGAGTGAACTTATCGTGATCTCTGGAGATACGAAGTTTCTCTAGAAGGGTCGAATTCAGTCTTTCTACTGGAGAATTAGATGAAGAATTCAAAGGGGTAGTAGCGTGATATTCGATGTTCGTGGCTTTACAATATTCTTTTATGACATTGTTTTCGAACTCTCCTCCTTGGTCATGTGTGATTTTCCTTGGGAATCCATGGTGGGAAAAGTAAACCTGTAATTGGCTTAGTGTGGCCAGACCTGTACCATTTGGTAAAATGTAGGCTTGTCCATACTTTGAGAAAATGTCAATTATAGTTAATATGCGACTTTGCTCGAAGTGAAACGTGTCGATGTGAATTTGAGAGAAAGGGTGATCGGCGGTGATGGGACCTTGGTTTGATACCTCGTTAGGGTGTCTCTCGTATTTGTTTATTTGACAGAGGTTACATTGATTGATGATTGTCCTAATTTGTTCTCTTAAATGAGGCCAGTAGTATTTGGTCTTAAGATGTTCGTAAGATTCTACTATACCATTGTGGTTTTCAGAATGATAGTGTGAAATCAGCTGTCTCTGAGTTTCGGGGCTCTCAATGTCTTCCAAGAATTTGGATGACCTGATAATGATTAGTTCAGAAGTAAATAGCTTCTGGCATGCCCTGATGAATGGGATCTCGAGAGTGATATCGTTAAAATAAGTAGCGTACTTGTTTGAGGTTACTATTGTTTTGAGGAGGTGATTTTCTAAATCTTCCTGAAGATTCTTCTTTGTGACAATCATTATGTGTCTGGTGCATTTTTTAAACAGGTTTTGTTTAAGTACCTTAGGATAATTACCATATTTTACAATTATCTGATTGCGGTTTTGGTTTAAGTTCCGTTCAGATATTTTCAATGTGAATATGGGGTCTTCCTGATTTGAATGGACAGTTTCATTATCCATATCATTTTGGTTGGTGTCATCTCCGGGGATGGCAATGATTGAAGCTGCTTCATCAGCCATGTTAATTTCTACTCTAGAGAGTGTGTCTGCGACATAGTTAGTTTTGTCTTTGACGTAATCAGACTCTCCTGGTTTTGTGTGGGGATATTCTTGAATGTTACCGTATGTAATGGAATTTATTTCCATTGGCTCAACTAAAATTGGTTCCTTAAACTCGTGTTTTAGTTGTCTCTCTGTGGGCTGTAAGGCTTGTTGAGTTTTGGCATCTAAGAGATACATTTCACCATATTTAAAATTCAGAACATACTCTTCTTCTTTTTCGATATTGACGGGAATCGCAGTGTTAGCTGTATCTACCGTGGGTTGAAAATGATTCACTTGATTATGTGAAGAATGAAAGTGAAACGGTATGTCTGTGCTGTTGAGAGTGACTAGGTTCGAGGCGTAGTCAATCTTTGCGTCTAATTGAGCGAAATCTGCGCTACCTAAATTATTTAAGTCTTCGATTTTGATGGCTGGGCCAAGCGAAAATCCTGAGACTGTTCCTCTGTATCGTACTCATATTCATAGTACTGAGTGTCGTACTCTTTCGGGTAGTTTTGTATGTTGTACTCATCTACATACTCTAGTGATTGCTGTATGGGACCTAAAGCTTCCTGTTCGATGTCTTCTGAAGGTTCTATGTGAGCATTCAGATTACCTCTAATGGTTGAAACACCTGACATCGGCTGTGGAAATCTTTGCTGGTTAGTGGGTGTGAAACGTCGGCCAATATTATTGGGAGTTGGGTAAGGACGATTCATAGAGTTTGGTGGCTTGAAAGGCTGAGTGTTCGGAGCTTGAGCGTGTCCGAAAATTGGTTGTGGTTTATCTTTAAAGAAGGGTCTGTGGGTTTGATTTTGCATGAAAGGTTGGTTAAATGGGTTCCTTGGTGGAGTGGGGTTAGAATTCGAGAATGGATTGTGTGCTGAGTGGCCTAGTGGTCGAGCTGTTGGAAACTTGCTAGGAGGTAGTTTTCCTCTTAGTTGGTCCATGTAATCTTCATGGGCACAATAGTTATCATAAGACCTGCATAACCTGAGGCAATGATTCAGGTCTGTAATCTGTGCATATCTTAAGTATGAACGGTAGGGTTCCAAAACTCCTGATTTAAACGTGTTTAGGCTTAACTCTTCAAGTTCTCTTAATTTCAATTCCAAAATTTGGTTTTGGTAATTGAGTTTGCATAAGCTTTTGCATTGCAAAGTCAATCCTTCTAATTTATCATGGTAGTCATTGTATGATTCGTTTCTTTTCTGGTAGCAATTAGAGATCTCCTGGATGAGAAGTCTCTCGTCTTTGACGTTACCGTATTTTCTTATGAGTTTATCTTTAAATTTTTCATAAGTACTGTTGGCTTCTAAGTCAAGAATGCTACATGCTTCACATTTCAGTTTTGACTTTATGACGTTAAATAGGAAGTCATTTATTAATACTGAGTTTGTAGCAGACGCTATTCTCTTATGAGTGTTTAGAAACGATTCTGTTCTTGCTAAGAAATAGTCAAGACTGCAAGAATTGGTGCCGTTAAATTCAGACAAAAGCTGTATCTGAGCATATTCGAATTTTGAAAGTAACTCGGTTTCAGGCATTTTGTTTGAATTTATGAAGACGGTTTTCAAAATTGTTTATAATAAATATTTAATTTGCTAGATTAAATTTTGTAACAGTGGTTACTTTTAAAAGTTAATTACTTACTTATAAGTGTTAATATTAATCAAAATATATGTGAAAGAGCCCCGGTTAGGTTTTCACAATAAAGGAAATAACTTATTATTATTATTATTATTATTAATCAAAATATATGTGAAAGAGCCCCGGTTAGGTTTTCACAATAAAGGAAATAACTTATTATTATAAATAATCAAAATATATGTGAAAGAGCCCCGGTTAGGTTTTCACAATAAAAGAAATAACTTATTATTATTATTATACCGGGTGAGTTAGCCGTGGTCGTTACGGCAAGACTGTTGGCAGTCGCTCACATCCGGGAGGCGAGGAGGTTCGAATCCCCCCGCCGGCAACCTTGAAGATGGTCTTCTGTGGTTTCCCATCTTCCTTCCAGGCAAATGCCGGGGTTGGTCCCTAACTATAGGCCACAGCCGCTACCTTCCAACTCCTCGTTCTTCCATTCCTACTTCCCTTCCCAACGGTACTCGTAGCTCACCCATTGGGTGTCCGTCTCGAAGCATCTACAAAACCTGGCGAGCCGAACATGTCCTCGGACACTCCCGGCACTAAAAGCCATACGCTAAAAAAAATTATTATTATTATTATTATTATGAATCAAAATATATGTGAAAGAGCCCCGGTTAGCTTTTCACAATAAAGGAAATAAGTTATTATTATTATTAATCTAAAATTAATGATATGTGGATATCTCGTTTAGATTCTCCACAATATGAACTAGTAAAATGATAAAATTAATTATATGTCTTCTGAAATGAGGATGATGATTGATGATGATAATAAATATTTAATTATTTTATTAATTCCTCTAATAGTGACAAGCGAAAGACCAGTATGGGCTGCACTAACTCACTTTTGTTAGGAAATGATATAACTTTATTATTATTATTTTGTTTTAATTGTTTAGTTACAATATTAATTCAAAAGTAAATAAGGAGTGAAGGTCTGCTAATTAGAGCCCACTAAATTATTTCCTCTTGAAAGTCATGAATATTTATTATTAAGTATTTATTGTTTGTTTTAAGTTTATTAAGCTTAATTCAAATCGAAATGACAAGGCAAACTCTACTAGTTAAAGTTTACTGTAATTTGTTTTCGTTTGAAAGGGAAGGAATGTATTATTTAGGTTTTATTATTATTATTTGTTGCTCTCCCAATTTGTTACTTGAAATATTGAACCATGCTTTACTAATAATACTCTAGTTCACAAATAAGGTATTATTTGGAGTTTGACTTACAGACAAGAAAAGATGATCAGTGCTGGCTGCATCCTCTTGGGACTGCGGAGTCGGTTGGTTCTCTTGTGTCGTCGTGTGGTCGGAAAGCGCTTCTGGAGCGTTGTCGGCACGTACGGCGATGGCGGTCGGTTGTTGCGAAAGGCGTTTTCTTGGAGCGTGAGCTTCTTGGAACGTTTGTAGGCGAACTTCCTTCCTTCCGTTAAGTTAGCAAAGTTGGTTGTGGACGAAAGGCGTCTCTCTTGGTACGTCGTCAGTTCCACTTCTAACTTGCTTCCTTCAAGCTGGCGAAGTCGTTTGTGGACGAAAGGCCTCCCTGAGGTTGTCAGTACCACTCCTGGCTTGCTGGCTGATTCATAGAAACGATGACTGCATCTAGTACTGAAGATAGGTACCTTGGTGTCGCTAGTATAGTGACGAAAGGCCTCCTTGTGAGGTTTGTCAGAACACTGTACTAACTTACTCGTAGATTATCTGGCAAGGATAATCGTTACCTATTCCGGACTGGGCCCCCAGTTAAGTTTGTCGCTTAACAGTCTTCTTTAGTGATGTACTAAGTTGTCGCTACTGCTAAGTCAGTAGGCCTCGTGGTTCTTACTTCTGATGAGTAATATCTGCTTTCTATGAATGAGAACTCGTTGGTTAGTTTTGAAGATGTATTTATTAATCTTTGACAATCCAATATATACAAGTTAACACCAGATAGTCAACCTGTTCGGTCGCTGCTGTAACTGGAAGAGTGTGTGTGATCCTCAGCGCAGGGCTTTTATACAGTTCCTTCACAAGGGGGGGAACAATGTGCGTCATACAGAATATGGACTCACCCTTCACAAGGGGGAGGACAATGTGCGTCATACAGCATATGGACTCATGGTTCCTATAACAGGAATTCTATGAAGTGAACACTCATAAGCAGTGTGTCATTTCCTTGGTTCCGAGAATAAGAATTCTCTGAATTGAATACAAACGAACACTCATATGCAGTGTGTCATTTCCTTAGTTCCGAGAATAAGAATTCTCTGAATAGGGGCTTTTATACAAATCCTCCCTTCACAAGGGAGAGAGCCATGTGCGTCATTGATTCATGGTTCCGATAACAGGAATTCCATGAAGTGCACACTCATAGATAGTGGGGTGAACATATCGAGATATACAGAATGACAGATACACATCTGCAGTAATAATAATCATAAGTCTTAGTTTAGAATGGGGTCTGGAGTTCGACCCTTGACGGAATACATAACTCGTGCACACAATTCAACCGTTGTGACCGCAGGTGTCGAGTGACAGGCCAAGGAAGCAGTGTCACACATGGTCAACCAGGGACCGTCGGATGAAGTGTGTCTTGTGCAGTCACGCAATGGGCTATTGATACAGGCCCTGAAGGTAGTTAAGTAATAGAAGCTATTAGCCTACTTTTCACATTTTGCAAAAATGAGGAAAAAGTAGACTTATGAGATCGATCCGGGAAAATGTGTGTCTGTCTGTCTGTCTGTCCTTCTGTCTGTCTGTCTGTCTGGCTGTGTGTGTGTCCCCCCTATCAACTCCTAAACGGCTGCAGCTATCAACACCAAATTTGGTAAGAGTAAAGATCTATATTTGAATATCTCACGGCCATATTTGAAATTGACGTCAGTGCTACCAACTGCTGAAAAATCGCAATTGAAATTTCAGCTCTATGTCGGATATCTCAGAAGTAATGCATGCGAACTATTCCAAAATTGGAACACGTATAGATAATAACATTCCAGATTAATTTTCTGAAGTTCATACATGCCAGTGTTGCCATGGATTTCAACCAAATTTCGTATGCTCTTTGTGTACCATAACAGTTATGATTATGCGTATTCGTAAGAACCAGCAGGGCTGCCAACTGTTAATAAATGTTCTTTCTATTTTTTAACCCTATGTCAATATATCAGAAAGTATGCAAGCCAACAGCTCTAAACCTTGCACACTTATAGTACCTGATATTCTACCCAAGTTCGGTGTAACTTATATACATCAGTGCTGCCAACACGATTCTAAGCCTGCTGAGAAGTCAAGTTTTTAAATGCATATAACTTCTATACTAACAAATGGATTTCAACCAAATTTCGTATGTGCTTTGTGTACCATGACAGTTATGATTATGCGTATTCGTAGGAACCAGCAGGACTGCCAACTGTTAATAAATGTTCTCTCTATTTGTTTTTTAATCCTAATATCAATCTATCAGAAATGTATGCATGCCTTCAGCTCTAAACTTTGCACACGTATAGTACCTGACTTTCTAGATTAATTTGGAGTATATAATATACCTCAGTGGTGCCAACATGATTCTAAGCTTTCTGATAGTTTTAATTTTAATTAAATGTAACTTCTATACTAACAATTATTACCAATTGGCACTAGGCTATAATAGATCGTATTATTTCAGATTAATTCTGAGCATCACATACATGACATTGTTCCCAACACGATTTTACGCGCACTGATAAATCCAATATCAAGCAGCATGTAACGTCCGTACTATCCATTAGTCTTCAACCAAATTGTGTATGTGCATTCTATACCTTAAGAGAGGGAGCTAAGAATATATTCAGTGTCACCAGGGCTGCCAACTGTAGTAAGTTACTGTACTAGGCTACATTATTTTAGGTGTATTTCAAACTGCAGTACTTAGAAATGTTGGTATTAGGAACTTGATATCGTTATTATTGCAGATAGGTCTATATAGATTGGCATGAATCTTACATTTTAAGAAAAGTAGGCTGTTTAGTTCGTCACGGAACTACTTGTTTTCTACTGTTAAAGAAAGCTTTCCAGTCGGTCAACACGAATTAACACCCTGAAGGTAGGGTAAAACATCAACCTTCAACATCTCCACAACGCCACGATGGCTGGGCAGTGTGCCAGTGGTGTGGGCGGGGAACGGGTGGGACTGGAATCCAGTGCTACACCAATAAGTCCACCGATGTGGCGGTGTATAATGTAGGTCCCAGCCCAGCACGCACCAGGGTGCCGTCAGACATGGATACGACCATCGTGGTGCAGAAGAACTCATGTTGGAAGTTATTGAGAAACCAAATGAAAATGAAAATCCACAGCCTGCTTCGAGTCGACCGACCGGGTCAGGGAATGGAATGAATGAAGCCCCCATCTAGCGGTGAGGATATGAACTGTGCCGGCTGCCGAAGCCTGTCGCACTCCCTTGGGGCAATGATTAAATGAATGACGGATGAAATGAAATGATAGTGGAGAGTGTTGCTGGAATGAAATTGTGACAGGGAAAACCGGAGTACCCGGAGAAAAACCTGTCTGCCTCCGCTTTGTCCAGCACAAATCTCACATGGAGTGACCGGGATTTGAACCACGGACCCAGCGGTGAGAGGCCGGCGTGCTGCCGCCTAAGCCACGGAGGCTCTATTGAGAAACCAAATACCAGTGCTAAATGTGGTGAATGCAGGCGAAGTAAGGTGTGATACTGTAGGTTGTTGTTTCATCACGGTCATCAGCTGCCACGTGACTGTGATGTCATGCCGTTGGTACTACAGTAGTGTTTGGAAATGTAATCGTTATGAATAATAGTGTTATGCGTTTATTATCCATTTTAATTGTACTGCTTTTACATAACTTGTACGTGGGGCCACTGTTAGGAAGGAGGTGACTGCGGCCTTAAGTAGCAACCCATCATAGGTGCAGAAGTGGGATACCTCGCTAAAGCAATTCTAGGATGCCAGGTGTGTTAATCAAAGTCAAGTATTTTCAGTTGTCATTACGATGCTGAGTGTACGCTGTACCAGTCTTGAAATTTGAATGAAAATACATGGTCAAGTTTGAAACCGAACCCGAGACCATTGAATATGAGCATATAGGATATGAAAGTGGCTAACTTGTGGTAGTAGATATAGTTTTTATACTACTATTTATATTATTATAACTACCGACAGTGGTGGCTACGCTTACTGAAGCGTAGCGCAAGGTCATGGGGCCAAGCTTTCTGCAGACTCGGTAGACGTGGGTTCGAGCCCCACCGTCGACCGTTCTTGAAATGATTTTCCATGGTTTCCCCATTTTCAATTCCAGGCAAATGCTGGGACGGTACCTTCTGAAAGGCCACGGTCGCTTCATTTCACATGCTTGCCCAGTTTCATTCATCTTAATTCATTTCATCTCTCATTAACTCCTCTCATGAGGTTGGCGTCAGAAAGTGCATCCGGCCGACAAAAATCAATTGCCACAAAGACTTTCATCGCATCTCATCCCCGGGAGAAAAAACAGGAATAATAGGGGGTAGACGCATATACTACTGTTATTATTACTACCTGGCATAGTAATATTAGTCAACTTCAACATGACATACACTGTGGTGTTTGAAGTCATATTTTCAGTGTTGCCTTAGTAAACAAGAGTTTAGTGCTTTTCAGTCGGTCAACACGAATGTACCCAAAAGAGATGGGTTATGCCCTAATCCTGAAATAAATTACATGAGATTAATAAAACACTAGGATGACCAGTTTCGATCGTCAAGCGATCATCATCAGATCCATTACACTTAGGCTACAAAATCTATGTTTGAAATACAGGTGAAAATATTTACAATATGTACAATTATTTAGTTGCAGTATTGGTGCTGCATACACTGACAGTTGCAGTACCAATACTGCAACTAAATAATTGTACATATTGTAAATATTTTCACCTGTATTTCAAACATAGATTTTGTAGCCTAAGTGTAATGGATCTGATGATGATCGCTTGACGATCGAAACTGGTCATCCTAGTGTTTTATTAATCTCATGTAATTTATTTCAGGATTAGGGCATAACCCATCTCTTTTGGGTACATTCGTGTTGACCGACTGAAAAGCACTAAACTCTTGATGACATACACTATTTACTTGCCGTACGAACCAAACTTCACTTCGCCTACATTCATCCTAAATATCTATGGCATTTGTGTCACTAAGCTCTTCAACACTACACATATTAGGTATATTTTGATCTATTTGCACTAATAGTGTTTAAACATGAATGAAAATATCACAAGATAACAAATATCAGTGGTACATGGTAATGAAATGAAATAAACCGATAATTACATTGAAGTAGTAATCACTAGTGAAAAAATATGCCAGGGATAAGCTCTAAATCCTATCACTAGTAGGTTAATCAGAGTTTTCATGCTGTGAAATTCTTAAAGCTATAATTATAATTGACAGTAATGGACATGTATAAAGCATGTACACTGTTTCCACTTTTTCACTCACTTATCATGCTAGAGTTATGAAAATCTGGAGTAAGTCAGAGCTCAATCTCAACTGATGTTCTCTTTGTGTCTTAATATAAATGTGAGTTTGGGTTAAACTTTATGGTTCTATTGATTAAAGAAGGAAGGTAATCACTTATTATGTCTCATCCTTTATATGTGAACCATTACATCCACAATAGATAGTACTTTCTCTAAATTCCGTTGTCATTTTGATTCTATAGCTAGAAAGCCACTTGTCTTAGACTTGGAATTGAGCAATGGATACATTCCAGTAGCAGTTTTATACTTTTGTGCGAGACTTTTCGCATGCCATATGAGATTCTTCATCCATTCTGATCTATCGTATACGCTGTCAATTCTCAGTGTTGTTTGGAGAAGTCTACAGCAAACTATGCACATATTAAATCCAGCACAAAATCCATGTAATGACTCGAACCAGCAACAGTTCCAGAGTCCCTGGTTACACAGTCCATCTAACAAATCTGTGTGCGTTGTTTACATCCGAGGTATAGGCTACTGTATCTGCTACATACATTATATTCAATTTTAATGAAGAGAAGGGAGGACATATCGATCGATGCCAATGAAATGAATAACAGGCATTGAAATTAGCCTGCGTTGGTAACTTTTCTATCGGATCGTGTGTATGCATGTGTGTGTCTGTACACCTGTGTGTGTATGTTGCGGATTAAATGCAATAAATTCAGATTTTACGAGCTTTATGCGCTCATTCTGTACAGAATATTCCCAGCCACAGCCAATATGCCAGTACATACCAGGCGTAATAAAATTTGCTAGTTCAAGTAACAGTGAGCACTGCTAAAGAATTGATACCATGATTTCAAAACGTGAGTCCAAACATTGATTACCCTAGGGCTCGCCAACGGTGAAATGTATGTAACAGGCGTGCATGTTTAGCGGAAAGTACTGTCTTCAGCAGGCAAATAAGTGTGTATTTAGTAAATATAAGAAAATGGTTCCCTATAACGTTCAAGAACACTTCTTTCAAGTCCTCTGGAGAAACACAAGAGGTGATGCAAATAGGATTGGTTCTCAAATATGGTTAAATATACGCCAATCAATACATATCTACCGACAGCAGTGGCTACGCTAGCTAAAACGCAGCGTTAGGTCATGGGGCCAAGCTCTCTGCTGACTCAGTAGACGCGTGGGTTCGAACTCCACCGTTGGCCGTCCTTGAAATGGTTTTCCATGGTTTCCCAATTTTCACCACCAGGGAAATGTTGGGATGGTACCTTATGACAGGCCACGGCCGCTTCCTTTCTCATCCTTGCCCAGTTTCAATCGTCTCCATCCATTCCATCTCTCATCCCGGCGCGAAGGTCACCCATGGGCGCCGACTAGAAAGACCTGCATTCGGCCACTCAAAAGGCCACACGAAAAAAAAATACACAACTAGAACATATCTATTCATATACCAAAGGTACCGTACATGTATCAACCTAGAATTGACGTCTTTCTCATCCAATATCTAGAATAGGCTATCTAATTAAAATATTATTGTTGCATCTAATCTAAATCTTATAAATAATGTTGGATAGGTAAGTAATTCTACAGGGTGTAATTGATATAATGGAAGTCCGTTACACTGGTGATGGGAGAGAGTATTCTAAGCTTCCTAGGCAAGAATTTATCACCTATCTTTAAATTGAAAATTAATCATTAAAAAGTCAATGTTTTTAGGTTTTTCAGGAACTCTTCAAATAGAAGGTGAGGCAAGCAGTCTGGTGGAAACGAGGTGGGGCGAGATGGGGCGAGGTGGAACGATGCGCGGAGGGGAAGTTGTTACGTAATCGGAGCATTGACCTTACCGGTTGAGGGGTGGTATCAGCAGTTATGAGAATAGCGAGCGATATCCGTCTCGCAAGAAAATTTGTATTGCTGCTGTTATTGTTGTTGTTATTGAAATTGCACGCAATGGCTTGGGACATTAGGACCGGTAGTATAGTGTAGCCTACTTTGTAAGTGTAAGTAAAAATAATTTTGATAATCAGCCCTGTTGTGTCATTGGCGTCCGGCATGTTGATTAAATACAGTGTGACAAAATTCCGACATCCCGTATTCTGTTCAGAACTAGCATTTAAGACGGAAGGAAAATACTTGATGTTTTGTTTGAGAGGCTTGGCGATTTTGGTCATTTAGCCCCATGTGGTTGGGTGAGGGTAGAATTTGTCTGATAGCCTGTGTTTTTGTGGTTTCTTTGGTAATGTGGGTCTTTGTAATTCGGGTGAGGATTGGGAAGAAGGCGGCCGTGGCCTTAAGTTAGGAACCATCCCAGCCTTTGCCTGGGGTAGAAGTGGGAAACTATGGAAAACTGCTTCCAAGATTTAATACTAGTATGGTACCACATGTACATATTAATAATAATAATAATAATAATAATAATAATAATAAAAATAACAATAAAGCAAATATAGTGAGTTCGTCGGCCCTATCAAAAGGCAATGGCATGTAGAACGGATAGAGACCATAGGACCTACATATCATTGTCTCAAGTACGGGCGTGATCCCAAGTACCCTGCTCCAATGCCTTAAAAAACTGGATCTGGATACTCAACTGTACAAACTAATGCAGAAGGCAGTAGTTCTCTCAACAACCCGAATCGTCTGGTAGCTCATGGATAGTGATTTCGACTTCCAGCTTAGAAGTGGCTGTTTCAGTAACAATACTTTGGTTCCCTGAAGCCTGTATAGTTATGTTATGATGTACCAGCAATGTGTTATATCTCTTATCTACTTAGTATCAAACAAAGTCCCCGATTCATGGATGTTACGGGTAAATTCGGGAACCACTGGATGGATTTTAATGCGGTTTTCACAATTCTGTAAAGGATATCTCGAGGATGATTTCTGTAAAAAATAATTTATTTATCATCAAAGGAAGCCGAGCAGTATCGATTTCCATGGAAAAGTCGAAAAAAAAACTGGCGTCCGAGCGCTTCGTAAGCTTACGCTGGGCAAACCGTTAAAAATATCTAAATACTATGAGTGTAAGAATTGTTGAGCATGAAATGTTCTACAAAAAAGTCCGGGAGAGCATATGTCTATCTTCAATACATCGCCCACTATGAGGTTTTTCCTTTTTCACTTGCTTCCAACCGTGTCCATTCAACTACTGAGGTGACAGTTTACGAGCTAGCTAAGGGCGAGTCAATCATCTCTGTTACAGCCTAGCTAGCGGGCGAACCTATTGCCCCAGATACAGCCAGCAGCAAACCGTTGAGTCCTGTTGAGTTAAGACTTTTGAGAAGGGTGGTTGTGTTTGAAGTTTCCCTGGTAGAGCAACTCGGGTTTTCTTCATTTCGCCCGTGAAACACAATCAAGTTAAGATTGGACGGAAGGGGGATTTTAGTTTCATTCACCTCGCCATTCCCTGGAAGTGCAACTCTGATTTCCCCTGTGAACTTTTCGTTCCGCAAAATTCACAGTCAGTTTAAGATTGGACGGAAGGGGGATTAAATTAAATTATATTAAATTATACTGATTGGCGTATAATCTCTACTTAGTATAAAACAAAGTCCCCGATTCTTGGATGTCTCGGGTAATCTCGAGAACCACTGAATGGATTTTGATGCGATATTCACCATTCTGTAAAGGATATCTCGAGGAAGGTCCCTGTAGAAAATAATTTATTTATGACCAAAGGAAGTCAAGCAATAACGATTTCAGTGAAAAGGTCGAAAAAAAAACTGGCGTCCGTGCGCTTTTTAAGCTTACGCTGGGCAAACCATTAAGAATATCTATATACGATGGGTCTAAGAATTGTTCAGTATGAAAGGTTCTACAAAAAGCCCGGGAGAGCATCTCTCTATCTTCAATACATAGCCTATTATAAGTGTTTTTACGTTTTCATTTCTTCCAACAATCTCCATTCAGTTACTGAGGCGACAGTTTACGAGCTAGCTAGGGGCGAGTCTATCACCCCAGTTACAGCTTAGGTAGCGGACGAGCTTATTGTCCCAGATACAGCCAGCAGCAAACTGTCGAGTCGTGACGAGTTAAAAACTTTAGAGAAGAGTGGTTGTGTTTGGAGTTTCCCTGGAATTGCAACTCGGCTTTTCTTCATTTCGCCTGTGAACTTTTCGTTCCACAAAGGGTGTTTTGTGTTTCATGCACCTCGCCATTCTTAAATTACGTCTGACAAGAATTTCTTGCACATGCATCTCCATGATAATATAATTAATCGTCCAGTCAGTGATTTTAACCCATCATGCCGAGACATGAAACTGATATTGGTCGTGGTTCACTGACATTGAAGAAAAAAGTGCTTATCACGTAATGCATTCATAACTGTTCCCGGGCGAAGCCGGTGTATTGTATAACAACAATAATAATAATTAAAATGATAGAGAGGCTGTGTAGCTCAGGTAATGGAATGCTATCCTTTTCGAGGGTTCGTTCTAAGCTCCGTCATATAATACATGAAGGTGAACAGATACGACAGCCTTATGCCGATGGATGTTGGCACGTACATGGAATTCTGTGAACACAACATTCCGGAATCTCGACATCCCCGCAAAAAATAAAAATAGTGTGTCTAACAACATATTATTACTATTATTATTATTATTATTATTATTATTATTATTGTTGTTGTTGTTATTATTATTTAACACATTATAAGAGATTATATCTTTACTGAATGTTATTTATTTTTAAGTAGGGTTCCAATTGTTTAGGATGTTCAGTAAATAAATATTTTTGGTAACAATGATGATGGAAGAGACTTGAAAGCTTGTTGTGATGGTTGTTGTTAATTCATTTTAGGGGCTTGGGACATTTGTTTATCAGCCCCGTGTAGTTGGGTGAGTGTTGGATTTGTCTGATAAACTATGTTTCTGTGGTGCCTGTAGTAGTATGTGTAGCTGTAGTTATTAGGGTCGTGAATGAGGTTGGAGCCCCGGAACTCCAAGTACCATACTATCCCGGCATGTGCTTGGAAACTGCGCGGAAGAATGCAGGGAAATCCAAACTCAGGATAGCCACTGTCGATGCTGAGTTTGGGCCTCCAATCACCGGACTTGCTGCGATCGTGGTGCACGATTAAATGCGCATGCCTACATCGCGGGGGCAGGAAAGAAAGCAGCCGTGGTCTTATGAAGGAACATCCCAACTTTGGCCTCGTGCGATGCCACAGGAAATCATCTTGCGGCTGCCGATGGTGGGAAGTACGGAAGCTTGTGGTTTTACATGACCGTAAATTTCGTGATCATGAGCTACTGGACCTCCTTTTAATGTGGAATCCGAACCACAGGACATGGCATTTCACTTCAAAAATCTCACATGCATTGACTGGGAATCAAACCCGGTCCGTCGTGGTGAGAGGCCAACAGCTGGACCGCTGCGCCATCACGCCCCGACTTGCACATCGGCCGGTGATGGTAAACTGTCTCAATACTAGCACCACATGTAGATGATGATGATAATAATAATAATAGTCTAATAATAATGATTTTTTTTGGTCGTGTGGCCTCATGAGAGGCCGAGTGCAGGTCTTTCTATTCGACGCCCGTGGGCGACCTGCGCGTCGGAATGAGAGATGGAATGGATGAAGATGAATGAAACTGGGCAAGGATGTGGAAGGAATCGGCCGTGACCTATCAGAAGGTACCGTCCCAGCATTTGCCTGGTGTTGAAAATGGGAAACCACGGAAAACCATTTCAAGGACGGCCGACGGTGGGGCTCGAACCCACGCGTCTACCGAGTCAGCAGAGAGCTTGGTCCCACGACCTAACTCTGCGCTGTAGCCAGCTGAGCCACTACTGTCGGTAATAATAATGATAAGAGTCTGCATGTGTAGCTCTGGTGGTAGAGTGCTAACCTTTCCGAGGCACAGTGTGAGATTTTGCCTATCTAGGAGAACTTGACTCAATTTCCCGACCATGTTATTTTTCACAAAATACATGTAATTTAGTTCGCTTAATATCCCAGTTAAAAGAAAATGCTACGCACTTGTACTATAGTCACCCGCAACGTCTGTCAAAGGGGCTTAAAACAAAGTAAAGACGCGTGCGCTCTCAGAGCCCTGCAACAGCCGTGCAGTGTGCAGTAGGCTATGTTTATTCGACTGGTGACGAGCGCTGTGACGCAGAGTGGTCAGTGCTGTGCTTCAATCTTATTGCTGATATCTGAAGGTAAGATTTTGTATGTTAACTTAAAATTTAATTGAAGGGTGAGGTTACAATGTTGTTTTGAAAAGAGGCTTGTCATGAACCAAAAACTACTGTAGTTTCTTGAAATTCAAAGAGGATTCTACTCGGGTGTTTCATCGTGTTCCGACCTGAAATTTGTTTCACATTATAGCTTATTAAGTATAATACTAGCAACGATAGAAATATCCTGCGCAAGTTTGCGTGATAACGACCAAACGTCCTGTCTGTTTCAGAATGGCACCCGTGTTTACGTGGCGTACTATGTTCGATGAGTGTGCAAATGCTCACACAAACAAGTTAGAAGTTCTTTCAAACTTTATAATGGAACATAGAACATATTGGTTCATAGATTGCTTATTACATCCGATCCATATATTAGTAGTTTACGTGCTTCTCCGAAAAGGAAACGACGGTAGTCATGCCCGAAGTTTTAGAACTTTTAAGGGATCCTGTTGTAAATGCGTCGGATAATTACTCTGATGATAGCTGCAGTGATACAGACTGGATCAGATAACTTTCCTTTGTGTGTTGCGCATGTTTTGTGTCGTACCTTTATATTAACTTTTAATTTTATGGACCGAAAATTGTTTAGTTCCCGTGGTCACCAAAGTTTAATCTCAATGAATCTGGCTGCATCAAAAGCCAATGGCAATATATATTTTGTATATTTGACGGTAACACTAGCCAAATTTGTGTCTTATGTTTGTCAAACATGTGTGTTATTTTATTTGGACAAGAAATACATATAAAACATTTTTAATCTCTAACTACAAATTAAAAACTTTATTTTAATTCTAGAGGTAACCAAAATCTGCCACAGATATGTTTACATTAGCCAGTGAATAGAGTTCCCCCGGATGGGCAAAATCTCACACTGTGCGAGGGTGCGATCTACGTTCAGGCATGTAGTAAATGAATGTGATCTAATACGATCATTTCCATGGATTTCATGGCACATACAAGCAATCCTGCGTACATAAAAGTCTGTCAACTCGACATACAAAAAAAAAAAAAAAAAAAAAAAAAGAAGTTAGGATGGTTCCTTTGTTTAGGGGCTGCGACAACGTGGTCATGCAGCACGGTATAAAAGAAGTTAGTGTGTCTAAAATTCTATTATTGCTATTATTAGTACAGTAGTAGCCTACTATAATAATAATATTAATAACATTTTTATTACAGTTGTTGCACTCTCTTCGCACAAAGAGAGACCAACAGTTTCTTAAATTATTTACCAAATCTTTAGGATTTCCATTTTCTATGCATAGGCCACGAGGCTGGCAAAATCCTAAACAGTTCCACCATCACTAGATATGTAGCCACTCCCCATGAAGGTGAGAATCTGCTGTTCATAGGCTCGGTTCGTGTATTTCAATGCCAGTGGCAGACAAGACGAGGAGGTCATTCAACTTCACACTCTTGTCAACATTCCTCAGCATTGGAGGGGAGGGCGACGGGGAGAAGTCAGCTGTGTTGATGAGGGGAACGCAGACTAATCCCTTTTCCAAGACATTGACCGACGATTTTTGTGATTTAATTACACCTACACTAATTAAGAAACGACTAAATTTCATGAAGATATTTGTTTAGAATAGTCTCTTCTATCACCAGTGTAACGGACTTCCATTATATCAAATACACACTGTATATTAAATATTGTAATTAAATGTAAAACGACTCAATAAATTGCAGGCTATATCCTGACAAAAAAAAAGAGAAAAGTTATTGAAATCTAACATAGGGTTTCTAAAGAAAATTTCAAAATCAAAATCAGGTGATGTAGAATATCAAATATTGTTTATCATAAGGAAACACGTCGCTAAAGCTGCAAGAGGAGAATTAGAATCTTTTTGTCACAATGTGTGAGGTGTGACAACCAGTATATATTAGGCTATATTATCTACAAACAATTAAGTGAGCAACAAAACTTTCTTGTTTGTAGTGACTATACTCGTAGCGTAAGTACATCCTCCTTACGGGTACGAATCTAGCACTACTTTTAGCTCATGTTTGTGTATGTCTAGTTGTCCTAGTTCCATCCTATTAATCTTCGGCAATTCATTCATTCATTCATTCATTCATTCATTCATTCAATCATACATTCATTCATTCATTCATTCATTCATTTGTTTGCAATTGGGGGTGTGTCCCCCGGTGGCAAATGGGGTATACATAACAAATACATAATTATACATAATATTTCAATAACAATTAACAATTAAACTGGAGTATTTACACAAATAGTCAGTCCTTTCTTAAACAAGGGCGTGGTGGTGCAGCGGTCAAGCTGTTGGCCTCTCACCAAGGTGGACCGGGTTCGATTCCTGGTCAATGCATGTGAGATTTTCGATTTGAAATGCCATGTCCTGTGGTTCGGATTCCACGTTAAAAAAGGAGGTCCCGTGGCTCATGATTTCTAGATTAACGGTCACGTTAAACTACAAGTTTCCTTTTTCTTTTCTTAAACACACCTATATGTTTGGGAAAAGGCTCTAAGACTGCGGCAGGTAGAGAGTTCCAGTTATCAATGGCCCGGTTAACGAAAGAATATTTACCATAATTTGTACGCTGTGGTCGGCCCTTAACTTTTAAAGGATGATCAACCCTGCTCATATAAGTGGGCTTTCCCATACGTTTGCCAAGCTCACCCCATGCTGGTTGATTTGTATACGTGTTGTACATAGCGCAGAGTCTGGATTTCATCCTCCTAGCCTCCAGTGATTCCCACCCAAGTTTCTTTAATATACGGCTCACACTGCTCCTGGGATTAAAGTCACTGAGCACAAATTTCCAACTCATTGATGAGCCCTACTTGATATGGATCCCAAACCGCCGAGGCGTATTCCAGAATAGGCCTTACAAGTGACAAATATCCTAATTCTTTAGCAGAGGTACCACTTCCTTTTAATACCCTCATTACAAAGTGTAGGGATTTGTAAGCTTTAGAAACTACACATCCTACATGACTACTCCATTTCATATCATTCCTTACGTGAACGCCCAAATATTTGCAAGAATCTTCTTCTACAAGTATTTCCGAGCCAATATTATATTGAAAATCTTGCCTTCGCCCTTAGCCTATTTTTATGAGACTACATTTTCTTGTGTTTATTTTCATTTTATTTTCAATAGCCCACTTATAGACCAGGTTCAGGTCGTTTTGAAGTATTGCGTTGTCTTGCGAATCATGTATATTTCGATATATTACACAATCATCCGCAAACAATCGACAATCACTACGAATTCCTTTTGGTAAGTCATTTATAAACGCCAAAAATAACAAAGTTCCGATTACGCTGCCCTGAGGGATACCCGACGTTACGGTAATTTCATACGAGAATAGGCCTTCGACTTTTACTTTATGGGAACGACCCGTCAAAAATTCTTGGATCCATAAAATTACTCTTCTATCAATCTTCGTTGAAGCTAATTTATGGAGTAGCATGTCGTGTGGTACATCAAATGCCTTCACAAAGTCTATAACTACGACGTCGACTGACACTTCATTGTCTAACGATTCGCTAATATCTTGAAAAAGTGATAGCATCTGACTCTCGCATGAGTAGCCTTTCCGAAATCCATGTTGCCTATCATTAAACCATGATAATCCTTCCCACTGCTCCCTCAAGTAGTCGCAAATGAGATGCCCCGTCTGTTTACAAACGATGGACGTAAGGCTAACCGGCCTGTAGTTGCCCAATTCAAGTCTGCTCCCTCCCTTAAATATTGGGACTACCGTAGCTCTTTTCCAGTCATCTGGGATTTGCGCATTGTTTATGGACACATAAAACATCACCTCCAAGTATCCTGCCACGGCCCTACCTCCTAGTTTAAGTACTTCACTAACAATATAATCAGGACCCTTCGATATATTGTAACGTAATTTTTAGCCTACTTTTCACATTTTGCAAAAATGAGGAAAAAGTAGACTTATGAGATCGATCCGGGAAAATGTGTGTCTGTCTGTCTGTCCTTCTGTCTGTATGTCTGGCTGTGTGTGTGTGCCCCCTATCAACTCCTAAACGGCTGCAGCAACCAAAACCAAATGTAGTATGAGTAAAGATGTGCACCGGAATAGCTCACGTCCGTATTTGAAAATGATGTCAGTGCTACCAACTGCTGAAAAAACGCACTAGAAATTTGAGCTCCATGTTGGATATCTTGCAAGGTATGCATGGGAGCTATTCCAAAATTGGCACACATGTAGACAATACTATTTCAGTTTAATTTCCAGGAGGCCAACCATGACAGTGTTGTCAAAATAATTTTAAGCCTTCTGATACGTCCAATGTTTAAATGCATATAACTTCTACACTATCAATTGGATTTCAACCAAATTTTGTATGTAATATCTTTACATAAGCAGATATGACTGAGCGTTTTCTTAGGAGCCACCAGGGCTGCCAACTGTTAATAATTGCTCTCTCTATTTTTTTATCCAAATACCAATATATTAGAAAGTATGCAAGCCAACAGCTTTAAACTATGCACACGTATATTCTGACATTTTAGATTAATTTGGAGTAACTTATATACGTCAGTTCTACCAACATGATTATAAGCCTGCTGATAGTACCAATTTTTAAATACATGTAACTTCTATACTATCAGCTGGATTTCAACCAAATTTCGTATGTGATATGTGTACCATAACAGATATGACTATAAGTATTGTTAAGAGCAATCAGGGCTGCCAACTCTTAATAAATGCTGTCTATATTCTTTTTACCCTAATATCAATCTATCAGAAAGTATGCAAGCCAACAGCTCTGTACTTTGCACACGTATAGCACCTGACATTCTAGATTAATTTGGAGTAATTAATACAAGGCAGTGCTGCCAACATGATTCTATGCCTGCTGATATGTCCAATTTTAAAATACATGTAACTTCTATACTAACACATGGATTTCATCCAAAATTGGCACAACATGATATCATAATAATTCAGATTATTTCTGACCAGCACACGCATGGTATTGTTGGCAACATGCTTTTACGCGTGCTGATAGATCCAGTGTCTAACTGCATGTAACGTCCATTGGACTCCAACCAAATTTTGTATTCTGTACCTTAAGAGGTGGAACTAAGAATATATTCAGTCACCAGGGCTGCCAACTGTAGTGCTCTATTAGGCTACATTATACCAGGTATATTTTGAACTAATTAGATATTTCGATATTACCAACTTAATTTCGCCATTATTCTAGATAGGTTCATGTACTGTAGAATAATCATTGGCATGAAAAGTAGGCTGTATAGTTCTTCACGGAACTTCTTGTTGTATTAGCTTTACAATTGCTGACTGGTTTATTTGGAAAAGGGGAGCCCCTGATTCGTCGTTAAGGTCCAACACAATGCTATTGGATTTATTAAACACACTACCGTAAAATACATTTAATTCATTAGCAATGGCCTGTTTCTCAGTAATTAATTTACCATCACCGGACATTATCATAGACAAATTATTTGAATTTCCCTTTCTTCTACTAACTTAACTGTAATTTTTTTTCCACCCATCGCCTCCCGAACCAAGTAAACCGTGCATATAGTTGTCATGAGCAGCCCTCTTTTTTAAGACGAGCTCTCTTGATAAGGACTTAAATTTCAACATACACTTGTCACTATCATGTCTTTTATTGTATAATTTCCTAATTTTCCGTTTTAGACTCCTGATTTCTCGTGTGTAATACTCAGGATCTGGGTTTTGTTTCAGTAATTTAAATGGGACAAATTTATCAATAGCGCTACGTATTTAAAATTTCCGAAAGTTAGTCCACAGAATATTAATGTGATTTCATTCCGATGCCCATACTACAAATAGTTCATTCTAATACCCCTGAAATTTGCCCTGATCCGCCCTGCGATACTGGAATATGATTTTGTTTGCTATATCTGAGTCTAATTTTGTAATGTCACCGTATCTAATATTTAATTCAACCCCAGAATGGTCACTAATTCCCGGTACTTTCAGACAGTTAATATACAGCTCTACAGATCTTACGAGATAAACATCTAAGGTATTATTGTCTCTAGTTGGGAAGTCAACTACTTGGGAAAATCCCCCCTCCCTTATGAATTTGTTTGCAGCGCTCTGAGCTTGACCACAGCTAGTTGACTCACCAGACCAGTCTACTTTGGGGAGGTTTAAATCTCCGGCAATTAGTATGCTCTTTTTCATAGCATTGCCCGTACAAGTTTTATCATACAGTGTGTCGAGAAACGAAAAGTTATCTTTCGGTGCTCTATACGCCCCTATCACCTAAAGAAGGAATTTATTTCCTTTATCCGAGATTTGTACACATAACATTTCAAATTCCGTATCAGCCCACTTTAATAAACTAGCTATATTTTTGCGCACACAAATAAATAGCCCACCACCTCGCTTCCCCCGATCCCTTCTGTAAATTTCGTAGGTCCATTGAATTATTTCGTTACTATTGATATCCTCTTTTAACTAAGATTCAGTAGCAATGACAATGTCCGGAGATTATGCCTCTACAAGTTTCCAAAATTCAATTAATTTATTTCCTATACTCTGACAATTAACCTGCAGTAATCTTAGAGTCTTACCTCCACACAAAATAACACGAAATAGCTCCTTCTGTCCCCGTCGGCTGGCAACCTCTGGACCGGCTCCTCCTCACAAAGGCCGGCACGAACCGATGACCCTGTCATGTAGGCTCCCTAGGTTGAAAGCGCCCCGTCGATTTAAATGCAGCCCGTCTCGGGCGAAGTCTCGGCCCCCAATCCAGCAGTCAGCATCTACGTACACTAATCCCAGTCGTGCACATACCCAGTCCATGCGGTCATTTACAGTCTTAACTCGTCTTAACGGAACATCTCCCCGACGTACAATGCCACTCATTATAATTTTCGCATTCCTAAACTTGCTTTTAGCTTTTCTGCCAAGTTCGTATAGCTCCCCCATGATGTAATCAGCTGTAGCCCTCTTCTTTAAATCGTTCGTCCCAACATGGAGCAACAACACTTTAACTTTTTCGGAGTCCTCTAAATTTGCTTCTTCCACTTTTTGGCAAGCTGGTCAATTTTAATCCCCGGATAACATCGCACTTTCGTACCGGATTTCTTTGAGATATTCGCACTCCACCGTTTCATAGAACCACCCATTATCATAACGTCATCCTCAGTTCCCACAGCCTGGTTTGTACCTTCATCCCCTGGAATACGCTCCGTCAGATCCTTTAACGTCTCCTCCGATTCATTAAGCTTTGCCTTCAAATCATGTATAATGAGATCCCTGGACTTAATTTGCTGCCTCAAAAGTTCCGGATTGTCACAGCTTTTACAAAACCAGTTACCTGCATCACATTCGTCCTTCTTCACCCGAACACAGCCAAAGTGAAACCATGACTCGCACAAACCACACATCACGCCGTTTTTCAAAACTTTGCTACACGTAGAACACTTCACAGACACCTGGGTAACACTAGAAGTAGCAGGACCTGGATTTACTTCCACTCCACCAATTACTAATAACGCCGCTATTACTAGGGCTATGAACAACAAGTTATTCGGACCCGATGTTGCACACATGCACTGGGAAACCCGGTTCCTCTTGATAATCCTGGCATACCACGCCCCGATACTCGCGCGATAAGCCTCCACCGAGCAGCCCATTATTATCACCTTATCAGCAGCAACAGGAAAACCCGTCCGCTCACCACAACTGACTTCACTCGTGTGCCAATTGATCGCTAATTGACACAGATCCAACTTCAAGTACGTGATCATTTGGAATTGGATCACGAAATGAGTATTTATCTCATCCACCATGCCACACCAACAAAGAAGGAATTTTTATTACCATTGGAATTATTTTTATCTTTTATATGGACATTTGCGTTGCTTGCATTTCCATCTTCGGATTTTATTTTATTTGTGATGTTTCATTTTGGGATCACAGATTTTGATGTTGATTTGGTGCCTTGTATTGTAAAATAAATATTTTTGTGAAGTAGAAACCAATTCGTGTGTGCTGATTCGTTAATCAGCCCTATGATCTCATATATGTTTGCCCAGGATAGTTGTTACTTACATACAGTAAGTAGTGGACCGAACGTGTCCCCGAAGAAGAGAGTCCTAATCTGGTGGTACACTCTGACTGGTCAAAAGCAGTAATCGCCCTAATTTATAAGCAAAGCAACAGAAAATATGCAACATTTATATTTATAGAGGTATTTCTTTGAAAACCATCACAGGCAAAGTTTTCTCAGTTATTGTTGAGGGAGAGTTCGATCATTGGTCGAAAATAAAATGTATGAAATCCTATGTGGCTGGCACAAAAGGGATGTTAGGATAAAATTTTTAGTATGCATCATGTTACTGATTAATGTTACGTGAAGAATAGGCAGTTGTGTGTGTGATTTTAAGATCTAGAGAAGTTGTAGGACAAAATACCGAGAGAAAAGATGTTGAGCATCCTAAGGGATTATGGTATCAAGGGATGGCTGTTGCAAGCAATGAAAAGTAATTATGTTGAAAATCAGGCTGCAGCGTGAGTTGATGGTAGGCTAAAGTTTTGTTTAATGATATTACAGGAGTGAGTTAAGGCTGATATTTCTCACCGGTACTGTTTTCTTATGTATGGACCATTTGGTGAAGGATATACTGTAAACTAGTTAGATGGGATTCAGTTAGTTGGAAACCAGGTAAGCAATTGGGTTTATGCTGATGCCTTGGCTATAATGAGAGAGATTGTCGTAGCTTGCAAACTATCATGTTAGAACTTAGACAGAACTGTAGGGAATATTGTAGGGAAATCAGCATTTGAAAAACGAAGGTGATATCGGTAGGTAAGAAACACATAAAAGCAAGTAGTTCCGTGACAAACAAAAGAGCTTACTTTTCTTAAAACATATTCAATCCCTATTCCTCTAATTAGACATGTTTAGAATTGGGGTAGCACTGAAATTACAAGATTTGCTCAATATTTACATCATATGATTTGCCTAATAGAGCAGTACAGCGCGTTCGAAGTTGTTTCCTTACATGGATTCTGAGATATTGAGAGTCTACGGCTCAAATAACCTGGGAGCATTATTAAGTAGTTGGTAGGACTGAGAATGTGCAGAAGTATCTGCTATAGCATACTCTGTACATAACAAATTTGATAGAAATCCACTAAATGTTATGGAAGTTACATACAGTTCAACATGGAACTCACAAATGTACGAGTACGTAGAATTACTTTGGTGACACTGATAGAACACACGTGTTGCTCAAAATTCGTCTACATTATTAAGACATTATAGGGTATAGAGTTTCAAACTGTTTGTATGACCAGATTCTACAATATTGAGTCTGGGGCTCAAATGTTCTCAGAATGTTATAAGTCAGTTGGTAGTCCTCGGGACTCTTTAAATTGGCATACGTATGTCTGCTAAGACATATATTGAACGTGCAAAGTTAGGTATAAATCCATTAGTTAGCTTGGCAGTTGCATATAGTTGAACATTGAACATTATTCGCAAGTAGTACAGTTCGCTTCCCTTTGGATATTGCATCATCATGACCAGAAATTGCGTAATCCTGATGACGTCATGGGATGACGTCATGGGTCCTTAGAGCGAGCACATGGTCCAGGAGCGAGCATGTGCAGTGCACGTGTTAGCGTGGGAAGGGGTTGACCTTTTGGCTTGTTTGTGCGATGATGATAAAAAGTTAATGGGTGTTGACGTCATGGGGGTTGTTTATTAGGATGTTAACCATCATCTGACACCCATGTGAGTGTGAGCATGTGTGCTACTATCAGCAATCCACACATGTGGTGTGCAGCTGTTATGTTTTTTTTGTCCGCGTCGGGTTGGCTGAGCGGAGAGGCGGTTCCCATCCACACATGTGGTGTGCAGCTGTTATTGTTTTTTGCTTTGGATGCTAACCGTCATTTGACACCCGTGCAAGTTTGACCATGTGCAGCAGTGTGATTGATCTCGTCTGCTGTGTTCGCGTGAGACAGAGTTGACCTTTAACGTCATTGGCTAAGAATGTAATCTTTGACTTCTTTAAGCAATAGTGGAAAAAAAGAAATGTTTGCGTTAGAAGCTAGTTTGCAGCATATGGTTTCTGGAGTGTGGGTGGGGGTGAAGGATATATAAATGGATGAGTGCATGGAAGAGTTTAACTTTTACTTTTGCGCGAAGAGTGTGTGTGTGTGTGTGTGAAAGAAATAAAGAAAGTCAACGACGAGGAACAAATTGTGTGATGGAAGCTCTAACGAAGTTCAATAACTTATCATCTTGTACTGAGTATTCTAATAAGAAACTAGCAGAACTAGTCATTGATTTACCATATGTGGTCCAAATTATTCGCCCCGTACAGACGAGGTTTGGAAGAAAAATAGTGGTGGATATTAACATTGAAGATGAAGTAACAAGTGTATTTCTACCAGCAGTATTTTCAAAATTAAGCGCATCAGAGATCGATGAACTAAACTCAATGGGAGGCACACTGATGCTGGTGTATTTGGGGGTGAAGAACCGCTCACATCAAGTCATTTTGAAACAGTACTCGAAGGCAAACTGATGACGGTGTATTTTGGGTTGAAGAACAGCTCACATCGACATGTTTTGGTGAGTATTGGATTATATATATATATTTTATGTATTGATTGATATAACGATTGATATATTTAGTTGCTAATTATTTCTTAATTTGTTTAATTTTTCAGATTATCTAAAAAACTAATAAAACAACCAGCATAATGAAGTGGAAAACTGTTAATTTCCTGAGTGGAACTGAACATCGATCGCACCCGCTAATAGAGTATCATCGTGTATGCTTTCAACAACCGGAAGAAGAGGAAGAAGATGATAACGAGGTGAGTCGTAATGAGAAAGAAGCTTGTTTTAACAAATGGACATCTTCGAGTGGAATTTCAACATTTTCAGTCTACGTTACCAATGTTAGCAAATCAGATGATAGTCAGCGAGAGGTGAGAGAAACAGTTCTAAGATATCTATTGAAAGAATTATGTGAAGATGAACATTTTATTTGTTTCTTCGGATACAATACATTTGATGAAGTTTTCAAAATCGAATTTTCCATGACGTGTTACGATGTAACAAAATTGAATGTGTATAGAAACAATTTGCTTGGTAAACTTCAGGATGAATTTCCTTTTGAGGCTGTTCATTGTTCATTGGAGATTACAGGCAGTAATTTATCACAATGGCTTGAATATACTTTAAAAGATTATAGGTTTATGGTAAACCGATGTTACAGCAACTGCTGGTGGTGTATTAACAATAGTGCAAATTGGACGTATGCTTAGACATCAGTGATGGTACACCAACTGTTGGTGGTGCATTAACTTTAGTGCAAATTGGACAATTGCTTAGACAACAGCAACAATGACCTCGCCTCCTAGCAAACGTAGAAAGGTCGATATTGTAATACATAATAACAGTGAAAATATAAGAAACCAATTGGACAATGCATTTGAAAGTGTTTCTAATTTTCGAAGTGAACTAAACGGTGCTATTTCAGTATCATACCAAATCGGGGAAAACACTCAAACCGAGTTGATTGAGAACAGTGATGAGTTGATTGAATGTTGGAGAGTTATTAGTGAGCACATATTGCAACAAGCTGTGAATTTCGAAGAAATTACAATTCAAATAAAGGATGAATCTTTCTTGAGCTGTGAGTTAATTGAAACGGCATTCAATTCTAGAGTGTACACACTTGCAGTATCAAATGTTAAGAATGAGTTTTTGGATCCTCGCGAATTTTTAGCGAATGCTAATATTTGGTTTACAAAGTATGTTAAGAAAGCGTTAACTGTACAAGCTTTAAAGGTGAATTCAGTTTTGTGTGCACAATACTTGCTTCGCGACATATCAGAAACAAAATATTTTGCTATAAAAAATGAGGTAGTTTTCGAGTATACTGATTTAAATGAATTTTATAATAAGAATATCATTGAAGGTATATTGACAAAAATGAGCGAATTTGAAGCAAATGGTTCCGGGTGGGCTTTAGAAAAAATTCATAGTTTGAGAATTAATATAAATAAATATGTTGGATTTCGAGTAGGAATGTCCAATACTAGTAGATTGCCTGATGTAATAGTCAATAAACATGCAGTGCTAAATTTGTATGATACAAAGGAAGCTTGTTTTGCGTGGAGTGTGGTTGCTGGTTTGTATCCAAAAACTCGAAACGCGAATCATCTTTCTTCCTATCCTAATTACAGAGATGTTTTAAATTTAGATGGTATTCCAATTCCGATGGAAATGAAATATTTAAACAAGTTTGAAAACCAAAACAATATTTCTGTAAATGTGTATGGAGCACAATATGATGAAAACAATTGGGTATGTATGGGAACAAACGAAGTAAAAGGAAAAAAACTTTTACTATTGTACCTTTGTATGTATCAGATAAAGTATATGAAAGGAGTGTAGACTTATTGATGTTGCAGATTGGAAACAGTGAAAGTTATCACTTTTGTTTAATTAGAAATCTTGCTCGCCTTGTGCGTTCAAGCGTCACTAGCACTAAGAGAAGGATTTATATATGTAGACGTTGTTTGTCATATTATTTTCTTGAGGATGAGTTAAATGTTCACTTTGCAGACTGTAAACAGTTTCCTGTTGCAAAAAGCATAATGCCGACTGATGAACAAAGATTTGTTAATTTTACAGAATTCAGAGTTAAAGATACAGTTCCATTTATAATATATGCAGACACTGAATGCGTCTTGTCTCCAATTTCCTCCTGTTTTCCAAATAGTGACAATCATAACTCTACTTTAACACATAAACATATTCCTTACAGCATTTCTTTATACCTTCATTGTAATTTCGATAGTGAATTGTGCAGTTTCAAGCTCTTTAGGGGAAATAATTGCATTGAAATGTTTGTAAAGGAACTTTATAGTATTGTGGATAAACTTCAAACATATTACTTATCGGTTAAGCCAATGTTAAAGATGACCGAAAATGAAGAAAGATTATTTTTGTCAAGTAAAATGTGTCACATTTGCGAGAAACCGATTGCAGTTAATGAACTCAAAGTACGCGATCATTGTCACTTAACTGGAAAATATAGAGGAAGCGCACACAATAGTTGTAATTTAAATTACAAAGTAACAAAGGTTTTGCCTATAGCATTTCATAATCTAACGGCCTATGATGGACATTTTATAATTAAAGAAATTTGCGAGAAACGTGATGGAGAGGTGTTACATAATCCAGGTAATATAAGTTTGTTAGCGGTGAATATGGAACGTTATAAAGGGTTTACAAAGTATGTACGGGCTAAGAATGGATTCATTCAGTTAAGATTTTTCGATACATATAATTTCTTGTCCTGTTCACTAGATCAATGTTCATCTTCGTTAAGTGAAGATTCAAAGCAAATAACACGACGTTATTTTAATGATGATGCACAGTTTCGACTTACTGCGAGAAAAGGTGTGTTTCCCTATGAATACGTCACGAGTATGGATGTACTTAACGAAACTAAATTACCTGAAATATCCAAGTTTTATAGCAGTCTTAATGATCAAACAATATCGAATGAAGAGTATGAGTTTGCTCAATCGGTGTGGGAAACGTTTTCCTGTCAAACATTAGGAGAATACGCCGATTTGTATTTAAAAGTTGACACACTTCTTTTGGCGGATGTCTTTGAAAATTTTAGATCGAATGGCATGGAAACTTATGGCATTGATGCAGCTCATTTTTACACTGCTCCATCTATGTCTTGGTGTGCTATGAAAAAGATAACCAATGTTCAACTTGAATTGCTTCAAGATATTGATATGTTACACTTTTTTGAACGATCTATTCGAGGAGGAAATGTTCAGTGTATAACACGACTTGCGATTGCTAATAATAAGTATATGAAAACTTATGATGAGAAAAAGCAAGACTCCTACATAATGTACTTTGACGTTAATAATTTATATGGATATGCGATGATGGAATATCTTCCAACGGGCGGCTTTAAATGGGTTGCAAATGTTGAAGGCTTTGATGTTTTAACTATTGATGATACTTCAGAAATTGGATATATTTTGGAAGTAGATTTGACTTATCCTCAAGAGTTACATGACAAACATTCAGATAACCCTCTATGTCCCGAAAAGTTGACAAAGCTAATGGCTACCCTAGATAATAAAGAACGTTATGTTTTGCATTATAGATTGTTAAAGCAATGTATTCAACTAGGAATGAAATTAGATCGTATTCACAGAATAATTGAATTCAATCAGAGCCAATGGCTAAAACCATATATTGATGTGAACACAGAGAAACGAAAACATGCCAAAAATGATTTTGAAAAGAATTTTTATAAATTGATGAATAATGCAATTTTTGGTCGTTCACTGATGAATGTGAGGAAGTTAAGGGACATCAAATGGGTCACCAAATGGCATGGAGCTCGTGGTGCTAGGTCTTTAATAGCTAAGGCTAATTTTAAACATAGAATTATATTCGATGAACAATGTATGGTCATCGAGATGAGTAGACTAAAGATTTTTCACAATCAACCAGTATATGTTGGTGCATCTATATTAGATTTGTCTAAATGTAAAATGAATGACTTTCATTACAATGTTATTTTAGCAAATCCTGAATCAAATGTGAGGTTGTTATACACAGACACAGATAGTTTTATGTATATATTCTATGATGATGATATTTATGAGTTCATGAAACAGCATTCAAATTTGTTTGATACTGGAAACTATGAAACAAACAATCCTTTTGGCATTGTGAGACAAAATAAAGGTGAAATTGGTTTAATGAAAGATGAAAATGCTGGAAGGATTGTTGAAGAATTTGTGGGGTTACGACCCAAAATGAATGCAATAAAATTGTGTGATGAAATGAATAGCTTGTGTAAGGCTAAAGGCATTAAGAAGAGTGTGAGTAAAAGTATGAATATTGATGAGTATCGAAAGTGTCTTTATAACAGAGATAAAGTCAACAAAGTTCAAGTTTGTATAATTTCAAAATCTCATTCTGTATTTACTGTTCGGCAAAATAAGTTGGCAATTTCATCAAACGAAGATAAAAGACACATAACTGAAAACGGAATTGATACTTTACCGTTTGGTCATTTTTCTCTGAAAAAATGATTAGAAACAAATTGAGATTAAAGCAGTTCATCTCACTTACTTTATTTCTTTCACACACACACACACACACACACACACACACACACTTTTATGCTGTTAATATTACAAATTTTTTTGTGTGTTCCTATGCTTATGAAAAAAAAAGAATAAATAATAACCCAAATTTTGTGTGTATTATTTAAAGAAAACACCTCCCCCCACCATTCCCATTTTCCAGAAATATATATATGTATAATTACTTTATATTACATATCATTTAGTAATGGTGCGTTGTAAGAGGAGCAACTCTACCACTCAATATAAACGAACAGGAAGTGGATCATTAATTAGTCGTGTACTTAATAAAACTATTGATAATTTACCCGTGGAATTACACATCCCGGGATATGAATATTGTGGACCAGGAACAAAATTAGAAAAGCGATTGAGCCGTGGTGATCCAGGAATAAATATATTAGATAAAGCGTGCAAAGAGCACGACATTGCTTACGCAAAGCATAAAGATTCAAACAAAAGAAGAGAGGCTGATGAAATTTTAGCTTCAAAAGCTTGGTCTCGTGTAAAATCCCGTGACGCATCATTTGGAGAGAGAGCGGCTGCACTAACAGTGGGTGGCATAATGAAAGCTAAGTCTAAAATTGGAGGAGGTAAGCGAAACTTAAATAATAAAAAAAAACAAGAAAAGATTAAAAAAAAGAAGAACATCGAAAAAGCAAGGTGGTATTTTACCCCTACTTCCGATATTTGCAGCCTTGTCGGGCTTGGGGGGTCTAGCAGGCGGAGCAGCAGGGGTGGCGTCTGCTATAAACAAGGCGAAAGCTGCTCAAGAAGAACTAAAAGAAATGAAAAGACACAATCGAATGATAGAAGCAATGCGAGGAAAAGGAGGTCAAGGCATTTATTTAAATCCTCCTGCATACAAAAGATAATTAACCAAATACCAAATAAAGCATTAAGTAATTTCGATTTAGCTAAATACGCACATCAATTAAAGATTCCAAATTTTAGAGGAGTCTTTATGCGAGATACGTTACCAAGATATCCTCGAAAAAATGAAAACTGTATTGTTAACCTTGAACCGATGGATAAATCTGGTTCACATTGGGTAGCTTTCAGTAAACGTGGTAAATATGTGCATTATTTTGATAGTATTGGTAATTTAAGACCACCATTACAAATTTTAACATATCTTAAAAATTGCTATCTACAATATAATTTTCATTCATATCAATCGATTACTTCTTCGATTTGTGGACATTTATGTTTAGTCTTCTTGTATTGTATAAATAAGGGAAACACAGACCGTCTTTAAACATTTCAAAGATGGCTTTCGAAAGACGGATAACTCTTGAAGGTAAAGGCTCGAAGATTGATGTTACATTGGAGAACCCGATTCATCTTGTAGGAGCAGAGTTTTTTGAAATAGGACTTGCAGGATTGTATACATCTAATTCTATTCGAAATGTTACCAACAGAAATAATAAATTTCTCATTCATTTTACTAATTTTTTATCAATTGATTTAGTGGTACCACCGGGTATTTATGAATTTGAAGATCTAGCCTCAACTTTTGATGATTTACTTAGTTATCACTCATTGTCGAAACTTATACCAAAACATTTAGAAAAAACAAAAATGTATTTGGAAGAGGATATAGATGGAAAAAGAGACAACCGCCTCGTTTTGTCTTCTCCGTTTAATATTGATTTCACTGTAGCCAACAGTGTAGCAGGGCCTTTAGGTATTGAAAAGAAAGTTTACCCTAAAGAGAATAAAAGAGAAATTGAAATTGATCGAAATAGAATCGATAATGAAGTAGCAATTAGCGAGAATAATAACGTTTTGGCTATAAAGTTGAACGAAGCGGATAGAGCGAATTTAATAATACCCAATGCTAGCTATACGTTAAAACAATTAAGTGAAATGATTAATGAATTATTAGTTGAACATTTATTAGGTGACAAAGACAAATTCCCATCATTTTATATTAATTATGATAAAGTCTTTTATCATTGTAAACTACATTCGAAAGTGTTTGCTATAGATTTTGGTGTTGCAGATTCTATTGCAGATTTGTTGGGATTTTCTCATAGAAAGTTCAAGGCAAACACAACTCATCATTCTGAATATATGATTAAAATTAACACTGTTAATAGTATTCGAGTATGTTGCAACCTTGTGCTTGGTACGAGTTCTTATTTGAACCATAAACCAACACACTCTTTATATAATTTTAAAGCTCATGTTCCTGCTGGTTACCCGATTGTTGTACAACCAACAACAATTAATTTTTTGCCTATGAACACCAAGGTTATTCAACATGTATCTGTGCAACTTGAAGATCATCTTCAACAGCTCATTGATTTGCAAGATGAAGATTTAACTGTAGAATTAATTATTCGTCCAGCACGATATCTTGCTATATAAAGTAATGAAATACTGTTATGTTTTCATTCTACTTGAGTAAGCTTACTAGAAAACAATCACAAATATGGTTATACTATATAATACTCAAAGTTTGAAAAAAAAGAAGTCGACTCTGATTCGAAAAAATAATATAAATCAATCAGCTAAAATTTGTAATAAAAACCAAACAACGACATCACACCTTGAAATCTAAGAAACAGTTATCGAGTAACAACAAACATTTCTTACAGTCTTTAGGCTATCGCGTACTTTAATTTCAATATAAATATATATGCAATTGTTAATCTTATTTAGTTTCTATCTATAGTTGAAGCTGTTAACATGTTTAGCATGTTTAACATAACAGATAAAAGAGAGGTTGACAACAGAGTTGTGCGACGAGAAGAAAGAGTTTATCAACCTTATTCAGCTAATAAATTCGAAAATAATGATGAAATTCGAATACCGATTCAAAATGAAGAAAACATAGTTTTATTATCAGAAGGTGTTCTTCACTTAGAAGGTCAAATTATTACTTCTAACATAAATCCGGCTGCTTCTACTACAGCACATCCTGACCAAAATTTTGGGGCTAATCTTTTTAGCGAAATTCGCATCACGTTAAATGGTAAAGAAATTGATCGTACACGCCATCTAGGTATAACAAGTTCTATAAAAACCTTTGCATCATATTCAAATAACGAATATACAGCTTTACAAAATGCTGGTTATTTTCCCTCTTTAACAACACCAGCAAGTGAAGCAAATATTGTTGATAGTAACACAAAACGTTTTCATATAATACTTCCTTTAAGCAACCTGTTAGGAATAGCGGAGGATTACAGAAAGCCGATTTTATACTGCAAGCATGAGGTAATACTTCTCCGATCGTCAAGTGACGCACGTGCGTTGCAATCGACAACCGAAAACGATCTTTCTAAGGTCAAGTTATTTAAAGTTTATCTAAAAATTCCCGTTTTATTATTATCGGACGAAGAACAAATTAAAAGATTAAAACTAATGCAGAAAAATATTCCCATTCAGGTTGGTTTTCGATCGTGGGATGTTCATGTCTTGCCTTCTCTTCCTAGAACAACTAAATATAGTTGTACTGTAATGACAACTTCTGAAACTCAAAAACCGCGTCAATTTTTATTAGGTTTTCAAACTAGAAGAAATTTACTAAACACATGCTCTTCCTATTTTGACCATTGTAACATTAAATCTATAAGAGTTTTTTTAAATTCAATTTTTTATCCCTATGAAATGCCAACTTCTGAAATTGCCATAAATGACTACAGCGAGTTATATGACATGTTTGTTAAATTTCGTAATGTATATTATCAGATCGATGATGTTCGTTCAGAGACTCTGGTTTCACGAGATGAATTTAAGTCTCATTGTCCGATTATTGTAATTAATTGTCTCGAACAAGTGGAAGCAGTGAAGACATCTTCAGTCGATGTGCGAATTGAAATCGAGACGAGTGAGAATATACCTGAAGATACAACTCTTTATTGTGTTCTTATTCATGATCGTCAAATATCTTACAGACCATTAACGAATGAAGTAATTATCTAAACCAATATTTGCTAAGTTATAAGCAAGCAAGTAAACAAGTATTCTCACTTTAGTTGCAATCATGGAATTGACAACAACAAACTCTCCTTCTACTGATGCTAGCACGTGGAATAAGAAGCAACCAATAGTTGCAGACATTCGCAAGCTACCAAACGGCAGTTTGGAACTTGCTTACTGTATGTTAAATAACGGCAATATACCTTCATTCAGCCCCGTGATCACATGGGTTGCAGCATATTGTGAAAAAACTCTTTCTTCTTTTTTTGAGTCTATTAAGAATAAATATGATTATTTAGTTGTATATAATTTGCCACAGGAATTTTCTTTGTTTGCACTAAAAGCACTTTCCCCAGACTCATTATTCGATCTTAATACGATTGATAGAATGTCAGACCTAATGTTGAGGCATAGCCATCGTTTACCTACAGATTGTCCAAAACATTTACCATCTCTAGCAATGGGAAGCAATAGTTGTGCTAAATTCAACGTCAATGCTGTTCAACATTGGTTAAATTCTTCTGATGGCATCATGAAAATCGTGTGTTCGATAATAAACAAGTTTCGAAACAATGGACTTCGAGGTTTTAATAAGTTTGATTGGAACTACTTTCCTATAAACGTACTGACTATATATGAACCACAAAGAATTCGTCTAGAGTGGGAACATCTACCAGATCATCTAAAGAGGAAATTTCAACTGTTTCATCTTAGCTGCAAATGTGACAACTGTAATCGCTATCTATAAAAGGTGATTAATTTAAATCTACTAGTGTCGTTGACAGCTATACATATTTTGTTTTTAGTTTGCTTTTTAACACAGTGTATATTTTTTTTTGTCTACAGAAAATAATCATCTGGACAACTAAAAGAAGAAGAAGATCATCTCAACACACCCACACTCATCTGGACAACTAAAAAAAAAAGAATGAGATTACTTCAAGAGAAATAAAATTGTATTAATTGTAATTCTAAATGAATAAAGAAGAAAAGGTCTTTTGTACCATTTCATATTAAAGTTCTTATTAATGATCAATTACCTCCTCACTCTACATGTAAATAAAATAATAATATTGTCAGGTGAGGGATTCGAACCCTCGCTTTCAATTTCTGAAAATTAGATCTTAAGTCTAACGCCTTAGACCGCTCGGCCAACCCAACACACATGCAAATCATGCATATTAGCCAACGTGTTTTGTTGATTCATCTCAGTTCGCATTTAGCTTTGTGAGGTGAACATCTTTTCTTTGTGAAGTAAACCAGCATCATGAAGTATTTTAATTGTGTAAAGTATTCCAAAAAACAGTTAATGCAAATGATATTGAGTCAAAAAGAAATGAATTTAAAATCTGAAAAAGATCGGCTAAAAACATTTAAGACCTGGTCTTCAGACAGTTTTACGAACACTGCATGGTTAGCAGCGGCAGGATTTTTCTATTTTGGATATAAGGATATGGTTAGGTGTGCTTTCTGTAATCTGCAACTTAGTTATTGGGAAGAAGATGATGATCCGTTTGAAGAGCATAAGAAATGGGCTTTTTCTTGCCCCTACGTAAACAATATTTCTCCTAGCATAGAATTGAAATGTGAATATGAAAGACTTAAAACTTTTCAAAATTGGCCTCTTCCCTGTCCAAACGAATTTTGTTTAGCATCAGCAGGATTTTATTATACTGGTCATGGTGATAAGGTGAAATGTATATTCTGTAAGATTGAAATTGAAAATTGGAGGGAAAACGATAATCCTTTAAATTATCATGAAAAATGGGCGCCATATTGTCCATATATAAGAGGGTTTTACGTCGGCAACGTTGATTTAAATCCTGAAAATCCTACTATTATTCCATATAATACAAGTTATGATACGTGTGGAAGCAATATATGTTGATGTGATGTGATTTTTTGTGCAGTGTGCATTCTCAGACGTAAACGTAGACATGTTGAAGTTTGTTAAGCAGTCAAACACTCTACCAGTAATTTCATTTACTAATGCTGAAAACCAGAGTAAAAGTGAAAAAAGAAAGCATGGTGTTTTACTACCGAACACAATTCGATGTATCATTTGCGGTCCATCGAACTGTGGCAAAACAATCGTAATGCTAAATTTATTGTGTCATAAAAATGGAGTTCGTTTTGAAAACGTTTATATTTATTCTAAATCACTTGCTCAAAGTATATATGTTGAATTAAAAAAGTTTTTGGACTCCATAAAAGAAATAAAAAGTGATTTTTTTTTCCGATAATGATGAAGTAATGCCTCCAGAAATGGCTAGAAAAAACTCTATATTTGTTTTTGATGATGTAGCCAGCAATAAACAACAACACATGAAAGATTATTTCAGTAGAGGTCGTCATCACAACGTTGACGTATTTTATCTTTGTCAAACATATTCTTGTATACCTAAACATCTAATTAGAGATAACGCTAATTTTTTAATTCTTTTTAAACAAGACGGAACAAACTTGCGTCACGTATATAACGATCATGTAAATACAGATATGAGCTATGAACAGTTCTTTGATATTTGTTCGTATTGTTGGCAAAACTCTAAGTTTGGTTTTTTGGTTATCGATAAAGATAGCGATTTACAAAATGGTCGATATCGCAATGGATTTGATGTTTATTTTCAGTTATAAATATGACTTCAAAAAGAGGTAAATGCCCATTCGTGTTATAGCTTTTGCGTGGTTAACAACTTAAATATGACATCGTTTAACAAAACCAATAATGTGTCTATCGGACGACCGACTTCACGACATGATATTGCAACTAAATCATATGTTGATGATAAGCTAGTGCAATATGGAAATCAACTAACAACAACAACAAGCGACGGACATCTAAGTATTAACGGCAAACGGTTAAAAAATGTTGGAACGCCAATACATGTTGAAGATGCATGCAACAAAGGTTATGTAGTGAAGTTATTAAATGAGCTAAATAAAATCGAGTCTAAAGAAGACATACAACGAAACTTTAACGAGCTTAAAGGTTTAATTTTTTCAATTTGTAAAATAGAGAAAAAAGAACTTGACTTTCAAAACAAACGTCTCGCGGGCTTAGCTTTACCATCATCTGCAAATGATGCAGTAAACCTTATTGCAATGCAGCAACATACATCGAATATAAAAAAATATCTTGAGACCCGAATAACCGAAGTGTTACAACGAGTAGAATTCATTCATGGTTTAGTGCGAGAATTTTCAGAAGATCACTTTCCGTATGATCAAGATACTCTCGACTTGGGTAACAAAAGAATAAGAAATGTTAAAGATCCAATTCAAAATCAAGATGCGGTAACGTATTCTTTTCTTAAAACTCATGTAACAAATGAACTCGATGAAATTAAAAAATCTCTTTTGAATATAAACAGAGATGATGAAACTGTAGATATGTTAAATAGAAGAATAACAAACATATCTCAACCAATCGATTCGTTAGATGCAATAAACAAATATTACTTAGAAAACTTTGCTGCCTCTCGAAAAGATCTAGAAGACTTAATCACTAAATTTAATAAACAAAACTTTTTAAACGTAGACGATGGTGGAACTTTAAATATGATGAGTAAACGAATTACTCACGTAAACAATCCCATATACGATAACGATGTTGCAAATAAGACGTTTGTTGAACAATATGCCGCTTCCCAACGTGAATTTGATCAATTGAAACAAACTGTAAACAATCTACAACATCAAAAACAAACAAATGTTGAGTTTCCTGTTAACGACCAAGATGTGACAAATAAACGGTTTGTAGAACACTATGCTGCTTCACGAACTGAAGTTAATCAACTAAAAGAAATTTTAAGCAATTTACAAACTCGTATTGAGGGTGTTGCTAACAATCTCAATATTGTTAAAAAAGAAGATCTTAAAAGTTATGCTGCTGAATCCAAAGAAGAATATAACAAGTTAAAAACTGAACTGGAAAAAATTGAGCAAATGGTTAACAAAGAACCACTCGAAAGTTTTACTGCATCCAAAGAAGAATATGGTATATTAAAAGATGAAGTAAAGAAAAAGAACTTATCGAAATTTATTCTTAAATTCTCCAACACACCATCAATCCATTCACCAGTATACACGCTTCATAATCATAACATACAGTACCAACTTCCCTACAAAGGCATATTAAAACCAATTTTTGTTTCACCAAGATCTCCAATTGTGTATGCAATTTTAAATATACGTCAAGAGATTGAACTGGATGGCAGTGATATTGTTGTTGAAGAGCAAGATGAAATTCAGTTTCGACTTAGAGACCCTAAAAAACATAAAACTGATGATCTTCCTCTTCAAATCGGTTTTGAATATACTATAAATAAGTAAAACAACCACAATTTCCGTTTAGTCATGGAGAAGAGCTCGAAGATTAAAGCTGAAAGTCGAGTAAAGGATAAACTTTCTCGCTTAAAAAAAAGATGTTAAAGACAAGTATCTTTCACTTCAAAATGATGTTAGACGAAAAGAATTAGATATAGAGACTAACTTTAAACCAGTAACAAGTTCATTAAATCAACTTGTGGCTATTGCTAATACGTCAACTCAAAATAAAGAAAATCGAAAAAGAAAAGGAAAATATGACGATTCTGAATCCACTGCTACTTCAGACGAAGAAGATGGAGATAGCATCAAAATAATTTCACTACTTAACCGCTACTTTGATCCGTTCATTAAACAAAACGTGGATAGAACATATGGTATAACGATAAGAAATGATAAACAATACTTGGGGCGCGAACGAGTTTTCTTTGATAAAAAGTGGATAAAAGTTGGTGGTGAAAAATTTCCTATTACAGAAGGTCTACTTGAATTGATTCAAAGGAAAGTACCAGACCCCACTCTAATAGATAGGAGTGATTTAAGTTCATATTTGAAATTATTAAATGTTTCAAACGTGCACAAAAGAAATTATACAAGCAATGCAGCTCCAAGAGGAACGCAATCTTATAAGTATAGACATATAATTGAACCCCTTCTCACTGAAGACATAGATAGAATTATAAAAACAGCAGATGAAAATGAAGAAGAAGCAAATAGTACGATGCATACTGGATATGGTCAAAAAAAAACACATCGCGCCACAAGCCATTTGGAAATTTGAAGGGGGAAACAATATTGAATTCGTTCACTGGAATGAACCAAACAAATTGGTATCAAGACTTAAAAAATTAATTGCATCGAAAGCTGCAGGTCACACAGGACTCGACAGCGAAATCTTTGCAATTGAAGAAGAACTAAGAAATGCAGGATATATTGAATAAAAATTCCAACGTTTGTAAAACAATGCACAGTATGTTATAAAACATTGTTTGGAAAATAACTATGAACGAAATCAGACGAGAAATTGCAAAAGAACTTCACGCACCGCTTAGAAAAAAGTTTAAAAGACGCCATGTTATTAGCAAAGGAATCGATGACCTCCATGAAGCTGACCTTGTGGACATTTCCAAACTTGCAAAATGGAATAATGGATTTAAATATTTATTAACCATTATTGACGATTACTCGAAATATGCATGGGCAATTCCTCTTAAAACCAAAAAAGGAAGTGAGATTGTAAAAAGCTTAAAATTTGTTTATTCTCAAAGTAAAAGATTGCCCAATTATTTTCACACCGATCGAGGAACGGAATTTTATAACAGTGAATTCAAAACATGGTCTCTGAAACAAAATCTAAAGCATTATTCCACTGGGAGCTCCATTAAAGCGAGCGTGGTAGAAAGATTTAATCGAACTCTTAAGGAATCGATATGGAAAGAATTCACAACACGAGGTTCATACCGATGGGTACATATTTTGCCTGAGTTATTAGTAAAGTATAATCACAAAATACATCGCAGCATCGGCATGAAACCTATTGATGTAAAAAGAAACAATCCACCCAGCTTGCCAACACAATATAATGAAACTTTAAGAAAACCAAAATATAAAATCGGTGACATTGTAAGAATATCAAAAATCAAGAAACACTTCACTAAGGGGTACGAGGCTAATTGGACAACAGAATTATTTACAATTTATAAAGTTCAAAATACTAATCCACGAACATATCTTTTAAAAGATAATAAAAATATGCCAATATTTGGAGCTTTTTATGAAGCAGAGTTACAACGAACAAAACATCCTAATATTTACTTAGTCGACAAAGTACTACGTAGAAAAGGAACCCGAGCCTTCGTATCTTGGCTTGGATTCGATTCAACTCACAACTCATGGATCTCCAACAAAAATATCTTCTAATTACAACAGTGTAAGTTTTTTTATACCTCGCAAAAATATTATTATTATTATTATTATTATTATTATTATTATTATTATTATTATTATTAATGAGTCTCTATATATTTTTCAGCTCACTAAAAACAACACACGCAAGAAAGAAAAGAATGATTGTACTTACCCGTGCACAAGACCAGCATATTTCAACTCTGCAAACAACACAGCATCTTCAATTCTCCGCAGCTTGTTGGAAAAAGAACTACTTACCACTTTAAGAACGAAGATCATATCATTTTTCACTATTTCATATTATATAATTAATGTAAACCACAAATGATCAAATAAATATATTTTTTTAAAAAAATTTACACTGCACATTTCAATCCACTGTCCACCGTCCATTGAATTTAATTTAAAATTTGAACATCATCATCATCATCATCATCATCATCATCATCATCATCTTCTTCTTCTTCTTCTTCTTGTTGGTCTTCTTCTTCTTCTTCTCCTTCCACTCGATGTTCTTCTTCTTCCATTCGATGTTCATCTTCTTCTTCCACTTCTTCCATATGCTCTTCCTCTAATGGCCGTTCAAACACGGCCATTAGCTCTTCCGCCAATGTAGGATCAAACGCGTTGAAATTCATCGAGCCGATGGTTCTCAGCTTGTCAATAATAATATTGACATTGTGTAATGTCACGCCGTTGAAAATCATTTCACGGCAGTGGTGTTGATCTCTCATCAGCTCGAATATTTCGGCGCTAAAAAGCTCCTTTTCGCCTGGTGTTAAAGTGTTATACCACACCTCCTCCTCTATTTTCGTCGCACTGACGATAAAATGCAACCCTTGTTTCAGGGCACTTTCCGCAAACAACATAATGTGTTGCAATTTCACCAACTTTTCAATCAACCCCTCGCACTGACTCATAATGTTGCAGATAATGATAGCTAACTACTGCTCCATAGCAATCTCCTCTTATATATATATTAAGAAGTTAGAGCGCCAAAAAACCTCTTTAAAACATTTCACATGAAGCTCTGAGAACCGACATCCAATCTCGTTCTCGCATTAAAAATTACAGACTTCACTAATGACGTCTAGGAATCTAAAAACAAACAGATCGGAATTCATTTCACACACTCGAAGTTATACATGGCATATAAAACACTTTAACCAGATTGAGATCATGAAGCAAGACAGAACACAAGAAATGTTAACATCATTTAAATTAAACAGACATAACATAGCGACGACGAGTAACACATGTCCACTCCCACGCTCTGGTGATATATATACTGTACTTAAACAGAGTCTAGCTTAACAACAACACTTCACTTATTTAGCGAGGACGAGCAAAAAACTTTAACTACCATGCGTCACATGTGCAGAGTGAGCTGGCTGGTCTCACGGCTCGCCCACACGGCGCGAGCAATAAAAAACGGAACATATGCTTGCCACATGTCTGGTAGCGAGCCGGCTATGTCGACCGCCTCGTCGCACACTCTCATTCAAAAGTTATGACACCCAAGACTCTCTCCACTTCCTTGAACAATTACCAAAATATAATTCAATAATCAATCAATAATTAATAGCCATGATACACAACTGACCTCTGCCGTCCTCTCCATGCGAACACAAGGCATGGTGGTCATCCTAACCATTAGCCATTCACCTGATCCCACCTGGACCACGTGCTCGCTCTAAGGACCCATGACGTCATCAGGATTACGCAATTTCTGGTCATGATGATGCAATATCCAAAGGGAAGCGAACTGTACTACTTTCGCATGCATAGAATTATGTAGGTTGCACTAACTGTCACGATTTACTCTAAATTTGTCTAAGACACCACGGACTTACACCAGGCTATGTTTGAAATATTTTTCCATACACCTATTCCAAGATATTGACTCTAAGATTCAAAAGTATTGTAATGATTAATACGCAGTTGGTAGCCCTGGTGACTCGAATAATAAGCACAGTTAAGAGTTCTAAGTCATACATTGCACATACAAAGCATTTGTATGAAATTCATTCGTTGGCATGAAATTTACATGCACTTAAAGTTTGAAAGTATCAACGCGCGTATAATCGTGTTGGCAAATCTGTCAAGAAAGGGTGACGCAAAATTATTCTGCAATTTTGTGTTATTTACGTGTGCAATGCTTAGAACTGTTGACATGTATACTTTATGATACATTAAGACTAGGGTTCAAAATTATAGAGAGCATTTACCAACAGTTGGCATCCCTGGAGACTCTTAATTTATTCCTAGTCTTATCACATAAGAAGGTACATTATGCGCATACAAAATTCGGTTTAAGTTCAATAGATTGTATGGAAGTTGCTTCCAGTTAAATATTAAACCTATAGGCACTCGCAAAATATCATGTTGTCAGCAGTGTCATCAAAATAAATCTAAAATATTATGATGTATAAATGTGTGGCAACTTTGGATGAAATCCATTCGTTAGTTTGGAAGTTACATGTTATTAAACATTCAACCTATCAGAATGCTTCGAATCATGTCAGCACTGGGGCGGGGTGGCTCAGCGGTCTAGCTGTATGCCTCTCACCAAGCCGGTCCGGGTTCGATTCCCGGTCAATGCATGTGAGATTTTCGAAGTGAAATGCTATGTCCTGTGGTTCGGATTCCACGTAAAAAGGAGGTACCGTGGCTCATGATCTCAAGGTTAACGGTCACGTTAAACTACAAGCTTCTTTCCATGTCAGCACTCTCGTATATGGATTACTCAAAATTAATAAAACATTTTATGTTCCATACATGTACAAAATTTAGAACTGTCAGCATGCACACTTTCTGATACATTAAGAATAGGGTTCAAAGTTATAGAGGGCATTAATCGACTGTTGGCATCTGGAGAAAAGATCTGCCCTATTCTTTCCCATAAAGGGAGAACGGATCAGGCGTGAGCCTGGTCAAAATAGCTACTGTGAAACAGAAAATAGACTGAAGCGGTGCGGTGTAGTGGGCATACAAGTACATCACCAGAAAACCAAAGTTTAAATAACAAGGTATAACTTCTTTTTTTGTGTGTGTGGTCTCCTCAGAGACCTAGTGCAGGTATTTCTATTCGACGCCCGTGGGCGACCTGCGCGTCGGGATGAGAGATGGAATTGATTAAGGTGAATGAAATATTGGAGATGGATGTGGAAGGAAGCGGCCGTGGCCTGTCAGAAGGTACCGTCCCAGCATTTGCCTGGTGTTGAAAATGGGAAACCATGGAAAACCATTTCAAGGACGGCCGACGGTGGGGCTCGAACCCACGCGTCTACCGAGTCAGCAGAGAGCTTGGCCTCATGACCTAACACTGCGCTTTAGCCAGCGTAGCCACTACCGTCGGTAAGGTATAACTAATATTTATTGAAACAACAAGTTTTTAAATAACAACATTAAATGCACACAAATGAGTAAAGCAGAGTTGACTAGTTATAAGTTGTAACAAATTGGAAGGGCCTTGTGACAGAACCCGAATTAGTGAAAAAAACAAGAATAAGGCTTGCCCTAATCTGAGAGGAATTAGATTGAGGTATAACATACACCATAATACAAGAATTATAAAATGATGAATTATATGATGAGAGCAAACAGTTTAGTTTCTTAATAAAACTTGAACTTATCTTCCAAATTGAAGAGCCAGCTCCTTAAAAGTCTCAGCTAGCATATGTCCTTTAAGAAGTCCTTCACAATTTCTTGTGCAGGAGGCGTTCATGGCCTCAAGATGCATATTCCGTGAATATAACCGTTCATCTCTTTTTTCCTCTCTTGAAAGGGTTGACACCTGCAGTGCCCAGGCGAAGACTCAGTAAAAACTGAAACCAGTTAGCAGCCAGGAAGACTGCTGTTGCCGTGAAGAAAGATACCATCTAAGATGTGACTTGCAGAGTACTGCTACTGGCAAACATTTCTGCCATCTGGAGAGATCTGTAGAGTGAAGGGCTCGTGACGTAGTAGCGAGGTGACGATAGTGCCATGAGATGTGGCAGCGTTTGATCAGAATGATGCGAAGTGATCAGAAGAGAATTGGTGATCAGAATGATGAAGAACTCCAACAGGCAGCATCTTTTATATGGTGGAGATAGAAGCATCTCGAACAAGAAGACTGCCTGACCACAGAGTCCTGCCATTGGTTGAATGAAGGTCATGCTGACGTCAGTCAACACCGACACGCAGCAGGCCCATAAGCACGTTAGTAGATGCTTTGTGTAACGAGGGTATGGATGGCTGAGAAGTGAGCACTGGAACACTTGAGTAGAGAACTTAGAAAAACGAAGTTTATATATATATTTATATTAATAAATTAAATGTAATACAATAAAGTATTTAACATATTAACTTGTTTGGAAGTTTTCGGGAAAGAGAAAAAGCGAACAGTAAAACAGGGCTGTCGCATAAAAGTAAACATACACACGAACGTATACTGTCACGAAAGTGAGCATGCTCCGAAAACCACCAAAACAAACAAACAAGAAGTAAACAATAACAAAGAAGCAAAACACTAATAGTCGAGTGGTAGAGGAGCAATCAGGGAAAAAGATCTAGTATAATGACCTTTACTGGTAAGAATATCTACCACTCGAACATGATTATCACGACCAGAGTGGCACTGGGTCACTCTGCCGAGATTCCATACGAGGGGGGGGGGGGGGAGTGGGGTCCCGAAGGAGCACCATGTCACCCACACGTACATTAGGATGAGAAAGGCGCCACCTCTCCCTCCACTGAAGTAAACTGAGATATACCAGCTTCCAATGGCGCCAAAAAGCATTACGGAAAGATTCTTTCTCCATTAAATAGGCAGATTGGTATCAAAGCGGCGAGCTAACAAGGGAGGAGTGGAAGCAAAAGCGCAACCAATCAAAAAATGGCTAGGCGTTAAAGACATAAGATCATTAGGATCATTGGAAAGGGAGTAAGCGGTCTAGAATTAACAATTCCTTCAATTTGAATTATGAGAGAATTAAATTCTTCATAGGAAAGTACAGAAGAACCAAGAGTTTTTCGTAATTGCCTCTTAGTGAGCTTCACGCACGATTCCCATCGAGGAGCGTAAGAGGGGGGGGGGGGGGAATTCCACTTGAAACCCTTATTGCAGGAAAAGATCGAAAGCTCTTCCTTAGAGGAAGGAGAGATAAGTGCCTTTCTTAGAAGATCATAGGCACTGATAAAGGTTTTCGCATTATCTGAGAATACTTCAGAAGGAATACCTCTTCTAGCGATGAACCTAGAGAAGGCGGCCAAAAAATAGGAAGTGGAAGCATGGGTTACCAATATTCGAGATGAATGGCTCCTGTAACCATGCAAACGAATAAAGCTATGTATAACTTACCCTACACCTTGCGTTTAGACGTAGGAGAATTCACTTGATACGTAAAAGGACCGGAATAATCAACACCGGTAAATGCAAAAGGCTTGTTAGGCTCCGAACGTAAGGAAGGAAGATGACCCATAATCTGAGAGATAGGACGCGGTTTAGCCTTAAAACAAGGTATACACTTGCGAACTACAGATGACACTTCATGAGCTCCATTAATGAGGCAATAGTGTTCCCTAAACAAACACAACTAAGTACGAGTTCCCGCATGTAAATGCTGGTAATGAAACTTCCGAATTATGAGAGCGGTTATATGATGCTTTGATGGAAGAATTATGGGATGCCTTTTTTCATGAGAATAATTCGAAAATAACAATTTACCTCCCACTCTCATCAAACCATCATTATCAAGGAAGGGAGTAAGGGAGTAAGGGCTGAAAGTCGACTAGACTTGGGTAATTCATGACCAATTGAAAGCATTTGCCTTTCGGAAGAAAACACCTCGTGTTGGGTTAACAGTAGTATTCTTCGCGTTGTGAATTCCAGTTCTACTGTAGTAAGAAAACTTTGAGGCTCGATGGGTTGATTAATTACAAAATATTTCCAGCGAAAGACGTATGCCATCACTCGAATTAATTTAGAGAACGAAGAATAGCGCTGAAAGAGGTTAATCGTAGCCGAAGCAACATAAGAAGAAGCGAAAACAATGCGAGTTTCTGGTACTTCTGTCAACATATTACATGAAAGACGAGGCCAGAATGCGGAATTTTGCAAAAGCCATGGCGGCCCATGCCAATATAAATCAAAAGAAGCCAATTTTGTAGGTGAACAACCACGTGATATGACATCCCCGAGATTTTCCTTACTAGGAACATGACGCCACTTCTCTGAGTGGGAGATTTCCTGAATTTTGGAAACAGGATTAGAAACGAAAGTATTCCAATGAGAGGAGGGTTTCGAAATCCAAGCTAAAAGAACCGAGGAGTCACACCAAAAATACGTACGGGAAAATTGTACGTTAAGATTTTTGTTTAGTTTGACAGATAATTCGGCGGCTAATAAGGCAGCACATAATTCCAGTCTAGGCATGGGAATAGACTTAAGCGGAGCTACTTTGGACTTAGCACAAGTCAAATTTGAAAATCCATCAGAAAAGGCGGTGGGACGTCCTACTATATTAACACAACAACCAAAGGCTTTCTCGGAACTGTCCGCAAAAATGTGCAATTCAAAGGATTGACACATGGGATCTGAGATTAAAAGGCGGGGAATACATATTTTAGAAAGATCAGATAAGCTGCTTCGATATTCCAACCATTCCTTCAGAAAGGGAGTGGGTACTAATTCTTCCCATCCTGATTTCAACTACCAAAGTCGTTGCATAAAGATTTTTGCAATAATTACAACATGGGCTAGGTACTGAAGTGGATCAAAGAGCTTGGCTATCTCTGATAAGACTTCCCTCTTAGTTTGAGGATTCAAATTTGACAACTGAAACTTATATGAAAAATTATCAGAAGAAGGGGACTAGAAAATACCTAGGGCTTTCACGGTAGCTTCCTCAGTAGGCAGCTCAATTAACTTAGTGGTGGGTGAGTGAGATGAAATCTTTGACAAAAACTCAGTTGAATTTGAGCTCCATTTATGGAGCGAAAAACCACCTTCAAGCAATAAAGATTTAAGATCTTCAGAAATAAGACAAGCATCAATTAAGTTCGAAAAGGAATGGAGGAAATCATCCACATAAAAGGAATTTTTAAGTATCTCAGAGGCTAAAGGATAGTACTGATGACCATATAGTTCGGCCAGCATATGCAGAGAGCGAATTGCGAGGAAAGAAGAGGGTTTTAAACCATACGTTACGGTTCTTAGGCGAAATATTTTTATGGGTTTTGAATATTCGTCCCGCCACAAAATCCTTTACAAATCCTGCTGCTCGGGTTTTACCAAGATAAGTCGATACATCTGATTGATGTCAGCTAAGACTGCAATGGAGTGAAGACGAAAATTCAGTAAGACAGAAGTGAGATCACTCTGAATTGTGAGTTCTGAGTGCAAAGTGTCATTGAGTGAAATGCCTTTGATGTTAGGCGCAAAACCAGTGAATACCACCCTTATCTGTTCCCGCGTGGACGGATTCATCCAGACAGCGTGATGGTTTAAATAAACTATGTTTTTAGAAGGATTTTTTTATCTTCATTTTTCGAAATCACTTCCATATGATCAGCAGACTCATATTCCTCCATAAAAGAAGTGTACTGAGTTTTTATAGCTCTATCTTGTTTGAAGCGTTTTTTGACAGCGAACAAAGCTTTAAGCGCCCTAGGGTAGGAATCAAGAATGACGGTGGGATCTGAAATTCGAGGAAGAGTTACAATGAATCGACCTTGAGGGGTACGAACAGTACTTTCACGAAAAAGCTTTTCGCAAATCTCGTTATTCGAGGAAGAAGGAGTTGCGGCTTGGACATTTTCTATATCCCAAAATTTTGTCAAGCCATGGCCAAAATCGGCGTGAACATGATAACAGGTTGAGACAGACTGAACAGGACTGCGATGTATTTGTCCCGTGGCAATCCATCCGAAGCCAGTTTTGCGAAAAAAGACGCTAGGGGCAACCTTGACTTTCTCAGAATGCAAACACTGCGAGAAAATGCTAGAACTGAGAAGAACGTCAACGGGCAGCCTTTCGTTGAAACGTGGATCAGCAAATTTTATGAAATGCGGAATATGCCAGTTATGAACTGGAAAAAAGTGCTAGGAGTTTCATTGCCTATGGAATCAATCGTAAGTAATCTAGTTGGAAATGAGTGCCAATATTAAGGAATCCTGTAAGTTGACCTTGACAAAACTTAAAGATTTGGACTTTGAACGATTAATTCCAGTGACTTCAATTGAAGTAGGATGTTTTTGCAGACCTAATTTATGAATTAAATGCTCACTGATGAAGTTTTTAGTGGCAGCATTGTCTAGTTACCCACGAGCGGTAATCCATTTACCATGAGCATTCTTCAGTAAGACTTGCACAGTGGATAGCAATACTTGGACCTTACTAAGGGAAGTGGAACTTTGAGTAAACGACTGAGCATTAGTAGAAGGAATTTCAGAATTAGGATTTTGAGGAGAACAGCTAGGGGCTGATGATCGTGGTTTCTCATGTCTATGTAACAAAGTATGATGCTTGGCTTTACAATGAAAGCACAGGCGTTCAGAACGACAGTTACTCAAAGAATGTGCTCCAGAAAGACAATTGAAACAATGTTTTGTTGAGATATTATTTTGCGTCTCTCGTCCACGGACAAGGCTTTGAAATTGAAACATTGATATAAATTATGGGACTGTTGGGATAAAACACAACTTTGCATCTGACTAGGCGATTGAATATGTGCAGCAAAGGCATGGGACCTCAAAACTCTTTGATCATGACTAATGACCTTTTGGTTTGAAGGAATTTGAGCAGAAATAATAGTACTTTTTTGACAGGCTATAGCGGACAAAACTTGGCACCTGGCCTTCATGAACTTAACAAGGGCCTCGTAAGTGCATTGCGAATGCTGATATAGTTCCATCTCCCAGGCTTTTAGCGTAGCAGAATCGAAACAAGATGAATTATGAATAAATCCCAAAATTGCACAGGCTGAGCTAAATTTTCCAAGGCACGAATGTGAAGCTCTGCTGTGTGAATTAAATTGCGAAGGGTTATAACATTATCAGATTTAATATTAGGAAGATTAAACAAAGCCTGTATGTGTCTTTGAATCCTAAGCCTTGAATTTCTATAGCGATCTTTAAGTAATTCTAAAGCGACTTCGTAGTTGTCACTTGTCAGGTTTAGTGCCTGGATAAGCTTAAGCGGCTGACCTTGAACGGCTGAGCGCAAGTAATGGAACTTTTGTATCAGCGGAAGGGTTTCATTGTCATGAATTAATGAAGTAAACAATTCGAAAAATGTTTCCCATAACCTTTCATCACCACGAAATGTGGGTAATTCAATTTTAGGGAGGAGGGCTCGGTTAGGTGCGGAGGTAGAAACTAAAGAGGATAAATCTTCTTTCTTAGCTTCAAGTGTTAGAGTTCTAAGTAAAGCTTTTGCTTCAGCATAGCCTTGATAATAGAATCGTTCAGTTTCATTACGATCACTCTGTTGTTCGGGGCTCTGAATTTCAACACTGCGTTGAATCTCATCGTATTTTTCAAAGGCCTGCTCATAATTTTTGAATCATTGAGAGATTATATCTAAGTTACGTTCCTGTTCTGTTAGCTGTGAAAGAAAAGTTCTGAAACGGGTTAATATGCCATTGTATGAAGAGCGAGTATTGATACTTGTATTATCGACAGGCATGTTGGAAACTGGAGCAAAACTCACCACCTTTATGTTGACCTGCGTGTCTTACGTCAGCTGAAGTGAACACCAGTGGGGGAAGAACTGGCACCTCTCCAAAATCCTCTTTGCCGCTGCTCGATTCAAGTTTAAATTGAAAAATTCACATTGTAAAATAGTTTAACCATTAATATTATTATTTTTGATTTCTGGTGTGCAATATTTGAAATGGGTTAAATTCCGGGGTTGAGGCAACAAAGTTTATGGAGAAAAGATCTGCCCTAATCAGTCCCATAAAGGGAGAACGAATCAAGCGTGAGCCTGGTCAAAATAGCTACTGTGAAACAGAAAATAGACTGAAGCGGTGCGGTGTATTGGGGATACAAGCACTGTACCCTTGCGTCATTATATGGAGCATGTATTCGTATCCCAGCTGGCTCTCGGTCTTTCGAGGTATGGGGCGTTCAACCCACCGTACGATCACATGTTCCGGATTTGAGTCTATCAGGTAACTACTCTACTTGAGTAAAACAACAGATTCCTAAATACTTAGTTTAATGATATTAAATCGTGGCAAAACCCAACAAAAACACAAAAATTACAATTGCATTTACACTCCCACAACACAAATAAAATAACTGGGGTGCGCAGATGATGATTCCAAACAATAAAACAAACCCTAATCTGTTTCATCTGCACTCCGCAGCTCTGTTTCACTAATACAAAGATTTGATCCACTCAAATGCACTGAGCTCCTCAGGCATGCCACAACATCTCTTATGAGTCTTTATGATGATTGGCGCTCTTCCGCACCCAAATATATCCTACACTTCCTAAAATCTATACTTTTGACATTGACGAATGTTCATAGTGTCTTTCACATCACTTAATTAATCTTAATTAGCATATCACAACACAACAATTTAATAAAACACAAGTTATCACTGAATAGATAGATTAGATAGATAGATAGATAGATAGATAGATAGATAGATAGATTTATTTTGACTGGCAAGATTAGGGCCATTGGGCCCTCTCTTCCATCTAACCAGATTATACAAATAATAAGTAATGAAAAATACAATTACAACTTAAATCTAGCGATATTACAATGTTGATCTATCTATCTATCTATATATATAAAGCATAATGTTTGTCTGTCTGTCTGTCTGTCGGTCTGTCTGTTATGTATACAAATCTACACCGTTTCACCGATCTGAACCAAAATTTGTATACATACCCTTTGGAACCCTGCGGGTAACCCTGTCAACTTTAAATTTCGGACAGACCACCCCATTGCCTGCATTTAGGCCCTTTTGCACAAATCTACACCGTTTCACCGATCTGCACCAAAATTTGTATACCTACCCTTTGGAACACTGCGAGTAACACTGTCTACTTAAAATTTCGGACAGACCACCCCATTCCCTGCATTTAGGTCCTTTGGTCCAAATCTACACCGTTTCACCGATTTGAACCAAAATTTGTATACTTACACTTTGGAACCCTGCGAGTAACACTGTCTGCTTGAAATTGCGGACAGACCATTCCATTCCCTGCATTTAGGCCCTTTGTCCCAAATCTAAACCGTTTCACCGATCTCAACAAATAATTGTATATTTACCCTTTGGAAAACTGCGACTAACACTGTCTGCTTTAAATTGCGGAGAGGCTACTCCATCCCCTGCGTTTAGGCCCTTTGGCACAAATCTACACCGTTTCATCGATCTGAACCAAAATTTGTATACTTACCCTTTGGAACCCTGCGAGTAACACTGTCCACTTAAAATTTCAGACAGACCACCCCATTTCCTGCATTCAGGCCCTTTGGTCCAAATCTACACCGTTTCACCGATCAGAACCAAAATTCGTATTCTTACCCTTTGGTACCCTGCGAGAAACACTGTCTGCTTGAAATTGCGGACAGACCACTCCATTCCCTGCATTTAGGCCCTTTGGAACAAATCTACACCGTTTCACCGATCAAACCAAAATGTGTATACTCCCCCCTTGAAACCCTGCGAGTTACACTGTCTGCTTGAAATTGCGGACACACCACTCCATTCCCAGCATTCTAACACTGTCTGCTTTAAATTGCGGAGAGGCTACTCCATCCCCTGCATTTAGGCCCTTTGGCACAAATCTACACCGTTTCATCGATCTGAACCAAAATTTGTATACTTACCCTTTGGAACCGTGCGAATAACACTGTCCACTTAAAATTTCGGACAGACCACCCCATTTCCTGCATTCAGGCCCTTTGGTCCAAATCTACACCGTTTCACCGATCAGAACCAAAATTCGTATTCTTACCCTTTGGTACCCTGCGAGAAACACTGTCTGCTTGAAATTGCGGAGAGACCACTCCATTCCCTGCATTTAGGCCCTTTGGAACAAATCTACACCGTTTCACCGATCAGAACCAAAATGTGTATACTTCCCCTTTGGAACCCTGCGAGAAACACTGTCTGCTTGAAATTGCGGACAGACTACTCCATTCCCTGCATTCTAACACTGTCTGCTTTAAATTTCGGAGAGGCTACTCCATCCCCTGCATTTAGGCCCTTTGGCACAAATCTACACCGTTTCATCGATCTGAACCAAAATTTGTATACTTACCCTTTGGAACCGTGCGAGTAACATCGTCCACCTAAAATTTCGGACAGACCACCCCATTTCCTGCATTCAGGCCCTTTGTTCCAAAACTACACCGTTTCACCGATCAGAACCAAAATTCGTATTCTTACCCTTTGGTACCCAGCGAGAAACACTGTCTGCTTGAAATTGCGGACAGACCACTCCATTCCCTGCATATAGGCCCTTTGTCACAAATCTTCACCGTTTCATCGATCTGAACCAAAATTTGCATACTTACCCTTTGGAACCCTGCGAGTAACACTGTCCACTTAAAATTCGGACACACAACCCCATTTCCTGCATTCAGGCCCTTTGGTCCAAATCTACACCGTTTCACCGATCAGAACCAAAATTCGTATTCTTACCCTTTGGTACCCTGCGAGAAACACTGTCTGCTTGAAATTGCGGAAAGACCACTCCATTCCCTGCATTTAGGCCCTTTGGAACAAATCTACTCCGTTTCACCGATCTGAACCAAAATTTGTATACTTATCCTTTGGAGCCCTGCGAGTAACACTGTCCACTTAAAATTTCGGACAGACCACCCCATTCCCTGCATTTAGGTCCTTTGGCACAAATCTACACCGTTTCACCGATCAGAACCAACATTCGGATTCTTATCCTTTGGTACCCTGCGAGTAATACTGTCTGCTTGAAATTGCGGACAAACCACTCCATTTCCTGCATTTAGGCCCTTTGGCACAAATCTACACCGTTTCACCGATCAGAACCAAAATCTGTATACTTACCCTTTGGAACCCTGCGTGTAACACTGTCTGCTTGAAATTGCGGAGAGAACACTCATTCCCTGCATTTAGGCCCTTTGGCCCAAATCTACACCGTTTCACCGATCTCAACCACAAGTTGTATATTTACCTTTTGGAACACTGCGACGAACACAGTCTGCTTGGAATTGCGGAGAGGCCACTCCAACCCCTGCATTTAGGCCGTTTGGCACAAATCCACACCGTTTCACCAATCTGACCCAAATTTTCCATACTTTGGAACCCGACAAGTAACACTGTTCACTTTAAATTTCGGACAGACCACACTATTCCCTGCTTTTTGGCCCTTTGGCACAAAACTACACCGTTTCACCGATCTCAAATAATTACCCTTTGCAACTCGACGAGTAACACTGTCCACTCGAAATTTCGGACAGACCACTCCATTCCCCGCATTTAGGCCCTTAGGCACAAATCTACATCGTTCACCGATCGAAAACAAAACGTGTATACTCACCCTTTGGAACCCGATGAGTAACACTGTCCACTTGGAATTTCAGACAGACCACTCCATTCCCTGTTAGGCCCTTTTGCACATATCTACATCGTTACACCGATCTGAACCTAAATTTGTATACTTACCCTTTGGAACCCGACGAGTAACACTGTCCACTTAAAACTTTGGACATACAACTCAATTTCCTGCATTTAGGCCCTTTGGCAAAATCTACCCTGTTTCACCGATCTGAGCCAAATTTTACATACTCACACTTTGGAACCCGACGTGTAACACTTTCTACATGAAATTTCAGATAGACCATTCCATTTACCGCATTTAGGCTCTTTGGCAAAAATCTACATAGTTTCACCCATCTCAACCAATCTTTATGTAAGTTACTTACCCTTTGGAACCTGACGAGTAACACTGTCTGCTTGAATTTTCGGACAGAGCACTCCATTCCCTGTATTTAGACCCTTTGTCACAAATCTACATCGTTTCACCAATCTGGATCAAAATTTGTATACTTACTCTTTGGAACCCAACGAGTATCACTGTCCACTTTAAATTTCTGACATACCTCTCCATTCCCTGCATTTAGCTCAGGAATTCCTCGGGGTTGCCAGCTTCCTAACTCACCCGCCATGAGCCCTTGAGGGTGTACCAGAAATGGTGGGGCTACACACAACCTGCCTCTTTGAGGGCCTTGAGCAGAAGACAGGAGATATAATGAAACGGAATAGAAAGCAGACCCCTCGAAGAATGAGGGCATCAGGAAAGATGAGACAACGGCCAATTAAGCGGGAAATTGAAAGACTCCCTAGCCCATTGGATGCCCTAATACAGTCGGGGTCGGAAGAGAACAAGAGTTGACCAAGGGAGGCCGACAGGAAAGAGAACTGAAAGGAGCCTGGCACCAGGAAGTAGAAGCGATACCAGACTCAGCTGGGGTCCGGTGGTCGCCAACCCACGTCCCACAAGTTGTGAGACTCTGGGGGGAGGGGGTGGCGTTGTGAGAATAGCTTGCTGATTCATCGCGAGGTGACATGAGAGGACTTTCCAGAGCTGTCTATACTGATGCCAGCACAGGGCCGTTGCTCAAGCCACTGTGGTGTTGCGAAAGAGTGAGTGATTCCCCGGCCAATCTAAATACGACGGGGAACCCCGAACGTGTGTCATCGTATTTCGTCATCATCTACGATCATCTCAGGTTCGTGCAGCTTGGACCCATTTTCTTTGCCGAGCAGTGCGCCATTAGCTCTTTCACTAGACGCATCGAGTACAGGCCTAAGCCAGAAAATAAGGTTGACACTTTGGAAGACATCGAAGCTAGACATCTGAATTACCTATATCAGTTGTAAATTACACCATGTTCGTTTAGTAGTCATTTTTTCATTACCTTATTATTATCATCATCATAAGTGAAAATGACCTAGATGTTACGCGCATCATACCACTAATCACCGCCGCATAAAGTCTTTCTCGACTGTGATTTTTAAAATATTTATTTTTATTACAGTACATTGTGTACATTATAAGTTGAAGTGTCAATTCAATACAGGTAGTAGTTCCCCTCATCATCCTCATCATAAGGACAAATGACCTAGATGTTACGCCCATTACACCATTAATCACCACACACAATAAGTCTTCCTCGCCTGTGAATTTTGAAATATGTATTTCTATTCCGGTAGTTGGTAAGTTTGACGTGTCAATTCAACAGTAGTTTTCATTATCATCCTTATCAAAAGGGCATATGACCTAGATATTACGCCCTCATTGTCTTTGGGGGGGGGAATGACCTAGATTTTATGTCCATTATATTTCTAAGTAGACTTTGATACATTATCATCATTCCACCGGGCGAAGCCGGGTACTACTGCTAGTATAATATAAAATACATATGAAATGGATTAGCTTGATAATGAACAATACACATACAACCTAAATCTAACAATTTTACAATATTTATACAATATGATATACATATAAACTGGATTAGCTTGGTGGTGTAGGCTGTAAATTGTTGCATTGTTAGGGTGAATAACTAAGATACTTAGAAGTAAGTTTAAAATTACAGTAAGGTAAAGGAAATACTGAAAAAAGTAGACTAATGATGGTCATGAAGATGATGATGAAGATAATTAGCCGTTACTGAAGGAGGTTATTTAGATATCTAAATAGAGAGTAAATGAGAAAGTGAGAATTGGAAAGTTTGAATATATGTAATAAGACGTAAGAATATAAGCGTAAGTGTTGAGTTCAACTTTCATTTAATTAGTGAGTATGTACTGCTGGCAACGCTGCTTGAAGCTGGACGGGGTTGCTCCTCTGACAGAGCGAGGCAGATTGTTCCACAGTCGTGCAGTAGCAACAACGAATGAGTTGGTATAGCGTACTGTGCGGTGTATGGGTATCAGCAAGAGTGTGTCGTTTTTTGACCGTGTTCCAAGAGTATGCTCGTACGAGAGGCGGTGAAACTGAGAATGCAGGTAAGCTGGAGTTGAAGTTGAGAGTATTTGTTGAAGAAGACATAAGGAATGGAGGTCGCGGCGTTGATTTAGACGTAACCAGTTAAGTTGCTCATAAGCGGGGGTGACATGGTAATAATACCGTAAATTAAATATGTAGCGTACACAGGCATTTTGTGCATGTTGGAGTTTGTTTTTAAGAGTAACAGTGAGATCTTTGTATACCACGTCGCAGTAATCAAAATGAGGCAATATTAGGGAGGAAACAAGTCGTTCCTTTAATACATGAGAGAACATATTTCAGAATCTTCTAAGTGAATTCAATGCGGAAAATACTTTTCTGGAAACATTGCAGACGTGCTGCGTCCAGGAAAGATGTTCATCTATAATAACGCCTAGATCTTTAACTGACTCTCGGAATTCGATTGGGGAATCGCACAAGCGTAATTTTGGTAAAGTGGGTTCATTTTTTAGTTTTAGGAGAATTTTCGGGTGGGAGATTATGATTGCTTGGGTGTTAGCCTCATTGAGTCGTAGTCCATGTAAGCGAGTCCAGTTACAGATTTCAGTTAAGTCTTCATTAAAGGTGCCGAATGCTTCCGATTGTTTTTCTGGTGCTAAATGCAGGTAGAGTTGTACATCATCAGCATATAGGTGGTGTTTGCATTTGGTGATTGATGACGTAATGCCGTTTATATATATTGAAAACAGGAGCGGTCCATGGACTGACCCCTGAGGGAATTCTCTCTCAACTGGACGCCATGAAGACATTTGATTTGAGTTAATTTTAACACATTGTTGACGTCCACGTAGATAAGAGTTCATCCATTGGATACTGCTCATGCAGAGATGAATTTTAAATAGGCAAGAGAGTAATATGTCATGGACAACAGAATCGAAGGCTTTAATGAAATCAAGCAGTGTTAGGAATGTTACTAGCCCACTATCCATAGCCTTTCTTATGTCATCCGGGACCTTGAGTAGTGCAGTAGTAGTGCTATGATTTTTGCGGAAGCCGGATTGGTGTACATCAAGGATATTTTGCTCTAGCAAATAGGTGGAGAGTTGTTCGTGGACGATAAATTCCAGTGATTTGGAGAGGGATGATAGTATACTGACTGGGCGATAATCGCTTACATGTTTAGCCAGTGTATTTTTTGGGATTGGGATGACGAAGACCGCTTTCCAAAGCGATGGGTACATACCTGTCATTAACGAGTGATTGAATATGTGTGTTATTGTGGAAAGTATAATATCAATGATACGTTTGAATAATTCGATTTCTATATTGTCAATCCCTTTAGATTTCGATTTTATTCGAAGAATAGCACGTCTGGCTTGTGAGGGGGTAACATGCGAGAAATGAAATGTTTCTCTGTTAGGGGTGGGGATGTTGTAGTTATTGATCAAAGTTCTGTGTTTCATGTCAGGGTCAACTGAGTGTCTGGTAGTTGTAAAATGGTCGTTGAGTGTATCAAGAGGTAGATTAATGGGGTTGTCAATTTTCTCTCTACCTATTCCCATGTTTCTTAGTTCCTTCCACGCCGCAGAGGGTTTAATATTACCTCCTAGCAGGTTATGAGCATGTCTGATTCGAGCATTACGTACCGTTTGGGAAGTTTTGTTTCGAAGTTTTTATAATCATCATAATTCTGTTGAGTGGGTAATCTCTTAAACTTTCTGTGTGCCACATCGCGCTTAGCCATCAGTATTTTAAGTTCCGGGCTGAGCCAAGGTGCAGAAGGTTGCGTCGCTCGAACAGATTTTACTGAACATGTCTGTCATAAAGTTCTGTCAAGTATTCGGTCATTGTGTGTACCTTATCATCTATGTTGTGAATAGTCAGTATATCGTGCCATGGGATACATAGAGCATCTTCCGTCAAGGAGTTCATATCGATTTTAGAGAGGTCTCTGTACATGATGGTCCTTGGTTTGGTCTTGGGACATTTTAATGAGTAGGACATATAGATTAAATCGTGGGCTGAAATTCCGGGTACAGATGTCTGACCAAACTGAAGCACCTTGTCAGTGTTCTTTACTGATATCAAGTCAATTGTCGTGTGTGAAGTACGCGTGTGATGTGTTGGTAATAGTTCTAATATTTTCATGTCTCGTGACGAAAGCATATTCAGCAGTTGCCGAGATTCAGACTTGGTGTTGTCGCCTATATTAGTATTGAAATCGCCCATGACTATTACATGTTGGTAAAGTGGTAGGATTCTTAGTAACGCATTCTCCACGTCCTCCAAGTGACCCAGTGAAGGTGCTTTGTAAACAACACAGACAGCGCACTTTTGATGGGCGGCATCAATTTCGAATAGGATACATTCAGGCCTCCTATTATACTGGCTATCTGGACATGCTAAGACTTTAGGATTAAGGTTTGACTTAACGAAAGCTCCTACCCCTCCTTCTCTCTTCCCGACACGGTCATTACATATTAGAGTGTAGCCGGGAAAGTGGAATGATTTAGATTGATTTAGCGGTGATAGCCACGTCTCACTCATCAAACAAATATGGAACAAATCAGGTATAATGAGTTAAAGTTCATGAAAATGTGCCGATAAGGATTGTACATTCACGTGGGCTATATGGAGTCCGGTTGGGTTAAGTGACAAATTTTTAGACAGTCGATCTCGAGTAGAGATAAGGTCATTGTTTCCGGGAGCTAATTGTAGCCCGTTATTTGAAGAGAATGGCAACGGTTCGGTAGGGGAGAGGAGGGGTGAGGGAGTGCGGGAGAAATTCATTTCACTGCAGGGGGTGGCTGCGAGAGTGCTGCTGTCAGAAGTAACATGCTTGTCGATCAGGTTTGCCAACTTAAGAAATGGAAACTGAACTAACCGAAATGTACTAAGGTTAATTAAGGCTAATATAACTGAACTAAATGAAATGTACTATGGTAAACTAAGACTAATATAATATAATAGTAAACAGATAATAATAATTAGAACTAAGATGGCATATATTGGCCGCAGTCAGCTAGGTGAATTGTTTTTACACTGTAGATACTGATTAGTTGGGTAAGTCACTCATACGGTTAATCCTGATTTTGGTACCATTCGGTTTCTTGATAAGGATATCGTCCTGAGAACTCCAGCAATTTCTAACTGAGAATCGAGAAATTGCAGCCTTCAGAATCGCCAGTTGGGTGGAGGTAGATCCTCACGGATGGTCACATTGCATCCCTTAAGCAATCTTTTTTTAAGGAACACCTCCTGCCTCGTACGGAATGAAGTGAATTTCACAATGATGGGCCTAGTTTTTCCAGGGTATTTGGGTCGAACACGATGGCTACGGTCAATATCAAGGAGGTTAACACTTGCACCAATATCTTTAAATACGTTTAGAGCAAGTTCATCTGTATTTTCTTGAGTACTTTCTTGCACACCGAAAATCCTGATATTGGTTCTCCTGCTATACTGTTCTAAGGAGTCGTACTCTTCTTCAAGCTAATTTCTCAGTGCTTGGATTTCAAAGTCACGACCCTCAAGGTTTTTAGTGAGATCAGATACCAGGTCCATATTGAACTGAAGAGACTTCTCCAGTTATTTAATAACAATTTCACTCACTCTCACAGAGATAGCGGATAAAATAGTTTCAAGAAACTTACCCGAACTGAGAGTCTCGTCGAGTACCTTAGCTACGGTCTCTTCAATTAAATTGGCAATATCGCTGGCGTCTCTTGAGGCACGCTTATTCTTGCTTCTCGTCATCCTGGTTTAATTATGTTTTTATTATGTATGTAAGGGTTATCACTCGAAATAACGTAACACAGGTTATGCTCACTTATTATACACACGTGAACCACTTATTTTGGATGTACCCACTACACAATAACACCTTCTAATTCACCTAAACTGAGGAGCCGAGCTCACGCACGTCTGTCAATCATGGCGGCGATCTCATTACACGTAATCATTCTAGATCCAAATATTTGTCCGTACTGAATCGGAACATTTATCTTTACTTATGTTTCAATAATATTAATTTCATTACATTTTCTTTGCTTAACATTGCGTTGTTTTTGTGAACAATCGTTTTTCTTCCCCATAGATTTCAAACACTTTTATGAGTAACCTTCCCCTCCAAAATACACATAATTAATGATTTAGCTTCACCATACAACAATCTTTTGGGTGTTATCATGTCGTTACTACCGTTACAGATGTGTCATTTCGTGCAGCATCGCTACCCGTCTGAGTAAATTAGCATAAACGGGGTAATTACACTTTACAAATGCATCTCATTATTTAGTGCAGTGAAAATGTCATCAGACACTAACTTGGCCAATATTTATCAGATTTCTATGATCCAACAACATATCCGCATAGATATGATGAATGTAATTCATTTAATACAATAATATCAAGTATTTTCAATTGTCTCCAGAGACGAGATTAGGGATTTCAGTGTTCCAGTACTTACTTAAAAAGGGACGGCGGTCAGTTAGCTCCCCCGTCGCGTGCACCACAGATTCGCTATGCCCCGCCCTTTTCACCATGGCTACTCCGGCCTTCACCCTACGTCTGGTCCTCGTGACCGAGTTTTAAACTTGTAAACAAAAGCTTGACATTTGCCTTTCTCTTACACTGCAGCCCTCCAGGGGGCGATGATTTGGATGTGTCATTATGAACGGAATCGATCTAATTATTGAATACCTAAATTTCGGGTATTTAATTGGCTCAATCCGGCTCTTAATTAATATTCTTAGCAAGGGATGGGTCTCCATTAGCTTCGCCGTATTAAGGATGCAATGTGTGGCTCTAGATGAGTGCCAGTCGAGTTCCATTGTTTATCTCGCTGCACGGGAACGAATATATTAGGAAATCATCATGATTCCTTCACGAAGAATTGTCTTACCTCCACGGGCAGATCAATTATTATATTAGCTTACACAGGGTATCACAGTTATCCCTGGTAGCCATGAATATGCTAACAGTGGGTTACAGATGCCATATCTGGCCCAACTCTCTTGCTATAATAGGCTATACACATACATTTTCGATTCGTAGATTGGCCCACTAGACCCTCCAACGCAAGAGCTACTTGGATGATCCCTGCAATTATGTACGTAAATCTCTGGATTCTACGTTACATGGGCACGCTTATTGTGGCTAAAATAACATTTCTGTTAGATGACTCGATTCATAATGCACTCATATCCTCCCTGAATTAAATTATTATACCAAGGCTCTACATTGGCTCTATAAAAGGTATCATTTGACTGGCAATTACATTATATGCCTTATTGGCTTTCAAGTTTAACAATGTAGCAATTATCATTATTTAACATCTCAATTGCACTGAAAACTCTCTTTATCTCTCTAATGTATCGTATTCTTTTATCGGAAATGACACAATCTGCATGTTTCTAAGGCATCAACATGCCGATTTTACATTTATTTTCGACTTTGACCTCTGATTATTCTTATTATTATCAATTAACATTATAGTAATTTTGACCAACATCTTACACATTAATTGTCGAAAGTTTGTCATTCTCAAATCAATATTTTTACTGAAATACGAGGAATGGGAACTCGTATAATAATTACTGCTAATTCTTATAGAATTTCATGGAATGATATGTATAATGGTGAGCTCTAAAATCATAGTCCCATTTTTGGATGGTACTCACATTTTCTTGCGGGCTGGATTTATCCAATAGTACAACACGTTACCCACCTCCATGATGCCTTCTAGCACATCTTAACACTTTTCACAAATAAGACTTGATGTGGTTTGAACATGTTGATTACAGCTCGTAATACATACATTTCACATTTTATATATAACACATTTTCTTTATCACACAAATTTAAAACACTTTATATTATCACTTTTTACACCACTTTATACATTCGATTTGTACACACGAAGCCTTATTGGGCTTTCCGCTACTGCGTGATTAGAGATCTGCGATGCTGCACTATCCTGATATCCGCTTGTCTCTTCCGAAAGTCTATCTCAAGTAGGTATGTTTATCTCCCGTCTCCTACTGTGTTCCTATCTTCTCCCTTCTAGTGTGTGCTCCTTAAGCATTTATCACAAATACCTGTGATTCCTTTCTGGTTCCCATGATATTTAGTATACTTTACTATTTTACTGTATGATACTCTAAAGATCATAATTATCCCTGTGGATAAGTTCATTGTAGGAATTTTCCTACGCTGTACTGAATGACGTTCGCTTATAATACCTGATTATATGTCTGCTGTAGACTGTTCATAATGTTAATGCAGAAATACTGTTAATAGGCTGCATAATGCACCTTTCATTGTCTGTCTGTATGACATTGACTATAATGAACTTGCGTATTGCGCGCACTTATCTCATGTCGACGGACAGCATGTCGCCTCGCGAGCTGAGTCAAAGAAGAACTGAATCTTCCCAGCTCCATCGTCCATATAAAGGATTCTGACAAAATGTAGTCCTCGTTCATATCAGGAGCGACTCTTTTCTGATACATCGCGTTTACCGACAAGGTAACGAACGCATGATTCCTGATCGTATTTTCACGGAGGTTTCAGATCTACTTGCGTGCCAGTGATTCCTTCGCTCAATTAATTAATATTAATTGCTTTCCTCCATGGCTTCCTGACGCTATCTTCAGTGAATCCCCTCCTGCTACTTGACCAACCAATGCTCTTCCGCGTTCAGCATTGTGAATTTCCCTTCAATCTAATATAAGCTTTAATTTAGGTGTTTTGACATCCCTAAATTAGCTCTCTTTGAATATAAGCATCAGGGTGTAGGTCTCATCCCATTAGAATGCTTCGTTTGCTTGCAATTAATTAATTTCTCTCAATGACCATCCCCTCCCATCTTCTCGCCCTTGTCCACCGGGGATTCTTACGGTCATTATTCACTGTCTTGCTACCCCAGTGACGTTAAGAAATAGTTCACTGGAGTCAGTCTGCGCCTCCCACTTTCAAATGCAATATGTCACCTGTCAAGTTGCCTCGCTTTTCTGGATCTTTGCTTGATTTTTAGTATACTGGCTTGCAGTTCATACAATATTCCGTCTTATCATTGCTTATAATTCCTGTTCCAGATGTGGAATTAAGCTTTTATTATCACATTATATTACCATATCATTGTCCCTCGGGTTCACTGTGGTTGTTTCCCCTCAGAGATCAATGGTTCGGTTCTCGGGAAAATCATAGATATGATTCTTCCTCCTCAGAGACCCAGGGTTCGATGCCAGTCAGCCTCATCCCATTGGGTACAGTACATCACCAGAAAACCACAGGTTAGATAACAAGGTATAAATAATATTTATTGAAACAACACGTCTTAAAATAACAACATAAAAATGCACATTAAATGCACACACATGAGTAAAGCAGAGTTGTCTAGTTATAAGTTGTAACAAATTGGATGGGTCTTGTGACAGAACCCGAATTATATACACCGCGGACAGGCCAACAAGGACCACGCAAATATCACTTCTTTATAGGTCTAGTTTCCTTCTTTCTCTTCCAGAAGTCTTTCATCCTGGTCGACTGTGCAGCTCTTCTTTCAGCAGTCCATTCTCCTCTGTTGAGATTTTTCTTCTCCCCGACAAGAATTTTGAGACCAAAAATTTTTTTTCTGTACTCTATTCGATTTAGACAATCTTCTTCAGTAATTTTGAATTTTTGAAGTTCTTCTTTCATTTGTTTTACATAGCCTCCTTGTCCTTTATAGTTCCAGATTTTATCAAAAATTTGTTTGTTTAACCTTGAGCAATCCATGCGGACCATATGTCCGTAGAACTGAAGTCGCCGTTTTCTGATCATCACTTCAAGGTTGTCGATTTTACTATAAATTTCTGCATTCGATCTCAGTCTATAACCTTCCTGTGTTTTCCTAGGACCATAAATCCTTCTTAAAATTCTTCTTTCTATCTTGAGCAAATTCTCCATTCCGGTTATATTTGTAGTTTCCATGCCGTACAAGATGACTGGTCTAACAACAGTATTAAAATGTCGTAATTTTGCATTGATAGACAGGTTCTTTTTATTGTATATATTTTTTGTACAAAAATTTAATCTTTCCAATTTCCCTTTTTTGTTCTCGATTGCCAATTTATCCGTCCCATTGCTACTAATTATTTCTCCAAGATATTTAAATCGGTCAGTGACCCTGGTGCTCCCATAATTTGTTTTTATCATTTTCTTAGTGTATTTCTGATCACTTGTCATCATCTCTGTTTTTACCAACGAAATCTGTAAGCCCGCTTTTTCCGCCGTTTCTTTTAACTGATCAATTTGGTTAATAGCTTCTTGTTCTGATTCAGCAAACAACGCTACGTCGTCAGCAAATGCTAAACCTTTGACTCTGAGGTTCTTATTCTTTGTACCAATTTTAGCACTTGAATCGTTCTTCTCCCAAAACGTCCTCATGACTTTATCCAAGACCAAATTGAAAAGCAGTGGTGATAGACTGTCCCCTTGTCTTAGCCCAGTTTTTACCTCGAAGGGCTCGCTAACTTCATTTAAAAATTTGACTCTGGAAATCGTATTAGTTAATGTAAGTTTTATTAAATTTATGGTTTTTTGATCAACTTGGTATTCCTTCAATGTGTCAAAAACAGTATCCCTATCCACTGAATCATACGCTTTCTGAAAATCAACGAATGAGATAAAGATATTCTTTGGCCTGTTGTTGTAATATTTTAATATCAATTTTAAACTAAGAATTTGTTCTGCACACGATCTATTCCTTCTGAAACCTCCTTGGAACTCGCCAAGCTGTGGTTCGATCTGTGGTTCAAGTCTGTTTAAAAGTAATTTGGCAAATATTTTATATGTGACAGACAACAATGAGATCCCCCTATAACTATTGACATCAATTTTTGAGCCTTTTTTATGTAGTGGATGAATTAAGGCGATTAACCAGTCTTCTGGAATTGCTTCCTCAATCCAAATTTTCTGGAATAGATTTGTCGTCGCTATTAAAAATTCATCATCTACAAGCTTCCACATTTCTGCAATTATTCCATCCTTGCCTGAGGCTTTATTGTTTTTAAGTGAGTTGATAATACATTTAACTTCATTTACATCTGGGGGCGTAGAGTCAAAATTTTGTGTTGTAAATTTGAAACTCAACTTGTCTGTCGGTTTTGGACAATTTAACAACTTCTCAAAATACGCAGCCAAGATATCACAATTTTCCTTGTTGTTTAATGCTAGCGTACCATCTTCCCTTTTGAAATTTAAACTCGGCGCTGAATATCCAGTGATTTCATTCTTAAATGCTCTATAAAACAATCGGGTGTCATTTTTCTTAAAATTGTCGTCCATTTCCATTATTTGGTCCTTCATATATTTTCTTCGAATCGTTCTTAAAGTCTGGTGGGCCATTTTCCTTAATCTTTGTACTTCCTCTAAATTTTCTGGAGTCTTGTTCCCGTTCCACTTGTGCCAAGCACAATGTCTTTCTTTGATCACTCTTTCACATTGTTCATTCCACCAAGCATGTTTCCTATAAAAGTTCAACGGTGCAATTTCCTGAGCTGGTTCAAGAAGGTTATTAGTAACATCATTCCAATTGGTTGGTATTTTAAGTTTTCCTTGAAATTCTATCCTTTTTTCATTTGTAAGAACCTCTCTATTAATTTTCGGAATTTTAATTCTAGTTGTATTTTGTTTGCGTGTAAAAGGTATGAAATTCATCTTGATTTGAGAAAGGTAATGATCTGAAGTTACATTAATGGATTTTCTGACCTTGACATTTTGAATTTCTTTGAAACAATTTCGAGAGATAGCTACATGATCTAGTTGAAACTCACCCAGCAACGCATTTGGGGAGACCCATGTTTTCTTTTTACTTGGTTTTGCTTTAAAATGTGTGGACATAATCTTTAAGTTTAGATGTTCACAGAGTTTAACCAATCTCTCACCATTCCTGTTGGTTCTATTGTGAGCGGGATATTTACCTATTATATCAGAAAATTTTCTCTCAGATCCAAGCTGAGCATTGAAATCTCCAAGTAAAATTTTTACATGATTAGAAGGAATTTTGAGAATTTCGGCTTCTAACTCGTCCCAAAATTCATCAACTTTCTCTGGATTCGTTTTATTATCCTTATTTATAGGAGCATGGGCGTTGATTAGCGTGTATCTCTTATTGAGAGATTTTACAGTTAGAAAAGATAGTCTGGCATTCACACTTCTAAAAGCGATAACTGCGTCCAAAAATTTCTTGTTGACCATAAAAGCTGTTCCAAGATGTGGCATGTTCTTCATCACTCTCTTCCCAACTTTTCCTTTGAAAATTCGGAAGTTGTCAGATTCAAAGGTGTCCTCATCCAAGAACCTGGTCTCTTGAAGGGCTAATATTGTAATGTGATGTCTATGAAGTTCTGTTGTTAGTTGTTTTAATTTTCCAACCTGAATTAAGGAATTCACATTGTATGTTCCAAAAAAATATTTTCTCATTTTCTTGAATCTTGAACTGTTCTTGTGGTGCTCCGATTCACCATAATGTAACCCTAAACTGCTAGGCACCCTGGAATCCGATTTACGCCTAGCATTGTCTTCAGGGTAATCATGACCAATAGAAGCTAAATCCATGATATTAAAGTAAATGTGGGTTGGACAAAGTCCAACGTTATACAACTAAGATTGTGAGTCCTAGAGGTTGCCTCAAGATGTGTTCTGGCTCTTATTTTACGGCTTAAGCCAACCCTCCTCCTTTCTCCGGGCTTGGGACCGGCAACAGAAACTACTGAGCTACTCAATCCACCCAGTAGATCCTGCAGGCGGAGAACCCGAATTAGTGAAAAAAAAAAGAATAAGGCCTGCCTTAATCTGAGAGGAATTAGATTGAAGTATAATATACACAATAATAAAAGAATTATAAAATGATGAATTATATGATGAGAGCAAAAAGTTTAGCTTCTTAATAAAACTTGAACTTATGTTCCAAATTGAAGAGCCAGCCAGCTCCTTAAAGGTCTCAGCTAGCATATGTCGTTTAAGAAGTCCTTCGCAATTTCTTGTGCAGGAGGCGTTCATGGCCTCAAGATGCATATTCCGTGAATATGAACGTGCATCTCTTCTTTTCCTCTCTTGAAAGGGTTGACACCTGTAGTACCCAGGCGAAGACTCAGTAAAAACTGAAACCAGTTAGCAGCCAGGAAGACTGCTGTTGCCGTGCAGTAAGATACCATCTAAGATGTGACTTGCAGAGTACTGCTGCTGGCAAACATTTCTGCCATCTGGAGCGATCTGTAGAGTGAAGGGCTCGTGACGAAGTAGCGAGGTGACGATAGTGCCATGAGGTGTGGCAGCCTTCGGTCAGAATGATGCGAAGTGATCCGAAGAGAATTGGTGATCAGAATGATGAAGAACTCTAACAGGCAGCGTCTTTTTTATGGTGGAAATAAAAGCATCTCGAACAAGAAGACTGCCTGACCACAGAGTCCTGCCATTGGCTGAATGAAGGTCATGCTGACGTCAGTCAACACCGACACGCAGCAGGCCCATAAACACGTTAGTAGGTGCTTTGTGTGCCGAGGGTATGGATGGCTGAGAAGCGAGTACTGGGACACTTGATGTGAGAACTTAGAAAAACAAAACTTATACAGGGTGTATTTGATCTTAATTAGTGTAGGTGGAATTAAATCACAAAAATCGTCGGTCAATGTCTTGGAAACGGGCTTACACTTCGTTCCCCTCAGCAGCACAGCTGCCTTCTCCCCGTCAACCTCCCCTACAACGCTAAGGAATGTTGACAAGAGTCTGAAGTTGAGTGACCTCCTCGTCTTGTCTGCCAATGACATTGAAATACACAAACCGACCCCATGAACAGCTGTTTCACACCTTCATGGGGAGTGGCTACATGACTAGTGATGGTGGATCTGTTTAGGATTTTGCCATCCTCATTGCCTATGCATAGAAAATGGAAATCCTAAAGATTTGGTAAATTAATTTAAGAAACTGTTGGTCTATCTATGTGTGAAGACAGTGCGACAACTGTAACAAAAATATTAATAATACTATTATTATACTAGACTACTACTACTGTACTAATAATAGTAATAATAGAATTTTAGACACACTAACTTCTTTAATACGGGGCTACCTGACCACGTTGCCGCAGCCCCTAAACTATGGAACCAACCTAAGTTCCTTTATGTTTTTTTTTTTGTATGTCGAGTTGCCAGACTTTTATTTTTAGCACTCTACCACCAGAGCTACACATGCTGACTCTTATTATTATTATTATTATTATTATTATTATTATTATTATTATTATGTATTATTATTTTTATCATCATCTACATGTGGTGCTAGTGTTGAGACAGCGTACCATTACCGGCCGATATGCACGTCGGGGCGTGATGGCGCAGCGGTCCAGCTTTTGGCCTCTCACCATGGCGGAACGGGTTTGATTCCCGGTCAATGCATGTGAGATTTTCGAAGTGAAATGCCATGTCCTGTGGTTTGGATTCCACATAAAAAGGAGGTCCAGTAGCTCATGATCACGAAATTTACGGTCATGTAAAAACACAATCTTCCTCACTTCCCACCATCTGCAGCCACAATATGATTTTCCGTGGCATCCCACGAGTCCAAAGTTGGAATGTCCCTTCATAAGACCGGCTGCTTTCTTTCCTACCCCCGCGGTGTAGGCATGCGCATTTAATTGTACACCACGATCGCAGCAAGTCCGGTAATTGGAGGTGCAAACTCAGCACCGACAGTGGCTATCCTGAGTTTGGATTTCCCTGGATTCTTCCACGCGCTTTCCAAGCACATGCCGGGATAGTATGGTACTCGGAGACCCGGGGCACCAACCTCATTCACGACCCTAATAACTACAGTTACACATACTACTACAGTCACCACAGGAACACAGTTTATCAGACAACTCCAACACTCACCCAACTATACGGGGCTGATAAACAAATGTCCCAAGCCCCTAAAATAAATTAACAACAACCATCACAACAAGTTTTCAAGTCTCTTCCATCAACATTGTTACCAAATATATTTATTTACTGAACATCCTAAACAATTGGAACCCTACTTAAAAATAAATAACATTCAGTAAAGATATAATCTCTTATAATGTTTATAATAATAATAATAATAATAATAATAGTAATAATATGTTGTTAGACACACTATTTTTATTTTTGGCAGGCATGTCGAGATTCCGGAATGTTGTGTTCACAGAATTTCATGTAGGCTATGTGCCATTACATCCATCGGCATAAGGCTGTCGTATTTGTTCACCTTCATGTATTACATGACTCAGACTAGATCGAACCCTCGATAAGGATAGCACTCTAATACCTGAGGTCGCAGCCTCACTATCATTTAATTATTATTATTGTTTTATACAGTACATATAACACATTGCTGGTACATCACAACATAACTATAGGGGGTTCAGAGAACCAAAGTATTGTTACTGAAACAGCCACTTCTCAGCTGGAAAGTCGAAATCGCTACCCATGAATATCCAGACGATTCGGGTTGTTGAGAGAACTACTGCCTTCTGCATTAGTTTGCCCATTTGAGTAACCATAACCAGTTCTTTAAGGTCTTGGAGCAAGGTACTTGGGATCACGCCCGTATTTCAGACAATGATAGGTGTGGTATTTACCCGTTCTAAATGCCATTGCCTTTTGATAGGGCCAACCAACTCGCTATATTTGCTTTAATGTTATTATTATTATTAAAAGTAATAAACAACCCCTGGCACTACAGCCCGTGAAGGGCCTAGGCCTTCCAAGCGACCGCTACCCAGCCATTTGACCTGCAGATATTGGGGTGGCGCGTGATCAGCACATCGGGTCCCTTCGGCCGTTAATCTTGGTTTTCGTGATCGGGGCGCTGCCTCACTGTCAGACAGCTACTCAATTGTCCTCACGAGGCTGAGTGCATCCCGTTCCAGCCCTCACGTCAGTTTCTAAAATCCGTGATGGAGCCGGGAATCGAACCCGGGGTCTCCGGGTGAGAGGCAGGCACGCTACCCCAACACCACAAGGCTGGCAATTATTATTATTATTACTATGTACATGTGGTACCATACTAGCATGAAATCTAGGAAGTAGTTTTCCATGGTTTCCCCACCTCTACCCCAGGCAAATGCTGGGATGTTTCCTAACTGAAGTCAACGGCCGCCTCCTTCCCAATCCTCACCTGAATTACAAACGCCCACATTACTAAAGAAACCACAAAAACACAGGTTATCAGACAAATTCTTCTCACACCCTACCACATGGGGCTAAATGACCAAAATTGCCAAGCCTCCCAAACAAAACATCAAGTATATTCCTTCCGTCTTAAGTGCTAGTTCTGAACAGAATACGGGATGTCGGAATTTTGTCACACTGTATTTCATTAAAGTGCCGGACGGCAATGACACTTACAAAGTAGGCTACACAATACTACCGGTCATAACGTCCCAAGACATTGCGTGCAATTTCAACAACAACAACAGCAACAACAACAACAACAACAGCAATACAAATTTTCTTACGAGACGGGTATCGCTCGCTCCTCGTAACAGCTGATACCTCCCCTCAACCAGTAAGGTGAACGCTCCGATTACGTAACAACTTCTCCTCCGTGCATCGCCCCACCTAGCCCCGCCCCGTTTACCCCAGCCTGCTGCCTCACCTTCTGTTTGAAGAATTTCGGAAAAACCTAAAAACATTGACTTTTTAATGATAAATTTTCAATTTAAAGATAGGTGACAAATTTTTTACCTAGGAAGCTTACAATAGTCTCTTCTGTCACCAGTGTATAGGACTTCCATCATATCAATTACACCCTGTATATATATATTAATACATTCAATGTAATACAATAAAATATTTAACATATGAACTTGTTTGGAAGCTTTCGGGAAAGAGAAAAAGCGAACAGTAAATCAGGGCTGTCGCATAAAAGTAAACATACACACAAACGTATACTGCCACGAAAGTTACCAGCATCCCTAGTGGCTCTGAATTTGTGCCTAGTTTTATCTCTTAAGGTATACTATTCACTTACAAAATTTGGTTGCCGACAAATCGATAATATGGACGTTACAGGCAGTTAAGCATTGAACTCATCAGCAAGCAGAGAATCGTATATTGGTTGTTTAAAATTAACTTGAAATGATATGATCTATACAGGGTGTATTTGATATGATGGAAGTCCTTTAAACTGGTGATAGAAGATGGTATTCTAAGCAAATATCTTCATGAACTTAAGTAGGATCTTAATTAGTGTAGGTGGAATTAAATCACAAAAATCGTCGGTCAATGTCTTGGAAACGGGCTTTCACTTCGTTCCCCTCAGCAGCACAGCTGACTTCTCCCCGTTCCCTCCCCTCCCACGCTGAGGAATGTTGATAAGAGTCTGAAGTTGAGTGACCTACTCGCCTTGTCTGCCAATCACATTGAAATACAGAAACCGAGCCTGTGAACAGCCGTTCCACACCTTCATGGGGAGTGGCTACATGACTAGTGCAGGTGGATCTGTCTAGGGTTTTGCCAGCTAATCCTAAAGATTTGGTAAATTAATTTAAGGAACTGTTGGTCTATCTTTGTGTGAAGATAGTGCAACAACTGCAATAAAAATATTAATAATACTAATTATAGTAATAATAGGCTTTTAGACACCCTAACTTCTTTTATGTTTCTTTTGGATATGTCGAGTTGCCAGACTTTAATGTACGTAGGATTTCTTGTATGTGCCATGAAATCCATCGACATGATCGTATTAGATCCCATTCATTTACTACATGACTGAACGTAGATCGCACCCTCTGGAAGATTAGCACTCTACTACCTTAGCTACACATGCTGACTCTTCTTCTTATTATTATTAGACTATTATTATTATTATTATTATTATTATTATTATTATTATTATTATTATAACACTGTATTATAACAATGTATTTGTATTTTATTTTCATTTTCGTGTATTTTCATATGTATGTACATTGTTGATTGACCAATAAATCAACACCCCCCCTTCTCCAGTTTATGGCCACCTCAGGGCTGGCGATGGGATGGGACAATTCACAATATGTACATGTGGTACCGTACTAGTATTAAATCTTGGAAGTAGTTTTCCATGGGTTCCCACTTCTACCCCAGGCAAATGCCGGGATTGTTCCTAACTTAAGGCCACGGCCGCCTTCTTCTCAAAAACCATAACCGCTGGCAGTGCAGCCCATGAAGGGCCTAGGCCTACCAAGCGACCGCTGCCCAGCCATTTGGCCTGCAGATATTAGGGTGACGCGTGGTCAGTGCATCGGGTCCCCTCGGCCATTAATCTTGATTTTCCTGACTGGGGCACTGCCTCACTGTCAGACAGCGACTCAATTGCCCTCACGAGGCTTAGTGCACCGCGTTCCAGCCCTCTCGTCAGTTTCTAATATCCCTGATGGAGCCGGGAATCGAACCCAGGGCCTCCGAGTGAGAGGCAGTTGCACTGCTCCAACACCACGGGGCCGGCGCCTTCTTCCGAATCCTCGCCTGAATTACAAATACCCACATTACTACAGAAACCACAAAAACACAGGTTATCACACAAATTCTACCCACACCCAGCTACATGGGGATAAATGACCAAAATCGCCAAGCCTCTAAAACAAAACATCAAGTATTTTACTTCCGTCTTAAATGCCTAGTTCTGAACAGACTACGGGATGTCGGAATTTTGTCACACTGTATTTCATTAAGTGAATGTTTTTAGTATTTTCAGAAACTAGTCAACAGAAGGTCCGACACGGACGCCTATGATACACCAGGGCAGAGTATCGAAATTATTTTATACATGAACACTTACAAAGTAGGCTACACAATACTACCGGTCCTAACGTCCCAAGCCATTGCGTGCGTTGTCAACAACAACAACAACAACAACAAGAACAACGACAATGCACATTTTCTTACGAGACGGTAGCGCTTATCCTCATAACAGCTGATAGCCTACCACCCCTCAAGTCAACCGGTAAGGTCAATGCTCCGATTACGTAACAACTTCCCCTTCGCGCGTCGTCACACCTGGCTCCGCCTCGTTTCCCCCAGCCTGCCGCACCACTTTCTGCCTGATTAGTCTCTGAAAAACTAAAAACATTGACTTTTTAATGATTAATTATCAATTTCAAGATAGGTGACAATTTTTTTACCTAGGAAGCTTAGAATAGTCTCTTCTATCACCAGTGTAACGGACTTCCATCATATCAAATACACCCTGTATATGTGCCAACTGTGGAAGAAATCCATTCAAAGGTATGGAAGTAATTTGCAGTTAAACATTGAACCGATCAGGACGCGTAGAAACAAGATGGTGGCACTGTCGTGTACGGACTCCTAAACATTTACTTGAAATATTATGTCCTATATGCCAATGTTGGAAGGTTCCCATGTATACCCTCTGAGATATCCAACTTGGAGTTCAAATTTCAATCGCATAAGTCTAAATATTATTATTGTTTGCCAAATGTGAATTGTAGGCTAATAAGATGCCAGATAGTAGGAACTAAGTTGGAGCAGGTGGATCACGAAAAGGAATGCCCAATGAGACGAATAGTCAATTGTAGGAATGCCCCTAATTACAAAATCAGCAAAGAGTTACTAAAAATCTTAAAATGCCGTCTTTCCAACGACAAAAACAACTCTGTAAAGAACACAACAGAACTAGTAACAGCATTGAACACCCTACAAATGAAACCTAGCTTCAGGCTAGTATCCTTCGACGTAACTAACATGTACACCAATATTCCGATTATTGAAGCAATCAACACTATCGAAAACAACTTAAAATCCAACAATTCGGTAAAAGAAATTGAAGAGATTGTGAGATTACTGAGGGTCGTTCTCACCCAAAACGTGTTTCAATTCGACAATAAAATATACACACAGAGAGAAGTCCTAGCAATGGGATCGCCACTAAGTGGGTTAATCGCTGACATCTTCATCAATGCACTAGAAAATTCGTTCTTAGAAAAGACTTCAACAAAGGGAATAGTAAAATGGAAAAGATACGTAGATGATGTAATTTGCATCTACGATACTGAACTAACAAGCGAAGAAACAATTCTCCAATCCATTAATAGCCTTCACCACTCTATCAAATTCACTAAGGAATCCGAAATAGACCGGAAAATAAATTATCTCGATATAACTATTGAACGTAAAGACAACGACCTTTCATATTCCATATTCCGGAAAGCAACACAAACCTCGCATGCAATCGACAATCAGTCTAATCACCCCAGTACGCACAAACTAGCGGGTTTCAATTCAATGGTGCACAGAGCTTTAAACATACCCATGTCAAAAGACAACTATAATAAGGAAATGAGAACTATTATGCAAATAGCAAAGGAAAACAACTTCTCGCCAAGCAAAATCAATCAAATTATAGCCAAACATAAAAATAAAGATAAAACGATTCCCAAACCGGACAGTAATGAGAAAAAATTTGCGCGTTTCAACTATGTGAATGCGAATACATATAAAATCACTAACCTATTCAAAAAGCAAGGCATAAAGATAGCTTTCACGACGAAAAACACAACCGCTAGGCACCTCCTAAATAGTAATCTAAATAAACGTGACCCGTATTCAAGGTCAGGGGTATATTCTATAACGTGCCAAGACACCGATTGTCAAGCTAATTACATCGGGCAGAGTGGAAGGCGAGTAGACACACGTTATAATGAACATAGGAATGCGATAAGATACGGAACACATTCAGCCGTGTGCGAACATATGTGTGACGCAGGGCACAGCTTTACCAACATAGAGTCGGTCCTTAAAATAATCCATCACGAATCGAAAGGCAGAGCTCTTGACATAAAGGAAGCAATCGAGATACACCTAGCCAAACGAAACAATCCCAACAATCTAAATGAACACACGTTCATGGAGAGCTCACCCCTCTTCACGCTACTAAAAAACACACCCTGTCGGAAACAAAACACAATTTAGCGACACAGCCAAGCTAGATAAAAAAGGGGGGAAATTAGGGGGTTTTTAATAGGTAAATGTTATCTGGATCAGGTGTACGATGTACTTTGCTTCTGCAATAAACCAAGGCCCATATTCGCGGCAGTATTAAAGGTGCCGGGACGTCCTCATAAGACCATCAACGCTTAGTTCGAATGGGTTATGCTCCACGCGTGGCGAGGGCCAATCCACGGTCTTTAATAGTTGTGGACCCACCTCATTCAATAACATACATCTTATCTAGGTTGGCAACACCTCACATAAACACATCGCTATCACTCCCCACAGCACGTAGGGACAGGGGGGAGGAGGCAGGGGAAAAACCAGTCGTTAAGATAACCACCGCAGTCGACCGCACAGCGAGTTCCAGTGAGCACGAAAACTGCGAGTAGCTGTAATACGGAATACAATCAGATAAGTAGTTAGCCAAAAATTTTATAGTTTAACCATAGTTTACAACCATATAATCTCTCTAAAGTACAATCTCCGGATAGCTATCACCATTTAGCATTTCACCTAACATATATACTGCATTTAGCATACACTGACAGTTGCAGTACCAATACTGCAACTAAATAATTGTACATATTGTAAATATTTTCACCTGCATTTCAAACATAGATTTTGTAGCCTAAGTGTAATGGATCTGATGATGATCGCTTGACGATCGAAACTGGTCATCCTGGTGTTTTATTAATCTCATGTAATTTATTTCAGGTTTAGGGCATAACCCATCTCTTTTGGGTACATTCGTGTTGACCGACTGAAAAGCACTAAACTCTTGTGGATCATTTTGATTATTTGGACTGTGTAGAAAGGCCATCGCAGTGAATTTTCAGTTGCGATCTACTGTATTTTGCAAGAAATTTAGACCCCGTATTTAGACCCACCTTGTTGTATGGGAGTGAGAGCTAGGTGGATTCAGAATCTCATACATAACCTCTAGGTAAATGATATGTGGTTAGCAAGAATGATAGCTGTGAGAAATAAATGGAACCAAAGTCAGGAAAGCAATCTACTTCGAAATGAAGAGATGGATGGTATGTTAGAACTGAACACCTTAGATGAGGCTGTTCGTACCAGTCAATTTTGATGGCCATGTGATGCGAATGGGGGAGGAGTGATTACCTAGGATGTTAATGAACTCTGTTTCGGATGATAAGAGAAGCTGAGGGTGACCTAGGAGGCGATCGATTAATCATTTCATGGCGAGTGGTTTAGAAGGAGTGGAGGCTGCAATGTTAACCACTAATTGGGGATCATGGATGCGACTGGTTCACATACAGGGGATTGCAGGTGAGGCAGGACATTCATGAGCCTTAATATGCATGATTCAATGAATGAATGAGAATATCTGGATATTACAATTGTAATGTTATCTTCTTATCTGCCGTTTCTTGCTTGAATTTCACAATCACAAGTCTTCTGTCATAAGAGTGTGTAGGATATATCTTAAAATTAGTCATCATAATATGCTGCATTTGATCAAGTGGGAAATTAATATCCACCCCACAAAATATCATATTTGAAGTACGTTGTTAAATTTCCAAGGCATATTATCATGTTGGAAGCCAGTTTTCATTGTTGACTTAGATATTGAATTTAGTGCTTTGCAGTCGGTCAACACGAGTGTGCCCAATTGTAATGGGTGTGTCTTTATACCTGATTAAATACAGGAGATTAATACATAAATTACTCTCATCTCTTTTTTTAGGTTTCGGGAAACACCCATTAAAATAGGGTCACTCGTGTTTACCAAAAGAAAAGCATTAATTTCGATACAACGCATATGCTGGTGTTAGGAATGAATCACACATTCCATCTTCTGAGTCAAATGGGTTGAAAGGGGCCAGAGATCGTGAGAACTCACAAATTATACGCATTGGATGAGAGGTGAAATTGTAAGTTATGAACAGTAGAATTTGAATGTTTCTTCACATCTTCATGCAGAAGAAATTCTTGGAGATCACCAAGCAGGATTAAGAAGCTAAAGATCTACAACTGACCAAATTTTTGTCTTAAAGCAAGTAATATCCAAATATTGGTAGTTTAACAAAACAGCCCATCTTCTTTTTGTAGATTTCAACATGGCATACGATAGTGTCAATAGGAAACAAATGTGGAAATACATGCAGCGGAATGGAATGCCAGAAAAACTTATCAGTATGGCAAAACTGGGCAGAGAGGGGTCCAAATGCAAAATTAGAATCAATAATGAATATACCGAAGAATTTAATGTCAACACTGGAGTGAGACAGGGAGATGGACTCTCGCCTTTATTATTCAATTTAGCTTTAGAGGAAACACTGAAACGAGTAAATCAGCTCCACCCAAGCCTTGAAGTGGGAAACAAAATAAACATATTAGCTTATGCTGATGACATAACACTCATGGCAGACAACGAAAACGATCTAAAAATACTCACAGAACCCCTTATTGAAGAAGCCAAGGAGGTAGTGCACCATTATTCATAAAGGTCTTAAGTACAGACATGGTTACAGTATTTTGGGAACACCCTGTAACTTCCTAACTAGCCTCTGAAGTCTATAATTACAGCTGGTCTACAGCGAGCAAAAGCCATGCTATCAAGAAAGAGATCGGCAGAGCTCGTGTTTCCGACGAGAAACCCGAAGGTCATCGATAATAACCATGTTGACTGTGTCTAACACTATATCGATCGATTCACCTGAGAGTGATTAATACAAATTAAAGCATATTTAGCGCTATATGTAAGCAGCTACATACGTCTGTGTGTATATTTCCATGGCAGAAAGCTATTATTAAGAAAGTATGAAGAACAGAAGATGATCTGTTAACTCACTGCTGATTACGTTTCGACTGCGATATATTTTGTATCGAGTCGTGACGTGTGAAGGAGTGGGGGGAGCGGATGTGAGACCAAGACGACCTCGTGGAGAGAGCAATGAGTATAGAAACTGACAGCGTACAGGTTTGAGCCTGAAAACAGTGAAAGTAAAGTCGCCAGCTAACGGGAGTTTTAAAAACGTGTGACCGTGCTGAAGTGTATACGCTAGTTCGTTCAGCATTCTACGTGAAGTAGAAACGTGTTTAATAGGGCTCAGACATGGTCTTAAACATGTAATAGTTTATCTTTGCGACCGTGTATGTACAGCAACTAACGGGCCATGCGGATGGATACTTTCATAATCCCGACCGCGAGCTCAGCTGTCATGTGTCACGAAACTCTGCATATAAACCGTCGTGGAAATGCAGCCTAGACTTGATTCACTCTTCACAGTGATTATACTTTTTGAAAAGAGCACATTCTCAAGCAAGGTGTCAGAGGGAAGGAACTATATGAAGCTTATATCCATTACGATGGTAGGCTAAATTGATTTAAGAATACTGCATTAGCAGGGTGCAGCGGGGACATGTTGACAGCAACTTTCATTTAGCATGAAGTGTGCAAGCGACTCTCGTGATGCAAGGGGCCGCGTCGACCCTTGTGAACTTGTTCACACTTGCGTTCATATATTGGAACTTGTTAGTGACTGTTCGAGTTCACCCTCGCTTCGTGACGAGTTGATAAACTGTGTGCGGTCCGTCCGTCGGTATTCGAATATGTATGGGAAGATATCGCCAGGATATGTTGGAACTATTTCGACCGACCGGGTGTTGTTCGAGCCTAGGAGGACTTTGGTTCGTTCTGTGGAAACCCAGTTGGAGTCCAGCATGTTTTCTGTTGGTCTGGAGCTTAGTATGGCCAACGATATCCTTTTTTCCTCATCTAGATTCGCCAAAGGTACAGATCACTTCAACTTGTTACAGTAGCGTAGCGTGGACATTTAGAACTACCACACATTGCCATGTTTGATTTTGTAGATTAAATGGTTGAGTAGAAAGTGCAGGTTCGATGTTTATTTCGAAACTGACCTTCTATGATGCCAGGATTTTGACTCATAAAAATGAGTGCATCCTTTGTGTAATTTTGATGAATAAATTAACAATTTCAGTAGTATTTTACAGTATTTAAACTAATATGCTCATTCTTATTTGTCGAGAAACAAATGTAGGAAGAAGATCTACAGTTTTTCTTGTGTAAGAACATTTTAGTAACACAATTTTCTTTTGAGAACTTTGGTTGAGTTTTTCATATTCTAGTGTATTGTGCTTTAAGCACTTTCGCTTGGATCATCGTATTCTTTGAGGGGAATTTTCCTTTTCGTATTCTGATTACGATATTAAGAAGTTTTCGGATCCTGTTATTCTAAATGTTACTTCGAGTCCTTTGACTATATTTTTTTCTGCAATTTAATAACAGATTTAACTTGTATTTTCTGAGCGTGATTTTCGAAATGGATTGCCTAATGGGTCATTAGTCGCTTAGCCTTTGTTGCTAACCTAGATCTATGCTGTAGGACTAATCCATCGACATTTTCGCGTTCGGGAAATTCAGGGAAGATCTTATTTTGAGATTGAATTTATCTTTATAGATCACTTTACAACCTCAGTTTGTGTGGTTGGTGAGTGTTATATTTTTTTTCTTATGAAGTTAACACTGGATTAAATTGATATCATTGCCTTTGGTGCAATAGTTTTTCTCTATTAAGAGGGTATTTGAACGACATCCAAATTTGCGAGGATAATCCCAGGGACGACTTACTATAAGTCATACGTTTAAGAATTATGGATCATGTAATACATCAATGTAAGGCAAGTTTTTAAAGATAGGTGGAATATTTCTGAAATCCACTGGGCTTTATTCGTAATCTGTTACAGAATCATATTATTTTTTTTCGCACATGAGTTCAGGATTTTTTCTATAAACAGCTGATTTTCATAATTGTGGATTTATAACAGTAAGGCTCCTATTATAGGTGCATGTTCGACTTTAGAGAGGCATGTACTATGAGTAATGTCTTTGTGTTTAAGTATATTGATGCAATGCTTTGTAAAGCATATTTTTCTTGTTGAGGATTGAGCCAGGTGTGCCAATCAGGATTAGATTGATTGGGGTTTTAACCCAGAGAGGTGTTGTTTTTAACCTAGTATGGTTAATATTTGGTCATAGTTGACTTTATCGCTGTTATCGTGAAAATGCCTGTGTGAAGATTAATATTTTTCTGAGCAGTATTATTGAGAATCTTGAGTGGATATCCGGTTAAATATTTCCAGTAAAACTAATATAACAATTTTGCCATAAGATGTATGTTTAATAAGGAAACCGATAACTATTTAAGGCTGAATTTATGATTAATTTTTGCTTAGCTTAACTGTTCGGCAGAATTACCCTAAAACTAGAAATGAAACAATATTAAGCAGAAAGGAATGTCGTGACATCAAGTCAGTGGGAAGAGAATAATTGAAATTATTCTGGAATTTTGTGTAAATTATATTCTGTAAATATGCCATATGAATTTCTTCGTTTAATAACAAGAACATATAATGTTACTGAAGATGTCGTGTAGGATTATTAATTATAATCAGGATATTTTTGTATAAGATGTTATTTCCGTTAAGGAACCGAAATTAATTTAATGTATTCAAGTCTTATAATATTTTTCTTTTTGTAAATGCTTACCATATGGGATTGATCATTATTATTATTAATATGCCTTAGTTGAGATAATGGGTAACTGTTTTGAAAGACAATCCAGTATAATCAATGAGATTTTTTGATTGGTCGTGGTATCGACAAAATTGATATTTTTCTGTCTTGTTTATTCTTATAATAAACTCCTTTATTACTTGGTTTTAATTATTGCGTGATGCTTTATAGAGGTGATGGAAGGGTGTATTAAGGGGGCCATCGCTAGGTATTTTAGTGTTTTCCACACCTTTGAGATTCTTTCTTCCTCTTGAAGAATTCTTGTGTTTTGAGCTAGTCTTTTCTTTTTCTGAGCCTTGGTCAGTCTTAATACATCCTGTTAGGAATTCGAGTGTCCCTATTATCCCTGTGTCTGTTGGTAGAACTTGGGGGGTCTTTAGAGCCGGGGCATTTTCAGGTTCTACGATCCAGCTGCAATCCAGGGATTCAACAGGTATTGGTAGGTAAAAGGGTACATTAGGTGGCGCCCAGCTCAGGGGCTTCGAAAACCTGGAATACCAGAGCGAATACCAGGGAGTTGAATGCCATAATTCCGCCAAAATTGAAACTGAAAGTACATAGTGGAAATTAGTTTTATGATCATGTAACACAGATCGCGAATTGGAACACCGTGTTTCTTGTGTGACCATGAATCAAGGCGATAAAATAATGGTGAACCAATATTTTGGCACGAACTATTGGAATTCCTATGGAACAAAGCAATCACGAGGATACTCGAGCTACTTGACTTACAAGTGGTATTGCAACCATTATTAATTTTTATTTTATTTTATGTATTGGAGTGGTGCCACACGCTTTGTTAATAATTTGTTCTACTTGTTTCCGGCTGATGATCATTGCTGACATCAATAAAAATAGAAGTATTTGTAGTAAATTTAAAATTTAAGTAATGGTAGAATCATAGACCTTCACCGATATAAACCAACACGCACTTGTATATGGTCGATCCCAAATCAAATGGGGCACTTTGTGTTTAGACATAAGCTTATTTTAAGGTAACGCCAGACAATAAGAATGAGCATGTATGGTAAATGGTGGTTGTTTGTGGATGTTCTCGCTGTGCTTTGTTGGTGTGGTATTATTATTTCTTGTGAAGTGTAGTGAAGCATGTCTGAAGGTAATATGGTGACTGTTGGTGACGTTAAGAAGATGTTTGAAATTATTCAACATAAAATGGACAATTTGAATCAGGACATAGAAAATATTAAGGTCCAAACTAAATCTGCATTAGACCATATGTCTGAAACTGTTATTCAAAATCAGGGTGCAGTTGCTGAAGGTATCAGGGGGGAATTTGATACTATGCAATCCTCCTTGAAGGCTATCAATGACAGTTCTAAAAGGGTAGAAAAGAAGGTTACCAGTGTAGAATCTAATATCGAAGATATCCAGGACGATAATAGAAAAACACAACTAGATATCAGTACACTACGGGCTAATGTTGGCTTGGTACAGGTTGCCCAAGAAAGAATCCAAACTAGTCAAACTTCAATGCAAACTAGTCAAACATCAATGCAAACTAGTCAAACATCAATCCAAACAGATCTTAACAATATCCAAACTAGTCAAACTTCAATGCAAACAGATCTTAACAATATCCAAACTAGTCAAACTTCAATGCAAACAGATCTTAACAATATCCAAACTAGTCAAACTTCAATGCAAACAGATCTTAACAATGTTCAGACTAGTCAAAGGGGAATTGAGGAAACAGTAAAGGATGTAAACTCTAATGTAAGGATTATGCAATCCCAAATCAATGATTTAAGAACAGATGTGGGATTAATAGAATCCAGTCAAAATAAAATGGAGCTAGAGGTCCGAAAAATCGAATCTAGTCAAAATCAGACGGAGGTTAAGTTAATGGAGCTAGAAAAATCTAATAAAGAGTTTCAAGTTGAGATTAGACTAGACTTTGAAAAGAGTGTGAAGCTCAGTAAAAAAATTTAGAAGCACTTCAGCTACAGTTTTCCCATGACACTAATCAGACCCAGAATAGCCTGGAGCAGTTGAAATGTGAAATGGGGACACTCCGAGCTCAAGTCACTGATCATACGAAACTTCTCAGGGATGATTTTGACATCGATTTGAAAGGGATCATAAGTGATAATATTGTAACATTTCGTCAAGATATCATGAAAATTAATGAGGAATGTTTTAAAGTTGAGAAATCTAAGTTAGAATCTAAACTTGCCACTGGTCTTGCAACTAATAGCAAAGACATAATAAATGTTAGGGAAGATCTAAGCAAAAGAATGGATGGAATTCAAAATACACAGGTTAATAACATATCCGATTTAGAGAAACGTATTAACAGTGTTGAAACTAAAGTCGACCAAAGTAAGATAGAGTTAAATGAGGTCAGGGAGAAGAAAACTTCCGAGATTAATGAAATCAGAAAGGGTCTCGAGCAAATTAATCTAGAGGGGCATATCAATTTAGATACGCTAAAAGATCAATTGCGATCACTTTTACAGTCCGATTTTCGAGTTGTAGTTGAACAACCTGAAGTGATAGTACCTGATGGTAGGGAAAGGATGATGCAGGAATCTTCCAACAACGAACCCAACGTTCGGCTCAGTCAAATGGAACATTCGAGTCCCATTCGAACAAGCAGGGAAACTTTTAGTTCTCCGAACCCCAACGTAGGCGTGGGTGATTATACTTCGAAATCATTGGAAAGGACACCGAATGTAACCATAATACGAAACTTTGATGACAAACCTAGGAAGTTTAGCAACTTGGATGGAATGACACCAATCGAATTTGTCAGGACATTAAGAGATTACTTTTTGGAGTCACATGTGCCACGTGAGCGTGAGCAACGTATGGTGGAAAGGTTTCTTACCGATGCTCCGTTACAATGGTTCAGGGCTTTTCGTTACACATTTGACAATTTTGAACAGTTTTCGGAAGCCTTCATACAAAGATTTTGGTCGATCGAGGTCCAACAAAATGTGAGATCGGAAGTCTATTCACGCAAGTACTCCAGTACAGGACCAACCAGCTATGCTGAATACTTTGCGTGTCAGTTAGCAAAACTCCGTTTTCTTCAGCCGCCGTTAACCCAGGAAGAACTCCTTGAAGCTATCTCACGTCAATTGCCTGCGGAAGTAAGGAGATCAATTATTTCTTCCGGAGTATCGTCTTTAACGTCGTTAGATGACTTGTTACGTCGATTAGATCATATGAGTATGATGACGCAACCTACCATAGTCAAAAATGCCAGGCAGGAATCGAAAGTTGTAAATGCGGTAATGATGAACCGTACACAGCAGACGGATCGTTTTGGGCAAAGAAGAGATGATAGAATGGGTCCTATTAGAAATACCCATCAGCAAGAGAGGAGATGGGAAAACCAACGTAGGGACGTCCAGGAGAGACCATGGCAACGTCGCTACGAGGAGAGAAATTTCTATCGAAGAGATAATGATCGAAACCGGAATGATTATCGAGAAACGCCCTATAACAGGAATTACAGATATGATCAAAATAATCGAGATAATAGATATAATAGGAATGATAGGGATACCCGTGACAACAGAGATAAGAGACAAAATCAAGGGTACTCAAGATACAACAATTATCGGACGGAGGCATCCGATAAGAAAGTGCAACAGGAGAGGCTCAAGAGAGGGCGAGATAAGTCCACGGAGGTTGAAGGAAGAAAATCGAAGGAAAGAAAGGATGAAAATCCGGATAAGTCACGACCCAGTACTAGCAGAGAAGGTCGGAGTTCAGAAAGAGCTCCGGATCAAGAAAAAAACGCAAATTTCCGGGCGAAATTAATAACTGACGTTGCCACGCATTCCTCTGATATCACGATTTTTGAAATATTTGAAGCTACTGACGAAGACCTTCTATTTGAACCAGAAACGAAACCGAGAGGAAGGGTAGTTGAACTTCCCGTTATTGATATACTAATTGGTCTACAACATTGTAAAGCCTTGATGGACACAGGTGCTATGATCTCAATAGTTGACGAGGACTGTTTTGAGAGATTGAAACCAGAAAATCAATTTACCATTCTTCCAGCATCTCCAACAAAAATTCGTGGGATATTTAAGGATAAAACTATGAAATGCAAAGTGCAGATTCTAATGAAATTCTGGATCAATCAGAGAAGTTACGAACATATTTTCATAGTCGTTAAGAATATTAATTTTGACGTCATACTAGGGATCGATTTTATTACTCAAGCTAGGGCAATCATCGACATGGACAAAGGAATAATAAGATTCAAGGAAGAAAGTACAGAGGATGTAGTGATGGAAGAAATGGATGGAAACGAAATTAATAGAGATATCCCTAGAATGGAAATCCTGGATCACGTAGTTGAAGAAACTGAGCAAGTGAGGGAACAATATACCTTGAAAGCCGAGGGATTTAAAAACGTGAAAGAAGAATTTGACGACTTGATTTGTCAATTTGCGGACGTCTTCGATGATAAACCTGGTTTGATTAGAGACTTCAAGTACCAGATTAGGCTAATAGATGAATCCCCTTATCAAGCCAAGCTTTATCCTATCCCAGAAAAATACCATGATGAGGTCAAAGAGATCATAGATAAAATGGAGAGAGATGGTATAATAAAAAAACAGGCTTCTTCGTATTTGAATCCGATAACTGTGGTAAAGAAAGCGAACGGACAATTGAGGCTTTGTTTAGACGCCAGGAAGATCAACACGAGAATCATGTTAGAAACTGACCGTCCACCAAAAATTAGAGAACTTCTGAAAAAGTTCAAAGGTAAAGCGTGTTTCAGCGTCCTAGACCTGACCGCTTCCTTCTATCAAGTAGAGCTGGAGGAAGATAGCCGGCAATACACCGGATTCTTATTCGATCAGACCACGTATGTTTTCTGTCGCGTTCCTTTTGGAATGGTGAATAGCGGTCCGGCCTTGATCAGAGCTCAAGATAGCAAATTAACGGAAAGCGTGAAACGTAACGTTATTTGCTATATCGATGACTTGATAATTTCTTCAACTAATGTCCAAGAACATCTTGTGCACTTGAAACAGCTATTCGAGAATTTAAGAGAGGCCAATATTAAGGTCAACATGCATATGTGTCAATTCATGCATGAATCTATCAAGTTCCTTGGCCATACTATTGATCAGTTTGGGTATCACCCAAACTTGAAGAAGATAGACGCCATTTCAAGATTCCCTCGTCCCGCAAAAGTAAAGCAGCTCCGTGAGTTTCTGGGTATGTGCCAGTTCTTGAGTAGCCACTGTCCGGGATACTCAACTACTATGGCCCCTTTGTATGAGGCATTAAAGAAAAATAATAAATGGAAATGGACAGAGGATACGAATAGGGCATTTGAAGAGGCCAAGCTCATGCTCCAAAATTGTGTTAAGCTGGAATATCCTGAGTTTGATCGGATATTTTACATCGAGTCTGATGCTTCAAAAGTTGGTATTAGTGCTGTCCTCTATCAAAAGGACGAGGAGGGGAGGAAGCACTACTTGGACTTCCACAGCAGAAAGCTGCAGGAACACGAAAAGAATTATTTCACCTCTGAGCTCGAAGCCTTGGCATTCATATCTGCTCTTCAAAAGTGGAAGAAACTTCTGATAGGACATCGAGTGGTCATTATCACGGACCATAGAGCGCTTCAGTTTATGATGCAAACTGATCTTTCCAGTGACAGATTGACGAGGTGGACATTGTTTCTCCAGCAGTTCAATGCCACCATCGTGCATCAGCCTGGAAAGGATAATCTGCTCGCGGATGCACTCTCAAGAAATCCAGTTAGTTAGATCGAGATTAACACTGTACAGTTGGAGAGGGAACACGAACTCACCCTGGAGAAGCTAAAGAAGATAGCGGTGTCACAGAAGAGACACACCCCAACTAGACATATGTACAGGTTTTTGAGAGGTGCAATGGACCATACCGATCCTGACTACGAGCAGACTAGGAAGCGATCTGAGAAATTCCTGGTGTGTGATGGCGTCGTTTGTAAATACATTGACCGAGAGAGGACGAAAATTAGAATTGTAGTCCCTCCTAAACTGATAAATGGGTTGGTGTGGTTAGCTCACTGCACCATTGGCCATGGGGGTGTCGACAAAACGTTTAGAACGATATTGGAAACATTCACCTGGACCAAGATGCGGGGCACTATAGCAGCCATTATCAGATCATGCCAGGAGTGCCAACGAGGGAAATACCCGTCGGCGTTATCAAAAGAGAGACCTCGAGCCATTATTCCAGAAAGGCCGAGAGAGCTAATGGCTTGCGATATCTTCGGTCCTTGCCCGAAGGGAGCTAGGGGAAACCAGTTTCTCCTAGTCACAATCGATGCATTCTCAAAATACGTGACCCTCGATCCTATGCAGAGGGCCACTACAGCCCAAGTCCTTAGCCGTCTTGAAAACAGTGTGTTTTCTAAGGCGGGAAAACCTGTAACTCTCCTATCGGATCATGGAGCTCAATTCACTTCGATGGAATTCGAGAATGCCATGATTAGGCTTGGTGTCAAGCACGTGTTTTCTAGCGTTAGATATCCGGAATCCAACGTCTCGGAACGTGTTATGGCAGAAATTAGCAAGTTCGCGAGAATTTACTGTCCTGAGGATCATGCGAGCTGGGTCAAGTTCATCCCACTCATGGAAAGATGCATGAATTCCACATTCCATGAGAGCTTATCAGACATACCTATGGTTGTTCACCATAATAAGAGGCCAGAAAGAGCCTGGACAGAGATCGTGAGATTTCTACCTAAGGACGGGGAGCCTACAGTCCAAGAAAGAATTAATTCAGCTAGAGAAAGCTTGATGGATGCAGCCGAGAAGCGGCATAAACGAATCAGAAATAAAAGATATCGGCCACCGATGAGAGTAGGCGAGATGATTCTCGTCAAGAAACCGACGAAAGCAGATGTGGCTAAGAAGCAATTCACCAAGTTTTCCTATGTCTTCCACGGACCCTATAAGATCGCTAGGTCGTTCGGAAATAATTGTTATGAGGTAGTAAGCCTAAATGGAAGAGAAATGATAGGTCGTTTCAATGCAATAAACCTGAAAAGATATGTGCAGAAGATAGTCTGAGTGTTGACTGAATAATGCTACATATGCCGAGATTACCTGGAATGGTGTAAATAAAAGTTGAAGAGACTTTTATTTAAGGTATCAAAGGGAAAATGCACCATTATTCATAAAGGTCTTAAGTACAGACATGGTTACAGTATTTTGGGAACACCCTGTAACTTCCTAACTAGCCTCTGAAGTCTATAATTACAGCTGGTCTACAGCGAGCAAAAGCCATGCTATCAAGAAAGAGATCGGCAGAGCTCGTGTTTCCGACGAGAAACCCGAAGGTCATCGATAATAACCATGTTGACTGTGTCTAACACTATATCGATCGATTCACCTGAGAGTGATTAATACAAATTAAAGCATATTTAGCGCTATATGTAAGCAGCTACATACGTCTGTGTGTATATTTCCATGGCAGAAAGCTATTATTAAGAAAGTATGAAGAACAGAAGATGATCTGTTAACTCACTGCTGATTACGTTTCGACTGCGATATATTTTGTATCGAGTCGTGACGTGTGAAGGAGTGGGGGGAGCGGATGTGAGACCAAGACGACCTCGTGGAGAGAGCAATGAGTATAGAAACTGACAGCGTACAGGTTTGAGCCTGAAAACAGTGAAAGTAAAGTCGCCAGCTAACGGGAGTTTTAAAAACGTGTGACCGTGCTGAAGTGTATACGCTAGTTCGTTCAGCATTCTACGTGAAGTAGAAACGTGTTTAATAGGGCTCAGACATGGTCTTAAACATGTAATAGTTTATCTTTGCGACCGTGTATGTACAGCAACTAACGGGCCATGCGGATGGATACTTTCATAATCCCGACCGCGAGCTCAGCTGTCATGTGTCACGAAACTCTGCATATAAACCGTCGTGGAAATGCAGCCTAGACTTGATTCACTCTTCACAGTGATTATACTTTTTGAAAAGAGCACATTCTCAAGCAAGGTGTCAGAGGGAAGGAACTATATGAAGCTTATATCCATTACGATGGTAGGCTAAATTGATTTAAGAATACTGCATTAGCAGGGTGCAGCGGGGACATGTTGACAGCAACTTTCATTTAGCATGAAGTGTGCAAGCGACTCTCGTGATGCAAGGGGCCGCGTCGACCCTTGTGAACTTGTTCACACTTGCGTTCATATATTGGAACTTGTTAGTGACTGTTCGAGTTCACCCTCGCTTCGTGACGAGTTGATAAACTGTGTGCGGTCCGTCCGTCGGTATTCGAATATGTATGGGAAGATATCGCCAGGATATGTTGGAACTATTTCGACCGACCGGGTGTTGTTCGAGCCTAGGAGGACTTTGGTTCGTTCTGTGGAAACCCAGTTGGAGTCCAGCATGTTTTCTGTTGGTCTGGAGCTTAGTATGGCCAACGATATCCTTTTTTCCTCATCTAGATTCGCCAAAGGTACAGATCACTTCAACTTGTTACAGTAGCGTAGCGTGGACATTTAGAACTACCACACATTGCCATGTTTGATTTTGTAGATTAAATGGTTGAGTAGAAAGTGCAGGTTCGATGTTTATTTCGAAACTGACCTTCTATGATGCCAGGATTTTGACTCATAAAAATGAGTGCATACTTTGTGTAATTTTGATGAATAAATTAACAATTTCAGTAGTATTTTACAGTATTTAAACTAATATGCTCATTCTTATTTGTCGAGAAACAAATGTAGGAAGAAGATCTACAGTTTTTCTTGTGTAAGAACATTTTAGTAACACAATTTTCTTTTGAGAACTTTGGTTGAGTTTTTCATATTCTAGTGTATTGTGCTTTAAGCACTTTCGCTTGGATCATCGTATTCTTTGAGGGGAATTTTCCTTTTCGTATTCTGATTACGATATTAAGAAGTTTTCGGATCCTGTTATTCTAAATGTTACTTCGAGTCCTTTGACAATATTTTTTTTCTGCAATTTAATAACAGATTTAACTTGTATTTTCTGAGCGTGATTTTCGAAATGGATTGCCTAATGGGTCATTAGTCGCTTAGCCTTTGTTGCTAACCTAGATCTATGCTGTAGGACTAATCCATCGACATTTTCGCGTTCGGGAAATTCAGGGAAGATCTTATTTTGAGATTGAATTTATCTTTATAGATCACTTTACACCCTCAGTTTGTGTGGTTGGTGAGTGTTATATTTTTTTTCTTATGAAGTTAACACTGGATTAAATTGATATCATTGCCTTTGGTGCAATAGTTTTTCTCTATTAAGAGGGTATTTGAACGACATCCAAATTTGCGAGGATAATCCCAGGGACGACTTACTATAAGTCATACGTTTAAGAATTATGGATCATGTAATACATCAATGTAAGGCAAGTTTTTAAAGATAGGTGGAATATTTCTGAAATCCACTGGGCTTTATTCGTAATCTGTTACAGAATCATATTATTTTTTTTCGCACATGAGTTCAGGATTTTTTCTATAAACAGCTGATTTTCATAATTGTGGATTTATAACAGTAAGGCTCCTATTATAGGTGCATGTTCGACTTTAGAGAGGCATGTACTATGAGTAATGTCTTTGTGTTTAAGTATATTGATGCAATGCTTTGTAAAGCATATTTTTCTTGTTGAGGATTGAGCCAGGTGTGCCAATCAGGATTAGATTGATTGGGGTTTTAACCCAGAGAGGTGTTGTTTTTAACCTAGTATGGTTAATATTTGGTCATAGTTGACTTTATCGCTGTTATCGTGAAAATGCCTGTGTGAAGATTAATATTTTTCTGAGCAGTATTATTGAGAATCTTGAGTGGATATCCGGTTAAATATTTCCAGTAAAACTAATATAACAATTTTGCCATAAGATGTATGTTTAATAAGGAAACCGATAACTATTTAAGGCTGAATTTATGATTAATTTTTGCTTAGCTTAACTGTTCGGCAGAATTACCCTAAAACTAGAAATGAAACAATATTAAGCAGAAAGGAATGTCGTGACATCAAGTCAGTGGGAAGAGAATAATTGAAATTATTCTGGAATTTTGTGTAAATTATATTCTGTAAATATGCCATATGAATTTCTTCGTTTAATAACAAGAACATATAATGTTACTGAAGATGTCGTGTAGGATTATTAATTATAATCAGGATATTTTTGTATAAGATGTTATTTCCGTTAAGGAACCGAAATTAATTTAATGTATTCAAGTCTTATAATATTTTTCTTTTTGTAAATGCTTACCATATGGGATTGATCATTATTATTATTAATATGCCTTAGTTGAGATAATGGGTAACTTTTTTGAATGACAATCCAGTATAATCAATGAGATTTTTTGATTGGTCGTGGTATCGACAAAATTGATATTTTTCTGTCTTGTTTATTCTTACAATAAACTCCTTTATTACTTGGTTTTAATTATTGCGTGATGCTTTATAGAGGTGATGGAAGGGTGTATTAAGGGGGCCATCGCTAGGTATTTTAGTGTTTTCCACACCTTTGAGATTCTTTCTTCCTCTTGAAGAATTCTTGTGTTTTGAGCAAGTCTTTTCTTTTTCTGAGCCTTGGTCAGTCTTAATACATCCTGTTAGGTATTCTAGTGGCCCTATTATCCCTGTGTCTGTTGGTAGAACTTGGGGGGTCTTTAGAGCCGGGGCATTTTCAGGTTCTACGATCCAGCTGCTATCCAGGGATTCAACAGGTATTGGTAGGTAAAAGGGTACAGTAGGTCTAATGTTAAATGAACAAAATCAAAATATCCAGTTTTAGGAAGGAATGCAACACAAGTTCAAAACCCCTTAACAGTTGCTTCATACGCTTTTCACAGATGTACTGAGTTCAAATATCTGGGGATTAACATAGACCAGAATACTATGGAAGAAACAGAAATAAAATCAAGAATTCGCAGTGGCAACAAAAGCTACTGGACTCTGCAAAATCTCTTAAGGAGTAAAATTATACGTAGAAAAACTAAAGTGAAAATTTATAAAAGCATTATAGTAGTGGTTTTTGAGGGGTTCTAATGCCACCGCCACCGCCACCGCTGGAATACTAAAATGGCAATATCTCGCGAACCAATCAGGCTAGAGACTTGTACGAGGTGTCAAATTACTCAGGCGAACACCCCCCTTTCCATTGGACAACATATTTCAACCCCAAAAATAAAACCTACCCTACTAGGGGGTGAAATTGAATTTTTTAGAGAATCTCTCTTTCCAAATGCAACATGTGAGAGTTTGAATGCCGATATGGAATGTAACGTTGTTCTGCAAACCAATAATCAAAGAGGGTCATGTTAGGCCTTGAGGTGAGAGCCCCTGTTATTGTTGACGAGCCCCCTGCTGTCGGGCCCCTGTGGATGGGTTATTGTTGACAGGTCCTTGTGGACGAGTCCTTGTGGACAAGTCCTTATGGACAGGTCCTTGTGGACAAGTCCTTGTGGACAAGTCCTTGTGGACGAGTCCTTGTCCCTTTGGACTGATCCCTTTAGACCGGTCCCTTTGGACTGGTCCCTATGGACTGACCCATGGTCTCTAATGCTATGATGAAATTAAACGTTGTTCCACATGAAACGCATGTGAAGAGCCGATTGCTACTATGAATTAACATGTTTGTTTTCTGTTTTTACGCATGCGCACTTGAGGTTTTCGTAAGAGGGCGGACTTTTTAAATAATGATTTATAGATGAGTTATTAAAAAAAATAACCAAATGATCCAAAACTAATAGGTCATTGGCTTTTTAATATCTCATGAACCAATAAAGCTAGGGACTTGTATGAGGGGTCGTTGGACTTGGTATGACGCCCCGTATTTCAATGTATTTTTGATTTTTGTCAAAAGGGCCTAAGTACACTTTTGTTAATATCTCGTGAACTAATAAGGCTAGGGACTTGTATGAGGGGTCGTAGCACATGGGATGACATTCCCTTTTTAAATGTATTTGTTGAAATTTTGACAAGGGGCCTAACTACACTTTTGTTGATATTTCCTGAACCCAAGATGGGATTTTGACCTGTGAGGTGTCGTTGGACTTGAGCAGACACTCTCTTTTTGAATGTATTTTTGACATTTTAACAAAGGGCCTAACTACACTTTTGTTAATATTTCGCGAACCAATAAGGCTAGGGACTTGTATGTGGGGTCCTAGCACTCGGGGTGACGCTCTGTTTCTAAATATATATTTAATGTTTGTCAAAAGGGCCTAATTGCACTGTTGTTAATATCTCGATAACTAATAATGGGAGAGAGTCAACTGAGGTGTTATAATACTAAGGATGGCCAACCCTTTCACATGACCAACGAATTTACCCCAAATATTCAAAACAACAAGGACATTGAGCTGAGATTATATAAACTAATACTCGGATATCGACATATGAGGTGTCATAGGACTTAGAATGGTCAACTCTTTCCCATGACCAATGAATTTACCTAAAATATCCAAAATATTAAGGTCATTGACCTGAGATTTTATAAATTAATAATTGGATACGGA